>CM062614.1:49862280-51062280 GCA_025617555.3 Puccinia polysora
AAGTTCAACTTGTGTTAAGCTGATCCCATCCCAAGCTTAACATCAGTTAAGCTTGTGATGGAATCAGCCCAACACAAGTTGAACTGACTTACCAGTAAACTCTCATTCAAAACACTCAATATAATCATGTTAACCCAAAACACTCAACATAATGATGCTCAAAATCTGATAACCCTTTATATTGATAGAACTTGTTAGCTGCATTAGAATTAAAATTTATAAGAAAAAAAATGATGAGATGAAGTCAAAGTCTATAAAAATGTAGAATAAATTTGCAGTTGATCTTTGAGATGATCAACAAAACCAGAGGCTTTTTTAGAAATCAAGGAAAGTGGTTTTGCTACAATGGGTGGGATTGGAATCATTTCTCCCTGAAGTATTAATTGAACCCAGTGACTATTGTTTACAAAGGAAATGAAAATTGGATCAAATTGATCAGTAACACCATTTTTCATTGGAGTATTAGTATCACATGACTCCAACAAAATGAAACATATAGGTTTGGAATATGTGTCTGCTATGATTTGACCCATGTCCAATTTAGCAAGCCATTTTGAGGAGGAAATATTCTCATTGATTTCTTCAACATAAAGTCTTTGTTTGATCTTTTCAACCTCCTTTGCACCACCAAGCATCTCAAAGTAGCATGCTTTATGTTTCTCTAATGTTTCAATCATTTCCTTTCTAACTTTAAACCAACCATGTTCTTCATAACCAAGAGATTTAGCAATGACTCTAAATCTGCAATTCCAATCTCCAATTGGATCCCAAACCTCACCCAAGAGCTTATGTAATTTCTTAGGTATTTGATTGAGGTATTTCACGTTTGGTTCCTATCATTAAAACTAACTTTGTATTCATTTCTTTAATTGTATAAATGAAATGAAAACTCACCAAAGATGAGCTTCTGGTTGAGCTTTGCTGCATTTTCTCTTCCTCTGAAGAGTATTCTGATTCCAAATTAAGTGATCCCCATTCACTTTCAGTCTCTTCCTCTGAAATATGAAATTCAGATTCAGATTTTTCTGACTTTGAAAAACAATTAATCATTAGTTAGTAACTAAGTTCATTAAACCAAAAAAATGAACATATCTCAAAAGAAAAGACTTACAATCTTTTGTCTTTTCTTGTTTGGAGCCCTTCTAATTCTTTTTTCCCTCATGAGTTGTTTTTCAAAAAGCTCAAAATGAGATGGTTCTTGCCGCGTATCTGTTAATTTTGGCTTGCCACTACTTGATCATAAGACTTTAGGTTCAAGCCTTGGCGTTGATTGATATTTTGTAATCATCTGAATGATATACTTCAATAGGCTGCTTTGCTCATGATCTGGAGATTCCAAGATCATTGCATTGAATTTTTGGTGTAACTGAGTAATGCTTAGCATTTCATCAACATTGAACTGGAAAAATTCAAAAGGATCAACCATTTGTGAATTAGTTAATCAAAAAGCATTAATCACATAGTGATTTGCACAATCCAAATTAAGCCAAATTACAGAAAAAGAACTGCAAGGATCATAGTCCAACCTCTACTGAGGATGAAAATCTTCAGTTACCACGGATCCTCTGAATGCTAGACAGTCACCTATTTGGTGGGAACAGGGCAAAGCCATAGTCTTGGAATATGACTTGGTGCAGACTTTGCCATCATGATCATTTTTGAAATTCTGGAATTTTTCCCTAACAAGATGGATTGCCTCTAAAGACAATTTGTAACCAAATGGTGGGGGAAGAAATGTCCATAACTTAATTTGAGAGTTATAAAGTGATGCATGAACTGAATGAATTTGATATGAAACTGTTCTGTCAAGGCTTTTATAAACATCCAAAAGTTTTCCCAAAGAGTTTGCAATGAATTGTTTGAGAGTTGCATGGGCCTCTTCAACCCAAGAAGTTGTTTTGTTTCCAAAATCTGGGTTTATACAAGTCCATGCTGTTACAAACGTCTCTTTGATAGGGAAAATGTTATTTTCCATATGTAAATCCTCATAGTCTTTCAAGAAAAACTATACAAGTCAAAAGGTCAGAACTCAACCCTAGGAAGAATAAGAAGCAGTAATTTGGACCTACTCTGAGTTCTGCATCATTGACATCCGCCTCCTTCTTTGTCTTTGAGGCACCAAACTTTTCCCACAGATTCATAAAGCTTTTCCATCCTTCAACTTCATTAAAAAAGCACACTTTACAGTTTTCTTGTATGTTTTTAGACAATTGCAAAGTGCAAGATTGTCTTGATGACTCTGGGAAACTAGTTTCAATTTCACAAATCACAGCTTTTTCATGGTCCGTCACAAAGACTTTTGGAAGTCTCTCAGGATCATAAGCCAACTCCGTTAATGCATTTAAAGACCAACTGTCGAACTCAAAAGTTTCTTTTGTTATAAAAACAAGAGCTTTTGTGAAATTTTTCCAATTGGCTTTCATGCCTACAACATGCAATAGTGGGTTTTTGTACTTATTTGTTTTATAAGTACCATCCAACATAGCAAAATGATGGAATTGTTTTGAAAGCTTTAATGCCTCTGGATGTGCTAAGTACAGCGCCTCCAGGTGACCCTCTCCACTGAACTTTGACTGGTGAATCCAATTTGTTTCTTCAAGCTGTTCATATAGTACCTCCATAACACTTTTTCCCTTTAGTTCTGCAAGTGTGAACTACCTCTTACTGTTATAGATTGTTTGGTCATCAACATAATCCTGCCAATCAATCTTGCTCAATTTTCCCTTCAGTTGTAACTTATCAAGCCCATCATTCATGAATTCTACTATATTGTCTAAGGCCACCCCCAAGATTCTCCTCAGTTGAGGATGCACAGAGGGATTTTCAGATGGGTGATGTTTATGTTGGGTTTCTATGTAGGAGAGGCGCCACAAGGGTTCTGCCTTTGTTCAACTTGCATGGATTAAGAACTTTCATCCCACCTTCCTTGTGTGAGTTTTTCTAAACTTTTTGGTAAGAAGACTTCCTGAATAGGAACCATGTCTATCACAGGCTAAATCCACATATTGATCATGCTTTGAGTTGAAGACTGTTAAAGCGTAACAATGCTTCATTGCCCATGTTTGACAAAGTTTTTGTGCCTCTTCCCTAGTAGGAAAAGCACTCAAGGGAGGTGGGTCAAGTGGATCTAGTAAAAATTCATTGGTTAATTCATAGTTTCATAGTTACATGAACCCATCAGTTTCAATTAAATTAAATACGGAAAAGACCAGTAACATAAAATTTTACTAACCACCAGCAATCATTTCCATTTGTGAAACACTTTGTTCCTCAATTGTCACCCTTGATGAGGATGCAAGTGGGGCTTCCAATGTTTCATTAACCAAATCCTTTTTTTCTTTTACCAAAGCTTTGTTGATGGCACTATCAATGTAGAACTTCCATGCAGCCATTTCAGAAGAAGGAGGGCTTGCCACTGGTCTCATGCAAACAATTGCAATAATTTACTTCAGTATTCAATCCAACTTTCAATTGATCAAACAAGGTTTGCTCACTTTCAAGTTGAGAAAGAATTGTTTGCAGATTTTGATATGATTTATGATTATTCACTTTGACTTCACTTGGGTTTTGCTTTATTGTCTCTTTGGGATTGCTAGGTGTGGAACAACAGTCCCAACAAGTATGCGTTAATTCCAAATTTGGGTTGACAGAATCCAAGTGTGGTCCACAGGTTGCCCAAAATTTTGGCACAGCTTCCGGGGGGTTGTGCACCCCCAAACACGGCCAATTTGAGCAGTGTATGGGAGTACACGGCACATTTGATCCGTGTACGGGGGTTACACGGCTCCTACACAACCCCCCAGGGGTTGCGCGGGTTTGAAACAGCATTTGTAGTTGTCTTTGGGCCCCCAAGGCTCATTTGAGCCGTGTAGGGCCCTACACAACTACCACACGTTTGAAGCCGTGAATTTAACATCACCCTATTTTTTTTTATTTTATTTTTATTTTATTTTATTTTATTTTATTTTATTTTTATTTTATTTTTATTTTTATTTTATTTTATTTTATTTTTGTTTTATTTTTATTTTATTTTATTTTATTTTTATTTTATTTTATTTTTATTTTTATTTTTATTTTATTTTATTTTATTTTATTTTATTTTATTTTATTTTATTTTATTTTATTTTATTTTATTTTATTTTATTTTATTTTATTTTATTTTATTTTATTTTATTTTATTTTATTTTATTTTATTTTATTTTATTTTATTTTATTTTATTTTATTTTATTTTATTTTATTTTATTTTATTTTATTTTATTTTATTTTATTTTATTTTATTTTATTTTATTTTATTTTATTTTATTTTATTTTATTTTATTTTATTTTATTTTATTTTATTTTATTTTATTTTATTTTATTTTATTTTATTTTATTTTATTTTATTTTATTTTATTTTATTTTATTTTATTTTATTTTATTTTATTTTATTTTATTTTATTTTATTTTATTTTATTTTATTTTATTTTATTTTATTTTATTTTATTTTATTTTATTTTATTTTATTTTATTTTATTTTATTTTATTTTATTTTATTTTATTTTATTTTATTTTATTTTATTTTATTTTATTTTATTTTATTTTATTTTATTTTATTTTATTTTATTTTATTTTATTTTACTTATTTTTACTTATTTTTAATTATTTTTACTTATTTTTACTTATTTTTACTTATTTTTACTTATTTTTACTTATTTTTACTTATTTTTACTTATTTTTACTTATTTTTACTTATTTTTACTTATTTTTACTTATTTTTACTTATTTTTACTTATTTTTACTTATTTTTACTTATTTTTACTTATTTTTACTTATTTTTACTTATTTTTACTTATTTTTACTTATTTTTACTTATTTTTACTTATTTTTACTTATTTTTACTTATTTTTACTTATTTTTACTTATTTTTACTTATTTTTACTTATTTTTACTTATTTTTACTTATTTTTACTTATTTTTACTTATTTTTACTTATTTTTACTTATTTTTACTTATTTTTACTTATTTTTACTTATTTTTACTTATTTTTACTTATTTTTACTTATTTTTACTTATTTTTACTTATTTTTACTTATTTTTACTTATTTTTACTTATTTTTACTTATTTTTTTAACCAAAAAATCAACTTTTTTTGACCTTTTGGTTGATTTCTGTTTTTTTGTAATTGTATTCATATTATCTTGGTTTATTTTATACCCTTTATTTTATTTTATTTTTTGCCATCCAGATTTGTAGTCATGTGGCACAGCTCAAATGTAGTAGTGAGGCCACCACACCGGGTCTGGTGCTGTTTGGACTACAGCCCAACCACACTCAAATTGTGTGGGGTCTGCACGGCTCAGGTGTAGCCGTGTAGCAGTGCCACATGGCTCATTTGAGATTTCAATTCAAAATCACTCATTTGACAAAGATTTCCTGTTGATTAGTGTGATATTCTTGTGTGGATGGTTTCAGGGGTGTGTAGATAATTTGATGGTTTTCATCTGGTAGACTATCAAGCTCATCCTCTTTGATTCTCCTGAGAACTTGGTGACGCAAGATGAGTTGGAGTGGTTTGAAGTTTCCAAGCTTGAGATGGGGTAGAAGCACTTTTAACCAATGGTTGTGAGATTCTTCAATATCCTTGCAGAGGAATTCCAGCAATGAAATCAGGTCATTGAGATGGTTCTGGACTGGGTTTCCAGTGAGGCATAGGCGTTGTTGAGCTCTAATTGCAATGATTTCTTGAGTCACATTTCCATTTCTTTTACAGATTGTGCTATCAAGTGATAGATGAAAAGTTTCAGGAATTGCATGTACTCGGAGTGATACTTACTGGGCCTTGTCAAGGATTATCCTGAACCATTAACAAGAGTAAATGAAAGAAGAAGACAGGTTGGATTACTTCTGTGCCTTCTCATGAGTAGATGCCATGAGGGGATAAGTGATGATGATTACCAAGGCTGATTTGAGGACATCTGGACTGAATTGATGCCTTTCATGTCCATGGTAGATCAGGTAGTTGATGTTGTGAGGGGCAAAATGTTTTCTGAGCTTGTCTCCCAGTTCTGTATTTGTCGGGGTGGGAATATGATGAGAGTTCCCTGATGAGGCAGAAAAGCTGGAGGGTTATGTTGGTGATGGTAAAAAGAGGTTTGTTCAGGTATAGTATGACAAATAAGGGAAATTGCTTGTAAAGATTTCCCAATAACCATATCATCTGCCAGTATTGAGCCCAAAGCAGTTGGTGGAACAGATGTTGGACCAGATGAAGCCAAGCTTGAGCAGCTGATTTAGTTTTCAAAAATGTTCCAGGCATTCATGTTTGATTTATTCTACAAGGCCAGAGCAGAGTTAGAATGTGGTGATTCACAATCAAGCAAGAATGCGATTCCTTGAGACTGGTGGGGGAGGAGTTTGGTGGTGACTATTTGTAAGTTGGGATGGATTGGATTGAGATCACATCCACTTGGGATTTCAAGGAGGTTTGGATCATAGTAGGATTTTTCAAGAAGTGATGGAATTGTAAGCCTTTTGAATGGTAGGTTTGCCAGTGGGCAGCCCTGGTGTTTTGAAGGTTTATACTTGGGGGGTCTTTTGATGATTATATGAGAACCAAGAAGCTTATCAAGTACATCCGATATATGTTGTTCATGATGGAATAGAAGGAGAGTAATTTTAAATGTGGTAATTGTGGAAAGACCAACATGGAGAATGGTTTCCCCCAAGAGAATTGACTGATTCATTTCCCTCATCATTGCCTTCCAATCAACACCTGGTCCATAGCCTGTGGGTCAGGTGAGGAGGGGTAAAATTATTGAGTCAATTGGAGGGGCAAGGACTCCTACATGGAAATAAAGATCTGGTATTTAGACATTCAGCTTATTGTTTCTGGGGTATAATGATGCCCAGTAGGTTCCTTCACTATGTAGAAGTTTTGGGGGAGCTGGGGTAGTTATTTCAGCAAGAGGAACCTCAACAAGGACAACACAGAATGGGTTATGATTAATTGACTGCATTGTGAGTATGCAAGTTTGTGGAGGAATAAGACGGGTGATTTTTTTCCAAGGAAGGTGGATGGTACTAGTGTGGGCAATCAGTCAGAATTTGAAATAGGGGAGGTATTGAAATGAAAATTGGGTGAAACGTTTATGAAAAAGTTGTGGGACAGGTGTAATGATTATAAATATACGCATAGAGGAAGGGATTTTCAATAAAACTTAATAATAGGGCCAACAAAGTGCATTCATGAGCAAATGAGTCCATGTTATAAGAATTAATTGAAAAATAATCACCTCACAGTGTTTCTACCCCTGGGTTGAGGAGATTATAAAATTCCTGAACCTTCATTTCATTTAGCTTTCTGTGGGGGCATAACATGGGCAAGACACAAAGCCCATTTTCCAAAAACCAAGCCAGTCCTTTTGAGTATCATCCTGAAATGCTTTATAGGAGAATAGCACAGCTGAACAATAATACCCTGTTTACACAAACCAGGCATAATCAATCAGCTGTTCTATGCTCCTATAAAGCATGCCACCCTAGCCAATTTGCAGGAATCAGTGTCATACCCAAAACAATGAAAGTGGCCATCATGTGATGCCCCTGAAGAGCAAGAAAAAGCCCAGAAAATATAAAGCCTTCCAAAGTAGACCTGAATGGGGTAAAGTGGTTAATTTGATAAGAGTCATTTCACTTGGGATTATTTAGGATGTTTCACTCTATGGGTACAAGACAGTGCTCAAAGGTGATCCAACTTTCAAGAAACCAGCCATCACCTTGGGAAACTTTCATGGCCCTGTAGCACACATCAAGAAGCATTCACTGCATTCTTCTTGCAGTCCAGCTCTTTCAGGGTTTTTAAATCTATAGGTATACTGGCTGTGGTTAAAACTGCAAGAATTAAGATAAAAACTAATACTCAAATCAGTAATTGACTTAATAAAACAGTAACAATGTCACAGAAAAACACAACTCAAATAATACAAGAGTCTTATGAGTAAAATTTCACACCTGGAATCTCTATTGAGAGATAAGGGACCTAGTGTTAACTGAATAAAGCCAAAAGGAGCCTTGTTTACAAAGGTAAACTCACACCATTTAAGGTAACAATAAATGTTACAAATCTAAAGTCCTTCCCACACAAAATTTGAGTTAAGTAATTGATTATTTTCTGATTTTAATACTAAAGTTTAAGGCCCCGGTCAATCTTCCTTCTGAGATTAAGTTTAATGGGCTTGTTAACTCTGGCCATATTCTTGAATCAATGATATAATAATTTACTTGTCAGGAAGGGGCTATAGGGTGAAGACGCTCCTCTTTTAAGGTAACAGGAGCCCCCAGGGGACTCAAGAATTCATCAGGGGAGAACTAGTCTCCTCCTGGTTTGTTCTCCAAGGGCTCAGAAACCCATTAAATCTTACCCAATGAGAAACAAAGTACTAGTACTCATTGGGGAAGATTTTCTATGTAAAAAATGTCCTATTTACATACCCCAAAAGTTATATACTCTACAACTAAGCTAAGGGAATTCGGAGAGGACGCTCTCAAGTCTCAGGAAGGTATATTCAAGTATGATCACATCCACAAGGGGTATAATATTAAGATTATGTGATTGGTTTATACAGAGTGGAGAGTATAGCTTGAATTATTTGATATAGTTTGCCCCCAAGGGAATGGAACTCATTGGGAAGTTATGTGTAAATAGTTGGGATGCATCTGAGTCCCTCTAACATAATTTAAATTTATATGGGATCTTCATCTTGATAGTATATATTATCAAGGTTTTAATTCTATAATTAATACTCATAAAAACATACTTATAAATTATTATAAAATATTATCAAAAATTACATGAATCTGAACTTCTTGATCAATTTTCATTCTTTTCTCCATGGTGGGCTGAACCAGTGAACTTTGTGTCAGATAATGAAGTTGAGCCTAGTACTTAACCACTATAGAAACAGGAAATATGAGTTGTGCAGGCATTTGGACAACTCCAATTGTCTAGTGGCTGACACTCCCTACCACCAAAAGAAGAATTACTCTCCAGAGGCATTTATAACCCTCTTGGAGGCTCTATATCTCCTCAATACTACATCAGAGTTTTGTATTTCCTTAGCTTCCAACCATAAGTCACTATCAGCCAATTTATCTTTAAATCTGAAGAGATAAAGTCTAGCATCTTTACCATCCTTTCTAATAACTTTATGGTTCAATATTTTGTGAGGCATTTCTTCCTTGAAATCCTGCAGAGGTTGGGTGAAAACTACTGGTGCCTTCCTCAGTGGGAACTTCTCAGTAGGTTCCACAAAATTTTTCACCAGGCTGATTGGGAAAGTCTGATGTTTCCTGTCAAACTCCTTGCTTAAAATTACTTCCACTGCATTGTCTCTATGTAAAGCTTTTACTAAAAATCGTCCAAAAAATGATTCTTTAAGTTTTATATGTCCTTCTATGTTAGAAAGGTTCACTGTCAAAATCAAGACTCCGTCTCCAATCTTTATGTCATGGTCTTTGTGAGTTTTTTCCCACCTACTCTTGTTGTATTCTACTGCTCCCCTCACAAACCTACTGGCAAATTTCTCCACTTTAATAATCATTTCCTTGAAGCACTCAGAAGAAGGGTGGAGTATAATTCTCTTGGTAAGGAGCATATCCCTGGGCATATGCATAATACAGCCTCTTTCTAGTTCAGAAGGAGACAGTTTGGTCGTGGAATGCTTACTGGAGTTATACTCAAATTCTAAAGCAGGAAAAAGTAATACCCAATCATGTGTATAACCATCATTGTCCTTGAAATCAAACCCATATGCACAATACCTCCTTATCATGTCTTCTAAGGTTTGTATAATACTATCAGCTAGAACATCAGTCTGTGGGTGGTACGGTGTTGAGAAAGATAATTTAGTTCCTACCAGGTCAAACAGACTCTTCCAGAACTCAGAAGTGAATTGAGGGTCTCTGTCACTAATTATGTTCTGTGGAAAACCTACATTTCTAAAAATTCTGTTCCAGAATAATGAGGCTGTATACATTGAAGAGCTATCATTGTAAAATGGTAGAAAAATATCTCTCTTAGAGAACCTATCAACTATCACTAGTACACAATTATGATTATCCTTTCCCCCTGGTAGTAGTCCAGATACAAAGTCCATTTTGATAGTGGACCACCTGTCTTTAGTTTATTATATAGAATTTAATAGACTGTATCTCTTTTCTGTGGATCTGTTAGCTTTTGGCACCTTTCAAAAGAGTTACAGTAGTCTGAGAAAGTTTTTCTCCAACCTGGCAACCAAGCTATCTTCTTAACTCTATCTGTTGTTCATTCTTTAGATAGATGCCATGGAAAGATGTTTTCATGGAAATTCAGTCATCAATAACTGTATATGTTCATCCTTTTTCAATGATATAGAACAGAAGTGGGCTGACTTATGATATAAGAAATCATCCAGCAGTCCTAACCAACCATCAAGTAGTTCTTTCTTCAATTCTTCATCTAGTCCTCCAACCCAGTCTTGTCTATTAGTATTTGATTGTAGAACTTCTACTAGTATTGAAGGATTTCTGTTGTCTGAATAAGAGTCAAACACAGAGTCCCAGAAGCTCTGTGCCAAATTACTCATTGATATGGCCATGATAGGTAGTGTATCCACAGTGTCCTCAGGATCATAAGCAGGGCTGTTTATGTCATTAGATAGTGCCCATTTTGATAACCCATCTGCATTCTTACGTATTAACCCTTCTCTGTGAACTATTTTAATAGAGCCTCTCCATTTTTGGATGGAAATCTGCCACCTAAAAATGTGCCTGTTGGGTGTTTTCAGGTTCAACAAGGACTTAATAGCTGTACAGTCAGTAATAACTTTGAATTGAAATCCATCTAAGTAATAATACAATTTTTCTAAGGACCATAATAGGCACAGACATTCTAATTATGAAGCACCATATCTCTTTTCACTATCCTTAAGTTGTCTGGATATAAAACAGATTGATCCTTCAACTGGCTTATCACTTACTATTTGTACTTGTTGCAATGCAGCTCAAAGGCCTTCCATACATGCATCTACGTAAAGTCTGAGTGGTTTCTTAGGGTCTGGATGAAAAATTAAGGGTGCACTTTTCAGGTTTTTCTTAATAAATTCATAGGCCTGTAACCTCTCTGGAGTTATTTAAAATGATAAATTAGGACTGCATATATTATAAAGATTAAAAGCTATTGTCCCAAAATATTTAATGTGTAGTCTGTCATAACCTGCAAAACCTAAAAAACTTTGCATTTCTTTAATATTACTAGGTATAGGCTTCAGAAATACAGAAGCTACTCTGGCTTGATCTATGCCAAGTGAAAAAAAACTCACAATATAACCCAGAGCTTTCAATTCATTAAATCAAAATGAGAATTCAGTCAAAGATATTTTCATTTTCATCTTAATTACCTTCTCAAGTATTATAGATATCCTTATTTTATGTTAATCCCATTTTTCAGAAAATAAAATTATATCATCTATATAGATTATCAGACATTTTTGCATTAATTATTTGTGAAACTCTGAGTCCATCATCCTTTTAAAGTGGGATGGAGCCTTTTTGATACCAAAAGGCATTCTCAGGTACTCAAATACTCCCAGGTGGCATACTATCCTTAGAAACTTCCTGCTTTCTGGGTGCACCAAATTTTGATGAAAGCCTTTCAGAAAATCCATAAAAGAAATGTACTTAGCCTGGTGCAATTTACTCAAAGACTCAACAATCTTTTGCATGGGATATCTATCAGTGATTGTGTAGGAATTTAATTCCCTGAAGTCATCAACAATCCTTGATTTACCATTTTGCCAGGCTTTAATAACAGGTGGGGTTATATCCACATCTTTTTTGGAACCTACCTTCCTGATTACATTCAATTTGAGAAATGTATCTATATGTTCTTTCAGTGCTTGCTTGCTCCTAGGGCTAGCAGGGTAAGAATGCTCCCTCAAGGCTGGGGGATATGGTCTATCTATGGTCAAAGTGATCTTAACCTCATTCCCTATGATTGAACCAAAAGGCTGGTTCACAATTGAAAAAGCATTTTGGTACTTAAAAAGCAGGAAAACTAGATCAATCTTCTCCTCTCCTGTCAAGGGAGTAATTATCTTTGAATCCCTGATGAGCTCATTTTCAAAACTTTCTTTTGAAAAATTGTTCATGGAATTTTTCTCAGACTGTCTAAAATAAAATTTTGCACTGCTTCCAATAGTAAAGTATGAAGAATTCTTCTCATGAAACAGAATAAAGCAGTATCTCTTCATGTAGTTATTCCCAATAATAAAAAATTCAATCTCAGTGTTATTAATTACTACAAAATTGATTACCAAAGCCAAATCCCCTAGGAATAACCTAATCTTGACCATTCCTAAGGGGACCAGAGTCCCAGAAAAGCTTTTCAGGTTCACCTTGGGTGACTCTATTTAGTGCTTCTCCCACTGTTGAAACAAATTTTCTAAGTACCTTTTGCCTACTATAAATTTACAAGCACCAGGATCTAGAAGCACTTTACAAGAATTACCACAGAATGTCATCTGTACTAAGTCATTTGATGTATCAACAGAAGTGATGCAACCAATGACCAAGTTTTCATCTTCTCCATCCATATAGTCATCATAAGACTCATAGGCAACTTCCCATTTTCACCTGTCCCTCCTTGTATGTTTTTGACTTTGCCAGATTTCTGAGGACAAGTTCTAGAAGTATTTTTGGTCTTACCACAAGTATAAAAAGAAAGGTCAGTGCTCTGTGGGCTCTGATTCAAAGGAAATTTTTGTTTACTTGGCTTTTCCAAGGGAATATCTCTAGGAGCGTATGATCTTCCTTCAAACTTGGGACGTTTTCTCCACTATATCTTCAAGTATATTAATCAGGTTTGAGCAATAATCTGTGATTTTCATGCTAGTCTTTACTGCAAATGATATTTCACCATCAATCAGGGATATTAACCTGAAATTAATACTATCTTGATCTAAGTATGGGTCACATGCTTTAAGTCTTTTTCTTTTTCTGGTTACCCAAGCTGCTTGTGGTGTGACACCTGGTAAGAATTTGTAATTTTTGAAGGAAGTTGAGCATTTTATATTCCAATTTGAGTTAACAAATTTTGATTTTATTTCTCTTTTCCAAAAGTCCCAGTCTTGTACACCTACTGCAACCCTTCTGTCCCTATACCAATCTGATGCTATGCCCTTAAATAGTATAATTAATCTACTAGTTATCAAGGTAGAAGGCAGTCCAGTATCCTCCTTCAGGGTTTCAATCCATCAAATAAATTCAGTATGATCATATTCACCTTCTCCAGAGAAATCAGGTCATTCATTTATCTTTGGTAATCCCTGTAATATCTGCTTAAACACCTCTCCTTTACCAGAATACTGCACCAGATTATTGTCTCCTCCAGCAGTTTTTCTTTTAACTTCTGGGGATCTGGGCTCCATAACATGACTGTGGTCATTTTGGGAAAAAGCAAAATAATTTTCAGCAAGCTTTTCAAGGCTGTGATCTAATTGTCCATTTCCTTACTCAAAATCTCTAGATTCCTCTCTGACATAAATTGACATTTAAATATATCTTCTCTAACAGAAAACAATTCTTTATCAAAATTATCTTCCATTAGCTCTAATGAGTGACTCAGTTGTAATTCCATGGAGGTCAATGAGTGGAAATCTTTATTAGTCTCCAGAAATTGCTTTGATGCTTCTTTCAAGGAGTCACCTATGTTGGTTAACTTGTCATCCAAGTTACTCAAATCACTTGCTTGAATTTTCCTCAAGTATAAATCTATTGTCTTATCATTCAGGTCCTCTATGTCTTTCACAGAACTTGCCAAAATGAATTTCAAGGTCAAGCTTTCTGAAACTATAAAGTAATATTTCTTATCTATGGCAGCAAAGCCCTCTATACAATATTCATTGGTGTGTACCACTGCCTTCTTAATATAAAGGGTTTGATTGAATACAATATCTTGAAATTTATCTAGTAAAATTTCTGGTTCTAATGACAAATTCAGCCCCTCTTGGCCCTTTTGGCTCTTTCTTCTTTGAACAATTGGAAGCCTCCCTGGAGAGACTGGCCATCCTCATCATCTCCCCATAGATTGAGTTCCTGTGCTCCCTCTTTTTTCTCATTCTTGTCCCCTTGCTCAGGGGAGGGGACTGCTGATTGCTCCTCAAAGGCTCCTGGGAGTCTGAAGCTGCTTTTGGAGGTGTAGCCTCCTCCGCCAAATTTCTCTTTACCTTTGGTTTTGGTGTTACCAGCCTCTTTATCTGAGTTGGGTCCCATGATTCCATTTCCTTCATTAATCTTTCCCTCCCCAACAATTTCATGAGGGCCCTGTACGTTTCCAGGGCCTGCGTCAAGAACTTGGACTGGTTTGCTATGTTGTTTGCTGCTACAGCCTCCAGGTAGTTTATCTTGTTCTGAATGTGAAAAGTAGGAAGTTTTGCTGTTCCTGGAGGCAGGTTGTCTTCTCTTCTGGCCAAAGTTGCGGGGGGCATATGCTCAGACCCCTTGATTCTGGTGTTCATATTCACATGGGGTTTGGGCAAGGTAGCTTATGTTAGCAGACTGACAATTTCTCTTTGTTTCCTTATAAAATTAGGATTTTGATTCTTACAGTGCGTCAAAATTCCAGTGGCAGGTGATTGTTCCCTCTCCGTTGGCTCAATGCTACAGACACTTGCTCCCCTTATCTTGCTCTGTGGGATGGAGCTTGTTTCCAAGACAAAGCTTCAGGCCCTTCCTTGATTGGAGGGGAGGAAGGAGTCAATAGATAACTGCTTTAACACTGTGGAGGGGGCAAGAAAATACTCAATAAGCAATTACTCCTCAAAATGATGACAATAGACAACTTACTGGTATTTTGTAAATTTTTCTTTTTCAAAAGGCCTAGCAAATGTCAGTTGGCTTTATTATCCGCCTCTGCAGATGCTTCTTCAATCACTTCAGATATTTGGTTGCTTAGCAACTCTGGCTGAAATCTAATATTCCTCTTGCAACAATTTCTTTGTGGGATTAGGATGGTTGGCTGATGCCTAATTGATCGCCCAATGATCAGTTCTCTTCAGTTTTTTCAAGCTATTGTGGTCAGGATGGTTGGATATATATTCAGGGAAATGATTGACAGTGTCCTACGCTCTCCAAAACTAAGTTGCAATAGGCTTTGATCACAACTTTCCAATGATACAAAGGATCCCTGGAGGTGATCTTGTCTAATGTAATAAGTCTGCACCTTCATTTCATTGGTGAGAGATGTAAGAGATAATAACCGCTATTTTTTTTTAAAAAAAATTGATTAATTTTTGCTGCCATTTTCTTTCTTTTTCTCTTTTTTTTCTTCTTTGTCTATATTTTATGGAAAAGGATCAAGAATCAGAGAATTAGGAAAAAACTTCTAAACAATGCGCAATCAATAATACCAGATATCAACACTACAAAATGTTTTAAAGCTTTAAGGCTGTCAGCTTGCTACTATTGCAGAGAAAGCTGAAAAAGGAACAAAAATAACATAAAAATAAGAATATTAAAATTAACTTAAGAATGAGTAGTGAATCCTTGAATATAATTGCAGAAATGGATTCTCCACCCAAAATTAGGTAGGTTCACTCACTGACCCCACCCTTGAAATCCAACTCCTTATAATTTTAATAATTAAAAAAAGAAAAGACCAAAATACCACGACACCATTATGGGACTTTTTGGCCAATTAAATATTTCAGAATTAGTGTCACACATAGGCTTCACACCTAAAATTCAGTCAGAATTGAGGTGTTGTGTATATTTTAGGAGTTACACATGGAAATGTGTTCTGTCACAATTCCCGCACGCAGCCGCGGCAACAAATACACCCGTGCGCGGCTGAGCAGAAGCACTGCCACCCTGTGAGCGTACCCTGACAAGCAGTTTACACAGCCCCGGGCCTCTGAAAAGTACCCATCCGCGGGAATACGGGCTAACAGAGTGACAGGAGGCCTGAGAAGCCCAGATACCACGTAAACATTCTACATCCTACACGGGAACATTCTAAATATGTAAAAAATTTTCCGGTGGATAGTACATAATCTAAAATTGCATAAAAATATATAAAAATACCTAAATAACCTTTAAACAAATTTTTTTATTGATATAATTAAAATACCAAAAATGTCAAAAATAAGAAAACTACTATTTGTAAAAATATATTAAAAAAATTTAATATACAATTGTGAGAACTTTAAGGCATCAATAGTTTTGTGACGCACTAAAGAAAACAATGATGTAAAAATATTACATGAATTCGCATAACTTATATTTTGAAGTAATTATTTTTAGTAAATCAACTGAATTGAGAAAATAAGGATCAAAATCAATATCACAATTTTACTCCTATCAGTTAATAAATAATGAGAACCCACATGACATCAGATTACCCGTAGGAATATCTAGGAAAAGGATCATTAAAATAATGGGAAAATGTACCAAGGATAATTAATTAACAATAAATAATATGGACAGATTAGTGTTAGTCACACGTCCAAAATATCAATTAAAAGGTAGAATAATTCCCATACCCTGTGGAATCAGATATTACCCATGCTAAAGCACCTAGAAAACGTAACACGCTACCCCTGGTTACCCTGCTAGCCTTAGTGTCCGTCTTTTTGAGCCCTTGTATCCCTCAGAAGGAAAATATTGGGACTCAAAGAGCTATAAATAAGGAGCTCTTTTGAGAATATTGATACCCAGAGACCCAGTTATATTTACATCAAGATACCATGACAAGGTAATATAATACTTATAAGAGATAATTAAGTGATTTATGTCTTTAGTCTGATTAATAATATCTGTCCCCAGCCCTTTTTTTATCGATTTAAACTGATGAACAACCTTTTAACCCCAGTAACAGGTTTAACCCATCAGTGCAAGTCCCAAACAGGTACCCAAAGGATTAAATAATATACCAGTGAGTCTTATTATCCTTTTTCTGTCGTGGAAGCTTGGTTAAAAAGCCCTGCCACTCCACTGTGTATTTTATACACATAATATTTTTGGGCAATATATTATTTAATAATATAAATTAAAGGTTCCAAAGTAACCATGTCTATGTGTTTTCAAAGTGAATTCCCTGAAGAGAGGTGTTAAAGATCCCAAATATTATTGTGGCCCCTCTATTAATTTATTTAAGAATCAATTTATTAATATTTATTTATAATGTTAAACCATGAACCAAACCAATTAACCTTGCAATAGCTTTATCCAAATATTATATGGATTTTTGCTGCATTTATTGAATAATATATTTATTATTTATTCTATCAACTCTGGTAGCTAAAGGACAGAAAGGGTCTTGGCATCCAGGAGGCTGAAAATTGGGGGTCTGGCCGGGAAATATTCTATTATATTATATTTAGTACCTTGGACCATACATTTCACTTATAATTAAATCAAAGATAATTTATCTGACTTTTTAACCATGATTTATCATTGTTTTTTTTTGCAGTGGATTTAAAAACCAATGCTGAATTAATATATATTTTTTAATTATTTAAAACATAAGAAAAGAAGAATACATTAAAAAATACAAACCAACTGGTTGGCAAGATTCAACTCAAGCTGAGCAACTTAATATTTCTTCTGCACGTAAACACTTAGATAAACTCCTTGAACAAGAAGATCTTGAGAGGCGTATCAAATTTCAAGCCCTATTAAGGAAACATAAAGCTTGGAACAAATATAAGTAAAATAAATTAATTTTTAAAATATAAAAGTAAGTATAAAACTTGTATTACCATAGTATTTTTATTAAAATAATATTAATATATTTTATTGACCAAAAAAATATCTTTTTGCCATCAGTGAACCCTCCTATTCCAGAAACCACTGTCACTGAAGTTGATTTATTGGATGAAGAAGTCCCAGATATCTCTGTACTCCCTGAAAATATTGATTGGATGGGAGAAGACCTCATTGAAACACACCAAGACCCCGTAGGATTACCTATTAAGGAAAAATTTAATCCAAATAAAGTCTTAGTATCTTTGAACATCAACTTAAGTAAGTTTTAATAAAATTATTATCACAGATTTTTCTTTAGAAAAATACTTACAAATGTTTTATTCAATATGAATAGATGTAACACAAGGGCCTCAAGGAGAATTCCCTCCTATAGATCTTTGCAGGAGCCCCCAGTAACCGTGAGACAACCAATAATGAAAACCATGAGGGGGCTGGAACCCGTGAATCAAATGTTGGTGGACAGGGAATAGCACCAAGTACTGTTGCCCTCCCCCACCCTAGAGCCGGAGAAGGTAGTAGAATTAAGCCCCCCTCCATTACAAGAAGGTTCCCTGCAGCCACCCCAGCAGAATCTGGCCAAGCAAGACAGGATCAAAGACTTGGTCAGAGAGCATGTGAAATATTGGGAAGAATTCAAAGAAGCCCAAGCCAAGGAGGAAGTAGTATCTATGAAAAAGATAATATCCCAGGCAAAGGCTTCCAAAGTAGCCCTTTAGAAAATGATTCCAAGGAAAGAGGAAGATTCATACATAGAAAGGTGGAATCGTGGGATCAATTAACCCAACTGAAAGGCAGAGAATCAAGAAAGAAGATATCTTCTTCCCATCCAAGGCCAAAGGGAAAGAAGGATTGGGATCAGATAACATCCTTAGCTCAAAAGTGGAAAAAGGTGTACCACAAGTAGCTGCTAATTCTGAACCTATTTTCTGGTCTAAACCAACCTCTAATGTAATTACTTCCTTTTCTAATGATATGTGCAATAGTTTCAAAATTGTTTGTGGAAATTTGGACTGTGTTTACACCAAAATGGATAAGTTGACTTCAGTATTAGCCAAATTAATGAATAAACAATCAAAATCTGTAGGGATAGAAGATATCAAGGAACATAAAGAAAAATTATTGGAGACAATAAATCAAGGTAAAATTAGACACACCCAAACCATTGAGAACATGTTATCAGGTATCCAAGAAGATTTTATTATGTCCTGACAGCCTTTAAAAGAAGAATTGATAAATACTACTAACAGCTCCATTCTGTTCCTTAATGAGAAATTAGATCTACTTAATAATAAAGTGGAACTGCAACTTAATCTGATCAAGAATGATCTTAGAGAGTTAAAATTCCATCTGACCAACCCCACGGGGAGTACCACAGAGGAACCAAAACCTCACAGAAAAAAACTACTCCTTATGCACTGCACTTATTAGGAATGCATAGGAGTGACACTTTCAGGCTTAGTCCTACTGCTGAAATGGAAAAATAACTCAAACTCTTACCCCCAATTTCTGAATGGCCTAAGTTCTCCGGTGAAGGAGAATACAATCATATAAATTTCATTAAATTTATTGACTACACCAAAAATTCTTATGACCTGCTAGAAGCTCAAGGTGTATTCAGGCTGCCCAGACTATTTGAAGGAGTATCTCTAGACTTCTTTTTTTAGTAAAAGAGAAGAAGGAGGATCTTTAATATTGAATTATTGCAAACTCTAAATTAAAGAACAATTTGGCTCTAGAATATGGAAAAGAAAAATGATGAAAAATTTCCAAAATTCCTAATTTGACCCCTCCAAGGATAGGCCTCACAAATGGTGCTTAGAAAAGAAGATGAGACTAGAATTCCTCTATCCAGATGCTGATAAAGAGGAAGTTAATGAAAGACTCCTCAACCTGTGTTGTTGAAATATTAAACATAGTGTGAGATGCAGAATGAGTATGGATTCTTACTTAACAACTCTATTCAATGTGTTAGAAGAAGTAATAGACATGAATGGGTGAGACAAAAATTTTCCTTCTAGACCCAAAGAGAACTTCAATATTGACAAAACCAGAGAACAAACCCCTCTGGAAAATATCTCTGACAATAAAAAACCTAATGAGAACAAGGATAAAGAGAGAATGCCTGGAACCTGTTGGAACGGTAACAAGACAGGGCATATGAGACAAGACTGGCCATTGCCAAAAATAAAGATAGCAGTCTTGGAAGGAGAGCATGAGATTGAAGGGAATCAGAACTATAAAGATATAGCTGATACTGAAGGATCTCTTTCTTAATGTGAATTGATCCTGACCAATCCTGTCAATGTAATAGAGGGAGATATAGGCACTTCTATAGAAATCAATAACATCAATGGTGACTCTAGTTTTCCCCAACAATGGGACCCCACCATAATCCCTAGGCATATCACTAATGTTAAACCATTAACAGTTAAGCCCATGAGTGGTAAGAGTGATACTACTTGTCAAACTTGTTATGCAACAGGATTGTATAAAGACAGGCCTATAAGGCTATTACTTGATAGTGGGGCTTTTTGCTCATGTGTCTGCACTGAATTCTTAAAAAAATGGGATCCCAATTGGAAAGACCACCTTTTTACCGTCCCAAAAGCTAAGTTTAGCTCTTGAAACTCTACCATGAATGCTATTGGAGTATGGACTGCTCCTATAATATTACCCCATACTAAAGGATCTTTGAGAATACAAGTCAAATTTGTAATATTTCTCAACCAATTATGTGACTAACTGATAATAGGAAATGATGATTTATGTCTATATGGCATAGATTTTTTCCAGAGTAAAGGAAGGTACTTCACTGTGGGTGGTAACTGGGACAAGAAGTTGAACATATGCACTATCCAAACTAACTTCCCCTCTTCTACATATCAAAAGCACTTAGAAGAATTCAATCAAGAAACATCTCTCAAGCAGCTCTAAATGTGAAACTTTCAGAAGAACAGAAGAAAGATATATTGAAATTCTTCTTTGAGAATCAAAATGCTTTATGTACTGAAGATCACCCCATTGGTGATATCAAAGGAAATGACATGGGTTTAAAATTGACTATTAAGCCTCCTTATCCACCTAACCTAAGAAGACCAGCTTATCCCTCTATTCCCAAATCTAGAATAGCTCTGGAGGAAAATATCCAAGAACTTATAGACCCACAAGTGTTGATGAAAGCAGGGCACAATGAACAAGTATATGTGACTACTCCTGTAATCATAGCTTGGCATAATGAAAAGTCAAGAATGGTAGAAGAATTCAGAATGCTGAATAACTATACTCAAGCAGAATATTATCCTATAACCCAGATTGATCATGCTCTGCATAAACTATTCAAAGCTAAATACATCACTACTATGGATATGCTAAAAGGGTTCCACCAAATACCTATAAGCCCTGAAAGTAGAAAATTTATGAGAATAATCTGTCACTTAGTAATATATGAATACCTCAGGATTCCCTTTGGTATAAACAATGCTCCATCACACTTCCAGAGAACAATGGATACATTTCTAGGTACTTACTGTTGTCTTTTTGATGTTCAAATTCTGTAACTAACAAATTTAGTTACCTTATTTATATCTTACTGTTTTCATTATCTCATTACCCATGTCTTAGGCCCCCTCTGGGGCTCTCTAGTTGCCTCTAACCTGCTGCCTTAGGCCCCTTTGGGGTTCTCTAGTTGTCCATAAATAATGGTCCTTCCCTTGGACCATGAATGAAAATCATCTGATTTCCAGACAACTAAACCGGAGTTTCCCTTCCTCCTCTTCAGATCAGTTCCACTTGACTATAAAAGTACTTTCCCTCTGTCCTTAGCTCTTTTTAGCCTTATCAATACATCTCATTTGGATCTTCAGTAGCCTACCATACTCCTTCCTTCTCCAAATAAACTTGCTCCTCATATTAAAACCCTTCACGGTTCAAAGCCAAAAGCTCATCCCACTTAGTCATCCGGTCAACTTCATTGTTCCAACTGGTTGTCTCATTGCCAATCTCATCAATTCTCACAATCCAATTTTTTCCCTCCTCTTCATCCCTTCTTTCATGATCTCCAACCATCCCTATTCCTTCAAACCCTTACTCAACCTATCCTTCTTGTCTCACTCCCTCTCCCATTCTCTCTCCCATCTCATCCAACTCCAATCAATCCAATTCTTCTGCTACTCCACCAACTTTGATTGGGTCACTCATTGTTTGCCCTACGATCTCATCTCCATCAATCCACTCCTCCTGATCTCCCTAGCTCATCTACCCAACCTCAGATCTCTCTACCTATCCGGTCTCAAGCTCTCTACCTCATCATCATCCCTACCCTTCCAGCGCTCCTCATCCCTCCATCTCAACCGTCTCACAACCCTTCATCTCATTGCCATTGATTATTCCATCCTACCCATCATCCATCGTTCCCCAAACCTCCTCAAGCTTAGGATCTGGAGAGACTTCTTGGTCCCTTACCCTTCCATCAATCCTTGGTTCCCATCCCAACTCTGGTCTAGCCTACAATCTCTCACCCTCAAGGGATTCTACAGTCACTCACTCTCAGAACTAAAATCCTCCCTCAGGCGGAATATCAACCTTATCACCAGTTTGGGCTCAAGTCTAATCCTGAAGACCTTGGACCTAGACAAGCCTTACTTGACCCATGATCTCTTGATCCTATTAGACGCCTTTAGCTCCAATCTCCGAACCACCCTAAGGTTGACAGTTTGGGGTGATGAAGACTTTAACCCAAGCTTGATTGATAGATTGGCTGTCCAATTTCCAAACCTGAAAGACCTTCAAATCATCCTCAAGACCCCCCTACATTGTTGGTGGCCTCACAAGTTGAACGCTTGGTCACATTCAATATCAAGTTTCAAAAAAATTTGTTGATTGAATTGGAACTGTAGTCCATTCACCTGTCATCATTTCATCCATTTTCAGGCTGGAATGAAATCTCAAGTCATGATCCTTGCTCAATCAATTCCATCCCTGCAGAGAGTCTCCTACGTTGATATCTCTGGTTGGTTGTAGATTGAACGCAAATCAACTCTCAACAAGCCATCATCCACCTCCTCAATCAAATCCATCAAGTGGGCCAACATCAAATCCCCTATCCCTTTCTGACTTGCACTGATCTCTACAATCAAGAGGAAGGTTTGGATGATGATGAGCTAATAAAATCAGAAGATCATCCAATTGATCCCCTCCTTCACCTGGATTCAGATCCAAAACCTCAGACTCATGATTCCCATCACCATTGATTCCAAGAAGAACTAACACCCCAGATTGGCTCAGTACAAACTCATCCCCATCAAATCACCCCAGATCAAATAAGGCCACTATTGATTTTTAACTCAATCCTCACTCAAGCTCAAGACTGTCTTCCTCTTCCATCCATCTACTCCCCATCACCCCTACCCTTGATCTTGTCATCGCTTGGACCGTAATTGTTGTTGATTACCGTCCAACTACAAGCCCCCTCAATCGTGATAAATTTCTGGATTTAAATTGATAGAAATAATATTCTTAAAGAGGGCTGCACGGAGCAAGAAATCAGTAAAGAGAATAAGAACAAGAGAATGTGAGAAAGGAGAAGAAAAGCAAACAAGAAAGGAAACAACATCAAGCGGGTAGGCTTAAGGACAGCAAGAAAAGATCATATCAGCGGTTGTGGAAAAGAGATGTTACTGGAGTTAAAGGTTGAGGGTTGGATAAGCTAAGAAAAGAGAAATTGAAAGTAAGGCTGAGAAATGAAGAGCTAGTAAAAATACAGCCGTAACAGACATACTCGAGAAGAAGAAAGAAAGCCGTTGGTGAGATTTGAGACGATTAGGCTTGAGGTTGATTTTAATAAAGAGATAAAGAGAATAAACGAGAAAGAAGATTGAAAAGAAAGAGAATTGATAACTAAGAAAAGAAGTTCGAGGTGATTGAACTGATTTGTGATTTGAAGATGTCGGTTTGAGTGTTGATTGTATGTTTGTCAGTATTGGTGAGTGGTCGTTGATTGATCTGGTTGATGTCGAGTTTCACTTGAGAAAGAGTTGAACCAAGTGTAGAGAGTGCGCGCGTGCCGTGACAATAGTGACAGTCTGTAGCACGCGCGTGTGAGTGATAGTTGAGTGACAGAATATAGGAGGAGAAAAAGAAAAAGAAGCGTGAGAAAAGAAAAGGAAAGAAAAAGAGGAAAGCGTAGAAAGAAAATGTATGATTTAAAAAGAAAATATGAGAAGCATAAAAAGAGAAAAGAGATGAAGTAGACAATGAGCTTAGAAAGAACAATAAAGGGTTCAAAATATTCAACACCCCCCGTGTCTGGTAGGGCTGGAGACAAAAGAGAATTTCAGGTTTATTCGAGAGATGAGATTAGCAAGGAGAACAGGAGACACTGCTTTCGTGAGTCCATCAGCATTCATATTCTCTGAAGGAACAAGATCAATGACTAGACTTCCTTGCTTCAATTCTTCTCGGATTGCCTTTGTTTTAATGTTGATATGCCGAGTTTTAGAGTTGCATCCAAACTTTTTGAGTTTGTCTATGAGACCCTTATTATCCACAAAGTGTTTACTAGGTTCTAAATTCTTCCTCCAGAGTTCGGACACTAAATTTTTCATCCAAATTACTTCCAAAAATGAGTCCACAAGAAGATTAAGTTCAGCTTTGGTGGTTGAGTGAGTGACATTTCTTTGACAATAGCTTCTCCAGGAAATGAGAGACCCAAACAGCAAGGATAGATGACCCGATTGCAATCTTCTGGTTTCCAAATCATTGCCCCAGGTTGCGTCACTGAAACATTGAATTTGTGTATTGGAATTACGCACAGAGAGTGAGAGTTTAAGATGTTTAGTAGAATTCAGGTACTTCCAACAACGTTTGACTTCTCGCCAGTGATGGATGCCGGGTTTCTCGCAGAACCTTGCAAGAATTGACACTGCAAAGCTTAAGTCCGGACGGATTAGACAAGAAATGTAGCTCAAAAGGAAAAGAGCAGATCTGTAATTGATGTTAAGAGAAAGGAACTCCTAGTGTTCTTCGTTGGAGGCTGGTGAAAGATTGATATTAGCAGTGAGAGGGACAGAAGAAGGTTTGCAATCCGTCATCTTCAATTCCTCGAGTCCATGTTCTATGTGTTTAGGTTGAGATAACAGAATTGAATCATTGGTTCTTTCAAATTTCATGCCGAGGACTGTATTGGGTTCGTGATGACTAGAATTTGGGAATTTTTTGAGAAAATTGGATAGAAAATTGTCACCGGAGCCGACGAGAATGAGATTGTCAACGTGAAAGAAAAGCACAGAATTGGTTGATGGATGAATGTAAAGACACGTGTTGGACACAGAATCATGGAAAGCTTGTTTGCAAATCCACGCAGTGAGTGTGTTGAACCAGTTGACAGGGGCCTGTTTGAGTCCGTATAAAGATTTATTGAGAATAAGATACTTTGAGGCTTGTTTAGATCCTTTAGGTCGTTTTATGATAACAGTGTTGGACAGTGGGGCGTGAAGAAAAGCGCTCTTTACATCAAGTTGCGTGATAGGAAGTGAATGGTAGAGGCCAAAGAGAAGAGCAATGCGGAGGGAAGCTGCCTTTCCTGTAGGTGAAAAAGTGTCAAGATAGTCGATACCGTAGATTTGGTTGAATCCCTGAACGCAGAGTCGGCTCTTATAAACAAGAGGGTCCCCGTGACAGTTGTCCTTGAGACGATAGACCCAAGTTGTATGGAGTGGATTTGCTGGTTTGGGCCCGTCATAGTTGTCCCAGACTTTGAGCTCTTCAATGCCGTCGAGTTCCACATCCATGGAAGCATCCCAATTGTGAGCGTCGGAGCATTTCTTGGCTTGCTCGTAAGTTTTTGGCACAAAATAATGATGGTAGCCGTATTGTTGTGGAGGGTTAATAGATGATTGGTTTCGTAGAGAATAGCTGGGATTAAGTTGAATAGCAACATCATCGGAGGATTTGGATGAAGAGTCTGAAAGAGGCTTGTCTAAAGACTTGGAAGAAAGATTGTTTTTGTTGGCTTCAACAGGATCATCAGAAGAGAGGACAGAAGTGAAAGAATCAGGAGAAGAGACAGAGATGGGGAGATTGATGTCAAAATCAAGAAATGGAGGAGGATCGGTTTCAAAATTGGAGGAAGATGAAATCTGGGAGGAAGGAAATGTTTTGAGTATCTTTACATGCTTAGAAGAAATAATGGAATTGTCAGGACAAAGAATATGATAGGAGAGAAAATGAGGGTTATAGCCCACAAGGATACCGGAGAGGCCGCAATCCTTGAATTTTTCCCCCCAAGCAACCTTGTTGTTGAGATAGACCACCTTGGAACCAATAGGGTGAAAGTAATTGAGCAGAAGAATTTTATTGACAAACAGTTGATAGGGTGATGGTGAGTTAGGCGTTTTGGGGATTTGATTAAGAACGAGACTGGCAGTTTTGGAGACTTTGGCCCAGAGGTTAAGGAGAAGCTTGGAGCTGCGGAGAATGGCTCAAATGGATTCAGTGAGTGTTATGTTGGCTCGTTTGATTTTCCCGTTATGTTTGTGGTGATAGGGTTCAGTAATTAAGTGTTGTATGGAATTCGATTGAAAAAATTCTTTCAGATCAGAGGATATTAACTCTCCTCCTCCATCAGAGCAGATAGTAGCGGGAAAGGAGTTTTGTTTAAGTTTTTTGAAATTTAAGATTGTTTTGAGTTGAGGACCGGCATTGGACTTCTGTTGAAGAGGGATAGCAGAGATATATCCAGAGTGATTGTTGATAATAGTCATGATGTAATTCATGGCATTTCTTGAAGGAGGAGTAATAGGTCCAACAAGGTCCACGTGAAGTTTTTTGAAAGATTGCGTGGCAGTGGAAGCAATGTTTTTGAATGAGGATTTAGTAATTTTAGCAAAAAGACAATCTTCGCATTGAAAATTAGATATAAGACAGGGAGAGAGATTTGGAAAAAGATTTTTAAGTCGATGAGGACTGGCGTGGCCAAAAGAGAGGTGAAGGTTTTTGAGCTTATCAGGGTTTGTTTTGTTTTGAGAGATATAGAAGAATTTTTGGTGGAGTCTGATTTTGGAGGGATTGTTCAAAACAAAGAGGTTGCCTTGAATATATCCTGAGAAAACCGGTCGGGAGTCAGAAAAGAGTTGAAATTGGTTACCGTTGGTGGACAGGGAGAATTTCTTGGAAAGAATGAGAGCTCCAGGACTGATGAGGTTAACTACAAGATCAGGTACAAAGAATGCATTAGAGAGCGTAACCATAGTGTTCTTCCAGATGAGCTGAACAGTGCCTTTTCCTTTGATAGGCAGTTTCGCTCCTTCCTTTCCAGTACTAATAGATTTGTCACCTGAGCATTTGTCAAGTTTACAGAAGAATTTAGCCAAATTGAACATGTGACAGGAGGCTCAAGAGTTGAGGATTATTTGATTGTTTGAGTTTATGTTGTTGATCCAAGTGGTGAGAAGGGCATGATAGTGAGCTACTTCCTTACCCTTAAATTTGGCATTAAATTGCGCTCTCCAATTGGCTTGGGCTTCTTTCCACCAATCTGGCGCAAGGTGTTTGTGCTTGTGCCAGCACTTATCTTCAGTATGATCAGGTGACTGGGGGTTATGATACCCTCTTCTACAGCGGAGTTCTCGAGGTAAGGGCTTTTTGATGGTTCGAGAGGTAATTAGGGCAGTTTTGAGAGTCTTGGAATCTTTTGCTTTAGATTGAGTTTTGTTATCGAGTTGGGTGAGATGATTTAGAACAAGGTCAACCAATACACTTTTGTCAGAGTGCATAATTTGTTGACGAAGGGATTGAAGAGTGGAAGGGAATTTGAAAAAAAAAAGATAAGCCAGAATGTTGTCCGGAAGATCAATCCCTACTTCAATCATTTTCTTCATAGAGATTTTGGCTTTGGTGATAAAGAGATTAATCAAGTCTGATTTGAATTGATGGTACAAGAATTCATTGAAACTCTTGCTCGGTTGGCAGTTTGAGAGGATGCAAACCTTTCCTTGATAGTTTGCCAGAGGAGCTTTGCAGATGTTATTTTGGTAGGATTGACGACATTGTTGTGAGTAATTTAGTCGATTTGGGAGAGTAAGATGACCCTAATTTCCATATCATTGGTAGCTTTGAGAGTTTTTGAGTCGTCCTCAAGGGCTTCCTTGACACCCTTCAGTTCAAGGAGAATAGTAATCTTGTCCTTCCAAATGGAGTAGTTTTCTTCAGTTAGAATTGGTACTGCCTCGAGCGCTGCTTTAAGAATTATTTGTCGAAATCCATCGCCACTGCTTGATCCCTCCATGATTTTGGTGAGTTTAGTCGGGCTGGTCTTCGGCTTTTAACCGTGATAAATTTCTGGATTTAAATTGATAGAAATAATATTCTTAAAGAGGGCTGCACGGAGCAAGACATCAGTAAAGAGAATAAGAACAAGAGAATGTGAGACAGCAGAAGAAAAGAAAACAAGAAAGGAACCAACATCAAGCGGGTAGGCTTAAGGAAAGCAAGAAAAGATCATATCAGCGGTTGTGGAAAAGAGATGTTACTGGAGTTAAAGGTTGAGGGTTGGATAAGCTAAGAAAAGAGAAATTGAAAGTAAGGTTGAGAAATGAAGAGCTAGTAAAAATCCAGCCGTAACAGACATACTCGAGAAGAAGAAAGAAAGCCGTTGGTGAGATTTGAGACGATTAGGCTTGAGGTTGATTTTAATAAAGAGATAAAGAGAATAAACAAGAAAGAAGATTGAAAAGAAAGAGACTTGATAAATAAGAAAAGAAGTTAGAGGTGATTGAACTGATTTGTGATTTGAAGATGTTGGTTTGAGTGTTGATTGTATGTTTGTCAGTATTGGTGAGTGGTTGTTGATTGATCTGGTTGATGTCAAGTTTCCCTTGAGAAAGAGTTGAACCAAGTGTAGAGAGTGCGCGCGTGCCGTGACAATAGTGACAGTCTGTAGCACGCGCGTGTGAGTGATAGTTGAGTGACAGAATATAGGAGGAGAAAAAGAAAAAGAAGCGTGAGAAAAGAAAAGGAAAGAAAAAGAGGAAAGCGTAGAAAGAAAATGTATGACTTAAAAAAAAATATGAGAAGCATAAAAAGAGAAAAGAGATGAAGTAGACAATGAGCTTAGAATGAACAATAAAGGGTTCAAAATATTCAACAAATCGGTCATTGATGCACTCTTCATCCCTCTACCCACCAGGCGTCAGTTTTGCATCTCTCACATTGGTAATCAGAGACCTAAACCATTGCTTGTCAGCCAACCCAACCCAGACATTACCCTCCATCCTCACTCATCCTCCACCCTCATCACATTCCTCCTCCTCCTCCTCATCATCATCATCCAATTCTGAAGACCATTCGTCAGATTGAGATGCTCATTCCTTCCAGATCAATCGCTTCCGGTTGGTCTTTGGCAAACGGTTGACGGGGCAAGGAGCAAGAGTTCAACGGCCCAAGTGCCCTCAAAGCTTCTCCTTATTGCTCCATCTCAACAACTTGCTTGCTACCATCCATCTCATCCGCTTCATGTGCTACATCACCACATTGCTCCATTGCTTTCTTCCTCCCTTGCAACCTTGCTCTTCCACCTCTCAATCTTGCTTGTTGCTTCTCATCCCCATATTGCTCCATTTCTCCATCTCAGCCACTTGCTTGCTCCCATCCATCTCCTCTGCTCCACCTGTTACATCAAAACTTGCTCCATCTCCTTCATCTCATTGATCCATTAACAACAACCAAACTTGCTCCATCTCCTCCATCAATTTACCCATCAACCTCAATCAACATCACTCCATCTCTTACATCTTATCCTACTCTACAAAAACAACTCACAAATCAACCTCAACAACATATCACCTCCCTTCCATCCAGTATTGAACAGGCTGGTGTGTTGGGATCCTTTCCTCCTTTTGTTCAATACTGTCTCTATATCTCCAGCTCCCCACCCTCTATCTTTAATAGATCCACATTCCTTATCATGCTATACTGTCATCCACCACCATTATCCTATAATTTTCACCACTCCATTCCAACTTCATCTCTAAAACCCTCACCATCACAATCACAATCATCATTATCATCACCATTACCATTACCATTACCATCACCATCACCATCACCATCACCATCATCATCACCATCACCATCACTATCACCATCACCATCACCATCACCATCACCATCACCATCACCATCACCATCACCATCACCATCACCATCACCATCACCATCACCATCACCATCACCATCACCATCACCATCACCATCATCATCATATCATTCTCACCCATTAAGCTATACCATTACCCTCATCATCATCATCATCATCATCATCATCATCATCATATCATTCTTCCCCATTAAGCCAGGCAAATATGCCGGAGGTCCTTGTTACTCCTCTTAAAATAGGCTACCATTCCCCATATCATGCTAGGCAACTATGCCTGAGGTCCTTGTTGCTCCTCTTAAAATAGGCTATCATTTCCCCATCTCATATCCTGACAAGGTGGTGTCTTGTCATTTATTACTCAACTCTCATATCTCTATCATTCTCATATTCTCCTCTCATTTCTCATGAATCTATGGAATGCTTTCTGGTCTTAAATTGGTTCCTAAATTTGTCAGTTAAGGTGGTGTGTTGTCTTTTTGATGTTCAAATTCTGTAACTAACAAATTGAGTTACCTTATTGCTATCTTACTGTTTTCATTATCTCATTACCCATGTCTTAGGCCCCCTCTGGGTCTCTCTAGTTTTCTATAACCTACTGCCTTAGGCCCCCTTTGGGGTTCTCTAGCTCTCCATAAATACTGGTCCTTCCCTTGGACCATGAATGAAAATCATCTGATTACCAGACAACTAAACCAGAGTGTCCCTTCCTCCTCTTCAGATCAGTTCCACTTGACTATACAAGTACTTTCCCTCCGTCCTTGGCGCTTTGTAGCCTTATCAATACATCTCATTTGGCTCTTCAGTAGCCTACCATACTCCTTCCTTTTCCAAATAACCTTGCTCCTCATATTAAAAATCTTCACTTACATCAGACAAGGATAGATGATGGTTTATATAGATGATGTTATCATATATTCTGATGATTGGGAGACTAATATAAATCAAGTAAGATTAGTTCTCCAAACCATCTCCAGAGCAGGATTAAAAGTCTCCATGAAGAAATGTAACTTTGGATATGGAGAACTGAAAGCTCTAGGACATATAGTCTCTGGTCTAACTCTGGATGCTGACCAGATTAAGATAGCTGCTGTCATGAACAGACCCATGCCACAGAATAAAACATAGTTTATGCCATTTATTAGTTTTTGCAGTTACTACAGACAGTCCATCCCAAAGTTTGCTATGCTAACTAAAAGTCTGTATGAAATATGCAAAAATGATACTCTCTTTGAAATGACACATGAGATATTGAAAAGCTATGAGGAATTAAAGATAGCTATGACCTCCACTCCTCTACTCATTAAACCAGACTAATCTAAACCCTTTGAGTTTTATATTGATGCCTGTATGGAAGGGTTAGGTGCTGCCTTACACCAAGAAAGAATAGAAGAAGACAAACCAGTGGAGAAACCAGTACTTTTCATATCTAGAAAGATCAAAGACACTGAGAAAAGATATGGAGCCAGTCAGATGGAATTATTGGCTCTAATATGGGCTCTAGAGAAGTTGCACTATTACTTAGAAGGCCCCACTTTCCAAGTAATTATGGACTGTAATGCTGTAAGAACTCTTATGAACATGAAGACTCCCAGTAGAGATATGCTCAGGTGGAAAATTGCTATACAACAGTATAGAGGACAGATGACTATAGTTCATAAATCTGGAGCTAAACACCAGAATGCTGATAGTCTAACTAGGAATGCTTTGCCTAATGACTCTAGAAATCCAGGATATGACCCTGAGGATCAGGATATCTTTCCTATCTGAAACATCAATCTTTTTGAATTAGATTCTCCAATTATGGGGACCCACTTATGTGAATTAGATACTGCTTTCTTCAATCTAGTAAGAGAGAAATTATCCCCTGAAATCAAGCTGCTGATTACCATTATGGAAGGTGAATCCCCAGAAGCAGCTCTGATAAATAGTTTAACTGCCTAATTAATCAAACCCTATAAAGCAGGAAGGTTTACTTTTTGGGATGGTCTCCTTTATTACAGACACCAACATTCCAGTTTATTGGTAATGAGTAAAAAAGAAAATACCCAACACATTTTCCAGGAATGCCATGACAACTTTTCATCAGGGCATCTATCCACTGAAAGAACCTTGGAGAAAGTAAAACAAAATGCTTGGTGGATAGAATTGAAAAAAATCACTATTAAGTATGTTACTAGCTGTGAGACTTTCCAAAAATCAAATAAAACTCCTGGCAAAAGGTTTGGAATCCTAAAAAATATCTCTGAACCCAAAACTAGGTGGGAAATCATTAATATGGATTTTGTCACCCCCCCCCCTGGAGGTACACATTCATATACCTCTGTGCTAGTTATAGTTGAAAGATACTCTAAGATGGCAAAATTCTTACCTAACCACAAAGAAGACAGTGCTATTGATGTACCTTTACTATTTTGGAACAGGATTATAGCTGATGTTGGTATACCTAAGATTATAATCAGTGACAGAGTCCCCAAATTCACCTCTGAATTTTGGAGGAATCTACATGATATATTGGGTACTAACTTAGCATTTTATACAGCAAACCATCCCCAGACTGATGGACTAGGCAAAAGAATGATACAGACCTTGGAGGATATATTAAGAAGGTTTTTTAGCTTTGGTCTAGAGTACAAAAACTCAGATGGTAATTTCCATTATTGGGTAAGCCTACTTACAGCCCTGGAAATGGCTTATAATAGCAGTAAAAACTCTACTACCAAAGAAGCCCCTTACATACTAGAAAGGGGATGGATTCCAAAGCTCCCTAGGAATACCTTGAACTATACCTTAGCCACCATTCATCCCATATCTCCTTACTACAAGAAAATGATAGACCTGGCAAATAATCATTCTCAGAAATGTGTAGAAGAAGCAGTGAAATACAGCAAACAGAGATGGGACAAATCACACAGAGAACCTGACTTTGAAATAGAAGATCATATCTTGATATCTACTGTAACTTCAACAATTTATCAGGTAACAGAAATCTGAAACCAGCCTTTGTTGGAACATTTGTTATCAAAAAGATGAATGGAAAAATTGCTGTAGAATTATTCTTGAGTGAAGAACTATCAAGGAAGCACCCGGTATTCCCTGTAAGCCTAGTGAAGCACTTTAAAGCAAGAGAAGGTGGCAACCTCCCTCCAGGAATGATCCCAATAGAACCAGACCCTGCGAAAAAAAATGGAAAGTCAGCAGGATATTGAGAGAAAAGAAAGAGAGAGTTCAAGGGAAAGATGTTAGACTATACTTAGTGAGATACAAAGGAGAATCTGAAAACAAAGATGAATGGTTACCAGAGAATAATATACCTGATAGACCAATACATCTTAGAAACTACAGAGCCAGTAAAAGGAACTGAAACACAAATGGAATTAATTTTTTTTCCCAACATACTCCAGATATTTTTTCAGATGTGGCCATATCTTGGAGTGGGGGAATGTCAGCTTGCTACTATTGCAGAGCAAGCTGCAAAAGTAAAAAAAAAAAAATTATTAAAATTGAATTAAGAAAGAGTAAGAAATCCATCAATATTATTGTAGAAATGGATCCTCCACCCGAAATTGGGTAAGGTCACTCTCCAACCCCACCCTTGAAATCCAACTCCTTATAATTTTAATAATTAAAGAAAGAAAAGACCAAAATACCACAACACCATTATGGGACTTTTTGGCCCATTAGATTTTTTTCACATGTATTGTCACATATAGGTTTCACACCTAAAATTCAGTCAGAATTGAGGTGTTGTGTATATTTTAGGAGTTCCATACTAAAATGTGTTCTGTCACAATTCCCGCACGCAGGTGCGGCAACCAATACACCCGCGCGCGGCTGAGCAGCAGCACTGCCACACTTTCAGCGTACCCTGACAAGCAGCGTATACAGCCCCAGGCCTATGACAAGTACCCATCCGCGAGACTACAGGCTAACAGAGTTGCAGGAGGCCTGAGAAGCCCAGATACCACGTAATGAAGAGCTGAATATTTTAAATTCCCTGGACCAACAGACTAAGACAAGAGAGTTGATCAGAAAAACGGAAAGAATCAGGGACAAATGGAAAAGAGGATAAATGGATGACAATTGTGAATAAGAAGTCTCACTCGATGCTAACTGAGATAAGTTGATGACGCTTAGGAACAACAATTTATAAGATATGATGAGAAATGAGGAGATGATGAAGAGACAGGATCTGGATCTGATTTTGATTTGGAGGAAAGCAAATAATGTAAGTGACTGATTGATCGAGATTGTGGTTTATAGACAACCTCACATGTGAACAACAAAGAAAGGAAATCGTGTGTGGTGAGTGAGTGGCCGGAAGCTTGAGGTTGAGATGATCTTGAGGTTGAGATGATTTTGATGGAGAATTTATTGGCTGATCGTGAGCAAGGTTGAGAGCGAGGAAATTGAAATAAATGGAATGGTGAGATAGGAAATAAGATGAGAAGAGCGGATCGGGAGAAGGCGTTAGATGAAGGAAGAGGAGCGGAGTAGCGTGTTAGGAAAGCTGAAGGAATCAGGGAATTGGAAGGGAAGTGGGGAAGCTGATGATGATGAGAGGAGAAGGAGTGTGCAGTGGTGACTGTGACAAGCAGGAGCGCGCGAGGTGGATGGTTGTATGAGTAACATGTCACTGTTAGGTGACATATCCATTTCAGTGATTTCCTTTCAACACGTAAACATGCTACATCCTACACGGGAACATTCTACATATGTAATAAATTTTCCGGTGGATAGTACATGATCTAAAATTGCATAAAAATATATAAAAATACCTAAATAACCTTTAAACATATTTTTTTATTGATATAATTAAAATACCAAAAATGTCAAAAATAAGATAACTAATATTTTTAAAATATATTAAAATAATTTAATATACAATTGTGAGAACTTTAAGGCATCAATAGTTTTGTGACGCACTAAAGACAATAATGATGTAAAAATATTACACAAATTATCATAAATTATATTTTGAAGTAATTATTTTTAGTAAATCAACTGAATTGCAAAAATAAGGATTAAAATCAATATCACAATTTTACTCCTATCAGTTAATAAATAATGAGAACCCACCTGACATCAGATTACCCGTAGGAATATCTAGCAAAAGAATCATTAACATACTGGGAAAATTTACCAAGGATAATTAATTAACAATAAATAATATGGACAGATTAGTGTTATTCACACGTCCAAAATATCAATTAAAAGGTAGAATAATTCCCATACCCTGTGGAATCAGATATGACCCGTGCTACAGCACCTAGAACACGTAACAGGCTACCACTGGTTACCCTGCTAGCCTTAGTTTTTGTCTTTTTGAGCCCTTGTATCCCTCAGAAGGACAATATTGGGACTCAAAGAGCTAAAAATAAGGAGCTCTTTTGAGAATATTGATACCCAGAGACCCAGTTATATTTACATCAAGATACCGTGACAAGGTAATCTAATACTTATAAGAGATAATCAAGTGATTTATGGCTTTAGTCTGATTAATAATATCTGTCCCCAGCCCTTTTTTTATCAATTTAAACTGATGAACAACCTTTTAACCCCAGTAACAGGTTTAAACCATCAGTGCACATCCAAAACAGGTACCCAAAGGATTAAATGATATACCAGTGAGTCTTATTATCCTTTTTCTGTCGTGGAAGCTTGGTTACAAAGCCCTGCCACTCCACCGTGAATTTTATACACATGTTATCTTTGGGCAATATATCCTTCAAGAATATAAATTAAAGGTTCAAAAGTAATCAGGTATATGTGTTTTCAAAGTGTATTCCCTGAAAACAGGTGTTAAATATCCCCAATATTATTGTGGCCCCTCTATTAATTTATTCAAAAATCAATTTATTAATATTTATTTATAATATTAAACCATAAACCAAACCAATTAAACTTGCAATAGCTTTATCCAAATATTCTAAAGATTTTTTCTGCATTTATTGAATAATATATTTATATTTATTTATTCTATCACCTCTGGTAGCTAAAGGAAAGCAAGGGCCTAGGAATCAAAGAGGCTGAAAAAAGTAATAAATCAATGTTGAACTTTTACTGTTTTCCTTATTTGTTATATTTTAAACAAAAAATATAAATCAGTTAAAAGGTGCATAAGATACCACAAACTAAATACTTTTAGCTGACAAAAAATCTCTAAGGCTCTAAAATTTAATTAGGCCTCCAGTTGTCAGGGTTTTAACCTCTATAGCTATACTGGCTGTGGTTAAACCTGAAAGAATTGACATCAAAACTGATACTTAAATCAGTAATTGACTTAATAAAACAGTAACACAGTCACAGAAAAACACAACTCAAATCATAAAAGAGTATTATGAGTAAAAGTCCATAAATTGAATCTCTATAAACTAATAAGGAACCTAGCTTTAACTTAATAAAGCAAAAAGGAGCCTTGTTTACAAAGTTAAACTCACACCCTTTAAGGTAAAAAGAAATGTTACAACTCCAAAGGCCTTCCCACACAAACTTGGAGTTGTGTAATTGATTATTTGCTGATTTCAATACTAGATTTTGAAGCCCCAGTCAATCTTGCTGCTGAGATTAAGTTTAATGGGCTTGTTAACTCTGGCTGTATTCTTGGATCAATGATATAATAATTAACTGGTGAGCAAGGGGCTATGGGGTGAAGACCCTCCTCTTTTAAGGTAACAGAAGTCCTCAGGGGACTCAAGGAGTCATCAGGGGAGAACTATGTTACTCCAGTTTTTTTATACAAGGGCTTAGAGCCCCATTGCATCTTACCCCATGAGAAACAAAGTACTAGTGCTCTTTGGGGAAGATTTTCTAGGTAAAAAAAGGTCCTATTTACATACCCCAAACGTTATATACTCTACAACTAAGCTCAGGGCATTCTGAGAATAAGCTCTCAAAGCTCAGGAAGTTATATTAAATTATAATCACATCCCCAAGGGGGATAATATTAAGCTCATGTGATTGGTTTATACAGAGTGGAGGGTACAGCTTGAATTATTTGCTATAGTTTGCCCCCAAGGAAATGAAACTCATAGGGAAGTTATGTGTCAGTAGTTGGGTCAAATCTGAGTCCTCCTAACTTAATTTAAATTTACATTGGATCCCCATCTTGATAGTATATTTAATCAAGGTTTTAATTCTATAATTAATACTCATAAAAACATACTTATAAATTAGGGTAATGGCAAATTCACAACTCCAGTTGTGTGGGAGTTGTGTAGTGCCCCACATAGCCTGTGGGAATTTTTTAGGGCCCCAAACAACCTTTGGGAGTTGTATAGGGCCCCACACAACCTGTGGGAGTTGTGTTGGGACCCTCTATGCGTGGGGGCCCATACACTACTCCAAAGGGTGGCTCTAAAGATGCACAACCCCTGGTGGGGCATATACCCCCCATAATGGGCATTTTGATTTTTGTACCCCTGTACACAACCATATTTTTTATTTTTATTTTTTTATTTTTTTATTTTTTATTTTTTATTTTTTATTTTTTATTTTTTATTTTTTATTTTTTATTTTTTATTTTTTATTTTTTATTTTTTATTTTTTATTTTTTATTTTTTATTTTTTATTTTTTATTTTTTATTTTTTATTTTTTATTTTTTATTTTTTATTTTTTATTTTTTATTTTTTATTTTTTATTTTTTATTTTTTATTTTTTATTTTTTATTTTTTATTTTTTATTTTTTATTTTTTATTTTTTATTTTTTATTTTTTATTTTTTATTTTTTATTTTTTATTTTTTATTTTTTATTTTTTATTTTTTATTTTTTATTTTTTATTTTTTATTTTTTATTTTTTATTTTTTATTTTTTATTTTTTATTTTTTATTTTTTATTTTTTATTTTTTATTTTTTATTTTTTATTTTTTATTTTTTATTTTTTATTTTTTATTTTTTTTATTATTTATTTTTTATTATTTATTATTTATTATTTATTATTTATTATTTATTATTTATTATTTATTATTTATTATTTATTATTTATTATTTATTATTTATTATTTATTATTTATTATTTATTATTTATTATTTATTATTTATTATTTATTATTTATTATTTATTATTTATTATTTATTATTTATTATTTATTATTTATTATTTATTATTTATTATTTATTATTTATTATTTATTATTTATTATTTATTATTTATTATTTATTATTTATTATTTATTATTTATTATTTATTATTTATTATTTATTATTTATTATTTATTATTTATTATTTATTATTTATTATTTATTATTTATTATTTATTATTTATTATTTATTATTTATTATTTATTATTTATTATTTATTATTTATTATTTATTATTTATTATTTATTATTTATTATTTATTATTTATTATTTATTATTTATTATTTATTATTTATTATTTATTATTTATTATTTATTATTTATTATTTATTATTTATTATTTATTATTTATTATTTATTATTTATTATTTATTATTTATTATTTATTATTTATTATTTATTATTTATTATTTATTATTTATTATTTATTATTTATTATTTATTATTTATTATTTATTATTTATTATTTATTATTTATTATTTATTATTTATTATTTATTATTTATTATTTATTATTTATTATTTATTATTTATTATTTATTATTTATTATTTATTATTTATTATTTATTATTTATTATTTATTATTTATTATTTATTATTTATTATTTATTATTTATTATTTATTATTTATTATTTATTATTTATTATTTATTATTTATTATTTATTATTTATTATTTATTATTTATTATTTATTATTTATTATTTATTATTTATTATTTATTATTTATTATTTATTATTTATTATTTATTATTTATTATTTATTATTTATTATTTATTATTTATTATTTATTATTTATTATTTATTATTTATTATTTATTATTTATTATTTATTATTTATTATTTATTATTTATTATTTATTATTTATTATTTATTATTTATTATTTATTATTTATTATTTATTATTTATTATTTATTATTTATTATTTATTATTTATTATTTATTATTTATTATTTATTATTTATTATTTATTATTTATTATTTATTATTTATTATTTATTATTTATTATTTATTATTTATTATTTATTATTTATTATTTATTATTTATTATTTATTATTTATTATTTATTATTTATTATTTATTATTTATTATTTATTATTTATTATTTATTATTTATTATTTATTATTTATTATTTATTATTTATTATTTATTATTTATTATTTATTATTTATTATTTATTATTTATTATTTATTATTTATTATTTATTATTTATTATTTATTATTTATTATTTATTATTTATTATTTATTATTTATTATTTATTATTTATTATTTATTATTTATTATTTATTATTTATTATTTATTATTTATTATTTATTATTTATTATTTATTATTTATTATTTATTATTTATTATTTATTATTTATTATTTATTATTTATTATTTATTATTTATTATTTATTATTTATTATTTATTATTTATTATTTATTATTTATTATTTATTATTTATTATTTATTATTTATTATTTATTATTTATTATTTATTATTTATTATTTATTATTTATTATTTATTATTTATTATTTATTATTTATTATTTATTATTTATTATTTATTATTTATTATTTATTATTTATTATTTATTATTTATTATTTATTATTTATTATTTATTATTTATTATTTATTATTTATTATTTATTATTTATTATTTATTATTTATTATTTATTATTTATTATTTATTATTTATTATTTATTATTTATTATTTATTATTTATTATTTATTATTTATTATTTATTATTTATTATTTATTATTTATTATTTATTATTTATTATTTATTATTTATTATTTATTATTTATTATTTATTATTTATTATTTATTATTTATTATTTATTATTTATTATTTATTATTTATTATTTATTATTTATTATTTATTATTTATTATTTATTATTTATTATTTATTATTTATTATTTATTATTTATTATTTATTATTTATTATTTATTATTTATTATTTATTATTTATTATTTATTATTTATTATTTATTATTTATTATTTATTATTTATTATTTATTATTTATTATTTATTATTTATTATTTATTATTTATTATTTATTATTTATTATTTATTATTTATTATTTATTATTTATTATTTATTATTTATTATTTATTATTTATTATTTATTATTTATTATTTATTATTTATTATTTATTATTTATTATTTATTATTTATTATTTATTATTTATTATTTATTATTTATTATTTATTATTTATTATTTATTATTTATTATTTATTATTTATTATTTATTATTTATTATTTATTATTTATTATTTCTTATTTATTATTCATTATTTATTATTTATTATTTATTATTTATTATTTATTATTTATTATTTATTATTTCTTATTTATTATTTCTTATTTCTTATTTCTTATTTCTTATTTCTTATTTCTTATTTCTTATTTATTATTTATTATTTATTATTTATTATTTATTATTTATTATTTATTATTCATTATTTATTATTTATTATTTATTATTTATTATTTATTATTTATTATTTATTATTTATTATTTATTATTTATTATTTATTATTTATTATTTATTATTTCTTTTTTTATTTATCATTTATCATTTATTATTTATGCTTTATGCTTTATGATTTATTATTTATTATCCATTATCCATTATCCATTATTTATTATCTATTATTTATTATTTATTATTTATTATTTATGATTCATTATTCATTATTTATTATTTATTATTCATTATTTATTATTTTTATTTCTTTTTTTATTTATCATTTATTATTTATTATTTATGCTTTATGCTTTATGATTTATTATTTATGATTTATTATTTATTATCCATTATCCATTATCCATTATTTATTATCTATTATTTATTATGTATTATTTATTATTCATTATTTAGTGAATGCTAGACAACTTCATTTTAGTTGTTTAGCGTGTCACACAACTCAAATGGAAGGTACAGCATGCCAAACGTCCCATTTGAGTCCTTTAGCAAGCCAAACGTCCCATTTGAGTCCTTTAGCAAGCCAAACGGCCCATTTGAGTTGTGTTGAGTTCCACACAGCACATTTGAGTTGTGTACACGACTCTAAATGACTCAAATAGTCTTGAATTTAACTTTACCCTACAAATTATTATAAAATATTATCAAAAATTTCATGAGTTTGAACTTCTTGATCAATTCTTATTCGTTTATCTTTTGTGGATTGAACCAGTGACCTTGGTGCCAGATAATGGAAGGTGGGCCTAGTACTTAACCACTATACCAACAAGAAATTTTGGTGGTGCAGACATTGGGAAAACTCAAATTATCTCATGGCTGTCAAGCTCCTTTATACTTCTTCACCCAATGCTTTCACTCTGTATAGCCAGTTAAACTTATGGAGGGTGATGTCCAGTTTCTGGAAACCAGAAATAAACCTTTGGGGTGTTTCATTCTCTACATGGGCATAACACTGCCTGTGATTTCCAGTTTCCAGAAAACGGGCATCACCTTGGAGCCGTGTTATTCCCCTGTAGACAAAATCAAAACCAGGCTACCTACAAGCCACATTATGGTTCTTCTTTGTCCTTCTTCAACCATTGCTTTCACCCTGTATAGAAAGTTAAATTTATGGATGTTGATGCCTGGTTTCCGGAAAAAGGAAATCAAACTTTGGGATTTTTCATGCTCTACGGGGGCATAAAACTGCCTGTGATGTCACATTTCCAGAAAAAGGGCATGAACTTGGAGCCATGTTATGCCCCTGTAGAGAACACCAAAACAAGGCTCCCTACAAGCCGCATTATGCTTCTTCTTTTTTGTTCTTCACGCCAGGCTTTCACTCAGTATAGCCAGTTCAATTTATGGATGGGGATTTCCAGTTACCAGAAACCGGGAAAAAACCTTTGGGGTATTTGATGCTCTACGGCGGCATAACACTGCTTGTGATTTCTGGTTCTGGAAACTGGGCATCACCTTGGAGCCCTTTTATGCCCCCATAGAGAAAATCAAAACCAGCCTACCTATAAGTCACATTATGCTGCTTCTTTTTTCTCTTCACCCATTGCTTTCACTCTGTATAGCCATTTCAATTTATGGATGTTGATTCCCGGTTTCTGGAAACTGGAAATGAACATTTTGGGTGTTTCATGCTCTACAGGGGCATAACACTGCCTGTGATGTCTGGTTTCCGGAAACCAGGAATTGCCTTGAAGCCATGTTATGCCCCCATAGAGAACATCAAAAACAGGCTACCTACAAGTATCATTATGCTGCTTCTTTGTCCTTCTTCATCCCATGCTTTCACCCAGTATAGCCAGTTAAATTTATGGATGTTGATTTCTGGCCTCTGGAAACTGGAAATCAACCTTTTGGGTGTTTCATGCTCTACTGTCATGACCACAACTTGACTCAGTCTCCTTAGCAATACTTAGTCCTCATCCAACCCCAGTCCAGTTCAATCACACTCCAATGTTGTATATCCTGAAGTTTTCCCCTGCATATCCTGCAGCCTTTAGGTAATCTACCAGGCATACCCTCCACCTCTCTATCAACTCTATCTGGTATGAGAAGTACATAAAGTAAACCCATAGTACATACTCCTGGCTGGACAAAGCGTACTCCAGTTCAGTACATGGCCTTCCTGGACAGGCCCACTCCTCAACCTGTCAATCTGCAACCTACAACCCAATTGGTCAACATGTAATTCCATGGGCCTCCCAGCCCAGCACCAGTCACCCAATCCTCAAGGCCCCACTCAGCTCTCACATATACTGGCCTCTCTTCTCCTCCTGGACTAATTCCCCCAAGGAATTAGTATACTAATTCTTATTGGTTAGTCCCTCATCCAATAGTTTTCATCTCAGCACAAGAACAGCCAACCAGCATACCTTACTCATCTCACCTATTCCTCTGGTGTTACTCTTACAGGATTCCCTTATCAACATCTTTGAGAGCCCTACTCCTGGATTCTTTTTCTTATCATTGTCCTTGCACTACGTCTCATCTTACCATGCAATCAATATCCTTGTATCTATCCTGAGTTCTGTGAGAAGTAGTGCCCGTACCTTCAGCCCCTTGCACACCAGGGGCAGTTTTGACATCTACAGGGGCATGAAACTGCCTGTCATTTCTGGTTTCCAGAAAACAGACAACAACATTCATAAATCTAATTGGCTATACAGATTTTGAGATAGGTAAAAAATCATTTCACCATATTTTTTTGGTTTTGTTTGTTCACCCAGGATTCCTAGGCTGAGTTGGTTTTTTTTTCTTAGTGGAATTCTGCATAATCAAAAAAAACCTCCACCTCACCACTACAAGTAATGCAACTCTTCCAACTCACTCAACGGTCACCTTCCTTCCTCCTCCTCATCAAACAACCACCTTCACTCCATCAACCTCACCCACAGAAACACCTCCCACCCCACTGCCATCAAGCACAGGTGATTCCCCTCCCCTCATTCCCTCCACTCACCAAATACCACCCCCTTGCTTACCTCTCCCTTGCACTTCCCCAATTTCTTTACTCAGCTTCCCCTCATCTTAATCCCATCCTACTGACCCAACTTATCAATTCTCTGATACCGGGAACCTTGCAGTCCTTTACCTACAGAGAGTGATAAAAATACTGGAATAATAAAGATAATAATATTCACAAGATAAACACTTAAAAAGTTCAAATAATAAATATTTTTAAGAGCTGGTGAAAGGTTTGATTGGTTTGGTTCAAAGGGTTTCCAATTAGTTTAAAAAGAGGGGCCACAGTACTATACTACTGGGGATCTTTACAGACAGACAACCACTCTTCAAGGGGACTCCTTAGGAAGTTTAAGAACCTTGGAATGATAATGGGTGCCGTATAAGGACGTATCCACTGATATGGCCAGGTAAAACACAAAAATGGCCAAGTCAGGAATTGAAACACTTACTCTGAGTCAATAATTCACAGAAAAGCCTGCCAAAATTTAGGTAAAGGGTTTCAGGGCAGATGGGGTTGTTTGCCAGACTAAACTTTGATGATTCAGGTTGATTAGTTTTGGTAAATAATAATAATACTGCAGACTAAGTCATAAATCACTTGATTATCTTTTTATGAGCAATTGATTCAAAATGACACGGAATCTGATTGATAATATTAAATTCCTGGTAAAACTGATTGGGAATGATGGATCCAAAGAGGTCTGTAAAAATAAATTTTGGGGTGATGATGAGATTCTCAGGGAACATAGAGAGGTTTCTTTTCATGGGCTGAGGATGGTAAGACACTCAGAGAATGTTTAGCACGTCCACTTGCTGCTTTCAACCACCTGTCCTAAGATCTCCTGCATTTCTATACTATTTTAGCAACAGGATCTGTTAATCTCTTTATGGCATAATTCTGATCATTCTGAATTATACTTCATTTTTACTATTAATTTTGGTTTAAACTATGCAGATTTGGATAATCATTGATTTTCCATCATCTGATGAGAACGTAGGTAATTTTTCATAATTTGTAAGGTCACTCCTTGTAGTGTTTTGTGGTCTTCAAAGATTAGGATCTGTCTCTTTTTTAGTAGCCTTCAATATTTTATTTATAATTTAAAAAAATTTGAAGTTAATTATAAAATAATTTTCAAATTATCCACTGAGGGGCTCTCCACACAGCCCTTCAATCCTGAGACGGAGCAACCTGCGCGCCCTCAGACAAACTGAATACACCGGGGGATTCCCCCTCACCCAATCATTGGTGTCAACTCAACCTCATTGGGGCGGACAGCCTCAAAGCTTTCACCATCAAACATCTCAGATTCCTTCAATTCTTTACTTCAGCTCAACTTCCTTTTTTCTTTCTTTATTCTTCTTTCTTTTATTCTTAACGTTTCTTCCTCATTCTCTGTTTCCTTACTATTTACTCAATAACTCAACAACTCAACACTTTCAAAACCTCAACGTTTCCGAATCACTGTTGACAACTCAATCACAATTTGAATCAATCTAAATTCACACCTCAAGTTTTTGACTGTCTGGCATGATTTCAATCTTATTTCTTTCAAGCTTTCAACTGTTCCTCATTTCTTTCTTTTGTTGTCTTTTCATTCCTCAACTGACGTCTTTTTGTTACTCAGTCTAATCCTAGTCCCTCCAATATGATGATTTCTATCAACTTTCATCCATTCAATTAACACGGTTAAAAGCAAAATCACACGCCTACCTAACCGCTTGACACCATGGAGGGACCTGGAAACATGGAAGGCTTCCCACAAATCATGCTCAAGGCTTCTCTTGAAGCCGTCCCAAACCTGACGGACAAAAACTATTCAATTTGGAAAGATAAGATAACGTTTCTTCTCAAACTCAAAGGCACCAAACAAATCCTTGATGACGATTCTGAAAGTCTCAGCTTCACTGAAAATCTTGAAACTTGAGTAATTATCCTTTCCAAGATTGACTCCATCACGCACAACAATGTAGTGAACCCCAAAAACATCAACTTGGCTAAAGGTCTATGAAAAATAATCAAGGAGAGATTTGCATCTTCTCAAACCGCTAATTGAGCCCAATTCTTCAACAACTTTCTGTATCATCCTTTCAAACCCAAAGCCATCACTTCCTTGATTACAGAAATCAAGGTTTCTCTCAAGAAAATGCTTGATGTTGGTATTGAACTCCCCTCAGACATCTTGGCGTACCTGGTCCTTTTCAAATTTCCAAACTCACTTCACTCACTTTGTCAGCAAATTATGCACTCAGACAAGGAGATCACGGTTGAACTAGTTCTAAACCACTTGACGCAGCTCACAACAAATCCAAATCTAAATTCACCAAGAATCTTGTCAGAGAAACCTCTCTCATAACCAACAGTTCTAAAACCTCTACTACCAAACTTCAACAATGTTGACAAGGATATCATAACCCCAAAGTCACCGACCATCCCAAGTATCTATGCTGGCATAAGTACGAGCACTTAGCTCCTGACTGGTGGAAAGAAGCTCAAGCCAAATGGAGAGCTCAAAAGAAACCAAAAAGCAACAAAGTTGCTCACTACCATGCCCTCTTAACCACCTGGAGCAACAACGTGAATGCCAATCATTGCATCATCCTTGACTCCGGTGCCTCGTGTCATATGTTCAAATCCACTTAATAATTCACTTCCCTACAAGATTGCGACGGAGAACACATCAGCACTGGAAAAGATAAAGCTAGTATCCCCATCAAAGGGAAGGGTGAAGTGGTTCTTGCCTGGAGAAATTCTCTCATTTGTCTCTCCAACTGTCTCTTTGTCCCCAACCTTGTCATTAATCTAATCAGTCCAGGAGTCCTGGTGTCGGAAAAACAATTCTCAGTTTCAGCTCATTGCAATTCCTTCAAAGTCTATCACAACGGAACTCTTGCATTTGAAGTCTTCATCCGAGACAACCTCTTTGCTCTCAATCTCCCTCATTTGATTGGAAATAACTCAAAGATCAGCTATCTCACTCAAAAAGCCATCAACTACAAAAAACTGCTCTATCTTCATCAATCACTCGGTCATGCTAGTCCTCACCGACTGAGAAACGTGTATCCTGAAATTCCCCACTCCCTAATCAACAGATTTCAATGCTCGGATTGCGTCTTCTCAAATATCACCAAAACCACATTCAACACCAAAGCAAACCTGGCCTCCAAACTGTTTGAGAAGCTTCACATCGACTTGATGGGTCCAATTAATCCGGAATCCCGCAATGAGATGAGGTATATCATGATCATCATTGATAGCCATTCCGGGTACCTGTCCGCTATTCCCCTAAGTTCCAAATCTGACACTTGTCCTCAAATTGTATCCATTCTTAGATTTGAGAAACAAAAACAAGGATGCTTTCCCGCCACCATCTGTACTGATGGTGGGGGAGAATTCAACTCCTGAGAACTCTACGCCTTCTTTCAAGAAAGTTCTATCCAACATATTGAGCAGAACCATACCATCATGAACACAACAGAAGAGTTGAAAATGCCAATCAAACCATTGCGGAATCTATCAGAACCATCCTACAATCTTCAAGATTACCTCTCAATCTGTGGGCTGAAGTATCCAAAGCTTCCACTCTCATGCTTAATCAAATTCCTAGACGCGCGAACAAGAAATCACCCTACAAAATCTTCACAAACAAGACCCTGCCCTTGGATTATTTCCATCCCTTAGGCTCCAAGGTGGTGTACTTGAACTTGAAGATGGCTCGCGGGGATAAGCTCAAAGAACGCAGACTAGAGGGAACTCTTATAAGATTCAATCCCGACCTCCTGTTGTATCACATCCTCAAGCCAGAAAACAAAATCATTTCCTCCAAAAACATTAAAATAATTAAATCTCTTCATCACACTCCCATTGCAGAAAGCCCCCCGGAAATTAATCCTCCTCTCGAAATTGATTTTCCCTTCCTGGACTCCAAACCAGCTCAGAGAACCTCCTCTGTCTCAACCACCAACCCTCAACTAGTCAATCAAAGTCCAATTGCAGCAGAAGCCGGAGAGTCTGCTGATGATCAATCATCTCATTTGTTGCAAGAGGTTTCCAACAAACTGATTCCGTCTTGAGTTCTACGCAATTGCTCAACGCTCAATCCACCCGTTTGTTATGGATATCATCACTATTTTGTCCCAAAATCCTTTGAACAGGCCAAGAAATGCAAAGATCACCAGAACTGGGACCTGTCAATGGACGCGGAGCTGGGCAGCATTGAAAAGATGGAAGTTTGGGAAGACTACAACGGTCCTGAGCCCGCTAATCCTCTCAACACCACCTGGGTCTACCGTCTCAAGGACAACTGTCACAGAGATCCACTAATCTACAAAAGTTGACTGTGTGTACAGGGATTTGATCAGATCTACGGCCTGGACTATCAAGATACCTTCTCTCCAACCGGCAAGGCCACCTCTCTCAGAATTGCCTTACCCTACGGACTGTATCATTTGCTTCCCGTCACTCAATTTGACGTGAAAAGCGCTTTTCTGCACGCTCCCCTGAAAGAACTTGTCATCATCAAAAATCCCAAAGGATCAAAGAGAAATTCAAAATATCTAAAGCTCAAGAATTCCCTATACGGGCTCAAGCAGGCCCCTCTCAACTGGTTTAATACTCTCACTACTTGGCTCTCCAGCCAAGGGTTCCATCAGTCAACTTCTGACCCCTGTCTTTACCTCAATACTCACTGTCAATCTATGATCTTTTTCCACGTCTAAAATATGATTCTAGTAGGTCTTGGCAACAATTTCAAGGAAAACTTTCTGCAACGTTTTCCAAATTCATCAGCTCACGATCCCAACACTATACTAGGAATGAAATACTCAAAAATAGACAACAATATTCTTCTCTCTCAACCAAACCATATTGATCACAGGCTTGAAGAGCTCAAACTAACCAATTGCCATCCTTTTTCCATACCACTGACTTCAAACTTCAACATGCGACCCGCCATGGCTGAAGAACACAAGGAGTTAAAAGCGCTCAACATCAACTACAGATCAGCCGTGTTCTTGATGAACTACATTGCATGTCTGACTCAACCAGACATCAGTTACGCTTTCTCAAGCTTAGCTCAATTCTGCAAAAAGCCCGGCATCAATCACTGGCGCAAGGTAAAGTGTTGCTGGAAGTACTTGAAGGCCACAAAGTCACTCTCTCTAGTGCTGGAAATAAAACACCGGGATACTCAACTTCAATGCTTCAGCGACGCCACCTGGAATGACAACCTTGAAACCAGGCACTCCCAGTTGGGGCATCTAACTCTTCTGTTTGGATCCCCTGTTGCGTGGAGTAGCTACCGCCAAAGGAACATCACGCACTCAACCACCAAGGCAGAACTCAATCCTCTCGTCGACTCTTTCCTTGAGGCAATTTGGATGAGAGGTCTGGTCTTGGAAATGTGGACAAAACCCACTCAACCAAGCATACATCAAATTGACAATAAAGGTTTGGACAAAAAGTTAAAGAAATTTGGCTGCAACTCCAAAACCCGCCATATTGATATAAAAAAAAAAGCGATTAGGGAGGAACTACAAGCTAAAAACTTCGAAATCAAGCTCATACCATCAGAAAGCATGATAGCTGACGGGATAACTAAAGAGCTACCCACAACTCAACTCTCCAAAATCCTCCAAGTCATCAATCCTCACTTCAATTACCTCAAAATCCTACAAGCCAAGAGGGGTGTCAAATCACCACTGAGCGGCTCTCCACACAGCCGCCCAATCCTGAGACGGAGCAACCCACGCGCCCTCAGACAAACTGAATACACCAGAGGAATTCCCCCTCACCCAATCATTGGTGTCAACTCAACCTCATCGGGGCGGACTGCCTCATAGCTTTCACCATCAACCATCTCAGATTCCTTCAATTCTTTACTTCAGCTCAACTTCCTTTTTTCTTTCTTTATTCTTCTTTCTTTTATTCTTAACATTTCTTCCTCATTCTCCGTTTCCTTAATCTTTACTCAATAACTCAACAAATCAACACTTTCAAAACCTCAACGTTGCCAAATCACTGTTGACAACTCAATCATGATTTGACTCAATTTAAATTCACTCCTCAAGTTTTTGACTGTCTGGTATGATTTCAATCTTATTTCTTTCAAGCTTTCAACTGTTCCCCATTTCTTTCTTTTGTTTTATTTTCATTCCTCAACTCACGTCTTGTTGTTACTCAGTCTGTTCCTAGTCCCTCCAATATGATGATTTCTATCAACTTTCATCCATTAAATTAACAATAATTTCATTTAGTTTTTAAAGATTTTAGATCATTTTTAATGCATATGTCACATCATTACATATTCCAGGTGAATTTTACTTGTTTGTAGCTCCTGTGAGCGGTACCTTCTGTCAGATTTGTCACGACCAATCCTGAAACAGAGATCAGTTATTTCAGATGCATTGCAGGGTAGGATACCCTACGTGCCTGGAAAAATTAGCTGCGCACAGGACATCTTTACGTGGGAATGTGATGCTACAGGTAATTAGGGGTTGTATAGGGACTCAGGATTGCGCGCGGGAATGGTGACATAACACATTTCTGTGTGTAACTCCTAAAATATACACCAAACCTCAATTCTGATTGAATTTTAGGTGTGAAAATTATAGGTGAAAATATTTGTGAAATATTAACTTGGTAAAAGGTGCCATATTGGTGCAAAATTTTGGTAAATTCTTATTTAATTATTTAAAATATGAAGGAGTTATATTTCAAGGGGTGAGGGCAGTGATTGACCCTACATTTTTTGGGTGGGAAATCCATTTCTACAATAATATTGATGGATTTCCCACTCCTTCTTAATATTTTAATTATTTATTTTGTATTTTTGTTGCTTTGACAGGTTTCTCTGTACATAGTAGCAAGCTGACACATCAGGTGAGTCCCTGAAGCTTCTCCCCTCTTCTCCTCCTCAATTGATTTCTGGGTCAATTGCAAAAAAATTGGTTGAACAATTGCAAATTGACCAGCCAGAACTGGATCTTATTATCCCTTCTCCAAAGACAGCTGGTTGTACCAAATTTCCACCAAACCAGACTGCCTGGAAGCGTGGCTTTTCATCCCCAACCAGCTTCACCGGTGGGACTGCCACCATGGTTGAATCAAGCTGGCGCCAAGGTACCAAGGGAGGTCATCAGATCAAATTTTTGTTGGCAATTGGATTCAATCCCCAAGGACCTACAATCTCCTCCACAATCCCAAGCTTGAAAGCCCAATCATAATCCTTAACCAGGATTTTCTTGAGAATGCCATCCAGACCTATCCCCTCTCACCCAACCAGGATCAGGAACAGGACCAGGGCTTCAGCAATGAACCCTTTATCCATCTGTCCACCCACCAAGTCCTTGAGTCCCTCAAGACTTGTATCAACTCCCCCAGGGACATTGGCACCTAAGCGCCATCATCTTCCTTGTCTGAACTCTTGGAAATCCTGATTTCCATGATTCAAATCAATTTTTGTTGTCATCATGACCTTTTCATTGTCCTGGTCCGGACTGGTTGTTGTCAGTTGATCAATTTGCCAGCCAATTTGCAGTTGACTGGCCAATTAATCCCACCTCCTCCACCTCTTCCTCTCCAACATGGGAAGGCACCTTACTGATGCTTGCCTTTATGTTTTATTTAGGCCATGGTTTTTTTCTTTTTTCTTTTTTTTTGAGGGGTTTTAGGATTTGATTGCTCTTTAGATCAACCTAAGCTTTTTCTTGGCTTTTTTTTATCTCTTTTGGTCCCAATGGTCCAATTAATAATGTTTCTTTTAATACTGTTTTGTTTGTCCAGTGGTTATTCTTTTCTTTGGCCCCTCCTTGTGAAATCCCAATTCTTCAACAATCAACAAACCACCTGTCATAAAATACAGATCCAATTGGGAAGTGGCTTTTCTGATATCAAAATCTTCATTCAAATACCATGTGAGTGGCTTGACTATATTATCTTGCACATGATCATTTGAATACAGAGGAAAAGAAAGCTTATATAAAGAGTCTCCCTTTAAGCTTAAAATGATACCATTCTTGATTGATTGTCCAGTTTTTTCCCCCTAATCTCACATCTTTCATCAGAGAATGTTTGTTGATAAATTTCACTATTTTCACACGACCCCCAGGAACAAGAAGATTTTTTTTTCATTTTCATCTCTTATCATTTCCCATGGGATGATTGTCTGAGGAGAACTTCACGCAGGGAGTTTATCCACAATGGGTGCCCTGAATTGCCTTCCTGATGATGACCAGCCTGAATGTCACGCAAGCACTTCATCTTTCACCATGACATCCCGTACTTGGATTCAAGCTGATCATTTTTCCTGTGGATTTTAGAGTTGTGGAATCCGCTCCCAGGAGGCCCAGGAAGCGGGTAGGCAGGCTGAGCAAGCTATTGGAGCAAGTGGCTCTTGCCACCCAATCTCAAAAACTGTGGCAAAAATACCCACTCTTCCTGTCCTTCCTCCACGTCCAACTCAGAGCCAACATGTCCTCACCCGTACTTCTACCAGTCAGGATTATGTTTTCATCTCTGGAACTCAGAAGAAAAAAATTGAGGCATGGGAAAATATCACTTGCTGCCCTGGTCTCAGCCTCTCCATCAAGCAACCTGACACCTTTAAAATGATCAGATGTTCAGATGTGCACTCAATTGCAAACACAACCAGGTTCCTTGAGCAGTTCAAACACTGTATTAACCTCATTGGTTTTCCTCACCAACCACAAGTGTGAAATTGGCTAGGTTTACAAATTCACCAAGCAGTTTGACATGACACGCAAAAAATATGATGAAATCAGATTCTTGACCAAAACCATTTTTCAACTTGGCTCTTTCTATGGCAATCAAAAAATGCATTTTTTCTTGGTGGTATCATGAAAGAAATTGGTTGGTGTAAGGGGTATGATGAAGTGGAAAAGTTTGGCAAGCAATTCTATTATTTAATTCTTTGATTACAATTGATACTAATAAAAATTCAATTATTTTGATTAGGAATATATAAGCCCTTCACATCAAAGAATCTTATGCCATTAAGATACAAAAAGTGGAAGTCTCTCCTGGAAAAGATTTCTTTTTTTCAAAAAATCATGTCCAAAAGATAAAAATCATTGGCACCTGGACTCTTCTAACATGCAATAAAGCAGATAAAACAGGCCAACACTCCTAGTTTTGGTGCGCAAGAATATGGAGACTTCCAGGAAACTGAGCCTTTTTCTGGCAACATCACTGCCACCTGTAGGGAGTTTTACAATCAAGCTCATATTGATGATGAGGTCAATGCTATCATGTATGGTGGCATTTGTGGTATCCATGAGGCAACGGTTGAACAAGCTCACTCAGTAAAGGCTTTGAAATCCAACAAGGCCAGTTTTTTCTTCCAGGTATTTCTATGGTCATTGATTTTGACAAGAATGATGAATGGATCAATCTCTTTTGGGCTTCCAACCTATTATTCCACCAAAATATTCAATCCAATTTACTGGCTTGAAGTCCATTCACCAGACTTAGTATTTCCATGAAAATTTCTCAGAGAATTTACAATGGGGTTTTGGCTGCAATGCAAGAGGATGAAGTGATCACTGGTGGATCATTTGCACGCCATGCAGGATTAAGAACTCATTTACCACATTATATGCAATTACATTGATCTTCTGACTACATCTCCTGCTTCATACTATATCCGGTCTCTGTACTGTTTATTTTGGTTTTTCATGTTCTGTATTCAATATACACCTGCCACCATAAAAAAATGAATATACTCTAATAGAAATTGTTACAGGTTATTCAAGGCCCTTTCATCAGTTCTGTCATCACATGTTTCCATATCAAATACAGTTTCACTATGATTCCTCATCATATATTTGCTGTGTAGAAATACAATGACTTGATTGCTGTTGGGTACTCTTGTTGGTATTCAAGTATCTGCTCAAATCATTTTATTTTATTCTATTTCATGTTATTCTATTTCATTCTATCTTTGTTCTATTTCATTCCAATTTTACTTTGTTTTCTATTCCTTTACCTATTACTTTATTTCTTTATAACTTCTCAACCCGCTGCCTTCATTCTCCTCCCGTGCGTCCCTCATATTCAACTGCTGCCAATGCTCCATTTCTGAAGGCCCGCAAGACTGCTCCCCAGGATCTCTCAAACCGCCATTCTCACTCACCCGGACGCGCCATCATTCTTCAACCAACTTGAAGTCCTTCCCAAGATCAACTAGCTTGCTCACCAGCTACAGCTACAGCTCAAGCTCAAGCTCACCCAATTACCAACTCCAAGAGCACTACACCAAATCAATCCTCATTTATTCTTTCTTTCACCCTCTTCTTCTTCTTCACCGCTCTGTCTAGTCAACACGCTATCTGGTCCTTTTAAGGTGTCTACTCAACTATGTTTCTTTTCTTTCTGATTCTTTTTTCTCTGATCATCCCTTGCTGAAATTAAAAGTCCTTTCAAGTCTCTTATTCCTTCAGATTTTCAGTCCCACTTACTTATTGGACCAGATAGGCTCTATGTCCAACTCGGAAGAACAACTCAACCCATCAAAGCTCAACATTCCCTTTCTGAATGATTCAAACTTCCCATCTTGGAGTCTCAGGATCAAGAGTTATCTCCGCAGGAAAGTACTTCTTGAGTTGACCGTTGAACCCCCTCCTTCACCCATGACCGGGCCCCAAAAGAAGAAGATATACAAAGCCGCAGTCATAATCATTCAACATCTTGGCAAATTGGCTTTTGAATCCATTATCAAAATGACAACAATGGCAATCCCCACGCCATCTGGCAGGCCATTCTTGAACAATACGCCTCGCAATCCTCCAACAATTGCTGCCGCATCTGGCTTAATTTCATCAGGTACCTCTTCAAAGGCAATCTGACAACATACATCAAGGACTGCAGGAAACTCATGAACAAACTAACAGTTGTTAGACTTGAGGTTCCTCCCAATATCCTCAGCTACACCATCCTTGCCAAACTCCTCAGCTCATTCTACCACATTGTTGACTCCCTAATTCTTAATGACTCCCTACTTCAAAACCCAACCGGTATCTTGAACAAGCTCCGCAAGGTCCTTCACCTTGAATCCTCTCAACTGCCGGACGCCAACCCGTTGTTAGATACGACTCCTTTGGTTGCTCTGCACAAGTCCACAGCTAGGTCCACAACAAGGAAAAAGCCCAAGCACCCCTGCTCTAAAGGACATCACAACCCCTTAGCCGAACACCCAGAGAGCAAATGCTGGTTTGTCCACCCTCACCTCAGACCCAAATGGAACAAGATCCCCTCATCAAATCTGCACTCAGTTGACAAAAGCCCACCCGCCAAGGATGAAAGCAGCTCTAAAGGTGCCAAGCTTCACTTCAACGCTCAAATCTACCTGTCATCCGACAGAAAAGACTCTCATCTTCCGGTCCTGGACTCTGGGGCAAGCCACCACATTGTCAATGACCCTCAGGTTATGTTTGATTGCACTCCAATTCATCTTGAGGTGGGAACCGGCTCCCCAAATAACTCCCTTACAGCTACGCATTCTGGATCAGGCAAGCTCACCAATCATCTCGGCTCATCCATCATCCTTCAAAACGTTCTTCTCATTCCTTCAATCAACCAGTGCCTTATCTCTCTCACTCAACTAAACTCTTCCAAGGCGAACTTCTCAAAAATTGGATACTCGGTCTTTGAAGTGAAGCTGGATAAGATTAGCTTTGTAGGCACCACAAACAACAAATTAACGGAACTTTGTGGAACCAAGTTTCAGCAATGCGATCAGTCTACAATGCTTTTCAAGGCTCCAGACAACCTCTGGCATCTGCGTCTTGGTCACGCCAGTACTCAATCCCTCAAGACTCTCAATCTATGCTCTGATGACTCTGATGCTTGATCCCCCGTCTGCCAAATCTGCAAGACTTGCAAGCAAGTGTTGACTCCTTTCAACCATAAATTCAAAAGGGTCACCAACCTCCTTGAAGCTGTCCATCTGGACGTTGTCGGACCTTTCTCCACCACCTCAAACTCGGGGTTCTCCTACTTCCTCTCCCTCACGGATCAATTCTCCGGATATCGCTCTGTGGCTCTCCTCAAACTGAAAAGCAAGGCACTTTCCGCCATCAAAGACTTTGTGGCGAGAGCCAAACGTCAAACTGGCCATTCCATGAAACTTCTAATTTCTTATAACGGCGGAGAGTTCATCTCCTCCAGTCTTCATGCCTTCTGCCTTGAAAAAGGAATCTCTCAGCACTTCTCTCCCCCCTACACTCCTCAGCAAAATGGACTGTCTGAGAGATCAAATCGCCTAATTCTGGAAAAGGCTTGTTGCCTGCTAAATCAAAGTAATCTACCGCTCAAGTTCTGGGACGAGGCCGTCAATACCACCACCCACATCCTTAACACTCTCCCCTCTAGAACTTGTGGCAACACTGTTCCTTACAACATCTGGCACGGACGATCTTTCAATCTCAACTGCCTACAACCTTTTGGTTGCACCGCCTTCGCTATCATTCCCAAAGCTGATTAAACTTTCAAACTCCTCCCCACCACCAAAAGGGCAATTCTGCTTGGGTACCTCAATGACTTTTTGTCATTCAGACTGCTAGACCTGGACTCCTCCAAAATTTTGATCTCCGCAAACGCGTCATTTTACAAGCTCTCTTTTCCTTCCCTGTCCGGCTCAAAACTGTTGCATTGTCCTACCAGCTCCGACCACATGCTGATCCCCTTTTCTCCTCTTTCCCCTCCCATAAACAACTCTTTGGATCTTCCCTCTGCTCCTCTTCTTTCCTCCCCGAACTCCCTTGATGTCCCCCCCGCCAACTCACCCCCCGCACCTGTATCCCCTCATAACACTCCTGGCTCCACCATCCCATCCGCTATCAATCCCCCTCTCCCCGCTCCTCAACTGTCTCACAACAGGCTAACTCACGACAATATTATCTCTCATTCAAGTCGTCTCAACTCAAAAATAGGGCTTCCCGCCATCTATCTCATTGTTGACAACAGCTATTCAGATCCCAAGTCAGTCCAAGAGGCCCTCAACTCAAAATACCGAGAAGAGTGGCTTGAAGCAATGAGGCACAAAGAACTCAACTTGCTTGAATATCAAGTCTGGGAAGAGTCCGACCTCCCCAAGGGCAAGCTAGGACTAATATGCGTATGGGTTTTTCGGACAAAACGAGAGAAGCAAAACCGGATTGTTGAGTTCAAATCCCGCCTATGCGTACAAGGCTTCAGCCAACAGTATGGCACCAACTTCACCTCCACCTTCTCGCCCACTGGGGACAAGACCTCCCTCCGTATGCTCATCGCCCTGGCAGCTCATCTAAAACTCAAATTCCACCAAGTTGACGTGAAGGCCGCTTTTCTAAATGCCCCTCTGCGCGAAGAAGACTACCTTACCCCTCCACCCTACATCTACGTGGCAAGCGGAAAGCACCTCAAGCTCAAGAAGGCCTTTTACGGTCTCAAACAGGCACCAGTGGCCTGGTACAACACATTGAGCAGCTGGGTTGTCCACCTTGGCTTCCACAAGAGAAAGGCCGACCAATGCGTCTTTTGGAAAGATTCCACTTACCTCTATGTCCATGTTGACGATATCGCAATATTCAGTGATTGTCCGGACGTTTTTGTTAGCCAACTCAGCTCCAAATTCAAGATAAAGGACCTGGGACCGGCCTCCATACTTCTCGGAATGAATGTCACTCACCTTTTGAATGGATTCAAGCTCTCCCACAGCTTGTATATCAATCAAGTTTGTGGACAATATGCGCTTCCGCCGCACAAGTCATTCTCAACTCCCTTCAAGCCTCATGGGAAGCTATATGCCTCAAGCGAGGAAGACCATCACGAGTTTCTGCTGTTGGGCGCAAACTATAGAAAGATTGTTGGTGAGCTCAATCATATCAGTATATGCACAAGACCCAACATCACCTTTGCGGTCAACTATCTGGCCCAATTCCTTGTTAAACCAAATCTTCACCACTTTCAAGCGGCCTTACAAGTCCTCCAATATCTCCAGCACAGCTGAAGCCAAGGAATAACATTCATCTCCTCCTCCTCTTCCCCCCGCCGGGAAGCTTACGTCAATGCCAACTGGGCAACCAGCCCCACCACAAGTAGGTCTGTCTCTGGGATAGTCATCTGCTGGCTCCAAAGTGTCATCACCTGGAAATGTAGAAAACAGCCAACCCTTTCATTATCCACCACTGAAGCCGAGTAAAAGGCGCTGGGCAATGCCATCAAGGAATTAAGCTTGGTAAAATTGCTCATGAGCAAGTTCCTGCCGGAAGAAGCTATCAAACCGGCCATTGTCCACAAGGACAACAAGGGCTGTATTAAACTAGCTCTCAACCAAGCTAATCACCCCACTTTTCACACAAAACAAATGAAATTGCGGTTTCACTATGTCCACAATGAAATTCTGAAAAACGCAATTGAGCTCCAGAAAGTATCCTCCAAGAATAATCTGGCGGATTTCCTCACCAAACCGGTAAACAGGGTGGTGCTTTACCGCGCGTTAGATGCTCTGAACATCTCAAAGTAATTTGAGCAAGGGAGGCTGTTGGTATTCAAGTATCTGCTCAAATCATTTTATTTTATTCGATTTCATGTTATTCTATTTCATTCTATCTTTGTTCTATTTCATTCCACTTTTACTTTGTTTTCTATTCCTTTACCTATTAATTTATTTCTTTATAACTTCTCAACCCGCTGCCTTCATTCTCCTCCCGTGCGTCTCTCATATTCAACTGCTGCCAATGCTTCATTTCTGAAGGCCCGCAAGACTGCTCCCCAGGATCTCTCAAACCGCCATTCTCACTCACCCGGACGCGCCATCATTCTTCAACCAACTTGAAGTCCTTCCCAAGATCAACTAGCTCGCTCACCAGCTACAGCTAAAGCTCAAGCTCAAGCTCACCTAATTACCAACTCCAAGAGCACTACACCGGATCAATCCTCCTTTATTCTTTCTTTCCCCCTCTTCTTCTTCTTCACCGCTCTGTCTAGTCAACACGCTATCTGGTCCTTTTAAGGTGTCTACTCAACTATGTTTCTTTTCTTTCTGATTCTTTTTTCTCTGATCATCCCTTGCTGAAATTAAACGTCCTTTTAAGTATCTTATTCCTTCAACTCTTATGATCGCCCAGCACCATTTTATAAGGAGCATCCTTCCCTGTTCTTTTCTCCCCTCATCCATCCACTCAATTGTTCCTCACTAAACCACTTTTTCATCCCCAGCTCCTACATCCTAATTTCCATTCTTATCATACTCATTCAAAATTATAAAACTGATCATGGTTAACACCTGATCCTCTTGCCATTCCCTTGGGAATGATACTCCTGCACCCCTTCAATCAACAGAAAATACAACTGCCCACGCCAATATCCAAACTTTACCTGATATCTTGGAGCCTGAAGCAATGGATGCCGCCCTGCCACTAGCTCAAATCTTCCTAAAACTCCAGCTTAGGACAAGGTTTTTGGGGACAAATACAATGCTTCCAAACCACTCCAACCCCCTCCTCCATCTCAGAATTGTGGATTCCTCAAAAATTCAGAAGTCTCTCTCATATCACGCCAAGAATTCCTCTCCAGTAACAAACCAACAACATCAACAATTGGAAAAATTGTCAAATGAAAAAATAGCCACCCACTCTCTTTGTTATATTGCTCATCAAGGAATTGAAGCCTGTGAAAAATATGATTCAAGTAAGTGATTCCCATTAAACTTCACTCTTGAACCCTGTTGAACATTGTGTTTTTTATAGGTCATATCAAAGCGTGAAGAATTACCTGAAGAAGAAGAGGTCAGAATTGGTAGTGGCAAACTCTTCAAAAACCAATCTGCCTCTCAATCATCCTCCAAAAGACCTGCCAAAAAACACCATGTGTTTTTTCAAGAAGGTAATGAGGAAGAAGATGAAATCAACATTTCTGCACCACCCAATACAGAAAAACCAGATGATTCTGCTGCAGTCCCCAACAATGAAATTGGAACCAATCCAGCTGGGGATATAATCTCAAATATTGGCTCCTCTTCACAAAAACCTGATAAATCAACTCAAAATCTCCAGCTCTCTCAGAGAATTCAAAACCCAGCTCCTGGTAAGGAAAATTTATTTATTTATTATTGATTGATAGGAAAACTAATGTTTAAATTATTTTCATTTTGTTCAAGATGGGATGCCTTGTCTAAAAAATTCTAATGCAGAAGATCAGCCAATTGTCAAATTATTCACTACCTCCCTCACCCTTTCAGCATATGATTTGGCAGTTTCATCCACAGTTCATCTCTTTGAGGCTCAGTTGAAACAAATCAAACCCTTGGAATCATACCCCACAAATCTGATCCAGTCCATCCTGGTTGAAACATGTGCCACTGCTTTGAAGAAGTGGGTCAAGCAGTTGGAAAATAGTGGTAAATAAATCTGAGTTGTGGCATGCTTTTTTTCAGGGCTGAACTGTTTTTTTTTCTGCCTTCATATTCCAACCCATTCAAAGCTCAATTCAATAAGCCATATTACTCCCCAGAAGTCATAAATATCCCCTCCAAACCAACTGACTTCCCAAAAAAGGAAACTTATTCCCTTTAAAATTTGATCCAAGTACTTTTGTTTCCTACCAAGCAACTGAAAATGCAACTTGGACCACATCTGGTTCCACCCAATTTTTTTGGTTTCTCAAGAAGTCACTCCTGCCCCTGAATTTGAGAATACAGTTGATGCAGAGGATGGAATTTCAGAGGAAATATTTAAAATTCAGTAATTCATGAATTGCATCACATCTAGGCAAAGCAAACCTGCAATCACACAGTATGGAGAAAACAATCCATCAAATATGCCTGAAAGAAACTTCAAAGAAATAGATAATGTGCTAGATGGAATTCACTATATGCTCATATCTTTCTACATTCTTTGGGAAAAACATAAAATCAACAGGGCAACAATCAATATTGCTAAATATACTCCTGCTTTTGCCAAACTTCCTCAAAAATTCACCAAACGTCCTGCCTATCTCCTTCCAGCAGCATATCTGTTTTCAGGAATATGTGGTTTCCTGCTTATTCCAGATTATCATAAGAGTTTCAAAGCCACAAATTCTCTCCAGCTTATATAGTCAATCTCTAAAATAAATCAGCTAGAGACAAAAGGTATAACTGAAAAAATATGGAAAAGAACCAATTCATATTTTTTATCTCTGATTCAACAATCTTTCTTTGATGATAAAGCCTTCTATTGGCCTTGGAACTCACATCTTACTCTTTCTAAATTTATTTTAATTGATTTAAGTGATTCTTGGCTTCAATCTGTGAATACTGAAGATAATTATGTATTTAGTGTTGATCCAAGCCCATGTTGGATCAATTACACTAAAGTTATATGATTTCTTGATCTTCATAATTCTCCTCCAAATTATCATGACCATTGTACTTGTCTATAAATATAAAAAGATTGAAAAACCTGACACTCCCCACCTGTCGTTGAGATCCCCAGGTTTCTGTTCATTTACCAACATTGTTATGCACCTCTTGCATTGACACAGGGTAAAGTCAATATATACTGCACTGGGAAAATTCCGTGCCTCCCGGGCCCAATGTGGGGGAAATTATAAAATTTTCAAAACACAACAAAAAAATAGTGATTACTTTGTGCTGGAAATGGAATTAAATCAAAAAAAATCATTATCCTCGATCAGAAATATGATAATTTTGGACTAAATTTTCATATGACACAAAACCAGCAGTGACTGGGGAAAATACAAATAACAATAAGAAATAGAAAAGAGATGAAATAGAGAGAGAGATCAGGAAAATAGAACCCTACGTATGAAGCCAACAGTATGGGTAGAGGTTGGTGGCGTAGGATAGATTTCAGGTTTCAGACTTTGGAGTAGACTGGTAGGAAGACTCATTCATTAGATTTTAGGAAGACCAAAAATCCAAGGGAGAGGAGTCTTACCAGGCAGAGATAGAGCGTAGATACTTAGGTCGATGAGTTTGTGATTGTATTAGGCTTGGGTTGAGATTGAGAAGAAGGTAAATATGGTTTGAGGCTGGTGGTTTAAGATAAACATAGGCAGATTGTGGAGAAGCACAGGTACAATGAGAAGAAAATGGAGGAAGAATAGAGTCAACGGAAAGAACAATGACAAAAAGAAGAAACAGGCAGAAGAGGAAGATTGGGAAAAAGAAGATCAGACAAGAACAAAAAAAGAGAGGAGGTGAGAACTGAGGGATAGGGATCCCCACAGAAAGGATGCTGCGTGATAAAAGACGCAGTGGGCGCAAGTGGAGGTTGTGGTAAGAGGAGTTGAGGTTGTGATATCTATACACCCCTTGTGACTGGTAAGCATTGAGAAAGAACAGGATTTGGCGGAATTTTCCAAGAAAATCTTGTTTTGAAGAAGTTGGAGGAACTTGATGGAAGAAGATTTGGTCAGTGGATCCGCTATCATTTCCCCCGTTGAGATTAAGTGGAGGTCAAATTTAGAGGTACTGAAGTCTTTACATAAGCCTTTTGTTTCGATATTGATATGTTGGGATTTAGAATGCAAACCAAATCTCTTTATCTTATCCTCTTATCCTTTATTATCTATGTAGATTGTTGGTTTAGCTTCAAGATTGGTGTATATCTCCTCAGCAAGGTGGGAAATCCACCTTAGCTCCAGGTAACAGTCAAGGAGATCATTGAGTTCAGATTAAGTCAAAGAGTAAGTGATGTTCCTTTGTCTCAAAGAGTTCCAAAAAATAGGGCTGCCATAATTAAGAATAATGTAACCGGTTTGGGAATTGCAGAAGGTAGGATTGTCTCCCCATGTAGCGTCACTATAGCCTGAGATTGCTTCTTGGGAGGGATTGTACTTAATTGTTAATTTGAAGCTTCTTGTGGTCTTGAGATATTTCCAGACCTTTTTTACTTCCCTCCAGTGAGTCATACCAGGCTTAGTATTAAACCTTGCCAGGCTAGAGACAGGAAAGGAAAGGTCAGGACTGGTGTGTTGAGAGATGTGATTGAGAAGCCCAATGTCATAGCAATAATTGATGTTCAGTTGACGGAATTCAGCATGATCTTTGTCTGTTCCAGGTTCAAGATGCAAATTCTGGGTGAGAGGCAAGTGTTTATCTTTGCATTGACTGAGTCCAAGTTTATCTAGTCCTTGGTCTATGTGATTAGGCTGGCTTAGGAGAATCATGTCGCCATCAAACTCTATCAACATACCTAAGATCTTGTTAGGTGGGTGGCAAGAAGACTTCAAGAAAAGTTCCAGAATGTTTTGAGCAAAGGCATCAGTTCTTCCTATGTGGATAAGGTTATCTACGTGGAAGTATAGGACTTCTCCAGATCTAGAATTTATGTCAAGACATGGATTGCTTGTTTACTCTCTGAATCCTTGAGATTTAATCCAGACTGTAAGATTCTTGTACCAGTTCTTTGTTGATTGGAGGAGACCATACAGCTATTTTTTAGTTTTAAGTATGGAGATTTTCTATTCAAACCTTTGGTAGTTTTGATTATAATGGTTTCATTTAGGGGGGCATGAAGAAACGCCCCTTTTATGTCAAACATAGTGAAAGTCATTCTATTCTTCAGGCCGTAGTGTAATGCAAGTTGTAGAGAGCCAAGTTTCCCTGTTGGGTCCCAAGTCCCTTCAAATTCCACGCCATGGATATGATTGAAGCCTTGAACAAATAGCCTAGCTTTGTTCTTGACAGGTTCACTGTGGCAGTTTTCTTTCACCTGAAATACCCATTTCCTATTCAAAATGTTATTTGGTGTTCCGTAGTGTTCTTCCCTGAATTCTTGACTCTCTATTGAGTTTAATTCTTCTTCAGAAGCTATTTTCCATTTTGACCATTCAGGGCATTTTTGCGCAGCTTTATATGACGGTGGTTTGTAATAGTGATAGAACCCATACCTCTGAGGTCTTTGAATCTCTTTCCTGGGCCTTAGGTTGGGGCCTGATGTAGTTAGTTCAGGGTCAGGTTACATGGGCAGTTCTGGAGGAGGAGAAGGAGAGGGAGGAGAGTCAACTTTGCATTCAAGGTAGGAGTCTGACTCAGAAGAGTCTTGACCCTTCTCCCTAATTGGGTATTGTTTTTCCTTTGTAGAGAAGTAGGATTCATTTGAGTCCAGAGTGGATTGTAAAAATATTTTGACACCCGGGGATTCAAGAAAAGGGAACTTGGTCAGTTGATTCTTGAAGAATTTAACGGGTTGGTTTCAACAAAAAAGCCAAGTAAATTGAGAATGAGGTAAGAGTGCAAGGTGGGATTGAAACCAACTAGAATCCCTTCTAACCCCTTCTCATCGAATTTCCGTCCTTTCTGAACTTGATTTGCAAGGTAGATTACGGAGGAACCTATAGGTTTTAAGTAATTAGCCGGGAGAATCTTACCAAACATGAGTTCCCAAGGAGAAAGGTGTTTACCTTCACTAGGGATTTGGTTGAGCATGAAGCAGCAGCTTCTTGTTATAATGTGCCAATAATTTTTGTAAAGCCGCAAGGAAGAAAACATAGCATGTGCAGATTCAATTATGGTTTGATTTGCCCGTTCAGCTTGTCCATTGTGTTGAGAGTGATAAGGTTCCAAAGTCTGTAATTTAATATGTTTGATTTTTGCAAAATCTTTGAGAGTGGAGTTTGTGAATTCTGTCCATTTTTCAGAGAAGATTTCCAATGGGTAATAGTTTAATCTTTTATATTCTGTCTCGAGTATTACAATAATGTTTTCAGAAGTCAGTGGGAAGGCTGCTAGCTAGCCCAAGAAGTTGTCGACCACGGTAAGAATATAGTGATGGCCAGCTTTAGATTGCGGAGTGATTGGGGCAACCAAATTGAGATTTATACTTTCCAGCAGTTTGATAGCAGGTGTGGATACGTTCGTGAAAGTTGATTTGGTGATCTTGCTTCTAACGCAACTATTTCATTGGAATTTGTTGAGTTCTTCATTAGGAAATAAGTCTTATAAAAGGGGTTTCAGCGATGAGATAGATGCATGACTGTAAATTTTATGGATATCCATCAGTGAGAGTGTTTTATGCCTTGAAGACTGGTTGGTGAGATTCACCTTATGGTTTTTCCCTGCAGCTTGAGGTTTCTCCACAAAAAACAGGAAAACACAGATTAGCCCTTTTGGTACAGGTTGGTCTTCTTGGGTAACCATAAATCTATCTTGATTCTGAGTGAGGCTGCAACCCTTCTTGGCCAGGAGACCGGGACTGATTGAGTTCACAATGATTTTGGGCACATAAACGCAATATTCTAGAGTGACAAACAAATCTTTCCATTCTAATCAAACGGTCCCAGTTCCCTGTATTTTGAGATTAGACTCCAACTTTCCTGTCTTGATCTCATCTATTTCCTCATGGAGATTGATCAATGAGAAGAATTTCAAATCATTGAAGATATGAACATTTGCTCCGGATTCCAGTATCAGATTAGGGCTACTATCAAAATTAATCCAGAGCGTAAGAAGTGCGTGATAGTTGATTGTGGGATTTCTTTTGATTTCATTCTTCCATTCATTTTGTTGTTCAACCCATCAGTATGGCGCAATCTGAGGGTGTAGATGGAAGCACAACAATTCAGAGTGGGGTGTATTAGGATTGTGATAACCTTCTTTGCATCTGATATTGGTTTTCTTTTTGTCTTTATTTTTTCTAGTCTTTGTTGTTACAAGAGAGAGATCTGTCAAGGGTTTATTTGTTTTTGTTTGAGAAATTCTTTTGTTGTTTTATTGTATCAGATGATTGAAGACTAAATCAACCATCAGGAGTTTTTCCACGTGCATGATTTGCTGCTTGAGGTTCTTGAGAACAGGTGGAAACTTGAAGAGTAAGAGATAGGCCAGGATTTCTTTGGGTAGTTCTATGCCTAAATCAGAAATTCTGGTGATTGAATTCTGCATTTCAGTGACAAAACCTTCTACGGCATGTTTTTTAAAAGCCACATGAAGAAATTGGTTGAATACTTGAGCCCTGTTAGCAGTTTCAGAATAAGCAAATCTTTGCGTGATTTTGGCCCACAGCAGCTTATATGAGGTTATTTTGGTCGCTTTGACAACATTAGCCTGGGTCGTGCTATCCAGTTTGGAGAGGATTATTGCACTGATTTCTCTGTCCTGCTTGGTGGACATTTGGCCATCATTTTTGGTTATAGCATCTTTGATGTCTTTGAGATCAAATAGCATCAACATCTTGTCGCGCCATATTGAGTAATTCCCTTTATTTAAGGGTGGTATAACGTCAACAGAGGCTTTCAGGGCCACCTGATGAAAGTAGTTGGAGGCTCCTGCTGGTTTGTTCATTATTTGTTGGTTAGGTTGTTGGCCTTTGGATTTTAACCATGATAATTTTGGACTAAATTTTCATATGACACAAAAACAGCAGTGACTGGGGAAAATACAAATAACAATAAGAAATAGAACAGAGATGAAATAGAGTGAGAGATCAGGAAAATAGAACCCTACGTATGAAGCCAACAGTATGGGTAGAGGTTGGTGGCGTAGGATAGATTTCAGGTTTCAGACTTTGGAGTAGACTGGTAGGAAGACTCAGTCATTAGATTTTAGGAAGACCGAAAATCCAAGGGAGAGGAGTCTTACCAGGAAGAGATAGAGCGTAGATACTTAGGTCAATGAGGTCGTGATTGTAGTAGGCTTGGGTTGAGATCGAGAAGAAGGTAAAGATGGTTTGAGGTCGGTGGTTTAAGATAGACAGAGGCATATTGTGGAGAAGCACAGGTACAATGAGAAGGGAATGGAGAAAGAATAGAGACAACCAAAAGAACAAGAAGAAAAAGAAGAAACTGAAATAAAAAGAAGATTGGGAAAAAGAAGGACAGACAAGAACAAAAAAAAAGATGAGGAGAGAACCAAGGGATAGGGATCCCCGCAGCAAGGATACTGCATGATAAAAGACGCAGCGGGCGCGAGTGGAGGTTGTGGTAAGAGCAGTGAAGTTTGTGATATCTCAACACAATATAAACCTGAATATTCTACAAAAGTCTCACTCTTGGGGTAATGAATTATGTTAAACAAAAAACCTATGTAAAACATTTTTCATGATAAGTAATGAAATGAAAAACCTCATGAATGTTTCATTATAAGCCTTGAAATTTTTCATGATAATACTCTATTTTTTCATGATATGAAATCAACTGCTTCATGATAAGCCATCAACTGCTTCATGATAATCCATCAATTTTTTTATGATAAGCAAAGAAAATATTTCTTCCAATTTCCTGAAACATGTCTCATGGAATCAGATTGAATGTTTCAAGATAAGAAATCAATTTTTTTTCATCTTAATAAGCCACATCCCCCACTGAGAGGAGGAAAACAAAAAATTTTACCTGCAACCTATTTCACGGGATTTTTTGCATATAAAGAGACACTTTTCTCCTCCATAGACAATTCTTCCACTCATCAAGAACTTGGACCAAAATGGTGCCCAAAAATATCCAACTTATTGCTTGCATGTGTGAAAGTTTCTCCAGAAAAACTCATATGAATCCCAATGGGATAAAGCAAGGCATAGCATTTACCCCTTCTGGATATGCTAAGCGTCAAAAATTCACCACAACTTTGCTTTCAACTGAATTTTCTCCACAAGCACTAGTTTCTCAACAAGCAATGCCCCCAAAATTAACAAAAAACCATAGGTATCCTTTAGATAATAAAAATGCAAACATGGCCCAATCTCAAGATGATATCACTTCAATTTCAGCTCCAGCTAGTTTTCCCATATTTGACACAAAAGAATTTGTACTATTAAACTGGACACAAAAACAACACCATGTCATCCTTCCAATGGTGATCACAGCCATCATGAATGTGCATCATCAAATCAGTACAGAGGCTTCAAGGTTTCTGCTTTGTGCTTTCAATATTCAAAATAAAACAACTTTTCAAAATAATCTTCAAAACCATCAGCCCAATAACAGCTCAAAGATTCTCCTTTGCATTTTTACCATCTTCAAGCATCTCAACCTGGATGCTTCACTGGAGATATGTTTCTGTTTTCCAGAGTGCTTCTACTTGGTTGACCAAGAAAAAAAATTACACACACCCCAATATCAAATGCACACTAAATTTAAAAAGGTTTGACCAGGGTCCACCTTGCTCATTCATCTTGGGATCTATGAAGAATTCCATTAACTCCATGCCTAGCAGAAAAAAATTAAAAGAATTGTAATTCTCCACAAGCATACCAACCATTTCAAAAATGGCTGGAAATATTTTTGAACCATCAAGGTATTGAGGAAGAACTGCTCAAAAATCTTCAAAGAAAAAACTCTGAGATAATGAAAGATATCTGGGATGGCGATAACAATCTCTTTGAAATCATTGAGGCGTCCAAGGTTGAGCTAGGAAAATCCATCTACAAGATTCTTGTGGATACCTGCAAGTGATTGGATAGACATCATGAGCTGGCGGTTTCCGAAAAGATGATGCTTCTGGTTACCTTTCATGAGGCAGAAATGGCCTGGATCACCTCCTTTCAAACCATGATGTCTGATCTAAACAAGCTGGACAGATTGAAAAAAAATTAGTGGGACTTCTTGTGCAATTTGTGGCGGTGGCTCCGCCAGGTATTGATGCAAAGAATTAGGAATACTCCGTATCCCAAAAACTTAACAATACAAATGCAACCCTGCATTTCCTCAAAGTTTCAAATGTTCTCCAGGGGGAAATTGATAGGCTAAAACCAAAAGCCCTTGGGGTGGCCAAACTGATTGAATTGGATAAGATTCAAGCCATCAGGGGAAGATATGTTCCCCCACAGCATAGGGCCCAGGGTAAGGCTCCCAGCAAGCAAAACCTATCTGTAGACCAAGCCTTGTATTATGCTGGGAAACAGAGTTCCAATACTCTCCTTGACACCTATGTTTGCACATGGCAATGTAACACTCCAAACAGTGTTGTTCTTGGGCAGTTCTGTGGAGGGGAAAGATGCTTTTTTAGCCTTCCCTCCAGATTGTTACAAAAATATTTAGATGTTACTGGAATCAAGGTCCAGAACCTTGTAGATGTAGAATCATGGAGAAGGGATAAATTGGTAGTAAACAACAGCTAGGAATAAAACACACTCTGAGACAAGAGCGTGAGGGAAATAATTGAACAAAATATTTTATAGTCTGTTTCAAAGTTCAACAGAAAAGTGCAGTTGAATTTAAAAGCACCCAAAAGCTAATAGATCTGTTTGTAACAAGAGGCTCAGGAAAGATTGACTCAATCCCAAATCCTCCTCCAAGTTCTCAATCAACCTGCGCAACTTAGACAATCAATTGCTTGAAGGTAAAAGGAGGGTACCAAATAACTGTGGGAGAGGGTACTAACAATGCAAATTGTCTGTGAAGTTCCAAAGCAGAAAAATAACGCAGTTGAAAAAGAATAAACCAACACTTCTCAAGGAACTTGGGAGCAGTGGGCAGAATGCAACTATCATGTTCCAGAAAGGAAATCAAATGAATGATAAAGAACAAATTGGTCAGAGAAAGGGAGCAAAGGAGTGTTTTAACAAACTCAAGAATTCAACCAGTTAATTCTTCTTCAACCAGCAAGGCTATTGGGTGGTGATAAGGATGAAGAAAAAGGGATAATCAACAGATATATCCAGCTTTATGATGATGATGATGATGATGATGATGATGATAATGATGATTAGGCACACAGGAGGATAACCTTAATTATTGATCAGAGGATTAGATGATGATTTGATACCACAATGCATGATGCTGGAAAAAGCAGAAGAGAGCCCATACTTTCATGGGCAAGGGACCCTGTAAACTATTTACCATGGGATGACACAAATAAGAGTGGATTTTGTTTTCTTTTTTCTTGAGGAAAATGAAATGATAAGGGAAATCAGTAATGAAAAAAAAAAACAAAACAAAAAAGAGACAGGAAGATAGTGAAATGGTAAAAAAAGTTTGAGAAAACAAGGAAACCATCTCATCAATGGGAATGAGTGGCAGCTGGATGAATGTTTTGGTGACCAAGTTGGTACAGCTCAAGAAAAGGGGGTAGAATAGCAAGAAAGTAAAAAATTATTTGGTATAGGATTTTTTATTTTTTCCCTTCCTCCAAATTCTCCCTTTCCTAGCCCTCTAGGGCATGCCCATGGGTTTTTGAGTCTCCAGGCTCTGTGTCAAATTCCCCCTTTCTCACGCTTGACATTTCTTTGACCATTTTTGTCCAAAGAACCCATGCAAGCATTCTCACTTGATCCTTCCACCCTTCCATCTAATCTCATCTCCCTTTCCTGCTCAATCAATCCTGCCATTGGTTAAAAAATACATTTGTCATCACACCAATCCATCAATCCTTGTTTGCAATCACCAAAACCAACAGCTCCGCCCCTTTAACCTGTCAATCACCCATTTTGGGTGGTCATTTTCCAAGTCCCTTGTCCTCCTCAACAGCCTTCATCTAAATCTTCCATTTGATCCCTCTCCAATGCCCCCAAGCTTTTGCTTGGGGCAGTTGGCACCTTCAACATCCTGGAGCCCCAAAACAACTCTAAAAATCAATTGCAAGCCCAATCTTCCATCAATCCAAGCACCACCCCATCTGCGCTCATCACCCACGGCCATTGGAGCTTTCGCAAGTGGCCATCAATCTCCTATCATCCATTGTGACCAACTTGGATTATCCCATGCAGAATTCTTCCCATTATGATCAGCCTTTCAATCACCATCTTCAGTCTCTCCCACCGCCTCCTCCCTCAACAGGACAATTACTGCTGGCCCATTTTCTTTCAACATGCCCTCTTTTACTGCTCCCTCCTCAAGGCATCCAACCAATGTCATGGATATTAATCCCCCCTACTGCTCATCTGCCAACCCACGGATGTCCATCTGCTGTCCCCTGTCATCCATGATGCGGGCTTTTCACCTTTGTTTCATCTTTTTTTCACATGTCCCAATCATTTTTATTTTTATTTTTTTATTTTTGTTTCTATTTTTCCGCATAATTTCATTTTCTTTTTTTATAAAAAAAAATATTTTTTCCACACTCATCTTTAGTATCACTTGTCAGTAGCCTATGTTAAATAATTAAATCCTACTTCCGCAGATTCTACCACTGTCAAAAGTCCTCAGCCTCATTTCACTTCTATGACTTCCATTTCTTTTCATCCTTTCATTTCTTCTCTCCCTTCTCCAAGTCTACCAAGCTCCATCTCCTCTGTGATGGTCCAATGCAAACTAAACAACACTACGCCAGACACCACAGCTATTAATCACAAACTCAAAAACTCCAAATCTCATTTCTCTTCTTTATTACCTTGTTTTCTTTTATCATACTTCTCCTTCTTTTTTTATCTCATTTTTTACTTCTATTTCTCAAATCTCTCTACATGAACTCAAGTACTCAAGTCTGCATTCTTCAATTACTGACGGGTAAGACCATAATTGACTGTCATCTCCCACAAATATCTGAAATCTGACCGCAGGAATTCTTCTCAGGTTAAGACCATTCTCCTCTTCTCCTGCTTTAATTTAATCCTCAATGATCAGTCCTTTCCGCTGTCTTGTTTCCATTCTGTTGACCAATTTTTGTTTGTTTCTTCTATTAAACTCTTTTACTCTTCCACCTCATGTTTTTTTTCTTCTACTGATGATGATTTTGGCACAGCCCTCCTTGTTCTTACTTCTTTCTCAGAAATTCAACACGGTTAAAAGCCAAAGCCCTACCAACTAATCTAACCAATCCAATGGAGGGATTGAGAAATAATGGCTTTTGTCAAATCATCCCTAAGGCAGCCCTTGAAGCTTTTCACATTCTTTTGGATGAAAACTACTCAATCTGGAAAGACAAGATGACCATACTTCTCAAACCTAAGGGATTCATAGGAGCCCTAGAGGAAGATTTCAAAAATATCAGCGCCATGGAAAACATGGAAACTTGAGTTATTCTTCTCTCACATATCTACTCTGTAACTCATAAAAACTTTGTCAACCCCGCAAATATCTCCTCTGATAGGCTTCTTGGGAAAACTATCAAAGAAAGATTTGCCTCCTCCCAGACAGCCAACCAAGCCCAATTCTTTAACAATTTTCTTTACCATCAATTCAAATCTGAAGCTATCAGACTCTTCATAACCGAAACCAAAGTCTCCCTGAAGAAAATCGTTGACGTTGGAATAGATCTTCCAGATGACATTCTCTCTTATCTCGTTATATTTAAATTACCTCCATCTCTCCACAATCTTTTTCAACAAATCATACATTTGGAAAAGGCTGTCACTGTAGATCTTGTCCTCAATAATCTTACTCAAATGAACAACAAGACCAAGGTCAAATCAAAGGAAGATAATTTCAATGAAACTTCCCTTATATCCTCTCAAAATATCAAGAAACCTGTTCCTCAAGAGCGCCAATGTAAGAAAGGCTTCCATAATCCTTCATGCCCCAATCATTCAGAGGATCAATTCTGGCACCTTCATGAACATCTTTCTCCCAATTGGTGGAAAGAATCCCAAGAAAACTGGAGAGCCCAACTTAATTCCAAATACAAAACCAAAGAAGTAGCTCATGATGTGGCTTTACTTATCATGTGGATTAAAGAAATCAACCCTCAAAATTGTATCATCCTCCAATTGGGTGCGTCCTGCCACATGTTCAACTCACCAAACTTCTTTAGCTGTCTCAAAAAATCCCCTGGCAACAAATTCATCAAAAATGTAAAAGAAGATGCAAATCTCCCCATCAAACAAAGAGGAATTGTCAAAATCTCCTGGAAAAACCCTGTGGTGACGCTCTCCAAATTTTTATTTTTCCCCAATCGTGTGGTGAATCTTATAAGCCCTGGCTGACTGATTTCCACAAAGCAATTCTCTTTCTCCTCTTCTTTAAATCAGTTATTTCTCTTTGCCAACTCTCAGCTTGCCTTCTCTTTTTTCATCCAAGGCAATCTGTTTATCCTAAATCCTCCCTCTAGAGTCGGCAAAAATCACAAATTTTGTCATCTCTCTCTGAAAGATCCAGACTTCAAGCACACAAAACACCTACACCAATCTTTTGGAAATGTGAGCCTGTATTTCCTCAAAAATGTCTTTCCTTCCCTTTCAACCAAAACTCTCTCAGAATTTCAATGCAAGAGCTGTTTGATCTCCAAAACATCCAGAACCCTATCACCCCCCACAAACAAAAAGGGAAAATTGAAAGAGCCAACAGGACTCTTGCCAAATCCATGAGGGCCATTCTTTGAACCTCCCAACTTCCACTCAATCTTTGGGAAGAAGTTGCCAAGTCAGCCTGTCTTGCCTTGAATCAAATCCCTAAATTCTCTAACTCCCTGTCTCCTTATCAAATCTTCACAAACAAAATTCTTACCATCAGTTATTTTCATCCCATAGGGTCCAAAGTTGCTTACCTTGATAACAAGATTGCTTGTGGCAAGAAGTTCAAGGAACAAGGGCTTCCGGGCTCGCTTGTGGGTTACAACCCCAAATTATTGTCTTATCAAATTTTAAAGCCTAACAACACCATTATCTCTTCCAAAAATTTCAACATTCTCAAAAATGAAAATCCCTCTCAGCTACCATAAATCCCTAATTCAATCTCTAATGACAAGCATCTATAAATCAAATCCAACAACAATCTTCCTGCCATATTTTCAATACCGTCTTCCCCAATGGATCCAACAGATGCCTCCCATCTGGAACAATTTTCCAAAAGACAACCTACCTCCTCTTCTCCTTCTCCTGTTTCAAAAGATTCCCATTCATCGGACTCAGAGTCCAATTCTTTGTATGCACCCGCCAAACAACTCACACCAACCTACGCCCTGCAAGACCAATCCACTCTCAATCACCGCAAAGTTACCATTACCATCACTACTGTTGTCATTTCTCTCTCATTGTTGTTGTCATTTCTTTCTCATTACATAGTTATCCCTCTCTTTTATTTCCTACTTGCTGTCATTGTCATCTACCATGTGATTGTCCTCAAATGCCTCTGAGGATACCACGACTGCTCACCTCACTCCCAGTGCCAAAACCTCAAATGGAGAGAGTCAGTTCACTCAACTCTCCTCTGACTTGAAGCCTGATCCCCATCCTGTCCAGTCCACCATTCCAATCCTCATTTTTTTTCTTCATCTCAACATTCCCCCTCATCCTCTCCTCTATCCTTGTTGACTCTTTCCTCTCACCTCCAACTCACCCTTCCTGCTCAATCCATTCATCTGCTCTCCCTTCCTGCTCAATCCATTGAACCCTGCTTCCCCCTGCTCATCCAACCATTAGCCCCTAACACTCTCAATCACTCATCTCAACATCCCAACCACCAGAGATTCCTCCAACCATTTGTCCCAATCACTCTCAACCGCTCCTTTCTCAGTCCTGATTGAAAAAATTCAACAACATCACTCTCCAAGGTAATCTCAGATCAGCCAGGCTGATCAGATGTGAGATATTGGCCTGCTGCTCTTGTAATCTCCTAATTTCCTCCTTCTCATCTCTTTTTACTCCTTTTTCAATTTTTATTCCTTTCCTTCCTTACCCTCCTTCTTGTATTTGTCTGTCCCAACATCAGAAAAGGTTCCCTGGTTCATTGTTCTTTGCAAATAATAAAATCTAGAAACTTTTTTCAGCTTAACACGGTTAAAAACCAAAGGTTTTCTCAACTGAAACTGCCAAGAAAACTCTCAACCATCAAAGACCAATGGACCCCTCTCAATCTCTACTCAAGACCCTGACGGACTCCATTCCCAATCTCAGAAACTCAAACTTCTCCCTGTGGCATTCCAAGATCACAACCATTCTCTCCCTGAAGGAAATCTCTCAGTGGCTCAATTCCTCCAAACCCAATAAGTTTCCTCCGGAGGTGAATCTTGAAATAGTTGGATATATCCTTGCCAAGTTGGACAATTGAATCTACATCAACTGTGTTAAGGACCACCTACTGACCAATGGAATTGAGTTATGGAATTTGATCAACAAATACTACGCCTCTTCTCAGACTGCCAGCCGCTCAAGAGTCTTCTTAAATCTTCTCAACCCTCAGTTTGATCCCAAGAGAGTTCAAAAATTCATCACCAATGCTCAATCATGCCTTCTTCAAATCGCCAAGATTGGAATACAAATGGACAGAGACATATCTGCGTACCTACTTCTTTACAAATTCCCACCTGCACTCAAACACCTCAAGAAAAAAATTACCCACTCACTTGGAGAGACCAAGATCAATTCCAATCTTGTCCTGCAACACCTGAATCAAGTCAAAAATAAGGTTATGGCTGGATCCAGCGCCTCAGATCTGGTATTCAAGAGCAATTCCATCAAATTCCAATCAACCTGGCACAATCCTCAGGCCAATCATGATCAAAGCAAGTTTTGGTGGCTTAACCCTCATCTTTGGCCCAACTATGGTAACCATCAATGTGGCCCGGAATCAACAACCCCATCCAACACTCCCCAAAATCCTCAAAAATTATCCTCAGCTCATCTTGCCAACATCCTTTCCATGATCTCCTCACCCATCCTGAGTCCTAACCAAGTACTGCTGGACTCTGGCGCCTCAAGCAGCATGTTCAATAATCCAAATTTCTTTCCTCACCTTCACCCAAATGAAACTGAAGTGCAAAAAGGGAATCCAAATGCACCAATCTCATACCTTGGAAAAGGAAAGGCCAACATAAGTACAACCTCTGCCACCATCCACCTTCAAAATTCTCTTTACGTCCACAATCTTAACATAAATCTTGTGTCACTTGGCCAACTCATCCAAAAAGGGTGCTCTGTGTTAAAATACGTATGCACTTACGTGTGTGCTACGTATAAGTATAATCCAAATGGGATGCACATGTGGGCCTCTGCAGCCCATTCACGGACCATACGTGCCCGTTTTGATGTCACAGATTTGGGGAAACTGGCCTCATATGCGTGAACCAGGCCTATTGGTACACGGGCCCTACTGAAACAGGCCTATTGGTACACGGGCCCTGATGGGCCCGGTGGGGGATATGGGCAAATACAGCCAGATGGGCTTGTATGGGCATAATTGGGCCCAAGGTTTATTTTGGACATACTTGGCCAGACGGGCTGGCCCGCCAAAGTGTGTTTGTCTCAGGTTTTGGGATTCGGGCGGCCCATTGGGGCCGCTACCCATGTTGCAGCCCGCTTGGGGCTGCTGAATGTGCCGCAGCCCGCTCGGGGCCGCTTGTATCCCTCCGTTTGGCCCACGCAGGGCCCAACCGCCCGCGCGGGGCTGTTGCAGCAGCCAAGGGATCCCGCGCGGTGCAACACTGCGCGGGCCCAGCCGGTCGCAAACGGCAGCCAGGGCCAGCAGCCCTGTCTGCCTCCCCCTCCCCTTGCTTGCCATTGCAAGGGGGAGGGGGTGGCTGGCTGGGTTGAACCAGCCAATGACCAACCGCAAAAAGGTGGTCTGTCAGGGCAAGGGGGATTTCATCATCCCCTTTCCCAGGGGATGAAGATGCCGGCCCCAGAGAAAGCAAAAGGTGGTGGGGGGGATCTGATCACCCTCACACCAGCAAAGCAAGAGGGGCGCTCTCCCCCCCCCCTTTACCAAGGGAGAGGAGCAACGTGCTGAGGGGATCTGACCACCCCCAGCCCACTATTCTTGACGACACCCTGGGTGTATCAACCCCCAGGGCCCCTGGTGAGGGGATTCAACCGCCCCCACCAGGGATTTGAGAGAAAGAGGGGGGAGGGCAGAATGTCCACTGGTTACACCCCCCCCAAGTGAGGTTGAGACCGGACCCAGGTGAGTCCTGGGTCCCACCTGGCCCATATGTGGGGCCAGGGGCTGGCTGCATGAGGCAAACAGCCCGTAAGTAAGGAAATAAGAGTAACTGGGCTCGTTGTAACGGACAAAAAACCAGGGGATTGAACAGAAAAAGGGATGGTTCAGCCCCATAATGGTGGAAACATCAGAAAGGACAGGAATAGGCTGGTCGTAAGGGTTCAGGGACTGACGCCAAATGGGCTGATGTAGTCCAAACCAAATAACAAGGTCTGTAGAGCCTGTAGAGCTCTTTTTGGGCGGAAAACTTGCCTTTTGGCTTGTTGTATCATGGGCTCACAAGAGGCCAATCTTTTGTACTTAAGGAGCTCTTCTCCCTTCTGTTTTCCATCAATCTATTCATCATCCAATCAAATTCATCAACAATCTCATCCAATGTGTTTCCCCATTGTGAGAGCCCATCAAGCAATTATTGATACAAGGTTTCCAGCATTTCTTTTGATTTAAATACTGCTAATTTGCCTAATTTAATCACTGCCAATAATTATAACACTCTCTGACCCTTCTGTCTCTGAATCAGTTTGTCATCATCCTCAAGGGAGCGCAAATCATGTCTGGCATCATCAAGGAAAAACTTTTCTTCATTAATGAAGGTTTCAATCTTCCTTCTTTTTCCTATTTGTTCATCTCCCTATCCACCATTCACAAAAAATTCTGTCACCCCCATGTTTAAAAGACATTTCCCCTCTCCAAAGAATTCCCCAATCTCAAATATGACCAAGTTGACTCCATCTCCTGCGCAAAAGGAAAAATTTACCAACAACCCTTTCAAAACCACCTTCCTCCCAGTCAAGAATCCTTTGAAAAAATTGAAAACAATGTCTGTGGGCCCATCAATCAACTTTTGCTCTCTGAATGCCACTACTTTCTGCTGCTCACCAAAAACTGGTCAAAGCTCAAGACTTGTGTGCCAATCAGACTCAAATCTAACATGCTGGATAAAGTAATGAAGTTAATCAAACTCCACGCCAATCAGAAAGGAAGAATGTTGAAGAATTTCCACTTCAAGAATGGCGGTGAATTTCTCAATCATGGTCTTTCCACCTTCTTCTCCAAAAAATGTATTAAACACTCAACCTCTGAACCCTATACTCCTCAACACAACCTGGTTGCCAAAAGAGGAAATTGAATCATTCTCAAAGTGGCACAATCTGCCATGATTGACATGAATATTCCTGCCTTTCTTTGGGATGAAATATTGATCAGGTCTTGTCTAATTATCAATCTCCTTCCTTCCTTCAAGTCCAAAGTCTCATCCTACAAACTCTGGACTAAAATTCCTCCCAAACTTCATCTCATCCACATCCTTGGCTCCAAGGCCATTCTTCTCAATCAAGCTCACTCCACCGGCAAATTGGATGAAAAAGGTCTAGAGGGCATTTTGACCAGATTCAACGTAGATCTTAACTCTTATAAAATCTACTGTCCATCTTCCAAGTCCATTTTTTGTTCCAAACATGTTAAAATTTTTGAAAATTTGTCACTCCCATCTTCTCTCTGGAATGAATACCCTAACTCCAACTCCCTCTTTGACTTGCTCCTTACTGAAAATCCTCTCCTCATTTATGCTCTAAATTCCCACTTTTCTCCTGTCTCTACCCCTAACTCCAACAATGATCCTTCATATCCTCCTTTCAAAACATTTCCCATTCAAAACTCCCCTCAGAACAAACTCACTCTCAATCATCCTTCCTCTCCTCACTCCAACTCAGAATCCAAATCATTGAAGCCTACCTTTGAGGAAGACAAAATTGTTGCTAAGGATCTCCTCGTGCCTTCTGCCCCAACTCTAAGTGATTGAAAAACTCTCCAAAAACCTCAACGGTATGGCTTCATGGTCCAATCCATACCCAAGCACTACTACAAAGCCACAAATTGCAAAGAAAGTGCCAATTGAATCAAATCCATGAAATCAGAATTGACCAGCATTGAAGTTATGAAGGTGTGGGAAGGATTTCACTCACTTCCCAAAGGCAAAAATGCTATAAAAACAGTCTGGGTCTATAGAATCAAGGACAGCCCCAATTAATCCGGAGTATCTTCCACCTCGCACTTATGCATTCAAGGATTCAAACAGGTGGAGTTCTTTGACTACGGCCAAAATTATGCCCCTACTGGCTCAATCAAAACCCTCCGAGTACTTCTAGTCTACGCTCTGCACCAAAAACTCACTCTATGGCAGATGGATATAAAATTGGCTTTCCTCCATGCTCCACTTGACAAAGAAGTCTTCATCAAAACCCCTCTCAGCTAAGACTCCACTTTTCCCTATCTCAAGCTAAGCAAAGCACTTGATGGACTCAAGCAGGCTCCAAAAAGTTGGTACAAGACCCTCAAATCCTGGCTACTAAGCAAATGCTTCACCACCTCCAGCGCCAATCCGTGTCTCTACATCAGCACAACCAGGCAGCTCTATGTGTTTGTCTACATCAATGACTTACCAATTTCCCCAAAATCTATTGAAGTTTGAGACGGTCTTAAGACGTCCTTCAAGATTTTGCAGGATGGACAGGACAGATAGCAACTCCTCCAGACCAATCATATTGACACTGCACTCAGAGAACTTAGTCTCACCGACTTCAAACCAATCAGTAATCTGTTCACTCCAAACATTAAGCCTTCTGGCGCCTACAATGACAAACACAAGGAGTTTCTCAAGCTTCACATTCACTCTTGGTCCTCCACCGGCTTTCTCAACTTCATTGCCAGCAAAACGCAACCCAACCTCTCCTACGCTGTATCCAATCTCTCCCATTTTAACAACAATCCTGGCACTCAACACTTGCTGGAATCAAAACACGCCGGTCGCTACCTCAAATACCAAAGGAATGGCCCTAAGCCTTCAAAATAACACCTTTCAATAAAAAATACAAGTCTTCAGCAACTCTGATGCTGTAAAAAATTCTGAATTGCAACAAAGTCACACTGGATATCTGATCATGCTCTACAGCAGTCCAGTCTTGTGGCACAGCAAGCTCCAAGGATCAAGCTTTCTATCATCCACCAAAGGCAAGCTCAAAGCTGTTGTTATGGCTGTGCAAGAGAAAATTTGGCTCTTGCAACTTCTCCAAAAAATGAATCACTCCGCCAACTACACTTACTGCTCATTCATTGAAAAAAAAGCCTTGAACAATCTAGTCAATCAAGATTCTCACCATGGTGCCTGGAAACATATCAATACGCAAATCAAGTTGCCAGGAGAAGAACAAGACAATCACTTGCTCATTACTCATCTCATTCCGTCAAATCAAATGCTTTCTGAATCCCTGAAGAAGGCAGCTCTAAGATCCTCAGTTGCCAATCTTACCTCTAATACTTTATCTCCTCACATCTGACAATGGCAGCTTGTTTTCATTTCCCTCTCATTGTTTTTGTCATTTCTTTCTCATTACGTAGTTATCCTTCTCTTTTATTTTCTACTTGCTTTCATTTTCATCTACCACATGGTTGTCCTCAAATCCCTCTGAGGATACTGCAAGCGCTCAACTCACTCCCGGTGTGGAATCCTCAAATGGAGAGAGTCAGTTCACTCAACTCTCCTCTGACTTGAAGCCTGATCCCCATCCTGTCCAGTCCACCATTCCAATCCTCATTTTTTTTCTTCATCTCAACATTCCCCCTCATCCTCTCCTCTATCCTTGTTGACTCTTTCCTCTCACCTCCATCTCACCCTTCCTGCTCAATCCATTCATCCGCTCTCCCTTCCTGCTCAATCCATTGAACCCTGCTTCCCCCTGCTCATCAAACCATTAGCCCCTAACACTCTCAATCACTCATCTCAACATCTCAACCACCAGAGATTCCTCCAACCATTTGTGCCAATCACTCTCAACCGCTCCTTGCTCAGTCCTGATTCAAAAACTTTAACAACATCACTCTCCACGGTAATCTCAGATCACTCAGGCTGATCAGATGTGAGATATCTTCCTGCTGCTCTTGTCATCTCCCAATTTCCTCCTTCCCATCTCTGTTTACTCCTTTTTTTTTTTTTATTCCTTTCCTTCCTTACCCTCCTTCTTGTAGTTGTCTGTACCAACAGTAGAAAAGGTTCCCTTGTTCATTGGTCTTTGCCAATAAAAAAAACCAGAAACATTTTTCAGCTTAACAACTACTACATACCTAAAATCTATGAACAGGCAAAAAAAATTTTTTGACTCTCCCCAATGGGAAGACTCAAAGGACTCTGAACTCAACAGGATTGAGAGTCTTCAAGTGTGGGAAGATTATGATGGTCCCAAACCCAATAATCCTCTCAACACTACTTAGGTTTATTGCCTCAAGGATAACTTCCACGGAGATCCACTCCTCTAAAAAATTTGACTGTGCGTTCAAGGGTTTGACCAAATCTATGGCCTGGATTATCAAGACACCTTTTCTCCCACCGATAAAGCGGCCTCTTTACGTATTGCCTTGCTGTTCAATCTCTTTCATCATCTTCCTGTCACTAATTTTGATGTGAAGAATGCCTTCCTTCATGCACCCCTATCAGACAAAGTCATCATTAAAAGACCACAGGGCTCAAAAATAAAATCCAAATTCCTGATCTTGCAAAAATCTCTTTATGGCTTGAAACAAGCACCTGCAAACTGGTTGCGCACTCTCAGGTCTTGGATCCGCAAACAAGGCTTGCACAAATCCATCTCCAACCCCTACTTGTACATTCACTCACACTCCAACTCAGTTCTCATCTTCCATGTGGATGACCTTATTCTTGTTGGCCTTGGCAACAACTTTCAATAAAAATTTCTTGGCAATCCCCTAAGTCCAGTCATCACAAGCCTAACACAATCTTAGGCATGAAATAAAAATGGATTGGCAAAAAAATACTACTGTCCCAACCCAAAAACATTGAACATTGATTGGAAGAGCTGAAGATGACTGACTTCAAACCTTCCTCTGTTCCTCTCACCACCAATCTGAAACTTGCACCAGCTTCTCAAGAAGACCACAAGGAATTCAAGTATCTCAATTTCAACTATTGTTCTGTTGTCTTTCTCATCAACTACATAGCGTGCCTCACTTGACCCAACCTCAGCTGTTATATTTTGAGCCTGGCTAGATTCTTCAAAAAGCCAGGCATTCATCACTGGAAGGAATTGAAAAGGTGCTGGAAGTATCTCAAGGAAAGTAAATATTTAAAACTCACCCTGAAATTCAACAATCCAAACACTCAAATTCAATGCTACAGCACCACCACCTGGAGTTATGATCTGGAAACCCACGCTCTCAATCATTTCATCTTAGTCTTCTCATCAACTCCCTCATTTCATGGACCGGTTACCGCCAGCGCGATGTCAAACACTCTACCACTGAAGCTGATCTCAACCCTCTTATTGATTAATTCTTAGAAGCAATATGGATGAGAGTTCTATTAGCCAATATTTGGAAGGAAAATGTTGACCCAAGTTACCACTTTATATGAAAAAAAGGCCTTGATTACAAACTCAAAAAGTTTGGGTGTAACTCAAAAACTTGTCACATAGATATAAAAACCAAAGCGCTTCACAAGGAACTCAACTGTGGAAAACTTCTCATCAACCTCATTCCCTCAACTGACATGAAGGCCGATGGACTCACCAAAGCCCTACCTCTTCCTGCTCTTACATCTCTTCTCCAGTTAATAAATCCGTCTTTTTAGTCTTGCACTCCAGTTTTACCATTCACAGGGGGTGTTTAATAATTCACTCCTACTGCCGCAGACTCTACAACTGTCACAAGTCCTCAGCCTCATTTCACTTCTATGTCTTCCATTTCTTTTCATCCTTTCATTTCTTCTCTCCCTTCTCCAAGTCTACTGAGCTCAATCTCCTCTGTGACATTCCAACGCAAACTCAAAAAAACTACACCAAAAACCACAAATCTTAATCTCAAACTCAACAACTCCAAATCTCAATTCTCTTCTTTATTATCTTTTTTTCTTTTCTCGTACTTCTCCTTGTTTGTTTATCTCATTTGTTACTTCTCTTTCTCAAACTCTCCTTCTTCTCTCCTTTGACTGCTCCTTTCTACTTTGCTCACCTCCACTCCTCTTCCTTCCCCTTTCCTCACCTCCCCTCCTCTTTCATCCGATCATCCAACACTCATCTTCCGCCGCTTTAATTGTCGCCATTCAAGACAGCTACAACGCTCAATCTTCCGTCACTCCACTACATGGACTCTACTTGCTTTCTAGTTCAAGGCTCTCAACTTCACTTGCTTTCATCTGGTGAGAATCTGATCCAAAAAGAACCCAAGATCAACACTTTCTCATCTACCACTTTGGTCCTCTCATCCGTCCTAGCTACCTCTCCTCATTCATCCAGTTTTCTCATCTCAGTCACCTCAAAACCACTTCTTCATCTCTGGGAGGTATGATCCATTTCTTCAATTTCATTGGTTGATTCTTCTGTCATTCCCATACTCTTCTTTTTACTCATGGTTCATTGTCATGACTGTCTCTTATTCATTCATTGTCATTGTGTTTTCAAACTGGTTTTTAGTTCTGGAATTATAAGACGAATCTCTATTCAGTTTCATCAGAAAATTTATGATCTTAAAATACCTGATCAATCTGTGGCTGAACTCCTGTCAATCTCTCCATCTGTGGCTGAAGGGATGAAGAAATGGGTTTCTTGTCAACGTGTGGAGATTGGTCCGGAAAAATTAAAAGTTCCCTCTGGTACTTTGATGGAGGATTCTGGCGGAACAGATCCCTCTTCAGATACCAACCTATATTCCTGTCCTCTGGGCTGTCTCCCATGTTATCTTGGTGATTCAACTAAAACGGTTTCTCTCCCTGTGGATCTGGGGTCTCAGCTCAACTTAATTTCGGACTCCATGGCCTGCAAGCTTAAACTTAGCCCAAGGGTCAGTTTCAATTCTGCCGTGTATGGAATAGGGAAACATTCCTGTGAGCTGGTTGGTATTGCTGAGGATATCCCTGTTTGAATTGGTCAAAATATTGTTGGCACCTGTCACTTCTGGATTACTCATCTGGATGGTCCCATGATCTTGGGAAGGCCTTTCTTAATGGACTTTGGTGCTACCCTGATGTTTTCTGATCAAGTTGGGGAGAGAATTCTCCTCCCTGATGCTGATGGCAGAAAGATTGAAGTTCCTTTTTGTTCTCTGGATTCTGGTCTTTGGGAAAGAGACTTCCCTGGTCATCCTCCCAAATCTGTCCTGAAGGGAAAGCAGAAAGAAAGCTCTCATTCCTCTCATCCTCATTTTTTAGCAGAATATTTGGCCCTAGTGATATTTGTAGTTCTTCTCAGCCTCGGACTTCAACTCATGGACCAACTCCCACCTCAGAGGCATATCTTTCTTTTTCCTCATCATTTCCTTCTCATCCAAATAAGATCAAACCCCAAACACATGAAAAATACAAAAAATCCAAAAATATTTCCTCTGTGTCTGGATCTGTTGTATCTTCTTTTCCTTTTTCTTTTCAGCCTGATCAATCATCCTCTATTCCGGTCTCAAATCTCTGCAATGAGTCTAATCTAGATCTCAATCTTGATTCTTTTCTTGGTGGCTTTGGTATGAAGGAGTATAGTCTTAGGTGGAGGCAATTTTGGGTAGAAGTAAGTCCTTCCAATTGTGCACCACCAGGGGCTTCTACTACTGTCATTTTCAAAACTCTACCCTGTGCCACACATGTTAGCAATGTATTATCTTTTGGATCCTCTTTTATGGAGAAGGCACCTTTCAAGGAGGCAGCAGAAGATTGAACTTGGAAGATGTTGGAATATGGTCTCATTTTTCGTAGTCAGGTCTCACTGGTCAATGCTTGGAGAAAGCAAGGACTCCTCTCCTTTCCCACTAAGTAAAAACTAGTTGCAAAGAAAGTCCAGCCAGTCAACCAACCAATGCCTCTCAATCTCAATCCTCCCCTTATGCGCCCTCTTCTATCCCACAATCCTTACTGTGATCTATCCCAATCCCTCACTGGTCCATTCATTCCCTCTGGTTGGGTCACTGAAGAGCGTCTGAAAGTGGTCAACTTTGGTCCAGATGGATGGGTTATTCCTGATGAGTTAAATTTTATCAAAAATGTCCTAGCTCTTAGAGAAAAATCCATTGCTTTCTGTGAAGAAGAGAGAGCTCTCTTGAAAGAATCCTATGGTCTTCCTTACATCATCCCTATAGTTGAACATGATCCTTGGCAAAAGAAAAAGATCCCTATCCCTGCTGCTAAAGTCAACAAATTCATCAAGTTGGTCTGCAAACAAGTCTGTACCGGTTTATACAAACAATCAACTTCTAGCTATTCCAGTCCTGTTTTCTGTGTCCTGAAAAGTAATGGTAAACTTAGAGTAGTTCATGATCTCCAACCTTTTAATAAAGTTACTATTAAAGACTCTGGAATGCCTCCTGCCACTGAAGAATTAGTCAAATTCTTCTCTGGGAGACCTTGATATGGTCTAGGTGACATTATGGGTGGCTATGACAAATGATCCTTGCATCCTATTTCTTGTCCCCTCACTACTTTAAATACTCCCCTTGGTTGATTTCAGCTGACTCAATTGCCTCAAGGTGCCACCAACTTGGTTGCAGTCTATCAGGCGTAGATTATGTGGATCCTCCAGGATAAAATCCCGGATCATGCGGGTATCTCAATTGATGATGGTGGGATTAAAGGTCCAGTTTCTGACTATGATAATGAGCTCTTACCTTGGCACTCAGGAATCCAACAATTTATCTGGGAGTATGCTACTATCTTGGAAAGAATTTTGTTTCAAATTGAGGAATCTGGCCTTACTGTCTCTGGATCAAAACTTGCCGCCTGTGTCCCTGCCTTGGAAATTGTTGTTCATATAGTCTGCAAGGAAGGAAGAGGGATGGCACCCTCTAAAGTCAAAAAAATAATCTCCTGGCCTAACCCAATAAATCAAACAGAATTTAGAGGTTTCCTAGGTGTTGTAACTTATGTCAGGATCTTCATTCCCTCACTATCCAAAATCTGTGCACCCTTGCGTCGTCTAACTAGAAAGGAAGCTGAATGGATTTGGACCCAAGATTGCAAACAATCATTTCAGTTGCTCAAAACAATTGTTGGGAAAGACATTGTTTTGAAAAAGATCACTTATGGAGCTGGAGCTGGCAAGATCAAGCTTGCAGTGGACTCTAGTTATCAATCTTTTGGGGCTGTCCTTACTCAGGAAGATGGAAATGGTTTGGATTGTCCTTCTCTGTATGAATCCCTTCTTTTATCAGATGTGGAATCCAGGTACTCCCAGCCAAACCTGGAACTTTGCGGTGTGGCCCAAATGTTGAAGAAGCCTTTGGGGTCAACATTTTGAATTGCAAGTTGATGCTTGATCCATTGTGGAAATGATCAATGCTCCCAGTCTTCCAAATGCTACAATGACTCGCTGGGTAGCTTTTATCCAGCTTTTCTCTTATGATATTGTCAACAGGCCTGGGAAATCTTTTACTATGCCTGATGTTTTATCTAGGAGACCTATTGGAGACAATGAATCAGATGTTGGAATGGATTTCAATGAGGAAGAACCCTTGGTCCGCCCTGTTTTTGCTTTCTCCTCCCAAGATTACTCTGGTTTCCAGAAAGGTTTCTGGCTTAAGTTAGAGCAGTACCTTTCAAATCTCCAAAAACCCCTGATATCTCTGCTAAATATTTTTGATATTGCAAGAGGAAGTCCCCCAACTTCTTTGTTCAAGGCACCAGGCTTATGAAAAGAGGAACTCCTTGTGCACTTGTTGTGGTCACTATCCCTTCCAAGCAAGGTTCAATCCTGGAAAGTCTCCATGAAGGCCTTGATCATTGTGGGGAAACTGAAACTTATCAACGAATATCCAAACAATGTTGGTGGCCATCTCTGAAGAAATTAGCCTCTGAATGGTGCAGGAGTTGTGAAGTGTGCCAGAAACGTGATCTTAGGCGCCTGGCCAAAATTTGTTACCCCACTGGAGAGTCCACTGTCTTTGGGAGGATTGAAATGGATGTGGTTCACATTAAGGCTGGTGGAGCTAAGTACCTCATTATGGCTAGAGATGATTTTTCTGGATGGGTTGAAGAAAAGTTTCTTAAGAACCTCAGCTCTGAATCAGTAGCAGCTTTCCTTTATGAGACTTGGACAATGCGTTATGGCTTGGCACAATCTTATTTGACTGATGGCTGCTTTAAGTTTGGTGGTAAACTGGCTGATATGATCCAATCACTTCCTGGTCAACATAGGGTGACCACTCCTTATTATCCTGAAGGCCAAGTGATGGTGGAAAGTGGTCATTCTCCTTTGAAGGCTGCTCTGGTCAAACAGGCTCGGGAAAGTGGCAAGAATTGTCACAAATTCCTCCCCCTGGTCCTCTTCTCTGATCAAATTTCAACTAAACAAAACACTGGCTACTCACCTTATGAAATCATTTTTAGTCAAAGGGCTGTCCTTCCTCTGGATCTGGAAATGGAATATTTCTTAGGTATTTCTTGGGAAAAGGTTTCTTCCACCACTGATCTATTAGTTGCCAGATCCAAGCAGCTGGAAAGGAGTGAAGATGTACTTAATGAAGCTTATCAGAAGATGATGGATTCTAGGGAAAAATCAGTTCAGTATTGGGAAGAAAAGCATTCAAAGCAAATCAGGGATCCCTTTAACCCTGGGGATCTAGTCTTAGCTTATAATTGTTCCTTGGAAACTTAGTGGGGAAAGCTTTTCTCTAACTTCTGGAATGGTCCTTACCAAGTGATGCTTCAAGTTAGAGGTGGATCATATGGTTTGGAGGAACTGGATGGTACTCAGATGGCCAGAAGGTTCTCTGCTGATCTGGTCAAGAAATTTCATTCTTGTGGAGGCAACTTGTTCCAAAAGTAAGTCCTCCCAATTGTGCACCACCAGGTTCATCTGCTGCTTTTTGTTGTGAAACTCTACTTCATGCCACGCATGTTAGCACCTGGGACGCCTTCTTCATTTTATCTCAGCGGCTTCTAGGATTTTTGGACGGATTGACATATTCTTTTTCAACCACTCTCAAGATCAAAATGGCCATTCTTTGGTTTCAATCATCTTTCTTTCCTTTCTATTTTATGGAATCAAATTCAGGAGCAGACTAGGGACAGACTGTAAGTTGGGGAGAGATGTGGTGCCCCATCCTGGATTCCCTGGCCAGTGCGGAGATTTTAATTTTTTTATGATTTTTCCTTATCATCATTCATAGGTATCATTATCAAAAAAAAAAAAAACCATCCATCGCCATTGCCATCGCCATCCTCATGCTGCCATCCATCACTGATCCCATTCATCATCATCATCATCATCATCATCATCATCATTCAATCCTCCATCCCTCCAACGATCCCATCCAACTCCGATCCTACCCTCCTCAACGGTTCTACTACTCCTACTCAATCCAACCTACCCAACCTGAGGAATGAAATGTCATCCAGCCAAGAGCAGGAGATGCACCAAAAGGATCAAGAGTTGGCTCAGTTCTTACTCAGGATGGAAGATTATAAACCTGTGATCCCCAATTGAGTGGCAGCTTACTACCTCAGTAAGGTAGGATTTGAATCCACCAATCTGAATGTTCAGAGGTTATTGGTCCTAGCCTGTCAAAAGTTCATCTCCGATATCGCTCAGGATGCCTTCAGTTATGCTAGGACGAGGAACGGTCAAGCTCCCTGTAGTGGACAAGGTCCTCTTGCCCCTCTCTCCAATTTGGCCGGTCTATCCACCGCTTTACCCAATCATCCTGGTACTCAAAAGGATGTTACTCAAACCTTCTTGACTCAAGAGGACCTAGATCAAGCGCCCACTGAGTACGGTATCAATGCCAGTTGAGCGCCTTACTATCTCTGACCCTAATCTCAAGATCTCAAGATCCCATCCAAACGGGATCAATCTTTGATTTTGACCCACAAACACCACCAATGGTTTGAGAGAGACAGAAAATCCTTGAATACCTTCCAACTCAATCCTCTCATTTCCCAAAGGATCTTGGATCACCCTCCTGCAACAACGGCCTTCTACCTCATTTGGCCGTCTCAAGCAGCTGTCCATTGATTATTTCGCTCACCAGTCTCCCGCGCGGCTTGTCCGTTGCCGGCGCGGATCTCTTCTACTGCCAGTGCCCGTCAGACACCTGTTGGCCGTCATCCGCGGTCTCGGCAGTTGCCCGGGCCCATCAGGATGCCCGCGGGCGTCCCACTAGCTACTTGGTTGCCCGTGCCAATCATTTGACACGGGACAGGGTCTTGATTTGGCTCTTTGGTTTTTTTCTGAGTGCTTTTTTGTTTCTTTTTTTTCTTTTGTTTTCTCATGACATTGATCCTTAAAAAAAAAAAAAAAAAATCTTTTTTTCCCGCTCTATTTGTAAATCTCTCTTGTAAATAGTCTACAGGCCTCTGGCCTATAAAAGGAGGGGCTCTCCCCTGCCTTTTCTGAATCATCATAGAAATTCATCCATGGGAGTGTGTGCTTATGTCCCCCCATTATCGTGAAATTTAATCCTGATCCTTATCCTGGGTATATCTCTGATTGCCCCCTCATCCATTTTTGACCCTGAGTCTTCGCCCCTCTGTGGCCTGATCCTTATCACCGACCAATAGCTTTGCTGGTTGAAGAAAATTCTGTCTGTTGGAATTTTTGAGTGTGTTATACCGCTCCTTGATCCCTTTCTCTGACCATACTGGTCCTGATCCCTGATTGTCTTTCCGGAGCCAATCAGGATTGATTGAAGAGGTCTTATTAAGCTTAAGACCTGGAGTGTTATACCTCCCTTTATTTTCTTTGGAGTTGCATTCTGCCAGCCTACTCTTGAGTCCCTTGAGAAGTGTTGAGGTTATCCTTGCTTCAAATCAGTTAGTGTTCACTTTAGAGCTTCTTAAACATTGTGCTTTGTCTTGTACAGCCACCCTCAGTTATCTGGTACCTTTCAAGCGCTTGATTGAGGAGAGTTGGGCAGGTTCATTGAGAACCTGGAGGTTGTTTGGGTTTGAGTTGATCATCCCCAATCTTCTGCTGAAGACCAGATTTATTAGCTTGGGGGTGTTGTTTACATACAACAGCTTTTGTTCCTTTGACTCTAATCAGACTTTAACTTCTTTTTTTCAAGTTTTTCCCTGCATAATCTTGTCTTTGATAGTGCTGTTCCATTGCTACCAAACTATTATCATCTTTATCCTCTACTCTTTGATTCCTCATTTACCAGGTTCTGGACCTTGATCTCGGTTACATCTAAATATTTTTGTAACACTCAGGAGGGCATCCTAAACAGCACCTTTCCCCTCCACAGAACTTCCACGGCCTAGCACCGTTTGGAGTCTTACACCCTGTACAAGTTTTTGGATGTAAAATGGATGTATTAGTTCAAAAGGCCCTTAGAGATAGTAATTTTGACCAAGTTTTCAGCTTGCTACTATGTACAGAGCAAAACTGTCAAATAGTAACCCAAAACTATGAAAAATAAGAATATCTCAATTAACAAAATAAGGAGTGAGAAATCCATAAATTTATTACAGGAATGGATTCCTCACTCAAAATTAGGTAGGGTCACTCACTGACCCCACCCTTGAATTCCAAATCCATATTTTTTTAAAATAATTAAAAAGAAAAGTACTAAACATCACGACACCAGTATGGCACTTTTTGGCCATTTTAATACTTCACACGTATTTTCACGTACAGGTTTTACACCTAAAATTCACTCAGACTTGAGGTGTTGTGTATATTTTAGGAGTTACATGCGGAAATGTGTTATGTCACAATTCCCGCGCGCAGCCCCGCATCATTACATATCCCTACGTACTAGTAGCAGCAGGATCCCGCTTACTAGAGACCCGCGCGCAGCTGATTCTGCCACGCACGCAGAGGATCCTACCCCGCGCGCATCTGTACTAACTGATCCCCAAGTCTGGATCAGTTGTGACTAATCTGACAACCAGGTACCGCTCAGAAGAGCTACAGCGTAGTTAGTGTTGCCTAGTATATGTAACAAACTGACATATGCATTACTAATTATCTAAAAAGATCAAAACTTAAATAAAATTAATGCAAATTAAGTTTAAAACATTTTTTAATAATAAATCAAAGATCAAGGATTATCACGTAAATCACTGACCCTGATCTTTGAAGACCACAAAACACTACAAGGAGTGTTCATAAAAATTATTAAGAATTATCTACATGATCAGCAGATGATTGACAATCAGTAAAAATCCACATCCACATCTGCACACTTTAGAGCAATATCAATAGTACAAATGAAGGATGAGAACAGAATGATCAAATTTAAGCCATAACAGATTAAAAGATCCTGTGGCTAAAATAGTACAGAAATCCAGAATATCTAAGGACAGCTGATTGACAGAACCAAGTGGACGTGCTAAGCTCGCCCTGACTGGCTTGAAAGCCTCATCCCACAAGCAGAACCCTCTCTACGTGCCCTGAGAAGACCAAAATCACCCCAAAAAGGTATTTATACAGACCTCTTTGGATCCATTATTCCGTCATCAGTTTACCAGGAATTATTTATTATCAATCAGACACCGTTTCATTGTTAATCAAGTGCTTATATGAAGATAAGCAAGTGATTTATGAATTAGTCTGTAGTAGTATTATTTACCTATATTAACCAATCAACCATTGAAGTTTAGTCAAGCAACCTACCCCATCTGCTCTGAAACCCTTCCAATTATTCCAGGATTTTCGTGGTGAAGTGCTTAGAGTGAGTGTTACCCTTCCTATCTAGGCCATTTTGTGCTTTTGAGCCCGGCCATTAGTGGAATAAGTTCTTTCTAAGGCACCCATATTAATTCCAAGGTTCTTAAACTGCCTAAGGAGGCCCCTTGAAGAGAGGTTGATAGTCTGTAAAGATCCCCAGTAGTATAATAATGTGGCCCCTCTTTTATATTATATTGAAAACCATTTACTACCAAACCAATTAAACCTTGAAACTGCTCTTATTAAATCATTTATTTGAGCTTCTAAGTGTTTATTATTGCAATAATAATTACTATTATCATTCCAGCATTTTTATCACTCTCTGTAGCTAAAGGACTGCCAGGTTCCTGGTATCAGAGAGCTTACAACTGGGGTTCTGGCCGGGAAATATCCTTAAATAATTAATTTTTAATTATTTATTCCTTGGAACAGTCTATTTATTTTTTTAAAAAAATAAGTTAACATACTTATAACATATATTTTTGATCATTTGTTTCTCTAGTGGATCTTATGACCAACAGAGAATTGATCAATTATTATTTGAACCTTCTTAAAAAGAAAAAATAAGAAAAACTCTGTAACTTTGTCCCTGATATTATAACTCCTGAGCAACAAAAGGAGAGATTTCTTTATTATAAACAGAAGGTTATAAAAAACAAAGAACTTGAGCTTCAAAGAATTATCAATTTCAATTCTTTATTAAGGCAAAATAAGGAGTGGAAGATTTATCAAAGGAAGCTTTATATTTATAAACTAAATAACCCTGAAGATAAAGAAAAATCCAAAAATAATAAAAGTGATTATTTTTTTCTAAAAATCATTTTAACACGTAAAAATACATAAAATATTAAACTTATATTTTTTGTTTTTATCCATCTCAGTGGATTTTGTTTTTGGTGATCTCATTGACCAGGACCTCCTAGAGGACATCCCAGACAGTGTACCATTGGACTTACCCTTGGATTTATCCCAGGATCTGATTGGAACTCACTCAGACCCTGTTGGAATACCCTCCACGGATAGTTGTGATCCCAATCAAGTGTTGGTACCCTTGAATTTAACTCTAAGTAAGTTAAAATATTGATTAAAAATTCTTAAAAATATAAAACACACAAAAAATATTATTTTTATAATTTTAAAGTTTTTTTTCAAAAGTTTTGACAAAAAGACTTACAAATTTTTTTTTGGGGCTATGTATCAAAATAGGCGCAACACCCGTGCAACCAGTAGAGCCCTGTCATATGGATCTCTGCCTGGAGGAAAGGGTGCGCGCAAGGACTCCAGTTGCGAGCATGATGAGGGGACTCAAACCCATGACCATAGTGTCATGTGGGACAACAACGGCGACAACCGCGGCCGCCAACCGTGGCCGCCAACTCGACCAACAGACCGTTGGAGAGCCATCCGTTGCCCACCATGTTATCCCAGGAGGGTACAGGTCCTCCTACGCCACCCCAGATGGACTCAACCAAGGAGGAAAGATTCAAAGTATTAGTGAAAGAGCACGTGAGCTATTGGGAACAATTCAGGTTGGCTCAGACCAAGGAGGATCAACCAGGTATGAGAAAAGCCATTTCTCAGGCAATGAAATTTCAGATTTTTCTGAAAAGGTTGATCCCAAAGAAAGAAGTAGAAGGCTACGTGCAGAACTGGAATCCTTGGGATCAGTTAATTTCCTTAAAGGGAAAGGACCCCAAAAAGAAGAGGTCCTCAGCCTATCAGAAGTTAAGGAACCCAAAGGATTGGGACAACATAATATCCTTAGCCCAGAAGTGGAAAAAGTTGTACCACAATTAGATGTAGAAGCTCTTAATAGCTTTTCTGTAAATTTGTCTCACAATTTTAATATTATTAGCCAATGATTTGACAAAGTTTATCACCAATTGGACAAATTAAGTTCAAGTATTTTCAGAGTGATTAACACTCAGTCTCAGATTATGAGAATTGATGAGTTGGAAATACAACAAATCAAGCATAGTATAAGAGCAAGTAAGTTGTACCTGATGAAACATATTTATGACAACCAATCAATTCTTCAGGAAGATATTCTTGCAACCATAGACCAGCTTAAGGAAGAAGTTAAGAAAACTAGTCCTACTCCTTCAGCTCATCTGACTAACAAAATTGACTTATTAAGCAACAAACTTGATTTAGAGTTAGGTATGATTAAGAATGATCTCAGAGATCTTAAGATCAACTCTACTAACACTCCGGTCATTGACCTAGAAGAAACTAGACCTGCCAGGTTCACCAGTACTCCTAGTGTTCCTCCCAGAACCAGGATAACTAGGAATGAGTCTTTAAGACCCAGTCCTACTCCTGAAATGTAGCAGGCTTTGAAGCTACTTCCTCCCATCACTGAATGGCCTAAATTCTCTGGAGAAGGAGAATACAACCATGTCAGTTTCATTAAATTTATTGAATGTACTCTTTCTTCTTATGAGCTCCCTGATTCAATAGCTGTGGTAAGATTGCCCAGATTATTTGAAGGGGTAGCTCTTGATTGGTTTATCAATAAAAGAGAAGAAGTTGGATCTTTATCCTGGAATTCTTGGAAAGAATTGATCAAAGTGCAGTTTGGTACCAGGATTTAGAAAAGAAAGATGATGAAAACTTTTGAAACTTCCCAGTTTGATCCATCCAAGGACAAACCTCATAAGTGGTGTTTAGACCAGAAAAAGAGGTCAGACTATTTTTATCCTGATGCTGATGAAGAAGAAGTCAATGAAAGAATCCTCAACTTATTTCCCGGACAAATCAACCACAGTGTAAGGTGTAGAATGCCTATGGATTCAGATATTTCCACCTTAATAGGTGTATTGGAAGAGAATATTGATATGAATGGTCTTGATAAAAGGGTCAATAGACCTCCCAGGGAACAAAATAATAGGAACAGGGAAGAATATACTGCAAAAACTAAAGAATACCCTGCTACTAATCCATCTAGCTTGGAATTCAAGAAGACTCCAGAATCAAAAGAGAAAGTATGTTGGAACTGTAACCAAACAGGACATGTAAAAACTGATTTTCCTCTACCTAAGAAAAGGATTAATCTTATTGAAGGAGAAGAGTATGACAATCCTGACCCTCACCTTGATGATACTGACGGATCACTCTCTGATTGTGATGTAATAATCACTGACCCTATCAATGTTATTGAAGGTAGTATTGAGTCTTCTCTGGAAATAAATTCTGTTAATGAGGATTCTAAATTACATCAAAAATGGAATCCCAACATGAAGATTCACCACATCTCTGAGGCTAAGGATTTGACTCTAAAACCATCTGCTGGTAAAATTTACACTTCAGGCAAAACATGCTATGCTACTGGTTTAATCCCGGGTTCCCCTGTTAAGTTACTTCTAGACAGTGGAGCCTTTTGCTCTTGTGTTGGTTCAACTCAACTTATCTGGAGAAAAAAGAACCAAACTGGGAACTGAAGTTACTACCAGTACCCCAGGCTTAGTTCAGCAGTTGTAATTCTGCTCTCAATGCTGTTGGAGTATGGTCTCCTGATATCATACTCCCTCACTCTAAAGGATCACTCAAACTGAACATTGAATTTGTAGTTCTCCTAAACGGATTATGTGATTATTTTATCCTTGGAAATGATTCTCTTTGGTTATATCGAATAGATGTATTCCAAAGCAAAGGTAGATACTTCACCTTAGGTGGAGACTGGAATAAGAAGTTCCAAATATGCCATATCAATACTCAAACTTCTGATTCAACTTATGAAAAACACTTAGAGAATTTCAATAAGGAATACTTCTCTCAAGCTGCTTTGAATTCCCTTCTCAATGAAGAACAAAAACGGGATACCCTACAAGTATGCTTTGAAAACCAGAATGCTTTCTGTACCAAGGATCACCCCATTGGTAACATCAAAGGACATGATATGATCCTAACTCTGACTATTAAGCCTCCTTACCCACCTAACCTCAGGAGACCTGCTTACCATTCTAGTCCAAAATCTAGAGCTGCTCTGGAAACCCATACTCAAGAGCTGGTTGACTTACAAGTCTTAAGGAAAGTAGGCCACAATGAACAAGTGGATATTACTACCCCAGTAATTATAGCTTGGCACAATGATAAGTCAAGAATGGTTGGAGATTTTAGAATGCTTAACAACTACACCCAAGCTGATTATTATCCAATTCCAAGAATTGACCATTCTCTACATAACCTGTCCAAGGCTAAGTACATCACTACCATGGACATGCTGAAAGGTTTTCACCAAATACCTATCATCCCTGATAGTTGGAAATTCATGAGAATTATCTGTCATTTGGGAATTTATGAGTATCTTAGGATGCCTTTTGGTATTAAAAATGCTCCTTCTCATTTTCAAAGGATGATGGACATAGTCCTAGGATTATTCATCAGACAGGGATGGATGATGGTATACATTGATGATGTTATCATTTAATCTGATCATTGGGATACTCACATGGAGAAATTAAGGCTATTCCTCAAAACCATCTCTGCCGTAGGATTAAAAGTATCAATGAAAAAGTGTAAATTTGGCTACAGGGAACTCAAAGCCTTAGGACCTATTGTCTCTGGACTAACCTTAGCTGCTGACCAAAACAAGATAGCAGCAGTAATGAATAGGCCTATGCCTTAGAATAAAACTGAACTCCTATCCTTTATCAGCCTTTGCAGCTACTATAGGAACTATTTACCAACGTTTGCTCTTCTAACCAAATTTCTGTATGAGATCTGCAACAACACCACCATGTTTGAAATAACTCATGACAGAGTCAAGAACTATAAGGAACTCAAAATGGCAATGACTTCAGCTCCAGTACTGATCCAGCCAGATTAATCTAAACCTTTCAAGCTCTACATAGATGCCAGTATGGAAGGGCTATGAGCTGCTTTACACCAGGAAGTCATAGAAGATGATAAACCAGTGGAAAAACCTATACTCTTCATATCCAGACAAATTAAAGATACTGAGAAAAGGTACGGTGCAAGCCAAATGGAATGTCTGGCCTTAGCATGGGCTCTAGATAAACTCCATTATTACTTAGAAGGAACCAACTTCACTGTTTTTACTGACTGAAAAGCTGTCAGGAAATTGATGAACATGAAGACCCCTAGTAGGTACATGTTGAGATGGCAGATAGCTATACAACAGTACAGAGGACAGAAGACCATAGTTCATAAGGCTGGGACTAAACACCAGAATGCTGATAGTTTAAGCAGGAATGCGTTACCCAATGAACCAAGAAACCCTGCCTATGATCCAGAGGATAATGATATCTTCCCTATCCTCAATATTAAAAGTTTAAACATTGAAGCTCCTATAATGGGAATCCATGTTTGTGAACTGAATGAATCATTGTTCAACTCTATCAAAGAAGCCTACAGATCTGGCATAAAGACTCTGATCACTATTATGGAAAGTACTTCCCAACCCCCTGAATTGATCAATAGACTACCTGAACCTCATTTTAAACCATACAAAGCCGGAAGGTTCACCATATGGGATGGTCTGGTATACTATAGGCATCAACATTGAAGTGTCATAGTCTTAACTAAGGATGACCATATCAAACATGTTCTGGCTGAGTGCCATGATGAATGCTCATCTGGTCATTTGTCTGCTGATAGAACCTTGGATAAGTTTAAACAAACTGCTTGGTGGGTTAATGGGAGATACTCCACTATACAGTACGTTACGAGTTGTGAAATTTGTCAGAAGTCCAACAGGACTACTGGGAAACGTATTGGACTACTGCAAAAGATTGCTGAGCCCAAGAAAAGATAGGAGATCATCAATATGGACTTTGTAACTGGACTACGACCAGGAGGAGCCTATTCCTACAACTCAGTCTTGGTCATTGTGGATAGGTTCTCCAAGAAAGCAAATTTCCTACCTAATCACAAGGAAGACACCGCTATGGAAGTTGCCCTATTATTTTGAAACAAACTCATTGCTGATGTTGGATTTCCCAAGATTATTATCAGTGACAGAGATCCTAAATTCACCTCTGAGTTCTGGAGGAATCTACATGATATGCTTGGAACCACCTTAGCTTTCTCTTCCGCTTATCACCCTCAGACGGATGGATTAGATGAAATGATGATTCAGATCCTGGAAGACATGCTCAGGAGATTCTGTGGCTTTGGACTAGAATACAAGAATTCTGAAGGTTATTGCCACAATTGGGTTAGCCTTTTACCTGCACTGGAGATGGCCTACAACAGTAGCAAGCACTGTACCACTAAGCAAGCACCTTACATACTGGAAAGGGGATGGATTCCTAGATTACCCAAGGATAGCCTTAACCACCAGCTGACCAATATTCACCCTAAATCACTTGATTTCAAAAACATGATAGATGTATCCAACAAAAATGCTTTTAAGTGTGTCCAGGATGCTATAGAGTATAACCAGAAAAGGTGGGTTTAAACCCATAAGGAAGCTGATTTCAAAATTTGTGATCAAGTCTTGATCTCCACGACTAACTTTACCACTTTGTGTGGAAATAGAAAGATTAGACCAGCTTTTGTTGGACCTTACACCATTCAAAAACTTCATGACAAAAATTCTGTGGAAGTAATCCTCAGTGATGAGCTTTCTAGGAAACATCTAGTCTTCCCAGTAGGCCTCATCAAACACTACCACCCAAGGAATGGAGAACATACTCCTTCACCTGCAATACCTGTTATAGAAGAACCTGAAAAGGAAAAAGGAAAAATTAGCAAGATCCTTAAGGATAAAAAAGGTAGGATCAATGGAAAAGACGTCAGACTCTACCTGGTTAGATACAAGGGAGAATCATCTGATAAAGATGAATGGTTGACTGAACATAATATCCCTGACGGACCTATACACCTGAGGAACTACAGAGCCAACAGGAAGCATTAACCTAAAACTTTTTTTAAGATATAGACATATCTTGGAGCCTCTTGAGCAGATAACAGGACAAACAGGACTCAACCTCATGATGTCAAGCCACAAGGGGTACCCCATCAACTTTCTTAACTCAGATGATTCCAACCAAGCCTATTCCACAAAGGCAAAGATTGTAAAACTAAACCAACACAACTGGAATGACTGGAAGAGCGCATTTGAAGACATCATAAATTGGGAACAGACACAAAGAAATCCTAGATGAAGAATGGATAAAAACCAACACTGGTTCAAAATTTACCGCAGGAAGAATGCAATTGCTCTCAGTTTACTCAGGACCTTGGTCAAAAAAGACCTCCAATCTTGCATCAAATCAAGCAAGTCCAACTTCACCAAGGCCTATCGAGCACTAGCCACCAAATGCGGCAAAAACTCACTAATTGCCATTGCTGATGCACTCATCCTGCTAGTCAACCTTACTTATGAACCAGGGAAAAGCCTACAAGAGCATACGTCCGCATTCAAGAACGCCTACATCAACATATGCAAAGTGATCAAGGGCCTACCACCCAACAAATGGATCAAGAACGTCTCAACCAGTCTGGCTGCAATACAATTCATAAAAAGTCTTTGCCTCCACAAACTAATCTCTAGTCTTGTGTCAACCCTCTATGATCTCCAGCTGTTCACCGTCAAAAACATGGCCGCCAGATTCCTGCTGGAAAATTCAAGGCGTGTCTCAAACACTCCCGAGTTCACCTACTACGCACTGGGACCACGGAGGAAATACAAGCCAACTCCTCATGCAATCTGTCCCCATGTCAACAATGGAGGACAACATCAATTCAAAACCCAAACCGCCGTACAAACCAGGAAAAATCCGCAGGATCAAGACCAAAAGGCCATCTCTGCACACATAGAATGGCTGGATTGGGAAATCCAGCGACTTAGAGGATTCTTCTCCCTAAAAACAATCAAAGAAAACAAGGATGCTCTGGACAATGGAACTCCCAATGACAATGTCAACCTGACCACCAAACTGTACAATGACTCCAAAGACTAAGGCTTCCTGGTCCACAAAGAGGAGATGTACAGTCTCAACGAAACAGATAACTCACCAAAGGAACTGGTCAACAACTCGGGCGCCTCAAGGTCCACGGTCTGCAACCTATCCCTGCTTCAAGACGCGCAACCAATTCAAAAACAGCTGAACACGTACAGGGGGAGTATATCCATCACACACATTGGTAAACTGAAAATTGGAGGCACCACCATTCACCCAGTCTTCTATGCGCCCAATGGTCCCTGCAACCTCATATTGTCCACGCAACTAGAAGACCATGGGCTAAAAGTGGTACAAAAACACCGCACCTTCCTGGTGAAACTGGGAAATCAAATTGTCTACCATTTCCCATGCATCGGCAATCTATACGTGGCTCATCACCAGCCATTGTCAAGCATCAACTTGGAAATAGTGACCAATGCCAATTTTGACTGGCACATTACTCTTGGTCACCCCTCCAACAACTACCTGAGAAAGTTCCTTTCACTAAACAACCTACCTCTCCCAGTACCCTTTTCCACTTCCGCCAAATGCAAAATTTTCTCACAATGCAAGATGCAGTGTTGACCACACTCCAACGCGCTACCTACCTCACTCAAACAATTCCACCGGTTACATCTAGATTTCCTCAAAATCAGCCCAACATGCAAACAGTTGGCCTCATACGTCCTGGCAATTATTAAAAACATCTTGCGCTTCAACTGAATCTACATCATACAACACAAGTCCAATGTGGCAGACAAGATCGTAAGCTACATCAATGAGATCAAGAACCAGCTTGACGTCAACCTGGTCTTTCTGCACTGCAACCGGGGCGGTGAATTCATGTCATTGAAGCTCTCCGCCTTCCTACCCTTGAATGGAATTGTGTTCGAGCAGGAACCAGCCAACTCCCCTAAGGCAAATGGATTGGCCAAACAGTTCAACTAAAATATCCTGACAAAGATGAGATGCATACTGGCACAGTCATCAGTCCCAATCAACTACTGGGACAAAGCGGCCCGGTACTCTTGAATGCTTATCAACCTGCTCCCCTCTGCCTTCCTAAAATGGAAGTCTCCGGTCAGCATGCTGCTTGCCATTAGCTCCACCATAGAGCCTGTGAGGGAGGTACTAGCTCTAATACTCTTTGGACTGAAGGTACACATGCACGCCCATGAACAGTCTAAACTGGACGCTTGCTCCAAACCCCTCCTGTTCCTTGGGTACAAAACATACTTGGATGCTGGGAGGTTCATCAATCCAACCAAGTGGCAGATCATGGTAATCAAAGAATTCATCCCTACAAGGGTGGCCTTCTCCTATGGCTCCACGTCATTGCTGAAAAAACCCCCTTCCTCCCTCCCCCAGAGTGTACCCTCCACCCATACTGCCTCGGATCCGCCCACCACAACGGTGCACTTGCCTCCTGCAAAGAACAATAAAACCCACGGGAGGACAATTCCGACTTTGAAGAACCAGGCGCTGGACACCCCAATTGCTGAAAGCATGCCCCTGAAGGAGAACCCCGCGACTAGCGGGGCAATGGAGCCGCCTGACCAGGCAGGCACAACCCAGGTGGACCGTGCCACCAAGAAAGGATATGCGTACGTACCCTACTATGAGAAGGCCCCAAAAAAAATATCCTCAGACATCAATCCCTCAGCCATTCTATCTCACTCAAGTTGAGGACAATGCCATAACCCAGACACCAGCCCTACCAATGATGAACTACTGATTAGCAACGTCATACCGGTCAAAATGGCAATGTCAGACCCACAGGAGCATCCACTGTGGATCAAATCAATGACTGAAGAGAAAAACTTACTTCTCATGCACAAAATCAAAATGCTGGTGCCAAGACCATTGGACAAAAAATTAATTGTAGGCATGTGGCGGTTGGTTTGCAAAAAGAATGAGTTTTGGGAAGTCATGCCTCAAAACTCCCGGTGGGTAGGCTTTGGGAATCATCAAGAACATCCCCAATACTATCTGGACACCTATTCCTTGGTTTGGAGTAGTGAGTTGCTAAAAGTTCTACTGTTGGCGACGTTCCAACACAACTGGAGCGTCTTCCAATTTGACATGGAGATGGCCTTCCTATACGGATAAATTGATGCAGTGGTTCACGTTGCACAGGCTGCCGGATTTGAAGTTCCCGGAATGAAGGACTGGGTTTGGCGCCTCAACAAGTTGCTGTACGGGACAAACCAAGCACCGCAATGCTGGCGGGCCAACCTGTCAAAAACCCTGTCAACAATTGGGCTGACTCCCTTGGAAGGAGATGAATCCATCTTCCTCAACGCTTCAAGGATCATCCGCCTACACATTCACATTGATGATGGCTTGGTGGTGGGGGAGGACCGCGGGGAGGTGCTGGAACTCTTGGATTTGCTGGGGGGCCACTACAAGATCAAAACCCAAGAACGTCCAACGCAAAACCTGTGTTACACCCTAGACTGGAAAAAAAATGACTCAGTAAAACTGCATCAAGGGGACTTCACCAAAAAGGAACTAGCCAAATTTTGATTTGAAGACACAAACATAGTCAAAGCCCCAGCTCCAATGAAAATCATCAATTTAATCAACCAGGAGTCACCTAGCTACAATGTGAAAACAATACAGAAAGCACTAGGACACCTCATCCAACTGGCTACTCACACCCAACTGGACATTCAATACACAGTTCAGCTACTCTCCCAGCATGCAAACAAGCCAACACATGCACACTTGAAAATGGTGAAGCACTTGTTTCCCTACCTCAAGGGAAAGAAGAATTTTGGCCTCATATTCACCAAGTCAACAGTCCAGAATGATCAGCTGTGCGGATGGGCGGATGCCAACTATGGTTGCACTAATCTAACTCAGAAGTCCACCACTGGGTATGTGATCAAGTTGTATGGCAACGCTATAAGCTGGACCACCAAGAAACAGACCATTGTTGCCCAGTCAACCACCAAGGCGGAATTCATAGCCATGAACCACTGTGCGAAGCACGTGAGTAGGCTCTTAACCCTCACCTTAAGCCTTGGGATTGCACTGAACAAACCTAAGATTAAAAAAAAATAATCAAGGCGCCAAATTCATAAACAAGGAGGAGCAACTTAATCCAAACTCAAGGCAAATCCAAATCCGGTTCCAGTACATCAGGGACCTGGTAAAAAAATCCCTCATATGGATCAAACACACACTGTCAGACAACATGATTGCGGAAATTCTGAAAAAGCCCCTCGGCTATCTGAAGGTAACTCAAGCCAGGCTCCAACTCCACCTGAACTTGTTGGAGTCTAGGAGGAGTGTTAGCTAGAGACTCCAAGAGCCCAGCATGGGCACAAAAGCGCACTGACCACGTTCACCTCCCAGCTCAAGAAGAATAAACCCACCTTGTACCATAGAATCATCCCCTCAACCTCTCTACCAACCAACCCTCTCATCCACAGGCCACTATCAAGATCAAGTCCAACCCCACCAGCAAACAACCCTCAACTCAAGTTGCAATCTACATTAGGAGCAAAGAAAAACCCCAGTGGAGACCTTAGGTTCTGTCCAACACAACACCCTGCCAGAAAATATTGACTTGAGCTCACCTGCTGGTCTTCAAGTGCAGGTAATGACAATTGTTTCCAAATTGGCTCTTGTCTTGTTTTTTTCATTTTTCAATTCCTATCACTCACTCTATCTTGTCTTGTTCACTTGTTGATAGTTATACTTCAACAAGAGTTTAAGTGTGGTGAAATAAAGAGTCTCAAATAAGATCATCATGGTAGCAAGAGACCACTCTTAACACACATAACTCTTGAGCAGATAACAGGATAAACAGGATTCAACCCCACAATGGCCAGCCATGAGGGGTACCCCATCAACATTCTTAACTCAGATGATTCCGGGGAAGACTATTCAACAAAGGGAAAGATTGTAAAACTAAACAAACACAACTGTCATGACTGGAAGAGCGCATTTGAAGACATAAGAATTGGGAAGGGACACAAATAAATCCTATATGAAGAATGGATAAAAGCCAAAAACGGGTCAAAAACCTACCTCAGGAAGAATGCACTTGCTCTCATTTTACTCAGGACCTTGGTCAAAAAAGACCTCCAATCTTGCATCAAATCAAGCAATTCCGACTTTACCAAGGTCTATGGAGCACTAGCCGCTGAATGTGGGAAAAACTCACTAATTGTCATGGGTGATGCACTCACCCGGCTAGTCAACCTTACTTAAAAACCAGGGAAAAGCCTACAAGAGCATACGTCCGCATTCAAGAACGCCTACATCAACCTATGCAAAATGATCAAGGGTCTACCACCCAACAAACGGATCATGAATGTCTCAACCGGTCTGGCCGCAATACTATTCATAAAAAGTCTTTGCCTCAACAAACTAATCTCTAGTCTTGTGTCAACCCTCTACAATCTCTGGCTGTTCACTGTCAAAAACATGGCCGCCAGAGTCCTGCTGGAAAATTCAATGTGTGTCTCAAACACTCCGGAGTCCACCTACTACGCACTGGGACCACGGAGAAACTACAAGCCAACTCCTCATGCAATCCGCCCCCATGTCAATGATGGAGAAAAATGTCAATTCAAACCCCAAACCGCCGTACCAACCACAAAAAATCCACAAGATCAAGACCAAAAGGCCATCTCCGCACAAATAGAACGGCTGGATTGGGAAATACAGCCACTTAGAGGATTGTTCTCCCTAAACGCAGTTGAAGAAAACCAGGATGCTCCGGACAATGGAACTCCCAAAGAAAATGTCAACCTGACCACCAAACTGTACAATGACTCCAAAGAAAACAGCTTCCTGGTCCAAAAAGAGGAGATTTACAGTCTCAACAACACAGATAACTCACCAAAGGAACTGGTCTACAACTTGGGCGCCTCAAGGTCCACAGTCTGAAACCTATCCCTGTTCAAGACGCACAACCAATTCACAAACAGCTGAACACGTAGGGGGGGAGTATATCCATCAAACACTCTGGTAAACTGAACATCAGAGACACCACCATTCACCCAGTCTTCTACGCACCCAACGGTCCCCGCAACCTCATATTGGCCATGGAACTAGAAGACCCTGGGCTAAAAGTGGTACACAAACACCGCACTGTCCCGGTGAAACTGGGAAATCCAATTTTCTGCCAATACCCATGCATTGGAAATCTATACCTGGCTCATCACCAGCCATTGTCAAGCATCAACTTGGCAAAAGTGACCAATTTCAATCTTGACTGGCACATTACTCTTGGTCACCCCTCCAATAACTACCTGAGAAAGTTCCTTTCACTAAACAACCCACCTCTTCCAGTACCCTTTTCCACTTCCGCCAAATGCAAAATTTGCTCACAATGCAACATGCAGTGTTGACCGCACTCCAATGCGCTACCTACCTCAATCAAACCATTCCACCGGTTACATCTAGATGTCCACCAAATCAGCCCACCATGCCAACAGTTGGACTCATATGTCCAGGAAATTATTGACAACTTCTTGCGCTCCAACCAAATCTATGTCATACGACACAAGTCCAATGTGGCAGACAGGATTTTTAGCTATTTCAATGGGATCAAGAACCAGCTTGACGTCAACCCGGCCTTTCTGCACTGCAACTGCAGCGGTGAATTCATATCATCCAAGCTCTCTGCCTTCCTATCCTCAAACGGCATTGTGTTGGAGCAGGGACCGGCCAACTCACCTCAGAAAAATGGATTTGCCATATGGTTCATTCAAACTATCCTGACAAAGATGAGAAGCATACTGGCACAGTCATCAGTCCCAATCAACTACTGGGACAAAGCGGCCCGGTACTCTTTGATGCTTATCAACCTGCTCCCCTCTTCCACCCTCAAATGGAAGTCTCTGGTCAGCATGCTGCTTGCCACTAGCTCCACCATAGAGCCTGTGAGGGATATACTAACTCAAATACCCTTTGGACTGAAGATACATGTGCACACCCATGAACGGTCTAAACTGGATGCTCGCTCCAAACCCCTCCTGTTCCTTGGGTAAAAACCCTACTCAGACGCCGGGAGTTTCATCAATCCAACCAAGCGGCAGATCACGGTAAGCCAATACTTCATCCCTACCAGGGTAGCCTTCTCCTATGGCTCCACTTCATTTCTGAAAAAACCCCCCTTCCGCCCTCCCCCAGAGTGTACCTTGCACCCATACTGCCTCGGATCTGCCCACCACAACAGTGCACTTGCCTCCTGCAAAGAACAATAAAACCCGCGGGAGGAAAATTCCGGCTTTGGAGACCCGCCCGCTGTGGTGCCCCATCCTGGACACCCGGACCGCCTTAAGACCTCAATTCATAAACTGTTGCGCAAACGTACTGCCCGGCTGGACAACTTATCCTCAGGCTCATCCAACTATTGTTTACCCGCGCGCGCACGCGCGTGTGCCGCGCCGCGCCGCGTCGCGCCGCGCTGCGCTTCCATTATCCGCGTCGCGCTCCGCGCCGCGCCGCGCCGCGCCGCGCTCCTTTCATCCGCGCGCGTCGCGCGTTCTTTATCTGTGTTGCTTCCCATCTCCGCCGTTGTTATAGAACGTCCGCATCTTTGTTGTTGCGTTTCTTCATCTTCGTCGTTGCGCCTCCCAATCTCCTCTTTGCTACCGTCGCGCGACGCTCATCCATGATCTACTGAATCCATCCCGACCGCTCCCGCAAGCATTTGGCAGATCCTTGACCAACGCGAGTGACCACATGGTTGCCTTTCCGTTTCCGCTCTATTTGTAGAATCCGTTGTATATAGTCTAACAGGGCCTCCTGCCCATATAAGGAGGGGCTCTCCCCTGCCTTTTGGCCGACCATCCCATCATCCTATCATCCCATCATCATAAGCAATTTATCCGTGGGCATCCTTCCCCACTTATCTCAGCAGATTATCCGGGTATATCTATGATTGCCCCTTGATCCTTTGAGCCTCCATACTCAAACTCAGTCCTTTGTGACCTTGATCCTTATCACCAACCAATAGCCTTGCTGGTTGAAGAAGAATTCCTGTCTGCCTGAATTCTTGAGTGTGTTATACCACTCTGATCCCTTTTTCCGACCATACTGGTCTTGATCTCCCTTGATCATCTTTCTGGAGCCAATCACGTTTGATTGAAGAGGTTTTATTAAGCTTAAAACCTGGAGTGTTATACCTCCCTTCTTCTTCGAGGTTGAATTTCGCCACGCTATTCTTGAGTTCCTTGAGAAGTGTTGGGATATTCCTGCTCAAATTCGTTATTGATTTGCTTCTAGAGCTTCATAAACAAATTGCTTTTGTTTTGTTCAGCCTCCCACAGTTATCTGGTACCCTTCAAGCGCTTGATTGCGGAGAGTTGGGCAGGTTCATTGAGAACCTGGAGGTTGGTTGGGATTGAGTTGATCTTTCCTAATCAGCTGCTGACGACCAGAGTTATTAGCTTGTGGGCGTTGTTACTTACAACTGCCTTGTTCTATTGAACTCTGAACAAACTTTGACTTATTTGTTCAAGTCTTTCCCTGCGCCATCTTGTCTCAGATAGTGTTGTTTCCATTGCTACCGACAACTCTTATCCTCTTCTCTTAGTTTGATTTCTCATCCATAAGGTTCTGGACCTTGATTCCGGTTACATTAAAATATTATTGTAACTCCTAGGAGGGCAGCCTAAACAGCACCTTTCCCCTCCACAGAACTGCCACGGCTTAGCACCGTTTGGAGTCTTACATTTGGTCCCCCGGGCCGGGATCAAACCAGCAACCTTGGGATTTACAGTCCCAACTTGAAGAATCAACTCCAAAATCCTATCCAATTTCTCTTTCTTTTTCTGTTTGTTCTTTTTTTCCGATCCGTGGAGGCAGCTTGGTCTAGAAGTAAGTCCTCCCAATTTGTGCACCGCTTGGGCAAGATACTTGTTGTTTTTGGCGAAACCCTACTCTTGCCACACTTGTGAGCCACTTGGAAAATCTGCTCTTTGGATCCCCTAGGAACTCTGTTATTCGATATGGCATCTCCCGCTACTCCAACCACCTCTTTTCGACCTAAGATGGTAAAGATCAAACCCGAGAACAAGAACTTAGGCTTCAACGGTACAAATGTCGAGCGATTCTTGGACTCCTACGAAATGGCTGCTGAAGTAGATGGAGCTTGTGAATTCGATATGGCTTATCAGTTGCGATTCTTTATCTCCTCAGATGAAGTTATGGAGGTAATCGAGTCTTTCGAGGGATTTGAATCCCACAACTGGACGCTTCTCAGGGAGGCTATGTTGGCATACTGGGGTAAAATAGATGTGGCTAGGTTTACTCTGCAGGATTTGGATGCTCTGGTTTCTCAGTGGATCTCAAATGGTGGTATTTCTTCAGCCTCTGACTATCAGATCTTTAGGAAGTCTTGGGACCCCATTCAAAACTATCTTATCCAAAACGATCACATTGACACAGTGGACGAAATTCGAGCAAAGTTCTTCCAATCTTTTTCGTCGGCTGTGCAGGAAAGGATTAAAGAAGAACTGGTCAAATCTGGATCCATGATTACTACCAGGGATAATCGATTCAAGCTCCCTGTTTTTCTTACCCTTAGGAGTACTGTGGATAAAGTCATGAAAGGTCAAACTGCTCTTACCTTTGAAAAGCCTAGAACTACTGAACCAGTCCATGCTCCTTCTTTTAAAGAGTCAAACGATATTATGATTAAAATGGAGGCAGATCGTAGGCCTAAAGCAGATCCTAATTCCAATTGAGAACCTACTACTATAGATGAAATCACCAAGTTACTTAGAGCCTTTGAGAACAAAATAGATCAAAAGATTTCGTCGCTAGCTACTCCTAAAACTCCTTCTTCTGTCCCCAAATCAACTCTGGTCTGTTACTACTGTCATAGGGAAGGCCATGGAACCGGACGATGTCAAGAACTTAAGAAGGACTTAAAGGAAAAGTTGGTAGAGCAGAGGGGAAACAATTACTTCCTCCCTAATGGTGCCCTAATCCCTTTTGACTTGTCTTGTCCTATCCGACATGTGGTGGCCTCTTACCAGCCATCACCTCCTGTGAAAGCATCTCTTGCTTCCTTTGAATTTCAATCATCCTGTGGTACCCTCCAACCTTGGTATCCTCCAGCCATTTCTTCCTCTAGTCTTGCTGGGACTACTTATCAATCTGATCCAGCCAGGAAACGACATGAGGAACCTAAACCTCATAAGGCTCCTTCCTTGCCAACTTCAATCCTTCGAAAACCCGTTAAACGTTGATCCACACTTGAGCCTCCTTCCTTTGATGTAGAAGACATGGAGGTGGAAAAGGAACCACTCATGGAAAGGTTCCCAGATCACCCTGATCCTTCTCCCTCACCTCAACCTTCTAATCCAATCTTAGATTCTGCGTCACCTGAACTTCCTCCCCCCACCCAGCCAAAAGTTTGATTTGAAAGAGGCATCTCCAAGGATCACCCTAATGCTGTGGAGGGAGTATTAAAGAAAATTTCTGATCTCAAAATTCCTGATCTATCTGTGGCTGAACTCCTATTGATCTCTCCATCTGTTGCTGAAGGAATGAAGAAATGGGTCTCTCGTCGACGTGTGGAAATTGGCCCTGAAGAACTCAAAGTCTCCTCTGGCACTTTAATGGAGGACTCTGGTGGAACCAGTCCTTCTATGGAATCCAATCTTTATTCCTGTCCCCTTGGCTTTCTTCCTTGTTATCTTGGTGACTCAGCTAAAACTGTTTCTCCTCTTGTGGATTCTGGATCTCAGCTTAACTTAATCTTGGATGCTATGGCCTGCAAGCTCAAACTTAGTCCTAGGGTCAGCTTCAACTCTGCAGTGTATGGGATAGGAAATCAAGCTTGTGAACTGGTTGGTATTGCTGAAGATGTACCAGTCAGGATTGGTCGAAATATCGTTGGAACCTGCCATTTTTGGATTACTTGTTTGGACAGTCCTATGATCTTGGGACGACCCTTATTAATGGACTTTGGTGCAACCCTGATGTTTTCTGATCAAGTTGGGGAGAGAATTCTTCTCCCTGATGCTGATGGCAGGAAAATTGAATTCCCTCTTTGCTCTTTGGATTCTGGTCGTTGGGAAAGAGATTTTCCTGGTCATTCTCCCAAATCATCTTTTAAGGGGAAGCAGAAGGATAACTCTAGTTCCTCTCATTTTTTAGGGGAATAGTTGATCCTACTAATGATTGTAGTTCTTTTCAGCCTCAGAATGCAACTCAAGGGTCAACTCCCCTCCCTCAGGCTTATTTCTCATTCCTTTCATCATTCTCTTCTGAGCTCAAGAATGTTAAAAAACAAAAACATATCAAAATCGAAAAATCCAAAAATATTTCTCCTCCATCTCCTTCTCTCTCTGGATCTGTTGTGTCTTCTTTTCCTTCTACTTTTAAGTCTGATCAATCTTCTCTCAGTTCCGGTTTGAATCTCCGCAATGAGTCTAAACTAGATCCTAATTGCAATTCCGTTTTTGGCGATTTTGGTATGAAGGAATATAGGCTGCAGTGGAGGCAATTTGGGGTACAAGTAAGTCCTCCCAATTGTGCACTGCCAGGGCAATCTTTTACCGTCATTTTCGAAACCCTACCTTGTGCCACACATGTGAGCAACGTATTATCTCCTGGTTCTCCTTTTATGGAAAAGGCACCCTTCAAGGATATTGCAGAACATCGGACTTGGAAGATGTTGGAACTTGGACTCAGCTTTCCTAATCAAGTCTCTCTGGTCAACTCTTGGAGGAAACAAGAACTTCTCTCTTTTGCCACTAAGTATAAACCAGTTGCTAAAAAGATCCAACCAGTCAACCAGCCTATGCCTCTCAACCTGAATCCTCCCCTTATGCGTCCTCCTCTATCTCGCAATCCTTACTGTGGTCTTCCTCAATCTCTTACTGGTCCCTTTCTGCCTAACGGACGGGTCACTGAAGAACGTCTGAAGGTGGTCAACTTTGGTCCAGATGGATGGCTTCTTCCTGATGAGTTAAATTTAATCAAAAATGTCTTATCTCTAAGAGAAAAATCTATTGCTTTCTGTGAAGAAGAGAGAGGTCTCTTGCGGGAATCCTATGGCCTCCCTTATATCATCCCTGTAGTTGAACATGATCCTTGGCAAAAGAAAAAGATCCCTATCCCTGCTGCTAAAGTTGACGAATTCATCAAGTTGGTCCAGGAACGAGTTTGAACTGGCCTGTATGAACAGTCAACTTCTAGTTACTCCAGCCCCGTCTTCTGTGTCCTCAAGAGTAATGGTAAACTTAGAATAGTTCATGATCTTCAACCTCTTAATAAAGTTACTATTAAAGACTCTGGTATCCCTCCTGCTACTGAAGAATTTGTTGAATCCTTTGCGGGAAGAGCTTGCTATGGTCTATGGGATATTATGGGTGGCTATGACGAACGATCCTTACATCCTATTTCTCGTCCTCTCACTACTTTCAACACTCCTCTTGGTCGATTTCAACTTACTCGATTGCCTCAAGGAGCCACCAACTCAGTCGCAGTCTATCAGGCTCAGATGATGTGGATCCTGCAGGATGAAATCCCTGATCATGCTGGTATCTTTATTGACGATGGCGGAATTAAAGGTCCAGTGTCTGACTATGATAATGAGCTCTTACCTTGGCATCCAGGAATTCGTCGTTTTATCTGGGAATATGCTACTACCTTGGAGAGGATTCTTTTTCGAATCGAGGAATCTGGCCTTACTGTCTCTGGATCCAAACTGGCGGCTTGTGTCCCTGCTCTGGAAATTGTTGGTCATGTGGTCTGCAAGGAAGGAAGAAGGATGGCACCAGCCAAAGTCAACAAGATCATCTCTTGGCCTACCCCAATCAATCCAACTGAAGTTAGGGGCTTTCTAGGTGTTGTCACTTATGTTAGAATCTTTATCCCATCTTTATCCAAAATCTGTGCACCCTTGCGTTGTCTAACCAGAAAAGATGCTGAATGGATTTGGACCCAAGATTGTGAATGTGCTTTCCAGCTACTCAAAAGGATAGTTGGTGAAGACATAGTTTTGAAAAAGATCTCTTACGGACCTGGAGCTGGCAAGATCAAGCTGGCTGTTGATTCTAGTTATCAATCTGTTGGGGCCGTCCTTACTCAGGAAGATGAAAATGGTTGGGACCGTCCTGTTCTTTATGAATCTTTGTTTTTTTCAGATGTAGAATCCAGATACTCCCAGCCCAAACTGGAACTCTGTGGTGTGGCTCGAATGATGAAGAAACTTCAAACCGTTCTCTGGGGCCAACATTTCGAATTGCAAGTTGATGCCCGATCCATCATTGAAATGATCAACGCTCCCAGTCTTCCCAATGCTCCTATGACTCGTTGGGTGGCCTTTATCCAGCTTTTCTCTTTTGATATTTTTCACAGGCCTGGAAAATCTTTCACCATGCCTGACGGTTTATCTCGACGACCTCTTGGGAACAACAAATCTGATGTTGGAACCAATTTCAATGAAGAGGAACCTTTAATTCGACCTATTTTCTCTTTCTCTTCACAAAATTATTCTGGCTTTCAACAAGGCTTCTGGTTTAAATTAGAGCAGTACCTTTCAACTCTTCAAAAACCTCCTGATCTCTCTGCTAAGGAATTTCGATCTCTCAAACGAAAGTCTTCTAATTTTTTTGTTCAAGGCTCTAGACTTATGAAGAGGGGCAATCCTTGTGCTCTTATTGTCGTTACTATTCCCTCTAAACAAGATTCCATCCTTGAAAGTCTCCATGAAGGCCTTGGTCATTGTGGGGAAACTGAAACTTATCGACGATTATCCAAACGATTCTGGTGGCCATCTTTGAAGAAATCCGTCTCCCAATGGTGCAAGAGTTGTGAAGTTTGCCAAAAACGTGATTATAGGCGCCCAGCCGAAATTTGTTATCCTACTGGGGAGTCCACTGTCTTTGGAAGGATTGCTATGGATGTGGTTCATATTAAGGCAGGTGGTGCTAAGTACCTCATTGTGGCTAGAGATGATTTTTCCGGATGGGTTGAAGCAAAATTTCTTAAGAACCTTAGCTCTGAATCAGTGGCAGCTTTCCTCTACGAGACCTGGACAATGCCTTATGGCCTGGCTCAATCTTACTCTACTGATGGTGGCTCTGAATTTGGGGGCAAGCTTGCTGAAATGATCCGATCCCTTCCTGGACAACATAGAGTTACTACTCCTTATTATCCTGAAGGCCAAGGCATGGTGGAACGAGGCCATGCCCCTTTGAAGGCTGCACTTGTTAAACTGGCTGGTGAAAGTGGCAAGAATTGTCGCAAATTCCTTCCTCTTGTTCTCTTTTCTGATCAAATCTCAACCAAAAGGACTACTGGCTACTCACCTTATGAAATCATCTTTGGTCAAAGAGCAGTCCTTCCTTTGGATCTGGAAATGGAATCTTTCTTGGGTATCCCTTGGGAAGAGGTGTCCTCAACCACTGATCTATTAGTTGCTAGATCCAAGCAACTGGAGCGAAATGAAGATGTTCGTGATGAAGCTTATCAAACGATGATGGAGGCCAGAGCAAAATCCGTCCAGTATTGGGAGGACAAGCACTCTAATCGAATCAGGGAGCCCTTGAACCCTGGTGACCTAGTTTTAGCTTATAATTGATCTTTGGAAACCCAGTGGGGCAAGCTTTTCTCTAATCGTTGGAATGGCCCTTATCGAGTGGTTCATCAAGTTAGAGGTGGATCTTATGTTTTGGAGGAGCTGGATGGTACCCGGTTGGCCAGAAGGTTCTCTGCTGATAAAGTCAAGAAGTTCCATTGTTGTGGAGGCAACTTATCTCAGAAGTAAGTCCTCCCAATTGTGCACCACCAGGGTCATTTGCTGCGTTTTTTGATAAGATTTGAATGAGAATCCTCTGAACAGAAAACCAGCAGACTGTGGACAACAAGTTAGACTCTTGATAGATCAAATAGGAATTGAGAGAAAGAAAGGAAAAAGTGAGAGGACCAACAGCTTTGAATTATTAAGTAAATAAGAGAAAGATGAGACAGCATGAGGTTTTGGCAGAGTGTAAGTTGGAAGAGTTTAGACGTAGAAGATGGAAGACTACGAATCAAGTTAGATTGTCAGAGAGATCACGTTAAGTGCTAAGACGTTCTTGGGGATTGCATTCTTACCAGGCAGAGGTTAGTTCACGAAGAGACAGGTAGAATAGAAGAGTTGGATTGAGATGGATTTGAGTAGAGAGGAGTTCATTGAGCGAGTAGATGAGAAGTAGGGAGATACGAGTGAGAAAAGATGTGGAAGAATAAAAAGAGTAAATAGAAAAAGAATAATGAGACGAGAGACGGAAGAGATCTCGCCGGAGGAGAGGAGTAGAATCCGCGGTTCTTGACCGAGTTGTCAGTTCACCCGGGTGGTACAGACATGTCACGCGAACTTGTCTCAGAGTTCATAACGTAGAGAACGCGGGGTAAAATACCTCTACAATCTCAACACCCCCCCGTGACTGGTGAGAGTGTAATCCTAAAGTTCACTGATGTGTAACTCCGAAGATTGTATCTTGAAGAAGTTGCAGAGAGGATACAGAAGAGGCCTTCGTGAGAGAATCCGCGATCATTGATTGACTTTGAATTAGAGTGAGACTAAACTTGTTGCTCGCATAATCTTCGCGCAATCCTTTAGTCTTAATGTCTATATGCCTGGACTTGGAGTGCGACCCAAACCTCTTGATTTTATCATCCAGCCCTTTATTATCGATGTGTAGAATAGGCTTGGGTTCAGAGATTTGATGGACCTCACCAATGAGATGTTTAATCCATTTGATTTCAAGGTAGCAGTCGAGCAACGTGTTTAATTCTGATTCGGTCGAAGAGTAAGTGATATTTCTTTGTCGAGTAGAATTCCAGACGACTGGACTACCGTAGTGAAGAATAATATATCCAGTTTGGGATTTCCGGAAGGTTGGGTCGTCTCCCCAGGTAGCATCGCTGAAACTAGAGAGAATTTCTTGTTTTGGATCGTACGTAATTACAAGCTTGAGATGTTTAGTCGTCTTCAAATATTTCCATACTTTCTTAACTTCCCTCCAGTGAGTCATGCCTGGTTTGGTATTAAACCTAGCCAGACTAGACACGGCGTAAGAGATGTCGGGTCGAGAGTAATGAGCCAGGTGATTCAGAAGGCCAACTGCTGATCTATAGTTAATGTTGAGTTGCCTAAATTCAGCGTGGTCGGCATCCGAGGCCGGTTCGAGATTTAGATTCTGCGTCAAAGGAATATGGGTGTCTTTACAAGAAGTCAAGCCAAGTTCTTCCAGGCCCCTCTCGATGTGGTTGGGTTGACTCAGGAGGATTTTATCGCTTTCGATTTCCATGAGCATCCCGAGAATAGTATTGGGTGGATGGCAAGAAGAATTTTTGAATCGTTCGAGAAAGTTAATCTCAAAGAGGTTAGAGTTACCTACCTGGATGAGATCATCCACGTGAAAGTAGAGAATCTCACCCGTCTTGGAGTTTAGATATAAGCACGGATCACTAGTAGATTCGTGGTATCCTTGAGACTTGATCCATAAAGTTAAGGTTTCGTACCAATTCTTGGGGGATTGTTTCAACCCGTAAAGAGATTTCTTAAGTTTTAGATATGGCGATTTCCGAGTCGATCCTTCTGGGGTCCTTATGATGACAGTTTTGTCTATAGGGGCATGAAGAAAAGCACCTTTTACGTCGAATTGAGTAAGCTTCATTTTATTTTTCAATCCGTAAGTAAGAGCGACTCTAAGTGAACCAAGGTTCCCGGTTGGTGCCCAGGTCTCATTGTAATCGATTCCTAGGACTTGATCGAACCCTTGGACACAGAGTCGAGCTTTGTATTTGACGGGATCACCGTGGCAGTTTTCCTTCACTTTGAAAACCCACGTCGTATTTAGTATATTATCGGGATTGCCATAGTACTCCTCCCACACGTCTTGTAATTCTATAGAGTTCAGTTCATCTTTGGAGGCTCTCTTCCACTTCGGCCATTCAGAGCATTTTTGAGCTGCTTTGTAGGAAGGAGGCTCGTAATAGTGATGGAAACCGTATCGTTGAGGTTTTCTCACCTCTCTTCTGGGTCTTTGAGAAATAGCTTGGATAGGAGGTTCAGGGACTGGAGACGTTGGAGAAGAGTGGTCGGAGGGAGGAGAGTCTACAGATGCCGAATTGTCCTGATCTGAGTCTGATTCGGAAGCAATTTCTTGAGATTCACGAAATGTAAATTTTTTTTCGAATGATAAGGGGTTGGATTCTTCTGCCTGCGGATTAGTTTGAGTGAAGAGATCGATACCAGGTGATTCTAAGAGAGGAAAATCGTGTAGCGGATTTTTAAGGAACTGTATATGTTTGGTTTCAACAATCGCACCGGATGAGTTGAGGATCAAATAAGAATGAAAAACGGGATTAAACCCAACTAAAATCCCTTCCACTCCTTTCTCATCGAACTTTCTTCCTTTTTGTAGTCCATTCGCCAGGTAAATGACAGAAGATCCTACAGGTTTGAGATAATTAGTAGGGAGCTTCTTGCTAAACATAAGTTCCCAAGGGGATAGGTCATTACCTTCCCTAGGGACCTGGTTAAGCATGAAGCAACAGCTTCGAACCACTATGTGCCAATAGCATTTATTCAATCGAGATGAAGAGAATGTTGCGTGAGCTGATTCTATAATTGTCCGATTGGCTCGCTCCGCTCGACCGTTATGTTGAGAGTGATATGGTTCTGATGTTAGGAGTTTGATATGTTTGTTCTTGGCGAATTCTTTCAAGGTAGCATTAGTGAACTCGGTTCCTTTGTCTGAAAAGATTTCAGTGGGATAATAGTTTAGTCGTTTGTACTCTGCTTCAAGAATATTGATGATGACACTGGGGGTCTCTTCTTTAGATTGGAGAGGAAAAGCTGCTAGATAACCCGTGAAGTTGTCCACCAGAGTCAGGACGTATTTATGGCCAGCTTTGGATTGAGGAGTAATCTGACCGATCAAATCTAGATGTATTCGCTCGAGTGGTTTCGATGCAGGTGTCGAGGTGCATGAGAACGGAGCTCGAGTGATTTTACTTCTTACGCAACCATCGCATTGAAACTTATCTAATTCATCTTTCGAGTATCTATCTTTGAGAATTGGTTTAAGAGTGGAAATTGAAGCGTGTCCATATGTCTTATGGAGGTCGGACAGTGACTGAGATTGAGTAAGAGTAGTGGTGGATGATTGGTTGGATAGATTAACCAACAAATTACTTCCAGCAGTTTGGGGCTTCTCTATTACAAATAGACCATCTCGAATTAAACCTTTAAGAACCATTTCGTTGTCTTGTGTAATGAAGAATCGGTCATGCTTTTGAGAGAGACTACATCCCTTCTTTGCGAGAAGACCTGGGCTAATTAAATTGACTACGATATCCGGAACGTACAGACATCCTTCGAGAGTAATGACGGAATCCTTCCACTCGAGTCGGACGGTACCAGTTCCTCGTACCTTAAGGTTCGCTTCTAACTTGCCTGTTTTGATTTCCTCTGCTTCATCTTGTAGATCTATGGAGGTGAAGTACTTGAGATCGTTAAAAGTGTGTATGTTCGCACCAGAGTCAAGGAGAAGATTTGGAGTGCTGTCTGCATTAATCCATAGAGTTAGTAGTGCGTGGTAATTGATCGTTGGTGCCTTCTTCGTCCTATTCTTCCATTCATTTTGCTGTTCGACCCACCATTCAGGGGCGATTTGGGGGTGGAGATGAAAACAAGAAGATTCCGGATGGGGGGCATTTGGATCGTGGAAGCCTTCTTTACATCTAATGCGGATCTTCTTATCTTCTTTATCTGATTTGTTTTTGAACGTGGCCAGTGAGACATCGGTTGTTGATTTTCCAGTCTTAAGTTGTGCCTTACGCTCGTTATTGTATTGGATTAAGTGATTGAATATAACTTCTACGGTTATCGACTTCTCGCCGTGCATGATTTGTTGTTTCAAATTCTCAAGTGTTGGAGGAAATTTGAATAGTATTAAGTAGGCCACAATGTCGCTCGGTAGATCTATTCCGACATCCGCCATACGAGTAAGAGACTTTCGAATGTCCGTTATAAAACCTTCGATGGCAAGTTCGTTGAACGGAGCGTGGAGAAACTGGTTAAAAATTCGTGCTCGATTTGCTGTCTCGGATGAAGCAAATCTACAAGTGATTTCATTCCAAAGTAATTTTGAGGATGTGATATTAGAGGCGTTGACAACATTTGCATGGGTAGTAGCGTCGAGTTTGGATAGGATGATCGCCCGGATTTCCCGATCTTGTCTTATTGGTAGTTGTCCTGCATTCTTAGTCATAGTATCCTTGATATCTTTGAGATCGAACAGCATTAGCATTTTATCACGCCAGATAGAGTAGTTGTCTTCGTTTAATGGAGGAATAGCATCGACGGAGGCTTTGAGAGCAACCTGGTGAAAATAATCGTTTGCTCCCGCTGGTTCGTTCATTTTCGATGTTGTAGAGTCGAATTTCGGCTTTTAACCGTGATAAGATTTGAATGAGAATCCTCTGAACAGAAAACCAGCAGACTGTGGACAACAAGTTAGACTCTTGATAGATCAAATAGGAATTGAGAGAAAGAAAGGAAAAAGTGAGAGGACCAACAGCTTTGAATTATTTAGTAAATAAGAGAAAGATGAGACAGCATGAGGTTTTGGCAGAGTGTAAGTTGGAAGAGTTTAGACGTAGAAGATGGAAGACTACGAATCAAGTTAGATTGTCAGAGAGATCACGTTAAGTGCTAAGACGTTCTTGGGGATTGCATTCTTACCAGGCAGAGGTTAGTTCACGAAGAGACAGGTAGAATAGAAGAGTTGGATTGAGATGGATTTGAGTAGAGAGGAGTTCATTGAGCGAGTAGATGAGAAGTAGGGAGATACGAGTGAGAAAAGATGTGGAAGAATAAAAAGAGTAAATAGAAAAAGAATAATGAGACGAGAGACGGAAGAGATCTCGCCGGAGGAGAGGAGTAGAATCCGCGGTTCTTGACCGAGTTGTCAGTTCACCCGGGTGGTACAGACATGTCACGCGAACTTGTCTCAGAGTTCATAACGTAGAGAACGCGGGGTAAAATACCTCTACAATCTCAACATTTTTGTTGTAAAACTCTACTGTATGCCACATATGTGAGCACCTGGGACGCCCTCCTTGTTCTATTCCTGCCGCTTCTAGGGTTCATTTGGGAAGAATCAAGATATTTTCCTCAACTCTTCAACCGCTCTCAAGATCAAAAAATGGCCATTCTTTGGTTTCAATCATCTGTCTTTCCTTTCTTTTCTTTCTATGGCATCAAACTTGGGAGCAGACTAGGGACAGTCTGTAAGTTGGGGAGAGATGTGGTGCCCCATCCTGGACACCCGGACCGCCTTAAGACCTCAATTCATAAACTGTTGCGCAAACGTACTGCCCGGCTGGACAACTTATCCTCAGCCTCATCCAACTATTGTTTACCCGCGCGCGCGCGCGCGTGTGCCGCGCCGCGCCGCGTCGTGCCGCGCTGCGCTTCCATTATCCGCGTCGCGCTCCGCGCCGCGCCGCGCCGCGCCGCGCGTTCTTTATCCGTGTTGCTTCCCATCTCCGCCATTGTTATAGAACGTCCGCATCTTTGTTGTTGCGTTTCTTCATCTTCGTCGTTGCGCCTCCCAATCTCCTCTTTGCTACCGTCGCGCGACGCTCATCCATGATCTACTGAATCCATCCCGACCGCTCCCGCAAGCATTTGGCAGATCCTTGACCAACGCGAGTGACCACATGGTTGCCTTTCCGTTTCCGCTCTATTTGTAGAATCCGTTGTATATAGTCTAACAGGGCCTCCTGCCCATATAAGGAGGGGCTCTCCCCTGCCTTTTGGCCGACCATCCCATCATCCTATCATCCCATCATCATAAGCAATTTATCCGTGGGCATCCTTCCCCACTTATCTCAGCAGATTATCCGGGTATATCTATGATTGCCCCTTGATCCTTTGAGCCTCCATACTCAAACTCAGTCCTTTGTGACCTTGATCCTTATCACCAACCAATAGCCTTGCTGGTTGAAGAAGAATTCCTGTCTGCCTGAATTCTTGAGTGTGTTATACCACTCTGATCCCTTTTTCCGACCATACTGGTCTTGATCTCCCTTGATCATCTTTCTGGAGCCAATCACTTTTGATTGAAGAGGTTTTATTAAGCTTAAAACCTGGAGTGTTATACCTCCCTTCTTCTTCGAGGTTGAATTTCGCCACGCTATTCTTGAGTTCCTTGAGAAGTGTTGGGATATTCCTGCTCAAATTCGTTATTGATTTGCTTCTAGAGCTTCATAAACAAATTGCTTTTGTTTTGTTCAGCCTCCCACAGTTATCTGGTACCCTTCAAGCGCTTGATTGCGGAGAGTTGGGCAGGTTCATTGAGAACCTGGAGGTTGGTTGGGATTGAGTTGATCTTTCCTAATCAGCTGCTGACGACCAGAGTTATTAGCTTGTGGGCGTTGTTACTTACAACTGCCTTGTTCTATTGAACTCTGAACAAACTTTGACTTATTTGTTCAAGTCTTTCCCTGCGCCATCTTGTCTCAGATAGTGTTGTTTCCATTGCTACCGACAACTCTTATCCTCTTCTCTTAGTTTGATTTCTCATCCATAAGGTTCTGGACCTTGATTCCGGTTACATTAAAATATTATTGTAACTCCTAGGAGGGCAGCCTAAACAGCACCTTTCCCCTCCACAGAACTGCCACGGCTTAGCACTGTTTGGAGTCTTACACCGCTAGACACCCCAATCGCTGAAAGCATGCCCCTGAAGGAGAACCCTGCAACTAGCAGGGAAATGATGCCGCCTAACCTGGAAGGCACAACCCACGTGGACTGTGCCACCAAGAAAGGATACGCGTACGTACCCTACTATGAGAAGGCCCCAAAAAATATATCCTCAGACATCAATCCCTCAGCCATTCTATCTCACTCAAGTTGAGGACAATGAAATAACCCAGACACCAGCCCTACCAATGATGAGCTACTGATGAGCAAAGTCATACCGGTCAAAATGGCAATGTCAGACCCGCAGGAGCGCCCACTGTGGAACAAATCAATGACTGAAGAGAACAACTCACTTCTCATGCACAAAACCGGAATGCTGGTGCCAAGACCATTGGACAACAAAGTAATTGGAGGCATGTGGCGGTTGGTTTGAAAAAAGAATGAGTTTTGGGAAGTCATGCGTCAAATCTCCTGGTGGGTAGGCTTTGGGAATCATCAAGAACATCCCCAACACTATCTGGAAACCTATTCCTTGGTTGGACAAAGTGAGTTGCTAAAATTTCTACTGTCGGCGGCGGTCCAACACAACTGGAGCTTCTTCCAATTTGACGTCAAGATGGCCTTCCTATATGGAGAAATTGATGCTGTGGTCACATTGCTCAGGTCGCTGGATACACAGTTCCTGGAAAGGAGGACTGGGTTTGGTGCCTCAACAAGTTGCTCTACAGGAAAAAGCAAGCACCGCAATGTTTGCAGGCCCACCTGTCAAAAACCCTGTCAACAATTGGGCTGATTCCCTTGGCAGGAGATGAATCCATCTTCTTCAAAGCTTCAAAGACCATCCGCCTACACATTCACGTTGATGATGGCTTGGTGGTGGGGGAGGAAGGTGGGGAGGTGCTGGAACTCTTGTATTTGCTGGGGGGCCACTACAAGATCAAAACCCAAGAATGTCCAACGCAACACCTGGGTTACACCCTGGATTGGAAAAAAAATGGCTCAGGAAAACTGCATCAATGGGACTTCACCAAAAATGCACTAGCTGAATTTGGATTTGAAGACGCAAACATAGTCAAAGGCCCAGATCCAATGAACATCATAGATGTAATCAACCAGGAGTCACCTAGCTACAATGTGAAAACAATGCAGAAAGCACTAGGACACCTCATCCACCTGGCTACTCACACCCAACTGGAAATTCAATACACAGTTCACCTACTCTCCCAGCATGCAAACAAGCCAGCACAGGCACACTGGAAAATGTTGAAGCACTTTTTTTGCAACCTCAAGGGAACAAAGAATGTTTTCACCAAGTCAACAGACCAGAATGATCAGCTGTGCGGATAGGCAGATGCCAACTATGGTTGCACTAATCTAACTCAGAAGTCCACCACTGGGTATGTGATCACGTTATATGGCAACTTTATAAGCTGGACCACCAAGAAACAGACCATTTTTCCCAGTCAACCACCAACAGGGAATTCTTAGCAATGAACCACTGCGCCAAGCAGGTGAGGTGGCTCTCAACCCTCATCTTAAGCCTTGGGATTGCACTGAACAATCCTAAGATTACAAACAATAATCACGGCGCCACCTTCATAAGCAAGTAGGCGCAGTTTAATCCAAACTCAAGGCACATCAAAATCCGGTTCCAGTACATGAGGGACCTGGTACAAAAATCCCTCATATGGATCAACACACACCGTCAGAAAACATGATTGCCAACATTCTGACAAAGCCCCTTGGCTAGGTGAAGGTAATTCAAGCCAGGCTCCAACTCCACCTGACCTTGTCGGAGTCTAGGAGGAGTGTTAGCTATAGAATTCAAGAGCCCAGCGTGCGCGCACAGCGCACCAATCATGGTCACCTCCCAGCTGAAGAAGAAGAAACCCACCCTGTAACATTGATGTGAGATTTGATGAGAGCAGATTGAACCTGGACCAGGCTGTTTAGATTTCAGCAAAGACATGAGTATGAAAAGAAAAGCCAGAACTGGTAAAACAATAATGATGAAAGGAAACAAACTTGAGAAGGGTCTCTACAAGCAGGGTGATGGCCCCAGATTGGACTAAGTAGAGTATCAAACCGCTAGCTACCACACAAGATCCAATTCTCCCAGGAGTTCTTGCCAACCGGAGAGGGGTGATCAGTTTGAAAAACCTGAGATTGAGCTGAAGAGTTAGAGCTGGTACCTACTCCTATATCAATGCTGAGGTGATCAGATGAGCAAAGTTGGAGTCGCAGATCAATCAAACCTAGGCAAGTCAAAAAGAAGGGTTGAGAGTTTTCCAGAGCAACAAACGTTGAATCAAAGAGTGTGATTTCAAGAAGTTCGGGCCGGCAGTGGTCGAGTCCTCAGAACAGATTCACACGGAGAGAACACACAGATGAGGGCAGTGACACCCGTCTGAGTGAGGACAGTTCTGCGAGTGCTCTGTGACAGCACAGCAGGCACTGACACGGTGTGGTGTCAATTTATGGACACGGATTGGGAACTGCGTCGCGGCTGCGCGCTCAGCATTGGGGGCGAGCGGGCTCAGCATTAGGGTATGCTTGTGCTCAGCAGCAGCTGCTGTTTGGCTCCCCACCTGGTGGACGGGTTGGGCTCAGCATTGAATGTGGCGTGGGCGGCAATCCGCCCCGGAGATTGGATTCGGAAGGTAGTGCGCTTGACTAGGTTCGCGGGCGCACCGGTTTGGATACGTAGGGGCGGAGCAATCAGCGGGCTATGAAGGAACGGATGAAGCGGGCGCGCAAGCGCGCGGATTATGCCGGATATTACCAAACACCCACGACGGGCGCGGACAAACGGATACAGACAAGCGCGGGGGGGCTCCGAGTAGGGCGCGGTGCGAGGACCGCGTCATGAGAAGGACAAACCGGATGAACGGAACGGAGTACGGACGGCGGGGGGAGTTTGGTACAGAGGAGGTGGGGAGAGGAGGCTAGGGTTTCTGTTTTGGGATTGTTTTCTGTTTTGTTTTCATACTGTTATTTGCGCGTGTACTTAGGTTAGGGTTGAGAGGGAGGGTTTATCCTCACTCTCAACTCCGGGTTGGAGGGAGGGGGGGAGGAGAGGAGGGAAGAGGAAGAGGAAGAATCACATCATCAGCTTGAATCACTCATCTCACCAGGAGATTAAGGGAACTCACACACAGACACACAAGAAAAGGAGGAATGGGAAAAAGGAAGATTAGAACCTCTCTCTCTCTCTCTCCCTCTCTCTCTCTCTCTCCCTCTCTCTCTCTCTCTCTCTCTCTCTATCTCTCTCTCTCTCTTGAAGGACCGCATCCAATCTCCTTACAGACGCTTCAATCAATAACTTCCAGAACTTGAGGACAACTTGTGGGGTGTAGCCCCTCTTCGGTTTCCACAACGGAAGAAGGAGAAGAAAATGGAAGACATGAGACAACAAGCAGTAAGGAGAACAACAACCTGGTACACTAGATGACTGAGAAAAGGAAACTGGTAGGGCTTGATCAAACATGAACAAATGAAACACATATCAACAAGCCCACTCAACTCAATGTTAGGACAATTTCTAGGATCCAATGAACTTAGCAAGTCTATTGACAGCTGGAGAACTAGCTGCTTTTGTAAGAGAATCTGCCAGCATATCTTGAGACAAGATAAGTTTGATATCAATGAGTTTCTCATTCCAGTCATTCCGTAAGCTCTTCATTTTTATGTCTATGTACTTGGCGTGAGACTTACATCCAAAATTTTTTATTTTATTGTTAAGACCTTTTTTGTCAATTAGGTGGATGGGAGGTAGTGGCACGGTTCTCCAGATCTCCCCTACAAGATGATTAATCCAACTTCCCTCAAGGTGGCCAGCCAACAGTGCATTGCATTCAGATTCTGTTGAGGAGTGTGCAATGCTGCGCTGTCGGCGGCTTGTCCAGTAGATAGGTGACCCGTTTGTTGAGAGTAAATCTCCATAAATCATCTATTTGAAATCTCCACGGGGCTTCCAATCATGTCACCCGCCTATCACAACACTTTCACAATCACCCTAATTGAATCTTATTCCTCAGCTCATCCATTCCGACTCATAACTCCCCTTTCTTCATTCCTTTCTTCATTCATTCCATTCTTCACCGCTAAACTCCCCATTCCTTCCCACTCCTCACCTCATTGCTCAAATCCTTCCATCCAGTCCTCTCTTACCATCTCCTCTCCTCCGCTACTCACTCCAAATCTCTTCTTATCTATTTTGCTACCTACAATTCTACTCCACCCGCTCTTTCCTTCTAATCCTCAATTCTCAAATTCAAATTCAATTCCTCGACTCTTGATCCACAACTATTGCTCTCTCAATCGATAACCTCAATACGACTCGCTCAACGCTCAACCTTTGATTCACATTGCTAACATTGCTCATCTCAAAATAATCAATTTCCTCTTCCTGTCTTGTTCATTCACTTGTGAGATTTTTCCTATCTCAAAACTATTTATCTATTACTTACTCATCTCCACTCTATCCTTTTAGCCTGTCATCTCTTCCTGTCATTTTCATTCTTAGTCCTGATTCTAAAATCACATTACTGTTGTCCTCAGAGTGAGATATTTCTTTTGTCATTCATTTCTTTTTTTCTTTATTTTCTGTTACTCCTGTTGAAACTCTTCATTTAGTCTGTTGGTTCAGGTAATACAAAATGTTCTAAACTCTTCACCTTTGAGGAGGCAGAGGAGTCCTGTTTGCGATAAACGAGTAGTGGGATCATCCCCACAGGTTGCGTTGCTATACGTGACGAATCTGGTGGCTGGAGTTCTGACCCAAAGGACAAGCCGGTAGTCAATAGTTTTGAGGAGATATCTCCAAACGTGTTCCACTTCCCTCCAGTGTGCAATGCCAGGTTTTTCTGAGAACCAGGCCAAGCTCAACACCACAAAGCTGATGTCCGGTCTTCCTAGCGTGGCTATGAAATTGAGTCTCCCTATGGGTGATCAATAGTTTCTATGCAGTCTTTGAAAGTCTTCAATTTCTTGTTTGGAGGCAGGCTGAAGGTGAAGGCCAGAGGTAAAGGGATTTTTCATTGGTTTGGCATCCATCAGGTCCATTTCTTCCAGTCCTCTTTTTATGTGATTCGGTAGTGACAATGCTATGTAGTCAGACCCAATGTCTACTTTCATTCCCAGTAAAGTATCAACCCCGTGCGCCAACAAGTCTTTGAATCGGTTGAGAAACTTAGTCTTGAAGCCTTTGGCATTCCCAAAAACCACAAGATCATCTACATGGAAAAAGAGGGAGGTGACTTTTTCTGCATGAAGATAAAGACAAGGATTGCTGTTGCTTCCCTTAAATCCATACTCTCTGATCCACGTGACAAGTGTCTTGTACCAGTTGAGGGGCGCCTGTTTCAGGCCATACAGGGATTTGTTCAACTTGAGAAACTTGGACATTTGCTTTGAGCCTGCTGGAGTCCTGATGAATACGTTCTCTTCCAAAGGTGCATGAAGAAACGCCCCCTTAACGTCAAATTAGAGTATTGGTAGACTCTCGTCAACTGAGTAAATCAGCAGGGCTTGCAAAGGGGCCACTTTCCCTGTAGGAGCGAATGTGTCAAAATAGTCAATACCATATCTTTGATTAAACCCTTGAACACAGACCCTTGCTTTCAGTGAGGTCTCACCGGAGTGCAGATCCTCCTTACTTTGGAAGGCCCAGGTTGTGTCCAGTGGATTGACAACTTCGGATTGACTTGCATCTTCCCAAACTCCAAGATCCTTGATGGTATTTAATTCTTTTTTGATGAGAGGAATCCAATGCGGCAATTTCAGAGCTTCCTTGATGGACTTGGGTTTAGCTTCATGATGGTAGCCATATTGTTCCGTAACTTTCAATTTGGATTGATCACGTAAGGTAGGCTTCAGAGTGGCGAGAACGTCAACCGAGGAGAGGTTGCTTTTGGATGAGTCTGAGACATCAGGTTCACCTATCTCGGGCTTGAGTTCCTCAAGGTCCTCAGTGGCTGAGTTCTTGGCGGGCACAGTTGATTGAGTGGTTTTGCACGGAAGATTATTCTTGGAGATTTCAATGTTGTCCAGTTGTGATGAGCTGTTGATGGCTTCAGTCTTGAGAAACTTCACGTGTTTGGTCTCTATTATCTTTCCGGACTTTTTAAGAATCTTGTAGGAGGAGAACCTGGGTACCCATCCAATGAAAATTCCTTCCTCCCCTTTTTCATTCAGTTTGGACTTAATGTTGTTACAATTAAGTAGATAAATGACTCCAGAACCAATAGGTTTCAAGTAGTTTGTCGGTAGCTCACTCTTATAAAGCGATTCCCAAGGCGTCGGACCTCCACTGTTCAGTGGGATTTGATTTAGAGCCAGGAAACAACTCTGGATGACCATGTGCCAGCAATTCTTTGGTATTTTGGTCAAGCTAAACACGGATTGCAATGATTCCATGATTGTGCAATTGGCTCTTTCTGCCTTGCCATTATGTTGGGAGTGGTAGGGTTCACTTATTAGATGATTGATGGATTTTGATCTGAAAAACTCTTTAAGTGTCTCATTCACAAATTCTCCTCCTCCATCCAAGACTACTTCTATCGGGTACCTTTGTTGTCTTTTTGCTTCATTCTCTATCACAAACTTGATGGTTTCAGCTTCTGCATCCTTTGAGGGGAGAGGGAAAGCGGAGAGGTAGCCAGACAGATTGTCCGCAATGGTGAGAGCAAACCTCATTCCACCCTTGCTAGTCGGATTAAGGGGACCCATCTAATCCAAGTGAAGGTGATCAAACACTATTGCTGCTGGGTGTTGATCTTTGTTGAACGGAGCCTTGTCAATTTTGCTTTTCTTGCAGGCCAGACATTCAAACGATTTCGCCATATCCTTTTTTATAGAAAATGCAAGGTGCTTCTCCATTCGATCAATACTAGCATGGCCAAGTTTGAGGTGAAGCTCGTTGAGATCAGCTACGGTAAGGTAGCAGGATGAGAGGTTTCTGGCTTCAGGCGTCTCAGAGGCAGGAGAGGAAGATTGCTGGAGTCTTTTGGTCTGGATCATAAGAAGGTTGTTCTTGATGTTGTCGGACAAGACAGAGGCTTTTGACTTGCCAAGAGTGAAGGTAGGCGGGTTAGTTTTGGAGTTTACCCTGAGACAGAAGGACTTCAACAGTAAAGCACCGAGAGACACAAGGTTGACGGTGGCATCTGGTACCCAAGCCGCGTTCTCCAGGTGAATAGTCTTCCCGGCGTTTCTGAGTATTGCGGTGCCAGTGCCTTGGATTGCTATTTCTTCACCCTTCTTCCCAGTTTTGATGAATCCTTCCCCAGGTTCCTCAGTCAAGGACAGAAACAAGTTCTGATCATGGAACATGTGAATCGAGCAGCCGCTATCCAAGATGTATCTATTGGGGTGGATGTTGGAGAGATGATTGGAGGCGCAGAAGAAGGAGTAGTCATGATAGTGTGATTCAGCCGGCTGCTTCTTCTTAGTTCCACGTCTTCCTTTGTTAAACAATTGCTCAGGTCTCAGCTTGGGAAATTCTACCCAGCAGGAAGAAGGGGGTGAGACTTGACTGCAGGATTGTGTTTGCCATTTTCACACCTTGGGCCATCCGATTCTCTTGGGTTGTTAGAGTGGAACATGGCTTTTTTGGTGTCAGAAGTCTTGGCTGCCTTAGACTGAACTTTGTTTTTGTGCTGGATAAGGTGATTCAAGACAAGCCTGACGGACAGTTTGCTTCCTGAGTGCATGATCTGAGACTGTATTGCCTTGAGTGAATCCGGAAGCTTGAAGAGTATGAGATAGCTCAGAATATTGTCAGGCAAGACTATTCCTACTTTGTCCAGTTTTCCAAGATGAGCTTTCACAGAGGTGACAAAGCTGTCTATGTTGTTTTGGTCAAAGCCTAGGTACAGAAAGTTGAAGAACATTCTAGCTTGGTTTGCTGCTTGGCTGGAGGCTAAGTGATTCTTTGCTGCAAGCCAGATCAATCTCAAGGAGTGTTCATTCTCTGGAGTGATAATGTTGGTGTGAGTTCCAGGGTCCAGTTTTGACATGAGATAACCTGCCATTTCATTGTTGTCAGGAATTTCCACAAGAGGGTCGACGGAATTGATTTGATCTAGAATACCGCGCATCTTGAACAGTTGCTCCATCTTCTTCCTCCAGATTGAGTAGTTTGTTTCGGTAAGTAGAGGGGTAGACTCCATGAGAGACTTGAGTTCTGGCGCCTTGAAGTTCCCTTCGACACATGTTCCAGGGGATTCAGTGGTCCTGGTTGAGCTTGTTCAATCCATTATTTTGGCTTTTAACCGTGTGAGATTTGATGAGAGCTGATTAAACCTGGACCAGGCTGTTTAGATTGCAGCAAAGACATGAGTATGACAAGAACAGCCAGAACCGGTAAAACAATAATGATGAAAGGAAAAAAACTTGAGAAGGGTCTCTACAAGCAGGGTGATGGCCCCAGATTGGACTAAGTAGAGTATCAAACCGCTAGCTACCACACAAGATCCAATTCTCCCAGGAGTTCTTGCCAACCGGAGAGAGGTCACCAGTTTGAAAAACCTGAGATTGAGTTGAAGAGTTAGAGCTGGTACCTACTCCTATATTGATGCTGAGGTGATCAGATGAGCGAAGTTGGAGTAGCAGATTGATCAAACCTAGGCGAGTCAAAAAGAAGGGTTTAGAGTTGTCCAAAGCAACAAAAGTTGAATCGAAGAGTGTGATGTCAAGATGTTGGGGCCGGCAGTGGTCAAGTCCTCAGAACAGATTCACACGGAGAGAACACACAGATGACGGCAGTGACACCCGTCTGAGTGAGGACGGTGCTTCAAGTGCTCTGTGACAGCACAGTAGGCACTGACACGGAAGAAGGAGAAGAAAATGGAAGACATGTGACAAAAAGCAGTAAGGAGAACAACAACCTGTTACACTACATGACTGAGACAAGGAAACTGGTAGGGCTTGATCAAACATGAAAAAATTAAACACATATCAACAATTGAATGATCCCCTCACCCTCTCTACCGACTGACCCTCTCATTCACTGGCCACTTTCAAGATCAATTACAACCCCACCAGAAAACAACCCTCAACTCAAGTTGCAATCTACAGGAGGAGCAAACAAAAACCCCAGTGGAGACCTTAGGTTCTGTCCAACACCACCCCCTGCCAGAAACTATTGACTTGAGCTCACCTGCTGGTCCTCAAGTGCAGGTAATGACCGTTTTTTCCAAATCAACTCTTGTATTGTTTTTGTTCATTGTTCAATTCCTATCACTCACTCTATCTTGTCTTTTTCACTTGTTGATAGTTATACTTCTACAAGAGTTTATATGTGTGGTGACATAAAGAGTCTCAAATAAGATCATCATTTAAGAATAGTAATTCAAACCCAATGCAATAGGAGATAACAATAGCAAGATGACATAAGTCAAAGTCAAGAGATTGTAATTTTGTACAATGGAGAGCTACTTGGATTGCAAGATTGATTAAGCAGATGTAACATAATGGAAATGTGCAGCAAGAATTTAGATAGAGAGGGAAATTCAGAGAAGTCCGGTGATCATTTGGTGAAGGCAGAGAATAGGTTTTTCTTTGGTAAATCTAACTCAATGATAGTGCACAATTCTTGAGGAGTTTTTTTGAAGCAAAAGGATCAGGGTAAGTAAAGGAGGTTGCCAGGTGATTTGCTTTTTATTGATTCATAGAAGGTGAAAGAAACTTTAAGAGGATCTCCAAGCAAGCCAATGACAAAAGTCAGGCAATGGACCGGCAAGGTTGGTAATTAGTGCATCCATAGACCAAGTAAATGATAAAGGAGATGGCGCAAAAAATAGTTGAGACTCAAGAGGATGATCAGGGGAGCGTTTTGGCTTTTGATCGTGATAAATTTATAGTGGGATGCTCCATTTGAAGGTGATTAAATAGGCTTAGGAGAAATCTTATGACGCAAAGAGGAGCGGATCTGGGGAGCCAAGGAGGAATCTCCAATTCAGTTCAAGTCAAAACAGACCAAGATTCATTCACTTGGAAACCAGAAGACTCAAATAGACTAAGTACAAAAGTGACTGAAAAGTGTTTGAATGAAATTGATGAAACTGAATAGGAAATATTCAATACTAGGCCATCAGAGTCTGGACAATTTGGAGGACCACAACACAGGTTGCACTCAAGATTCATGCATTACTAATAGTAGACCAAAATTCTAACAAATTCTTGTTATTTTCAGATTTGGAATCCACACTGCCATAAAAAACGTGGTCAACTGCGTGCAGTTGAAATGCAGTTAACCCTGCCATCACTTCAAGCTCATGTCATACTCCAGTTTTTCAAGTGGAAAACCAGGAATGATGTGTTTAGATTAATCTGAGCATGCCTTTCTTCACAGCTCAAGGGAGTGCTTCACTACACATGTTTGGGTGGTTGATCCAGCTGACATGACTCAACCTCCACTATACCAGTCACCCATTCAGCTCAAAGAAGGTATCTCAGCCAATGACATATCACCAATTTTGATTCTTACTGAATGAGGCCAACTCACAAAATCAGCTGCCTAGATCCCCCCCAAAAGGTCTATGTGTGCCTCAATCTGCGGTTAGGAAATACTATCCCCTTGAAATCCCAAGCTTTCATGATTAACCTTATCTTCATCTCTTGACAGGGTCCAAATGCGCAAGTCTTGTTTGAACAGTTAATGTGTTCAAACCAAACTTTTAAATTTTCACTGACACCCACTCCCTTCTTGGACTCATCAAGCTCCTTCATGGAAAATTTTTTTTTGATCCTTTCTGATAAAAAATTACTCTCCTTTTGATCTTTGCAATCCATTTGTTCACCTTATAAACTAATCTCTGAATCACTCCAGAGTTGCCGCTCCAGTACTTCCTCAGATTGTTGTAGCATCTCCCTGAGAGATTCTGATTTGCTCAAGGGCTCAACTATTCTGGCTTGGTTTTTTGAAGAAGCCTCTCTTACCACGTTTTGAACCCTTTCCACGGAATAAGAACCAACTCCTTGAGCTCTGCAAACTGCCAGGTATTTTTAAATGTCTAGTCCCTTGCCTGATTTGATCAACCCATCAGGTTTGACCTATTTCCCATCCAACCCTGGAGCTCATCTGATTCAACAAACTCCCAGAAAGTTTGTCAACAACCATTCATTGATGATCTAGCAAATTGCGGCCTTCTGGACATCTGAATTAAGCCTATCCCGGGGTCAGGTCAGGTCATCTCATTTGTGACCTTGATCCTTATCACCAACCAATAGCCTTGCTGGTTGAAGAAGAATTGCTGTCTGAATTCTTGGGTGTGTTATACCAATCTGATCCCTTTTTCCGACCATACTGGTCTTGATCTCTCCTTGATCATCTTTCTGGAGCCAATCACTTTTGATTGAAGAGGTTTCATTAAGCTTAAAACCTGGAGTGTTATACCTCCCTTCTTCTTTAAGGTTGAATTTTGCCACGCTATTCTTGAGTCCCTTGAGAAGTGTTGGGATATTCTTGCTCGAATTTGTTATTGATTTGTTTCTAGAGCTTCATAAACAAATTTCTTTTGTTTTGTTCAGCCTCCAAAAGTTATCTGGTACCCTTCAAGCGCTTGATTGCGGAGAGTTGGGCAGGTTCATTGAGAACCTGGAGGTTGGTTGAGATTGAGTTTATCTTTCCTAATCAGCTGCTGATGACCAGAGTTATTAGCTTGTGGGCGTTGTTACTTACAACTGCCTTGTTCTATTGAACTCTGAACAAACCTTGAATTATTTGTTCAAGTCTTTACCTGCACCATCTTGCCTCAGATAGTGTTGTTTCCATTGCTACCAACAACTCTTATCCTCTTCCCTTACTTTGATTTCTCATCCATCAGGTTCTGGACCTTGATTCCGGTTACATTTAAATATTATTGTAACTCCTAGGAGGGCAGCCTAAACAGCACCTTTCCCCTCCACAGAACTGCCACAGCTTAGCACCGTTTGGAGTCTTACATTTGGTCCCCCGGGCCGGGATCAAACCAGCAACCTTGGGATTTACAGTCCCAGAACATTTAAAATCAACCTTGAAATCCGATCTTTTTTTTTTCTATTTTTTTCTCTTCTCAAATCTGATCCGTGGAGGCAACTTATCCTAGAAGTAAGTCCTCCCAATTTGTGCACCGCTTGGGCAAGATACTTGTTGTTTTTGGCGAAACCCTACTCTTGCCACACTTGTGAGCCACTTTGGAAATCTGCTCTTTGGATCCCCCAGGAACTCTGTTATTTGATATGGCATCTTCCGCTACTCCAACCACCCCTGTCCGACCTAAGATGGTAAAGATCAAACCTCAGAACAAGAACTTAGGCTTCAACGGTACAAATGTCGAGCAATTCTTGGACTCCTACGAAATGGCTGCTGAAGTGGATGGAGCTAGTGAATTTGATATGGCTTATCAGTTGCAATTCTTTATCTCCTCTGATGAAGTTGTGGAGGTAATCGAGTCTTTCGAGGGATTTGAATCCCATGACTGGACGCTTCTCAGGAAGGCTATGTTGGCATACTGGGGTAAAATAGATGTGGCTAGGTTTACTCTGCAGGATTTGGATGCTCTGTTTTCTCAGTGGATCTCCAATGGTTTTATTTCTTCAGCCTCTGACTATCAGATTTTTTGGAAGTCTTGGGATCCCATTCAAAACTATCTTATCCAAAACAATCACATTGACACAGTGGACAAAATTTGAGCAAAGTTCTTCCTATCTTTTTCGTTGGCTGTGCAGGAAAAGATTAAAGAAGAACTGGTCAAATCTGGATCCATGATTACCACCAGGGATAATCGATTCAACCTCCCTGTTTTTCTCACCCTTAGGAGTACTGTGGATAAAGTCATGAAAGGTCAAACTGCTCTTACCTTTGAAAAGCCTAGAACTACTGAACCGGTCCATGCTCCTTCTTTTAAAGAGTCAAACGATATTATGATTAAAATGGAGGCAGATCGTAGGCCTAAAGCAGATCCTAATTCCAATCGAGAACCTACTACTATAGATGAAATCACCAAATTACTTAGAGCCTTTGAGAACAAAATAGATCAAAAGATTTCTTTGCTAGCTACTCCTAAAACTCCTTCTTCTGTCCCCAAATCAACTCTGGTCTGTTACTACTGTCATAGGGAAGGCCATGGAACTGGACGATGCCAAGAACTTCAGAAAGAATTAAAGGAAAAATTGGTAGAGCAGAGGGGAAACAATTACTTCCTCCCTAATGGTGCCCTAATCCCTTTTGACTTGTCTCATCCTATCCGACATGTGGTGGCCTCTTACCAGCCATCACCTCCTGTGAAAGCATCACTTGCTTCCTTTGAATTTCGATCATCCTGTGGTACCCTCCAACCTTGGTATCCTCCAGCTATTTCTTCCTCTAGTCTTGCTGGGACTACTTATCAATCTGATCCAGCCAGGAAACAACATGAGGAACCTAAACCTCATAAGGCTCCTTCCTTGCCAACTTCAATCCTTTGAAAACCCGTTAAACGTCGATCATCACTTGAGCCTCCTTCCTCTGATGTAGAAGACATGGAGTTTGAAAAGGAACCACTCATGGAAAGGTTCCCAGATCACCCTGATCCTTCTCCCTCACCTCAACCTTCTAATCCTATCTTAGATTCTGCGTCACCTGAACTTCCTCCCCCCACCCAGCCCAAAGTTTGATTTGAAAGGGGCATCTCCAAGGATCACCCCAATGCTGTGGAGGGAGTATTAAATAAAATTTCTGATCTCAAAATTCCTGATCTATCTGTGGCTGAACTCCTATCAATCTCTCCATCTGTTTCTGAAGGAATGAAGAAATTGGTCTCTTGTTGACGTGTGGAAATTGGCCCTGAAGAACTCAAAGTCTCCTCTGGCACTTTAATGGAGGACTCTGGTGGAACCAGTCCTTCTTTAGACTCCAACCTTTATTCCTTTCCCCTTGGCTTCCTTCCTTGTTATCTTGGTGACTCAGCTAAAACTGTTTCTCCTCTTGTGGATTCTGGATCTCAGCTTAACTTAATCTCGGATGCTATGGCCTGCAAGCTCAAACTTAGTCCTAGGGTCAGCTTCAACTCTGCAGTGTATGGGATAGGAAATCAAGCTTGTGAACTGGTTGGTATTGCTGAAGATGTACCGGTCAGGATTGGTCGAAATATTGTTGGAACCTGCCACTTTTGGATCACTCGTTTGGACAGTCCTATGATCTTGGGACGACCCTTCTTAATGGACTTTGGTGCAACCCTGATGTTTTCTGATCAAGTTGGGGAGAGAATTCGTCTCCCTGATGCTGATGGCAGGAAAATTGAATTCCCTCTTTGCTCTTTGGATTCTGGTTGTTGGGAAAGAGATTTTCCTGGTCATTCTCCCAAATCATCTTTTAAGGGGAAGCAGAAGGATAACTCTAGTTCCTATCATTTTTTAGGGGAATAGTTGATCCTACTAATAGTTGTAGTTCTTTTCAGCCTCAGACTGCAAATCAAGGGTCAACTCCCATCCCTCAGGCTTATTTTTCATTCCTTTCATCATTCTCTTCTGAGCTCAAGAATATCAAAAAACAAAAACATATCAAAATAGAAAAATCCAAAAATATTTCTTCTCCATCTCCTTCTCTCTCTGGATCTGTTGTGTCTTCTTTTCCTTCTACTTTTGAGTCTGATCAATCTTCTCTCAGTTCCGGTTTGAATCTCCGCAATGATTCTAAACTAGATCCTAATTGCAATTCCGTTTTTGGTGATTTTGGTATGAAGGAATATGGGCTTCAGTGGAGGCAATTTGGGGTACAAGTAAGTCCTCCCAATTGTGCACTGCCAGGGCAATCTTTTACCGTCATTTTCAAAACCCTACCTTGTGCCACACATGTGAGCAACGTATTATCTCCTGGTTCTCCTTTTATGGAAAAGGCACCCTTCAAGGATATTGCAGAACATCGGACTTGGAAGATGTTGGAACTTGGAATCAGCTTTTGTAATCAAGTCTCTCTGGTCAACCCTTGGAGGAAACAAGAACTTCTCTCCTTTGCCACTAAGTATAAACCAGTTGCTAAGAAGATCCAACCAGTCAACCAGCCTATGCCTCTCAACCTCAATCCTCCCCTTATGCGTCCTCCTCTATCTCGCAATCCTTACTGTGGTCTTCCTCAATCTCTTACTGGTCCCTTTGTGCCTAATGAACGGGTCACTGAAGAACGTCTGAAGGTGGTCAACTTTGGTCCAGATGGATGGCTTCTTCCTGATGAGTTAAATTTAATCAAAAATGTCTTATCTCTAAGGGAAAAATCTATTGCTTTCTTTGAAGAAGAGAGAGGTCTCTTGCGGGAATCCTATGGCCTCCCTTATATCATCCCTGTAGTTGAACATGATCCTTGGCAAAAAAAAAGATCCCTATCCCTGCTGCTAAAGTTGACGAATTCATCAAGTTGGTCCAGGAACAAGTTTGAACTGGCCTGTATGAGCAGTCAACTTCTAGTTACTCCAGCCCCATCTTCTGTGTCCTCAAGAGTAATGGTAAACTTAGAATAGTTCATGATCTCCAACCTCTTAATAAAGTTACTATTAAAGACTCTGGTATCCCTCCTGCTACTGAAGAGTTTGTTGAATCTTTCGCAGGAAGAGCTTGCTATGGTCTAGGGGATATTATGGGTGGCTATGAAAAACGATCCTTACATCCTATTTCTCGTCCTCTCACTACTTTTGATACTCCTCTTGGTTGATTTAACTTACTCGATTGCCTCAAGAAGCCACCAACTTGGTTGCAGTCTATCAGGATCAGATGATGTGGATCCTCCAGGATGAAATCCCTTATCGTGCTGGTATCTTTATTGACAATTGAGGAATTAAAGGTCCAGTATCTGACTATGATAATGAGCTCTTACCTTGGCATTCAGGAATTTGTCGTTTTATCTGGGAATATGCTACTACCTTGGAGAGGATTCTGTTTTGAATCGAGGAATCTGGCCTTAATGTCTCTGGATCCAAACTGGCGGCTTGTGTCCCTGCTCTGGAAATTGTTGGTCATGTGGTCTGCAAGGAAGGAAGAATGATGGCACCATCCAAAGTCAACAAGATCATCTCTTGGCCTACCCCAAACAATCCAACTGAAGTTAGGGGCTTTCTAGGTGTTGTCACTTATGTTAGAATCTTTATCCCATCTTTATCCAAAATATGTGCACCCTTGCGTCGTCTAAACAGAAAAGATGCTGAATGGATTTGGACCCAAGAATGTGAATGTGCTTTCCAGCTACTCAAAAGGATAGTTGGTAAAGACATAGTTTTAAAAAAGATCTCTTATGGACCTGGAGCTGGCAAGATCAAGCTGGCTGTTGATTCTAGTTATCAATCTGTTGGGGCCGTCCTTACTCAGGAAGATGAAAATGGTTGGGACCGTCCTGCTCTTTATGAATCTTTGTTGTTTTCAGATGTAGAATCTAGATACTCCCAGCCCAAACTGGAACTCTGTGGTGTGGCTTGAATGATGAAGAAACTTCAAACCTTTCTCTGGGGCCAACATTTTGAATTGCAAGTTGATGCTTGATCCATCATTGAAATGATCAACGCTCCCAGTCTTCCCAATGCTCCTATGACTTGTTGGGTGGCCTTTATCCAGCTTTTCTCTTTTGATATTGTTCACAGGCCAGGGAAATCTTTCACCATGCCTGACGGTTTATCTCGACGACCTCTTGGGGACAACAAATCTGATGTTGGAACCGATTTCAATGAAGAGGAAACTTTAATCCAACCTATTTTCTCTTTTTCTTCTCAAAATTATTCTGGCTTTAAACAAGGCTTCTGGCTTAAATTAGAGCAGTACCTTTCAACTCTTCAAAAACCTCCTGATCTCTCTGCTAAGGAATTTCAATCTCTTAAACAAAAGTCTTCTAATTTTTTTGTTCAATGCTCTAGACTTATGAAGAGAGGCAATCCTTGTGCTCTTATTGTTGTTACTATTCCCTCTGAACAAGATTCTATCCTTGAAAGTCTCCATGAAGGCCTTGGTCATTGTGGGAAAACCAAAACTTATTGACAATTATCCAAACGATTCTGGTGGCCATCTTTGAAGAAATCCGTCTCCCAATGGTGCAAGAGTTGTGAAGTTTGTCAAAAACGTGATCTTAGGCGCCCAGCTGAAATTTTTTATCCTACTGGGGAGTCCACTGTCTTTGGAAGGATTGCTATGGATGTGGTTCATATTAAGGCAGGTGGTGCTAAGTACCTCATTGTGGCTAGAGATGATTTTTCCGGATGGGTTGAAGCAAAATTTCTTAAGAACCTTAGCTCTGAATCAGTGGCAGCTTTCCTCTACGAGACCTGGACAATGCGTTATGGCCTGGCTCAATCTTACTCTACTGATGGTGGCTCTGAATTTGGGGGCAAGCTTGCTGAAATGATCCAATCCTTTCCTGGACAACATAGAGTTACTACTCCTTATTATCCTGAAGGCCAAGGCATGGTGGAACGAGGCCATGCCCCTTTGAAGGCTGCAGTTGTTAAACTGGCTGGTGAAAGTGGCAAGAATTGTCGCAAATTCCTTCCTCTTGTTCTCTTCTCTGATTGAATCTTAACCAAAAGTACTACTGGCTACTCACCTTATGAAATCATCTTTGGTAAAAGAGCAGTCCTTCCTTTTGATCTGGAAATGGAATCTTTCTTGGATATCTCTTGGAAAGAGGTGTCCTCAACCACTGATCTGTTAGTTGCTAGATCCAAGCAACTGGAGCGAAGTGAAGACGTTCGTGAAGAAGCTCATCAAAAGATGATGGATTCCAGAGCAAAATCTGTCCAGTATTGGGAGGACAAGCACTCTAATCGAGTCAGGGAGCCCTTGAACCCTGGTGACCTAGTTTTAGCTTATAATCAATCTTTGGAGACCCAGTGGGGCATGCCTTTCTCTAATCTTTGGAATGGCCCTTATCAAGTGGTTCATCAAGTTAGAGGTGGATCTTATGTTTTGGAGGAGCTGGATGGTACTCAGTTGGCAAGAAGGTTCTCTGCTGATCAAGTCAAGAAGTTTCATTGTCGTGGGGGCAACTTATCTCAGAAGTAAGTCCTCCCAATTGTGCACCACCAGGGTCATTTGCTGCGTTTTTGTTGTAAAACTCTACTGTATGCCACATATTTGAGCACCTGGGACGCCCTCCTTGCTCTATTCCTGCCGCTTCTAGGGCTCATTTGGAAGAATCAAGATATTTTCCTCAACTCTTCAATTGCTCTCAAGATCAAGAAATGGCCAATCTTTTCTTCAATTTCTTTGTTCCCTGTTTTTTTTTTTTTTTTTTTTACCCTTCAAATTTTAGATGCAGACTAGGGACAGTCTGTAAGTTGGGGAGAGATGTGGTGACCAATCCGGGACACCACTGAAAAAAAAAAAAAAAAAAAAAAATTGGTTGTACCCCTATGGGTACCTTCATTTCCCCCCATCTCTCAACTCCTCCCTGTCCTAGCGGTCTAGGACAGGCCTCTTACCATTCACTCCGTTTCAATCCCCTCCTATGTTCAACTCCTACTTGTTGCGCTTGCGGCCCTGACTCTTGGCGAGGCGAGAAATTGTCAACCACCTTCGACAATCTCTTCAATCGGATCATCCTTATCATCACATCATCATCGATCCTCACCACCAAACTCACCCATCTCTCCATTGCTACCTTCCCGATTCTCTCATCCAACCAACGCCGTCGCTTGTTGCTACAGTTGTTAACCCTCATCCGAGTCATCATCATCATCACCATCATCATGGTCATGGTCATGGTCATGGTCTCTATCGACTTGCCAATCAATCGACCCATGTCTACCTAACCCAACCAACGACTCCCATCATCACTCATCCTGCAATCAGTCCCATTCCTCAACTCAACCCGTCGATCCACCTCCGCAACCCGCTGCTCTCTCAAATTATCAACCATTGATCGGTGACTCAATTGACCCCGATTCGATTTCCCCAGCCTATCATGCGGACTATCAACCATCATCCTATGGCTCTCAATCCTTCGAACCAGCCCATCATCTGATCCGACCGACGACCGCAAGCGACCGCTTGCGGCCGTCGGAACCTTCACCCCGCTGTCGCCGCCGATCAGGCGACGACAGCCGTTGTCAAAACCCGCGACCGCTGTCGCAGGTGTCCATCTGGTTGCCGCGGTAATTCTAGACGCGGGCGACATTTCTTTTTTTTTCTTTTTTTCCTCTCATGTCTTTTTTTTTTTTTTTTTTTTTTATGTTTTCATTTTTCCGCACCTATTTGTAGTATCTCTTGTACATAGTATACAGGGCCTCATGTCTATAAAAGGAGGGGCTCTCTCCTGCCTTTTGGCCCAAAATCAGAGGATCCATATGAGACCATCATCATATCATCTCATCTGTCTCCCTCATCATCAGTAATCAACTTATCCATGGGCATCCTTCCCCACTTATCTGAGCAATTTATCCGGGTATATCCATGATTGCCCTTTGATCCTTTGAGCCTCCATACTCAAACTCTGTCCCTTGTGACCTTGATCCTTATCACCAACCAATAGCCTTGCTGGTTGAAGAAGAATTCCTGTCTGAATTCTTGGGTGTGTTATACCACTCTGATCCCTTTTTCCGACCATAATGGTCTTGATCTCTCCTTGATCATCTTTCTGGAGCCAATCACGTTTGATTGAAGAGGTTTCATTAAGCTTAAAAGCTGGAGTGTTATACCTCCCTTCTTCTTTAAGGTTGAATTTTGCCACGCTATTCTTGAGTCCCTTGAGAAGTGTTGGGATATTCTTGCTTGAATTTGTTATTGATTTGTTTCTAGAGCTTCATAAACAAATTGCTTTTTTTTTGTTCAGCCTCCCACAGTTATCTGGTACCCTTCAAGCGCTTGATTGCGGAGAGTTGGGCAGGTTCATTGAGAACCCGGAGGTTGGTTGGGATTGAGTTGATCTTTCCTAATCAGCTGCTGACGACCAGAGTTATTAGCTTTTGGGCGTTGTTACTTACAACTGCCTTGTTCTATTGAACTCTGAACAAACCTTGACTTATTTGTTCAAGTCTTTACCTGCACCATCTTGCCTCAGATAGTGTTGTTTCCATTGCTAACAACAACTCTTATCCTCTTCCCTTACTTTGATTTCTCATCCATAAGGTTCTGGACCTTGATTCCAGTTACATTTAAATATTATTGTAACTCCTAGGAGGGCAGCCTAAACAGCACCTTTCCCCTCCACAGAACTGCCACGGCTTAGCACCGTTTGGAGTCTTACACCGCCCCAAGGCTCCAAGGAAATTGGCCCACCACCACCAATCCCAATCGTGTTAAATGTTCTGAAAGAAAGACTCAACTGCAGAGGAGTTTAAGCCTATCAAATCTGACTAGGCAACCAGTTCACTTGGAATTTGGTGGTGCTGGTTCCCCCAATCCTCTTGCTTGTAGTCGCTCCAAACTCTCCAAATTTAGTGGTCATAAATCATCCCAACCAGCTCAAAGAAGATAGGAATACATGGATAGAGAGAGAATAGAACAAGGCTTTGATAGGGAAAACAGTGATTTAGTTGGTTTGCATGCAGAGAATTGAGCCTACACTTTAAAATTCAAGAAATAGGTTGGCATAAAAACTCACAGAGGAGGAAACGTCATAATGATTACAGATCATTTCCAGCAAAAAAAAGACAATGATCATAAATTTGAGATTAATTCAAGAGGTTGATAGTGGACAAAACAAAAGACATCAAACGAGGGGATGTGGATGTCTGATCAAAAGGATGATAAGAATGACCAAATGCAACAAATAAATTAAGTAAAAAATTTTAAACAAAACAACAATGATCATATGTTCTTCACAGGAATTACTCTTTTATTTCAAGTACTAAAAAAAATAAAAATAGGTAAAAACATACAACATTTGAACAGGAAAAAAATAAGAAAAGCGCTCAAAAAGAATCATTCAAGGTAAGATTGTTTCTGCAAACTGAATGAAAAAAACAATGTGGGAGGTAAAGGGTAGAAGAAAGAGAGAATTACAACCACCCAAGTCAAACCAAAATCATCATACGTCTCAATCAACAATAACAACTGCGAAGTGGACTGGCTTTCATCCAGTCTCATAGCCTTTTGGTTAGGCCTTGCCTCTCTGTTGGTTCGCAATTGTGCAAGGTATGACAGTAGACTGGATGAACCTGTTGCGGGTTCAATTCCCGATCAGGACAAGTTTTGGGAATGGCTTGCTGCTGTGACAATTGTCGGGTTTTCTGCCTGTCAACAGCAAGACTCCCAAGTCTTGGTGGCTCCTTATGGGGTTCAGGAGTGTGTCTGAATATTACTCCACGTTGCAAGGTCATGGGTTAGTGCCACCAGCCATACACACTTTGGGACAAAGTGCCCTTAAACCGGGGGGTACTGTCACACGGTGGTATGTGACACCATAACAACTGCAAAGTGGACTGGCTTTCATCCAGTCTCATAGCCTTTTGGTTAGGCCTTGCCTCTCAGTTGGTTCGCAGTTGTGCGAGGTATGACAAGGGGATTGGTGTTGATTGCAATTGAGATTGATGAGATTGGGAATGGGTAGATGATTTGAGTGGGAAATTAACAAGTTCAGGAACACCTTGGAATCTGAAGTTAGACAATCAGTCATGGATGGCTTTGTCAGGGATGATAGTGAAAGTGACAATGGATGAACAGTCCATCAACTCTCCTGCCATGGGTTGTCAAAATTTTTTTGGGAAAGTGGGCTTACCGGCTATGAGATGGAAACAAAGCTCAACCATCAATTATCTGGTTTAGAAGTGCAAGGCCATTTGAGAGTTAAGCGTGTCAAATCCAAAATTTTCAAACGTTTCACATGCTCAGGTACATCAAATCATAAATGAGCAGTTGGTGTTAAAATACGTATGCACTTACCCGTTTGCTACGTAGAAGTGTAATCCAAATGGGATGCACACATGGACCTTTCCGGCCCATTGTATACTCACACAGACCATAAGGGCCTGTGTGGATGTCATTGATTTGGGGCAACTGGCCTCAAAACGCGTGAAACAGGCTCATTGTTACATGTGCCCAAACGGGCCTGGTGAGGTATATGGGCAAATACCGCCAGATGGGCTTGTATGGGCATAATTGGGCCCAAGGTTTTTTTTTGACATACTTGGACAGACAGGCTGGCCCGCCAAAGTATTTTTTACTTAGTTTTTGGGCTTGGGGAGGCCCATTGGGGCCGCTTCCCATGTTGCAGCCCAGGTTGGGGCTGCTGCCTGCATTGTGGCCCGCTTGGGGCGACTGCCCTTGTTGCGGCCCGCTTGGGGCCGCTGTTTTTCCCCTTTGCCCGTCTATGGGGCCCAACGGCCCACGCGGGCCATTGTTGGGCTTTCTGCGCTGGGTGGCAGCCATGGGGCTGGTGGTCCTGGCTCCTTGCACTCCCCTCACTTGCCATTGCAAGGGGGAGGGGGAGGGCTGGCTGGTTGTAACCAGCAAGTGACTGGTCATGGTGGGGGGGACTTGATCACCCCCCCACCAAAGGAGATGGCCAGGTCAGTTGCATGGAGGCAACCAGCGGTGGGGGGGGGGACTGACCACCCCGCCACCATGGAAGGGGCACTCTACCCCCCCTTTACCAAGGGGGAGGAGCGATGGGCTGAGGGGACCTGACCACCCCCCAGCCCACTTACCATAGCAACGCCCTGGGGGTATTGACCCCCAGGCCCCTGGTAGGGGGATTTGACTGCCCCCTCCAGGTATTTGAGGGAAAGGGGGGGGGGGAAGCATGTCCACCAGTTACACCCCCCCCAGGTGAGATTTTGGTCAGACTCAGGTGAGTCCTGGGTCCCACCTGGCCCATATGAGGGGCCAGGGCTGTACAATTGCTAAGATAATTAACAGGGTTGGTTTTAATGGACAACCAGCCAGGTTTTTGAACAGCTAAGGGGCTGGGTGAGCCCCAATCAGGTGGAAACACCAGAAATAACCGCAATATGCTGGTTGTAAGGGTACAGGGACTGATGCCATGTGGGCTGATGTAACCCAAACCAAGTAACAAGGCCTGTAGAGACTGTAGAGCTCTTTTGGGGCGGAAAAATTGCCTTTTGGCTTGTTGTATCATGGGCTCACAAGAGGCCAATCTTTTGTACTTAAGGAGCTGATCTCCCTGCTGTTTTCCATCCATCCATTCATCATCCAATTGAATTCACTAACAATATCATCCAACGTGTTGCCCCATTGTGAGAGCCAATCAAGCAATAATTGACACAAGGTGTCCAGCATTTCTTTTGATTTAAATACTGCTCATTTTCCGAAGCTAATTGCTGGCCATAATTATAACAGTTGGGATCAATCTTTTTGAAAAAATTTGGTGTTGTATTGTATTGTCAAGGTTGAAATCAAGAATTAAGGGGATCAAGTGAGTCGCAAGGGGGTCCTTTCCTTTACCCTTCTTTTATTTTTTGGAGAGATAAGGGGTCAGAAGCGGCCAACGGAGTTACTTGAGAATCTTGTTTGCTCAAAGTTTGATGGTTGATGGGATTATGGTAATGGGTATGAGGACATGGATGATGAGAGAGCGGTATGATATTGAGAGGTGGATGAAGATAAGGTGATTGACTGAGGATGGAGGGAGGGATGGGATGGAAGGTTGGGGGAAGGATTGGATTGAGGAAGGGTAGTTGGGAAGGAGGGGAGTGAGGGTTAATCAAAGAGGGGGATGGTGGAAGTCAAGGAAGACTCAAGATTTATGGGACAACTCACTTTTGCCAGGAATGTCCAGTGATGAGCACTGGCTGTACGTTGGATGCTTGGAAAGGTCTCCTGAGTATGCGCATAGTAACAATTCAAAGTTCTTTTTGAGGGGCTGGGTGCATGGAGCAAGACTCAATGCTTGAAGGGAGCTTTCTGCATGTCAACTGGGGGCAGTTGAGGCAGTTTTTTTGGCAGTGCCAGATACTCTCAACCAAAACTAGAACCCTGGGGCGTGGCTTGACTGTTGAAGAAAATTCAAAAAGTCCTCTGGGGTCAGCATTTCAAATTAAAAGTGGAATCTGTGGAAAGAGATTTTTTGCTCCGTAAAATTCTCTGCAAAAATCTCACCTCAAGTTCCAGAAAGCCCAAATCCCTTTAGTTACCCTCCTGTACCTCCAAAAATCTAAATATAATCTGCTTCTACAAGGAAATTTACTATGGCCCGCAGCGGTTTAAGAATCACTCCAAACCCCTATTCCATTACCCCAAAAACTATCCTGCCTTCAATGGTAAGAAAAAAAGCTAACTTACAACAAAGTAATAGTAAATGAAAAAAGCAAACTACTCAACAACCTCTGCACTTGAACTATTTCCTAATTAAGACTTGATGAACTCAAGCTGGTAATCACGCTTTTTGAAGCAAAGAAAATAATTGAAAAATTCTTTATTCTACACTGTCTCAGATAATATTATCTGATAAACACCAATTGTTTGATAAATTCATTTCCTTCCTCCAATCAATATTCATCCATAATCCCCCCTCCCTTGTGGTAAGGGGAATTTCCTCCTTATTTATATTCAACTCCAAAAATAATGTAAACTAAAAAAGAAATACCCTTCCTCTAACTGCCTCTGTGCATAATGGACTGAGCCTCCTTACCAATATTGTGATCCTTTACCCAATAAAACAACTTGCAGCAGGTTTGGTGATCATGTTTCCAATCTTCCCTAACAGTTAAGTTGCACTGATGCATAAAGAACAACAGATCCCCATTGATATTCCTTAGCTGATCACTCCTGATCCTGCATGCGGCATTACTATGAATCCCCAACAATTTGCATGCCACCTCCTCAGCTTCAGTGTTGATTTCCCCATAATCCCACAACCTCAGTGCATAATCCTTAATTTGTCTATTCTCTACTACTACTTAGCCTTGATTAATTGCTTCCCCACTTTTAAATCAATAGTTACAGAGGGTAATTTATTTTTGACCACATTTGTTGTATGCAAAAGGAAAAACCTCCGGCCCATTCTTGTTATTGTGCCGCGGAAAGCATGCTGTGGAAACATGAAGGGTGATACCCCCAAAGTTGTCCTCAAGTTCTGGACTTTATTGGTCCAAGCTTCTGTAAGGAGATTGGATGCAATGAGTTGAAGAATAGAGAGAGTGATGATAAGATAAATTCCTTCCCTCCAATCCTTCTTATACCATTTCCTGACGATCTGGTGATATGAACTATGAATATGTATGGTAATCCAATAGCCTCTATTTTGTGATGATCCCCCTTCATGAGATGATCCAACCCGGAGTTTGAGAGTGAGGTGTAGTCCTACCTCTCAAACCTAACCTAGGTACAACCACAAGCAACAAGATAGATGAAAACATAACCCCAAGTACAGAAGCCTAGCTCCACCCTAACCCTACCCCGTACCACCCACCCCGTTTAAAACCCTCCCCTTCAATATCATGTATGTCCGGTTTGTCCTTCTCATGGCATGGCCCTCCACTGCGCCCTACTCAGCGCCCCCCTGGGTTTATTCATCCCCGCGCGCCTGCGGATCCCGCAATCCATGATTTGGCCCGCGCTTATGCCCATGCAAGCCTCCCCAGGTTTATCCGTCCCCGCGCATCCGCAGAACCTGCAATCCGTGAGTTGGCCTGCGCTTATGACAGCGCAAACCTTGCCAGCGCGTATAACCCCTGATTGCCCCGCCCTTGCCTTCTGGACTAGCCACCCGCTACTCCCAGAGTAGGCCCAACCCGCACCTGGTGCTGAGACCCGCAATCCCTGCCGCTGAGCCCTCATCTGCTCCAGCTGAGCCCGCAGAAAGCACTGCTGAGACCGCCCGCACACCAAATGCTGAGTCCAACCTACCCCACTGCTGAGCGCGCAGCCCCCAATGCAGCTCCCAATACAAGGTTATAAATACAAAACCACAACGCACTGCACCAATAATGACCCACTAACTTTTGTATTTGGGATTAGAAAGTCCACCAACATGCTCCTCCTGAGCCTATTGTGCTGTGGAGTTCCAACCACTGTTGAGCTGCTCCAATTCAAATGTCCAGTTCTGAGCCTACCTGCCTCCATGTCTATAAATAACCACCACAATGCTCAATGCATCATTGAAATGATCAATTCTCCCAGCCTTCAAAATCCTCCTATGACTTTTTGGGTGTCTTTTATTCAGTTGTTCTCTTTTGATATTGTTCAAAGGCCTGGAAACTCTTTCACCATGCCTGATGGTTTATCTTGACGTCCTCAGGGAGATGATGAATAAGATTTTGGAGTGGATTTGGAAAAGGAGGAACCTATAATTCAACCTTTATTCTCTTTCTCCTCTCATGATTATTCTGGCTTTCAGCAGGGTTTCTGGTTTAAATTAGAGAAGTACCTTTCAACTCTCCAAAGAACCCCTGATCTTTCAGCCAAGGAATTTTGATCCCTTAAAAGAAAGTCCTCTAATTTCTTTTTCAAAGGCTCTAGGCTTATGAAAATAGGAAATCCTTATGCTCTCATTGTTGATACTATCCCTCCTGAGCAAGATTCAATCCTTCAAAATCTCCATGAGATCTTGGTCATTGTGGGGAAACCAAAAATTATTTCCTCATATCCAAAAAATTCTGGTGGCCATCACTGAATAAATCTGTCTCTCATTGGTGCCAGAGTTTTGAAGTTTGTCAGAAAGGTGATGTCAGGAACCCAGCTCAAATTTGTCATCCTAATAGGGAGCCAACTTTGTTTGGAAGGATTGCAATGGATGTGGTTAATGTTAAGGCAGGTGGTGCTAAGTATATCATTGTGGCCAGGATGATTTTTCTGGATGGGTTGAAGGAAAATTCCTTAAGAATTTCAGCTCTGAATCAGTGGCAGCCTTCCTTTATGAGAACTGGAAAATTTGTTATGGCTTGGCTTGATCTTATTCTACTGATGGTGGTTCTGAATTTGGTGGGAAAATTGCTGAAATGATCCAATCACTTCCTGGAAAACATTGGGTTCCTAATTCTTATTATCCAGAAGGCCAAGGAATGGTGGAACAAGGCCATGCTCCTATGAAGGCTGCTCTTGTCAAACTGGCTGGCAAGAGGGGAAAGAATTGTTGCAAATTTCTCCCCCTGGTTCTCTTCTCTGATCAAATCTCAACTAAACAGACCACTGGCTACTCACCTTAAAAAATTATTTTTGGCCAAAGGGCTTTCCTTCCTCTTGATCTTGAAATGGAATCTTTCCTGGGTATCTCATGGGAGCAGCTTTCCTCAACCACTGATCTATTAGTTGCCAGATCCAAGCAAATGGAGCAAAGTGAAGACATTTGTGACAAAGCTTATAATAAGATGATGGAATCAAGAGAAAAATCAGTTAAGTATTGGCAAGATAAGCACAAAAATCAAATTGGGGATCCCATAAATCCTGGTGATCTAGTTTTGGCTTATAATTGATCCTTGGAGACACAGTGGGGAAAGCTATTTTAAAATCTTTGGAATGGTCCTTATTGGGTGGTTTTTCAATTCAGAGGCGGATCCTATGTTTTGGAAGAACTGGATTGTACTCAGTTGGCCAGAAGGTTCTGTGCTGATCAATTCAAGAGGTTTCATTTTTGTGGGAGCAATTTGAGGTCAAAGTAAGTCCTCCAAATTGTGCACCACCAGGGTCATTTGCTACATTTTTTTTGTCAAAAATCTGCTTTATGCCACGTACCTGATCACCTGCAATGGCCTCTTTTGTTTTCTCCTGCCACTTCCAGGGCTCTTGTGGGTGGATCAAGATATTTTTCAACTTTTAAATCATTTTCAAGATCAAGAAGTGGCCATTCTTCTGTCTCAATTTCTTTGTATTCCTCCTTTTTCTTAACATCTTCAAATTTGAGATGCATACTAGGGAAATTCTGTAAGTTGGGGAGAGATGTGGTGACCAAATTGGTACACCTCAAGAAAAGGGGGAAGAATAGCAAAACAAAATTATTTGGTATAGTATTTTTATTTTTTTCCCTTCCTCCAAATTCTCCCTGTCCTAGCGGTCTAGGGCAGGCCCATGGGTGTTTGAGTCCCTATGCTCTGTGTTGAATTCCCCCCTTCCTCACGCTTGACAGTACTTTGGCCATTTTTTGCCAAAGAACCCTTGCAAGCATTCTTGCTTGATCCATCAAATCCTCCCACCCCACCATCCAATCTCATCTCCCTTCTCAACTCAATCCATCTTGCCATTGGTCACCAATGACATTTTTCATCCCGCCAATCCACCCTCCAACACCAATAGCTCCGCCTCTGTCACCTTCTGATCACCCCTCATGGGTGGTCATTTGCCAAGTCCCTTGTCCTCCTCAACAGCCCTCATCTAAATCTTCCATTTGATCCCTCTCCAACGCCTGCCAGCTGTTGCTTTAAGCCATTGGAATCCTCAACACTCTGGAGCCCCCCAACTATTCTTGCAATTGATTGCAAGCCCAATCTTCCATTGATCCAAGCACCACCCCATCCGCGCTCATCACCCATGGCCATTGTATCTGTTTCAAGTGGCCATAAATCTCCTCCTGTCCATTGTGACCGACTTGGATCATCCCCTGCAGCCTTCTTGCCATCATGATCATCCTCTGGATCACCTTAATCCTTTGATCTGTCCTCTGTGACCTGATCCTTATCACCAACCAATAGCCTTTATTTTCATAGAATTATTCATTTGGTTGAATTCTTGAGTGTGTTGAACCACTCCTTTGATCCCTTTTTCAAACCACTCTGGTCTTGGTCATTCATTTGATTGACTTTCTGGAACCAGTCATTTTTTTGTCACAAGTTTCTTTAAGATTGAAACCTGGAGTTTTAAAACTCCCTTTATTTCCATAGAGTAAAATTTCACTACGCTATTCTTGAGTCCCTTGAGAATTTTTGAGTTATTCTTGGATGCATTTGTTACTGCTTGGCTTCTAGAGCTTCATAAAACAAATTGATTTTTTTTACAGCCACCAACTGTTATCTGGTACTCCTTAAGCACTTGATTGCGCAGAGTTGGGCAGTTTCATTGAGAACCTGGAGGTTGGTTGGGATTGAGTTGATCAATCCTAATCTTCTGCTCACAACCAGAGTTATTAGCTTGTGGTTGTTGTTACTTACAACTGCCTTGTTCTATTGAACTCTGAACCAAACTTTGGCTTTTTTGATCAATTATTTTAGTGTGCCATCTTGTCTCAGATACTGTTGTTTCAATAACTACCAAATACTTTCAAAAATCATCTCTCCATTGATTCTTTTTCAATAAGGTTTTGGTCCTTGATTCCAGTTACACTTAAATATTTTTGTAACACTCAGGAGGGCAGCCTAAAAAGCACCTTTTACCCTCCACAGAACTGCCTGCAGCTCAGCACCGTTTGGATTCTTACATTGTCCCCGGCTTTGCTGATTCAAGGCTGCAACTGGCAACAGTCAAGCTGAGAGTGCCTGAATGTGAGATGAGCAAGTTGCAAGCGGTTGCTGATGGGCACCAGCAAATTGGCAAGCGGCCGCGGCAACAATGATGATTGTGGGCTGATATCAATGACTTTGAGAGACAGAGTAAGCAAGGATCTGATACTGAGGAGGAGATGATCATTGAGATTGATGGATTTGATGGGGCATAGATGATTGGAGGATGATATTGGTAGACAATTGATGAGACCAATCAGCTGGCAATCCCAAGACAGGATCAGTTCCTAGGATGATGATCTGAGAATGGGAGGAGGAGGATGAGGGGTGGAACTTGTAGGATGATTGGGATGAGGCAGGAAGGCTATCTGAATTAATGGGTGATGAAGATTCAAAATGAAGTTGGGATGAGGAGGGGCATGACCGGCAGCGCGCTTGGCCAAAAAAATTGGGCCCAAAGCGCAAAGCAGAGGAATTGAACACAAGACCTGGGGACTTGAAAACCCCAGGGGTAACCTTCCTAGACCGCTGGGACAGGGAGTAGTTTGAGAAACAGAAAATCAAAGAGTTGCCTACGCAGAATTTTTTTTTTCTTTTTTTATGAGATAAAAAAAATTAAGAAAAAAACTTTTTTTTCAAATTTTGCCCCTTTTCTTGAGGTTTACCAAATTGGTAACCACACAGATACTGTGGAGAAAAGGGAAACTGGTACTCAGAATGGTCAATTTTTTGTGTGGAAGTTCAGATGGGCAAAATACCAAACCCCTCCATAGATCATGCCAACCAGAACCTGCAGTACCTACCTCCCCAATTCCCAGCTTGTGATCATCAAAGGAACAATTGCCTCAGAGTGGTGGCAATTCTATAATTGAACAGAGGTGAATTTATTCTTGATTCCGGGGCCAGCATGCACATGAGTGGCCCCTCCTTCTATTTTTCCCCAACAATTCTTCTGTCACAACCAAAGCTGTTCTTGCTTGATGCTGAAAATCACCAAATTACCGCATCAACCATTGGAAGTCCCACATCTTTGTAATTTTTGGTCTTTATTTGAATTGGATAAATTCAACACATTTATAATTTTTTCCTTTTTTACTTTTTTCCTTTTTTTTATTTTGCATTTTTTTTTTGCATCACATTGAATATCCCAACTAATTGTATTTTATTGGCAAGATAACTTCATTATGGCAGAATACTGGAATCAAAACCACCAGATATTTAATCCAAGTCAACAAGCTTGAAAAAATGGGAATTAATCCATTTTAAAACATGAGTGAATTTGTTGAAACAAGCTCTGAATGCACAGTAAATTTTCAGGTTAGAAAGTTCTTCCTTTTTTCAAATTCAAAATATATTTCATTCATAAAACATGATTTGAATGGAATACAGGAAATCAAAGCCTGCTTGAACATGCAGAAAAATTTCCATGATGTATTTTTCCAGCTTCCCAAATTTCCCAATTTGAGCATCAAGATACGTCTCAAAGAACAATGGAAGTTGACCATTCAAACTAAAATCATTGGAACTTTAAATAGGCTGCATTGCATGCACCTGAGGAGCACAGATCAACAGCCAGGTTGAACACTCCAACCATTGAACCTGGCCAATGCGTTGAGTGTATTACCTCAGCCATAGCCAGGTGAGGTGTGCCAAGACAAAGAATTCCCTTTAATCTTCAAGCCAGCACATTAAAATTCATGGTTTTTTCTTTTTTTTTAATTTAAAAATATCAATCCTTACAAGCAGAATAACCAAAAAAAATATTAACAAACCAAAATTAAAAATTAAATCCCTTACAAGCAGAATGAAAAAGACAAATTAACAAATCAGTATTAAGTTTACCTGGAGTTGAAAAATTAAATAAAATCATGTTTTCTTTGAGAAAGAATTGGTTTCAAATTTGAAATGAATTGTGGCTTTTTTTTTAATAATTTTTGGGAATTTTGAAGTGATCTGAATTCCTACCATTGCAGAGTAAGAAATGCTGTATGAGAGCTTGGAGTCACCTTTGATATGGAACCACAGGAAAGTGCTACATAACCAAAGTGGGATTAAAACAGCGGCACAGGTCCCTCTGGCAATTCAACCACCTGAGCAAGACAAGGTTGCAACAACCAAAACCAGAAGTAAATGACAGGAGGGAACTGCTGGTGAATCAACCATGGGGGACAGGAGAGGTTGTGACAAACCTAAAAGGAAGGCACCAACCAGAAAAATGGAAAATCAACCAATGGGTTGATTGAACAATGCTTGATGGTCAATTGACTATGGACAACAGGGTCCGCCAATACTTGATTGACTATCCAGAGTTGGTCAATTGACCCATGTTTTTATTTTCAATTGGTCTGGCCAGTGGGTGGATGTTAGGGTTGTCACAACCTCTACTTGCCCCTGCAGTCAATTCACCCATGGGGACCACCTGTAAGTGATTTGCAGTCAGGGTTGTTGCAAGGTCACCTTAACTTGATGATGCAGTTGAATCACCAGTGGGAGGCACAGGATGGATCCATGTTAATTCATCATTCCTGAGGTACTGGCCCAAGCTTCTTTCTCCTTGAACCTCAGCAGCAAGACTTCATACAGTTAAGTCTAATTCCACCGCTGTAAGACTCCAAACGGTGGTAGGCCGTGGCAGTTCTGTGGAGGGGAAAGGTGCTGTTTAGGCTGCCCTCCTGAGTGTTAAAAAAATATTTAAATGTAACCAAGATCAAGGTCCAGGACCTGATAAATGAGGAATCAAGGAGTAGAGGATAAAGATGATAATAGTTAGGTAGCAATGGAACAGCACTATCTGAGACAAGATTATGCAGGGAAAAACTTGAACAAAAGAAGTTAAAGTCTGCTTAGAGTTCAAGGAACAAAAGCTGTTGAATGTAAACAATGCCCAAAAGCTAATAACTCTGGTTGTCAGCAGAAGATTGGGGATGATCAACTCAAACCCAAGCAACCTCCAGGCTCTCAATGAACCTGCCCAACTCTCCGCAATCAAGCGCTTGAAGGGTACCAGATAACTGTGGGTGGCTTTACAGGACAAAGCACAATTTTTAAGAAGCTCCAAAGCAAACAGTAACTGATGTGAAGCAAGGATAACCTCAACACTTTTCAAGGGACTCAAGAGTAGGCTGGCAGAATGCAACTCCAAAGGAGCCGAGGGGAGGTATTACACTCCAGGTCTTAAGCTTAATAAGATCTCTTCAATCAATCGTGATTGGCTCCAGAAAGGCAATCAGGGATCAGGACCAGTATGGTCAGAGAAAGGGATCAAGGAGTGGTATAACACACTCAAAAAAATTCCAACAGACAGAATTTTTCTTCAACCAGCAATGCTATTGGTTGGTGATAAGGATCAGGGATCAAGGGTTTGAGTATGGAGGCTCAAGGATCTAGGTTTGAGTATGAAGCTCAAGGATCAAGGGTGTGCTGATTTCATTCTGGATGATTCCATGCTCCAATGATTCCTCCAAAAGGCAGGGGAGAGCCCCTCCTTATATGGGCAGGAGGCCCTGTTAGACTATGTACAACGGATTCTACAAATAGAGCAAAAAAGGAAATAAAATCATGTGGTCACTCGCGTCCGTCCGTGGATGGGCGCACGCAACAATACGGGAATCACACACCCCTCGTCTGAAGGTGGACGGGGTGGGAAAGGGAAATGAACCAAACCGCCGCAGATGTCCGCGGGCGGTAGTTGACACTCTTCACCCCTTTTCCAAAGGCGGAAGTGGGTGGGAGAGCCCCAGGAAAGGTGACGGATGAAGTTTGTGAGAGCTGGGATGGGTGGATAGGTGATCGGCTTGAGACGGTTGAGTGAATCCTGACAGGCTTGAGATTCACAACTGATAGATTGAGTGAGATGGGAGATTTGACAGATCTGGGGATTTGACAAATGCTTGGAGGCGCGGTTGGGATGGATTTGGTAAATCATGGATGAGCGCCGTGCAACGGGCGGACAGGAGATTGGAACGCGGGACGACAAAGATGAGGACGCGCAACAACAAAGATGAGGACGCGCAACAACAAAGATGAGGACGCGCAATGACAACGGCAGAGATGACAAGCAACGCCCAACAGCAAGGATGATGAGCAATGCGGATGAAGAACGCCCAAGGCGCGACGCGCGTAGATGAAGGACGCGCAACGCGCAACGCGCGACGCACGCGGATAAAGGACGCGCGAGGCGCAACGCGCAAAGCGCGTGGATAAAGGACGCGTGATGCGTGATGTTGAAGGATCAGATGAGCCTGAGGATAAGTTGGTTTATTTTTTCTTTTTTCTTTTTTTTTTCTTTTTTTTTTTTTTCTTTTTTTTTTTTCTTTTTTTTTTTTTAAGGGTTGATGCCGGATGGTAGGTTTGCGCAACAGTTTATGGGTTGAGGTCTTAAGGCGGCCAGGGTGTCCAGGATGGGGAACCACATCTCTCCCAAACTTACAGAATGTCCCTAGTCTTCTCCCAAGTTTGATGCCATAGAAAAAGAAAGGAAAGAAAGATGATTGAAACCAAAGAATGGCCATTTTGATCTCGAGAGTGGTTGAGAAAAAATATGTTGATCCAACCAAAAATCCTATAAGTGGCTGAGATAAAATGAAGGAGGCATGCCAAGTGCTCACACGCGTGGCATGAAGTAGATTTTTCACAAAACAACAAGGATCTTGCGCAGATGGTGCATAATTGGGAGGACTTACTTCTATACCAAGTTGCCTCCACAAGAGTGAAATTTCTTGACCTGATCAGCAGAGAACCTTCTGGCCATCTGAGTACCATCCAGCTCCTCCAAAAGATATGATCCACCTCTGACTTGACGGACTACTCGGTAAGGACCATTCCAGCGGTTAGAGAAAAGCTTTCCCCACTGAGTTTCCAAGGAACAATTATAAGCCAATACCAGGTCAAAAGGGTTTAAAAGGTCCCTGATTCAATTTAGGTGTTTATCTTCCCAATACTGAACTGATTTTTCTCTTGATTCCATCATCTTCTGATAAGCTTTGTTACAAATTTCTTCACTCCACTCCAGTTGCTTTGATCTGGCAACTAATATGTCAGTAGTTGAGGAAACTTGTTCCCAGGGGATGCCCAAGAAAGACTCCATTTCAAGATCAAGCAAAAGGACAGCCCTCTGACCAAAGATGATTTCATAAGGAGAGTAACCAGTGGTTTTCTTGGTGGAAATTTGATCAGAGAAGAGAACAAAGGGGAGAAACTTCTGGCAATTCTTGCCACTCTCACCAGCCAATTCGACAAGAGCAGCCTTCAAAGGAGCATGGCCTCTTTCCACAATGCCTTGTCCTTCAGGATAATAGGGAGTAGTAACTCTATGTTGTCCAGGGAGGAATCGGATCATTTCAGCAAGTTTTCCACCAAATTCCAAGCCACCATCCATAGAACAAGATTGGGCCAAGCCATAACTCATTGTCCAAGTCTCATAAAGGAAAGCTGCTACTTATTTAGAGCTGAGGTTCTTAAGAAACTTTGCTTGAACCCATCCAGAAAAATCATCCCTAGCCACAATGAGGTACTTAGCTCCACCAGCCTTAATGTGAACCACATCCATAGCAATCCTCTCAAAGACAGTGGACTCTCCAGTGGGGTAAAGAATTTTGGCCGGGCGCCTAAGATCATGTTTCTGGCCCACGTCACAACTCCTACACCATTGAGAAACGGATTTCTTCAGGGATGGCCACCAAAATTGTTTGGATATTTTTCAATAAGTTTTGGTTTCCCCACAATGACCAAGGCCTTCATGGAGATTTTCCAGGATCAAATCTTGCTTAGAAGGGATAGTGACCACAACAAGTGCACAAGGAGTTGCTCTTTTCATAAGCCTAGAACCTTGGACAAAGAAGTTGGAGGACTTCCTTTTAAGGGACCGAAATTCTTTGGCAGAGAGATCAGGGAGTCTTTGGAGAGTTGAAAGGTACTGCTCCAACTTAAGCCAGAAACCTTGCAGAAACCAGAGTAATTTTGGGAGGAGAAGGAAAAGACAGGGCGGACCAAGGGTTCTTCCTCATTGAAATCCATTCCAACCTCTGATTCATTGTCTCGAATAGGTTGTTGAGATAAACCATCAGGCATGGTGAAAGATTTTCAAGTCCTGTGAAAAATATCAAAAGAGAACAACTGGATGAAAGCCACCCAACGAGTCATTGGAGCATTTGGGAGGCTGGGGGCGTTGTTCATTTCAATAATGGATTGTGCATTGACTTGTAACTCAAAGTGTTGACCCCAAAGGACAGTCTGAAGCTTCTTCAACATTTGGGCCACACCGCAAAGTTCCAGTTTTGGCTGGGAGTACCTGGATTCCACATCTGAGAAAAGAAGAGATTCATACAGAGCAGGACGATCAAAACCATTTTCAACTTCCTGGGTAAGAACAGCCCCAACAGATTGATTACTCGAGTCCACTGCCAACTTGATCTTGCCGGCTCCGGGTCCATAAGTAATCTTTTTCAAAACAATGTCTTTCCCAAAAATTGTTTTGAGCAACTGAAATGATTGTTCACAGTCTTGGGTCCAAATCCATTCAGCATCCTTCCTGGTTAAGCAACGCAAGGGAATACAGATTTTGGATAATGAGGGGATGAAGATCCTGACATAAGTTACAACACCTAGGAAACCTCTAACTTCCATTGGATTTATTGGGGTAGGCCAGGAGATGATTTTGTTGGCTTTAGAGGGTGCCATTCTTCTTCCGTCCTAGCAGACTATATGACCAACAATTTCCAAGTCAGGGACACAGGCAGCATGTTTTGATCCATAGACAGTAAGGCCAAATTCCTCAATTTCAAAAAAAATTCTTTCCAAGACAATAGCATACTCCCAGATAAATTGTTGGATTCCTGAGTGCCAAGGTAAGAGCTCGTTATCATAGTCAGAAACTGGACCTTTAATCCCACCATCATCAATGAAGATACCCGCATGATCCAGGATTTTGTCCTGGAGGATCCACATCATCTTAGCCTGATAGACTGCAACCAAGTTGGTGGCACCTTGAGGCAATTGGGTCAGCTGAAATCAACCAAGGGAAGTATTGAAAGTAGTAAGGGGACAAGAAATAGGATGCAAGGATTGTTTGTCATAGCCACCCATAATGTCACCTAGACCATAGAAAGCTCTTCCAGAGAAGGATTCAAAAAATTCTTCAGTGGCAGGCCGCACGCCAGAGTCTTTAATAGTAACTTTATTAAGAGGTTGAAGATCATGAAACACTCTAATTTTACCATTACTCTTTAGAACACAGAAAACAGGACTGGAATAGCTAGAAGTCAATTGTTTGTATAACCTGGTTCGGACTTGTTTGCGGACCAACTTGATGAATTTGTCAACTTTAGCAGCAGGGATCGGGATCTTTTTCTTTTGAAAAGGATCATGTTCAACTACAGGGATGATGTAAGGAAGACCATAGGATTCTTTCAAGAGACCTCTCTTTTATCAACAGAAAGCAATGGATTTTTCCCTAAGAGCTAGGACATTTTTGATCAAATTTAAATCATCAGGAAGAAGCCATCCATCTGGACCAAAATTGACCACTTTCAGACGTTCTTCAGTGAACCGACCAGAGGGAATAAATGGACCAGTGAGGGATTGGGATAGACCACAGTAAGTATTGCGGGATAGCGGAGGACGCATAAGAGGACGGTTGAGGTTGAGAGGCATTGGTTGGTTGACTGGGTGGACCTTCTTTGCAACTGGTTTGTACTTTGTGGCAAAAGAGAGGAATCCCTGCTTCCTCCAAGCATTGACCAGTGAGATTTGACTACAAAAACTGAGGCCATGTTCCAATATCTTCCAAGTCCAATGTTCTGCTGCGTCCTTGAGAGGTGCCTTCTCCATAAAAGAGGATCCAAAAGATAACACATTGCTCACATGTGTGGCACAGGGTAGAGTTTTGAAAACAACAGTAGTAGAAGCCCTTGGTGGTGCACAATTGGGAGGACTTACTTCTACCCCGAATTGCCTCCACCTAAGACCATACTCCTTCATACCAAAGCCACCAAGAAAAGAATTGAGATCCAGATCTAGTTTATTCTCATTGAAAAGATTCAAAACCCAAATAGAGGATGAGTGATCAGGCTGAAAAGAAAAAGGAAAAGAAGATACAACAGATCCAGAAAGAGAAGAAATGTTTTTGGATTTTTCGGATTTTTCATGTGTTTGGGTTTTGATCTTATTTGGATGAGAAGGAAATGATGAGGAAAAAGAAACATATTCCTCTGAGGTGGGAGTTGGTCCATGAGTTGAAGTCTGAGGCTAAGAAGAAAAATAACTATCATTAGGGGCAACTATTCTGCTAAAAAATGAGAATGAAAGGAATGAGAGTCTTTATTCTGCTTTCCTTTCAGGACAGATTTGGGAGGATGACTGGGGAAGTCTCTTTCCCAACAACCAGAATCCAAAGAACAAAGGGGGACTTCAATCTTTCTGTCATAAGCATCAGGGAGGAGAATTCTCTCCCCAACTTGATCAGAAAACATCAGGGTAGCACCAAAGTCCATTAAGAAAGGCCTTCCCAAGATCATGGGACCATCCAGAGGAGTGATCCAGAAGTGACAGGTGCCAACAATATTTTGACCAATTTGAACAGGAATATCCTCAGCAATACCAACCAGTTAACAGGACTGATTCCCAATTTCATAAACCGCAGAGTTGAAACTGACCCTTGGGCTAAGTTTAAGCTTGCAGGCCATGGAGTCCGAAATCAAGTTGAGCTGAGAACCCAAGTCCACAAGGAGAGAAACCATTTTAGTTGAGTCACCAAGACAACATGGAAGAAAACCAAGAGGACAGGAATACAGGTTGGTATCTGAAGAGGGATCTGTTCCACCTGAATCCTCTATCAGAGTACCAGAGGATACCTTTAATTTGCCGGACCAATCTCCAAACGTCAACAAGAAACCCATTTCTTCATCCCTTCTGCCACAGACGGAGAGATTGACAGGAGTTTGGCCACAGATAGATCAGGGATTTTAAGATCAGAAATTTTCTTTAATACTCCTTCCACAGCATTAGGGTAGTCCTTGGAGATGCCCCTCTCAAATCAAAATTTGGGCTGGGTGGAGGGAGGACAATCAGGTGCAATAGGTGATGGAAGAGGATCTGAGGGTTGGGCAGGTTGAAGAGGGGGAGGATTATATTTTTCTTGGAACCTTTCCATAAGGGTTCCCTTTCTACTTCCATGTCTTCCACATCAGAGGAAGGAGGCTCAGGTGAAGATTGGTGTTTAATGGGTTTTTGCAGAATGGAGGATGGAAAAGGAGGAGACTTATGAGGTTTTGGTTCCTCATGGCTTTTCCTAGCTGGATCAGATTTACAGGTGCCAGGGAAGCTGGAAGAAGTGATAGCTGGGGGATACCAAGGTTGCAGAGTTCCACAGGATGATTGAAAATCCACAGAGACCAAGGATGCCTTCTTAGGAGTTGGTGGTTGGTATGAGGCCACCACATGACAGATTGCTTGATACAAATCAAAAGGGATCAAATCACCGTTAGGAAGGAAAAAATTATTTCCCTTCTTCTCTACTAACTTCTCCTCCTTGTCTTTCTGGAGTTCAGGACATCTACCGGTACCATGGCCTTCCCTATGGCAATAATAACAGACTATAGTAGATTTAGGAACAGAATTAGGAGGTTTAGAAGTGACTAAAGAGCATATTTTCTGATCTATTTTATTCTCAAATGCCTGAAGTAATTTAGTGATCTCATCTATAGTAGGTGTCTCCCAGTTGGTCTGAGGATTGGGTTTAGGTCTGCAATTGGCTTCCATCTTATTCATGATTTTGTTAGATGCTTGAAAAGAGGGGGCAAGGACTGGTTCAGTTATTTTAGGTTTTTCAAAGGTGAGAGCTGTTTGACCTTTCATCACTTTATCCACAGTATTCCTCAGAACCATGAAAGCAGTGAGATTGAACCGATTGTCTCTTGTTGTGATCATGGATCCAGATTTCACCAATTCATCCTTAATTCTTTCCTGCACTCCTGGAGAGAAAGACTGAAAAAATTGCACTCAAATTTTTTCCAATGTATCAATGTGATTGTTCTGGATAAGATAGGACCGGATAGGGTCCCAAGATTTTCTGAAAGTCTGATAGTCAGAGGCTGAGGAGATACCACCATTGGAGATCCATTGAGAAACCAGGGCATCCAAGTCTTGCAAAGTAAATCTGGCTACATCTATTTTTCCCCAATAGGCCAACATAGCCTCCTTCAGGAGCCGCCAGTTGTGAGTTTTGAATCCCACAAACAATTTGATAACCTCCATAACTTCTTCAGAAGAGATAAAAAACCGTAACTGATAAGCCATATCATATTCACTGGCACCATCCACTTCCGCAGCCATCTCATAGGAGTCCAGGAATTGTTTGACATTGGTCCCATTGAAGCCTAAATTTTTGTTCTGAGGTTTAATTTTGACCATCTTGGCCCAAAAAGATAAAGAGGATCCAGCAGATTCCATTTTGAAGGGTTCCTAAGAGATCCAAACAAGCAAAGTTCCAAGGTGGCTCACAATTGTGGCAAGAGTAGAGTTTCACAAAAACAACAAGGATCTTTCCCAGGTGGTACACAATTGGGAGGACTTACTTCTGGACCAAGCTGCCTCCACGGATCAGATCTGAAAAAAAAGAAAAAACAGAAAAAAAAATCGGATTGGATTTTGGAGTTGATTCTTCAAGTTGGGACTGTAAATCCCAAGGTTTGATCCCGGCCCGGGGGACCAAATGTAAGACTCCAAACGGTGCTAGGCCATGGCAGTTCTGTGGAGGGGAAAGGTGCTGTTTAGGCTGCCCTCCTGAGTGTTACAAAAATATTCAAATGTAACCGAGATCAAGGTCCAGGACCTGATAAATGAGGAATCAAGGCGTAGAGGATAAAGATGATAATAGTTTGGTAGCAATGGAACAGCACTATCTGATACAAGATTATGCAGGGAAAAACTTGAACAAAAGAAGTTAAAGTCTGCTTAGAGTTCAAGGAAAAAAAGCTGTTGAATGTAAACAACGCCCACAAGCTGATAACTCTGGTCGTCAGCAGAAGATTGGTGTCAGCTTGCTACTATTGCAGAGCAAGCTGCAAAAGTAACTAAAATAACATAAAAATAATAATAATACAACTAACCTGAGAAGGAGTAGGAAAACCATAAATATTATTACATAAATGGATTCTCCATCCAAAATTAGGTAGGGTCACTCACTGACCCCACCCTTGAAATACAACTACTTATATTTTTAAATAATTAAGAAAAAAGAACCAAAATACTACAGCTCCAGTATTGAACTTTTTGGCCAATTATATATTTCGCACACATTGTCACGTATACGTTTCACACCTAAAATTCAGTCAGAATTGAGTTGTTGTGTATATTTTAGGAGTTACGGGCGCAAATGTGTTTTGTCACAATTCCCGCACGCAGCCGCAGCAGCCACAGCACCCGCGCGCAGCTGAGATACAGCCATGTCAACCCTTCAGTGTTGTGTACGCAGCCCCGGGCCTCTGACAAGTACGCAGCTGCGGGACTACGGGCTGACATAGTGACAGGTGGCCCGGGTACCGCGTAAACAGGCTACAACATACACGGGAACTTGTTACATATGTAATGAAGGTTCCCATGGATAGTAGACTGTCTAAATATACATAATATTATATAAAAATACCTATATAATCTTTACATGTATTTTTTATTTAATATAATGCAAAGAATCAAGAATGTCAAAAATAAGACAACGACAGCTTCAAGAAATATATTAAAATACTTTAATATACTTTTATGAGAATTACTATACATTAAAATCTTTGTGACATACTAAGGAAAATAATGATGTAATAATAGTACATGAATTCTCATGACTTATATTTTTAAGTAATTATCTTAAAAAATCAACTGGAACTTGTAGATAAAGAGTCAAAACAATATTATGACCTTTTACTCCAGTTATATGATACATAATGAGAACTTACCTGACATCAAAATGTCCATAGAGATGTCTAATAATATCATTATTATATTACAGGGAACATATACTAAGGATAATTAATTAAATAATACATAAATAGGACATATTAGTGTTATTCACACGTCCCAATGTCCATTAATGTCCATTATAAGGTAGAATAATTCCAATACCCTAAAGAATTAGATGCTACCCGGGCTATAGCACTAGAAGCACATGATAGGCTACCCCTGGTTACCCTGCTAGCCTTAGTGACCGTCCCTTTGAGCACCTACAACCCTCAGAAGGACCATATTGGGACCCCAAAAACTATAAATACAGAGCTCTTTTGAGGATGTTGTTGGGCAGAGACCCAGTAATATTCATATCCAGACGCCTTTCCAAGGTAATCAAATACTTATAAGAGATAAGTAAGTGAGCTATGGCAATGTCTGATCAGTAATATCTGTCCTCAAACCTCTTTTTATCAATTAAAACTGCTGAACAACCTTATAACCCCAGTATACAGGTTTAACCCATCAGTACGCATCCCAAACAGATACCCAAAGGATTTAATAATATACCAGTGAGTCTTATTATCCTTTCTTTGTCGTGGTAGCTTGGCTACAAGGCCCTACCACTCCATTGTGTATTTCATATACATATTATCTTTGGGTATAATAATCTTTAAAGTAAAGAACCTAAAGTAACCAGGACTATGTGTTTTCATACTGAAATCCCTGAAGAGAGTTGTTCAAGATCCCCAATATAATTTTGGCCCCTCTATAAACATTTAATAATCAATTGGGATTCAAAAAAATAAACAATAACCAAAACATTTAACCTTGCAATAAGCTTAATCCAAGTATTCTACAGATTTTTGCTGCATTTATTAAATAATATATTTATTATTTACAATATCACCTCTGGTAGCTAAAGGATAGCAAGGGTCTTAGCATCCAAGAGGCTGAAAATTGGGGTTCTGGCCGGGAACTATTCCATTTTATTATATTTAATACCTTGGACCAGACATTTTCACAAAAAATTAAAATCAAAGATAAATTTATCTGACTTTATAACCGTGATTTTTTATTAAATTCTTTGGCAGTGGACTTAAAAAACAATGCATAATTAATAATCTATTATCTAAATCTTTTAAAGATAAGAAAAGAAGAATAAATTAAAAATTATAAACCTACCGGTTGGAAAGCTTTAACTCCAGCTCAGCAACTTAATATTTCTTCTGCACGCAAACACCTAGATAAACTCCTTGAACAAGAAGATCTTGAAAGGCGTATCAACTTTCAGGCTCTATTAAGAAAACATAAAGCTTGGAAAAAATACCACATAAATTACTTTTTGAAATATAAAAGTAAGTACACAACTTGCATCACCATTTATTTTTTTAAAAAAAATAATATTAATATATTTTATTGAACCAATAAAATACACCTTTTTTACCAGTGAACCCTCCTGTACCAGAAACCACCGGCAATGAAGTGGATCTATTAGATCAGGAAGTCCCAGACCTCTCTGGACGCCCTGAAAATATTGAGTGGACGGGTGAAGACCTCATTGAAACCCACCAAGACCCCGTAGGAATAACTACTAGAGATCAATTCAACCCCAATAAGGTCTTAGTACCTTTGAATATCAATTTCAGTGAGTTTTGAAAACAAAACTTATTTTTATGGATTTATTTCTGCAAAAAAACTTATAAAAATATTATTCTGAAAATGATCAGACGTAACACGAGAGCCTCATGAAGAATTCCCTCCTATGGATCTTTGCCAACAGCTCTCAGTAACCGTGAGACCACCATTAAGGACAACAATGAAGGGATTAGAACCCGTGAACCTGAGCAAGGAGCAGCACCAACCACTTCTGCCCTCTCCCAACCTAGACCCGGAGAAAGTAGCAGAATCAAGAAACCCTCCTTTACAAGAAGATTCCCTGCAGCCACCCCAGCAGAATCTGGCCAAGGAGTCCAGGATCAAAGACTTAGTCAAAGAACATGTGAAATATTGGGAAGAATTCAAAGAAGCCCAAGCCAAGGAGGACATTGTATCCATGAAAAAGATAATCTCCCAGGCAAAAGCCACCCAGATAGCTCTTCAGAAACTTATTCCAAGGAAAGAGGTAGAATCCTACGTAGAAAAGTGGAATCCGTGGGATCAATTAGCCCAACTGAAAGGCAAAGGATCAGGAAAGAAGAGGTCCTCTTCCCATCCAAAGCCAAAGGGAAAGAAAGACTGGGACAAGATAATATCACTAGCTCAAAAGTGGAAAAAGGTTTACAACAATTAGCCTCTAACTCTGATCCCAAACAGACCTCTGATGTAATAGCTTCCTTTTCTAATTATATGCATCATAATTTTAAGATTGTTTGTGAAAATTTGGACGGGGTTTACACCCAAATGGATAAATTAACCTCAGTAGTAGCCAAATTAATTAAGAAACAAACAAAGATGGTAGGAATGCAAGAGATTAAAGAACACACAGAGCAATTATTGTAGACAATTAATCAAGGTAGGATAAAACAAACTCAAACAATTGAGACTATGTTATCCGGAATACAAGAAGATTTTATTATGTCTTTCCACCCCTTAAAAGAAGAATTGGAAACCAACACTAACAGTTCTATTCTATCCCTTAGTGAAAAATTTGATGTGCTCAATAACAAAGTGGACCTGCAACTTAATCTGATCAAAAATGATCTTAGAGACTTAAAAGTCCGTCTGACCAACCCCTTGGGGAGTACTACAGAGGAACCAAAGCCTCCAAGACAAACTACTACTCCTTATGCACCACCCTTATTAGGAATGCATAGGAGTGACACCTTTAGGCCTAGTCCTACTCCTGAGATGGAGCAAGCCCTCAAACTGTTACCAACTATCTCTGAATGGCCCAAGTTCTCAGGAGAATGAGAATACAGTCATATAAATTTTATTAAATTTATTGATTACACCATTAACTCTTATGACTTACCAGAAGCTATAGCTGTAGTCCAGTTACCCAGACTATTTGAAGGAGTAGCATTGGGCTGGTTTATCATTAAGGGAGAAGAAGTAGAATCCTTACCATGGAATTCTTGGAAACTTCTGATCAAAGAAGAATTTGGTTCTAGAATGTGGAAAAGGAAAATGATGAAAAATTTCGAAAATTCCTCATTTGACCCCTCCAAGGACAAACCTCACAAATAGTGCTTGGAACAGAAGAAAAGATTGGATTGCATCTATCCAGATGCTGATAAAGAGGAAGTAAATGAAAGACTTCTCAACCTGTGTCCTGGAAATCTTAACCATAGCATAAGATGTAGGATGAGCATGGATGCGGACTTGCCTACTCTAATCAATGTTTTAGAAGAAGTAATAGACATGAATGGGTCGGACCAGAAAGCCCCTTCTAGACCCAAAGAGAACTATACTGTTAACAAAACCAGAGAACAACCTCCTCTAATAAATGCCTCTGACAATAAGAAACCTAATGAGAATAGGGATAAAGAGAGGACGCCTGCAACTTGTTGGAATTGTAACAAAACTGGGCATATGAGACAAGAATGTCCATTACCAAGAAGGAAGATAGCAGTCTTGGAAGGAGAACAGGAGGTTGAAGAGAATCAGAACTATGAAGATATAGCTGATACTGAAGGATCTCTTTCTGAATGTGAATTGATCTTGACCAACCCTGTTAATGTTATAGAAGGGGATATAGGTACTTCTGCAGAGATCAATAACATGCATGGGGATTCTAGCCTACCCCAACAATGGTATCCTACTATAATTCCTAGACACATTAAGGATGTCAAACCATTAACAGTTAAACCTATGAGTGGAAAAAGTTATACCACTGGTCAAACGTGCTATGCAACTGGGTTGTATAAAAACAGACCCATAAGGTTATTGCTGGATAGTGGAGCCTTTTGTTCATGTTTCTTTGCGGAATTCTTAAACAAATGGGACCCTAATTAGAGGGAACACCTTTTACCTTTCCCAAAAGCCAAATTCAGTTCTTGCAACTCTACTATGAATGCTATTGGAGTATGGACTGCTCCTATAATATTACCTCACACTAAAGGATCATTGAGAATACAATTTGAGTTTGTAGTATTACTCAGCGGTCTGTGTGACTACCTGATACTGGGTAATGATGACTTATGTCTATATGGTATAGACTTGTTCCAGAGCAGAGGAAGATACTTCAAAGTAGGAGGTAATTGGGATAAGAAGTTTAAGATATGCATTATTCAGTCTAACTTCCCCTCCTCTATTTACCAAAAGCATTTAGAAGACTTTGATCAAGAATATTTCTCTCAAGCAGCTCTGAATACAAAATTTTCTGAGGAACAGAAGAAAGATATATTAAAAATCTGCTTTGAGAACCAGAATTCTTTCTGTACTGAAGACCATCCTATTGGTGATATTAAAGGACATGATATGGTATTAACATTGACCATTAAGCCTCCTTATCCTCCTAACTTAAGAAGACCAACCTATCCGTCTAGTCCTAAGTCTAGAAAAGCTCTTGAGGAACATATCCAAGAACTGATAGACTTACAAGTATTAAGGAAAGTAGGACATAATGAACAGGTAGATGTCACCACACCTGTAATCATAGCTTGGCATAATGACAAGTCAAGAATGGTAGGAGACTTCAGAATGCTCAACAATTACACTCAAGCAAATTATTATCCTATACCCCGGATTGATCATGCTTTGCATAATTTGTCCAAGGCTAAGTATATCACTACTATGGATATGCTTCAAGGTTTTCACCAGATACCAATAAGTCCTGAAAGATGGAATTTTATGAGAATAATCTGTCATTTGGGAATATATGAATATCTCAGGATGCCTTTTGGCATAAAGAATGCTCCATCACACTTCCAGAGAACAATGGATACAGTTCTAGGTACTTACATCAGACAAGGATGGATGATGGTATACATAGATGACGTTATCATATACTCTGATGACTGGGATACTCATGTGAACCAAGTAAGATTATTACTCCAGACTATCTCCAAAGCAGGAATAAAGTTTTCCATGAAGAAATGCAATTTTGGCTACGGAGAATTGAAAGCCTTAGGACATATAGTCTTTGGTCTAACTCTAGCTGCTGATTAAAATAAGATAGCTGCTGTTATGAATAGACCTATGACTCAAAACAAGGCAGAATTACTGTCCTTCATCAGTTTCTGCAGTTATTACAGACAATATATACCAAAGTTTGCTATGCTACCTAAAAGTCTGTATGAGGTATGCAACAACAATACACGATTTGAAATGACTCATGAGAGACTAAAGAACTATGAGGAATTAAAAATAGCTATGACCTCTACTCCTCTACTTATCCAACCAGATTACTCTAAACCCTTCAAACTATACATTGACGCTTGCATGGAAGGGCTAGTAGCTGCTTTACATCAGGAAGGGATAGAAGAAGACAAACCAGTAGAAAAACCCGTACTCTTCATATCTAGACAGATCAAAGATACTGAGAAGAGATATGGGGCCAGTCAATTGGAATGTTTGACACTAGTATGGGCTTTAGAGAAGCTGCACTATTACTTAGAAGGCACCACTTTTCAAGTAATCACGGACTGCAATGCTTTTAGAACTCTTATGAACATGAAAATCCCCAGCAGACATATGCTCAGGTGGCAAATTGCTATACAACAATACAGAGGGCAGATGACTATAGTACATAAAGCTGGAGCTAAACATCAGAATGCAGATAGTCTGAGTAGGAATGTGTTGCCTAATGACTCTAACAATCCAGCATATGACACTGAAGATCAAGATATCTTTCCTATCTTGAATATCAATCTTTTTGCATTAAGTGCTCCAATAATGGGAATCCACTTATGTGAATTAGATACAGCTTTCTTCAACTTAGTAAGGGATAGCTAATCTCCTGAGATCAAGCTGCTGATTACCATTATGGAATGTGAATCCCCTGAAGCAGCTTTGATAAATAGCCTACCCGCTTCACTACTTAAACCCTATAAAGCAGGAAGGTTTACCTTTTGGGATAGTCTCCTTTACTATAGACACCAACATTCCAGCATATTAGTACTGAGCAACAAAGAGCATATACAACATATACTCCAGGAATGCCATGACAACTGTTCATCAGGACATTTATCCACAGAAAGAACCTTAGAAAAAGTGAAACAAACTGCCTGGTGGATAGACTGGAAAAAAGTCACTACAGAATATGTTACCAGCTGTGAAACCTGCCAGAAATCTAATAAAACTACTGGAAAAAGGTTTGGACTCTTACAGAAGATACCTGAACCTACCACAAGGTGGGAAATTATCAACATGGATTTTGTCACTGGCCTCCCCACTGGAGGTACTCATTCTTATAACTCTGTCCTAGTTATAGTTGACAGATATTCCAAAAAGGCAAAATTCTTACCTAACCACAAGGAGGATAGTGCTATGGATGTAGCCTTACTATTCTGGAATATGACAAGAGCTGATGTGGGTATACTCAAGATTATAATCAGTGACAGAGACCCCAAATTCACATCTGAATTTTGGAGGAATCTACATGATGTACTGGGTACTACCCTAGCAATTTCTACAGCATACCATCCCCAAACTGACGGATTAGCTGAAAGGATGATACAGACCCTAGAAGATATGCTAAGGAGGTTCTGTAGCTTTGGTCTAGAATACAGAAACTGTGATAGGTATGGCCATGATTGGGTCAGCCTACTCCCAGCCCTAGAAATGGCTTATAACAGCAGTAAACATTCTTCCACCAAGGAATCCCCTTACATACTAGAAAGAGGATGGATTCCAAAACTCCCTAGGAATAACGTGAACTATAACTTAGCCACTATTCATCCAACATCTCTTGAATTTAAAAAGATGATAGATGTAGCAAATAACCATTCTCAGAAATGTGTGGAAGAAGCTGTTGAATACAACAAACAAAGATGGGACAAATCCCATAAAGAACCTGACTTTAACATAGGAGACCAGATCTTGATATCTACAACTAACTTCAACAACCTGGCAGGCAACAGGAAACTGAAACCAGCCTTTGTTGGACCATTTGCTATCAAGAAGATGCATGGAAAAAATGCTGTGGAAGTAATCTTGAGTTGAGAATTATCAAGAAAACATCCGGTATTTCCTGTTAGCCTAGTTGACCACTTTAAACCCAGAGAAGGCAGAAACCTCCCTCCAGCAATAGTCCCAATAGAACCTGACCCCGTAAATAAAAAGGAAAAGTCCGCAGTATATTGAGAGATAAGGAAGAGAGGGTACAAGAAAAAGACATCAGACTATACTTAGTAAGATACAAAGGGGAATCTGCAGACAAAGATGAATGGTTACCAGAAAATAATATACCTGACGGACCAATACATCTCAGAAATTACAGAGCCAGTAAAAGTCACTGAAGCACCTATGCAGTTAATTTTTTTTTCTCCCAACTTTCTCCAGATTTTTTTTCAGATATGACCATATCTTGGAGTGGGGGAATGTCAGCTTGCTACTATTGCAGAGAAAGCTGCAAAAGTAACTAAAATAACATAATAATAATAATAATACAACTAACCTAAGAAGGAATAGGAAAACCATCAATAATATTACAGAAATGGATTCTCCATCCAAAATTAGGTAGGGTCACTCACTGACCCCACCCTTGAAATCCAACTCCTTATATTTTTAAATAATTAAGAAAAAAGAACCAAAATACTACGGCTCCAGTATTGAACTTTTTGGCCAATTATATATTTCACACACATTGTCACGTATAGGTTTCACACCTAAAATTCAGTCAGAATTGAGGTGTTGTGTATATTTTAGGAGTTACGGGCGGAAATGTGTTTTGTCACAATTACCGCACGCAGCTGCGGCAGCCACAGCACCCGCGCGCAGCTGAGATACAGCCATGTCAACCCGTCAGTGTTGTGTACGCAGCCCCGGGCCTCTGACAAGTACGCAGCTGCGGGACTACGGGCTGACATAGTGACAGGTGGCCCGGGTACCGCGTAAACAGGCTACAACATACACGGGAACTTGTTACATATGTAATAAAGGTTCCCGTGGATAGTAGACTGTCTAAATATACATAATATTATTTAAAAATACCTAAATAATCTTTAAATGTATTTTTTATTTAATATAATGCATAGAATCAAGAATGTCGAAAATAAACAATGAAAGCTTCAAAAAATATATTAAAATACTTGAATAAACTTTTATGAGAATTACGATACATTAACATCTTCGTGAAATACTAAAGAAGATAATGATGTAAAAATATTACATGAATTCACATGACTTATATTTTTAAGTAATTATCTTAACAAATCAACTGGAACTTGTAGATAAAGAGTAAAAACAATATTATGACCTTTTACTCCAGTTATATGATACATAATGAGAACTTACCTGACATCAAGATGTCCATAGAGATGTCTAATAATATCATTATTATATTACGGGGAAAATATACTAAGGATAATTAATTAAATAATACATAAATAGGAAGGATTAGTGTTATTCACACGTCCTAATGTCCATTAATGTCCATTTTAAGGTAGAATTATTCCCATACCCTAAGGAATTAGATGCTACCCGGGCTATAGCACCAAGGGCACATGACAGGCTACCCCTGGTTACCCTTCTAGCCTTATTGTCCTTCCCCTTGAGCACCTACAACCCTCAGAAGGACCATATTGGGACCCCAAAAACTATAAATACAGAGCTCTTTTGAGGATGTTGTTGGGCAGAGACCCAGTCATATTCATATCCAGACGCCGGCCCAAGGTAATCAAATACTTATAAGAGATAAGTAAGTGATTTATGGCAATGTCTGATCAGTAATATCCCTCCTCAAGCCTCTTTTTATCAATTAAAACTGCTGAAAAACCTTATAACCCCAGTATACAGGTTTAACCCATCAGTACGCGTCCCAAACAGATACCCAAAGGATTTAATAATATACCAGTGAGTCTTATTATCCTTTCTCTGTCGTGGTAGCTTGGCTACAAGGCCCTACCACTCCATTGTGTATTTCATATACATATTATCTTTGGGTATAATAATCTTTAAACTAAAGAACCTAAAGTAACCAGGAATACATGTTTTCATACTCTAATCCCTGAAGAGAGGTGTTAAAGATCCCCAATATAATTGTGGCCCCTCTATAAACATTTAATAATCAATTTGGATTCAAAACAATAAGCAATAACCAAACCATTTAACCTTGCAATAAGCTTAATCCAATTATTCTACAGATTTTTGCTGCATTTATTAAATAATATATTTATTATTTACAATATAACCTCTGGTAGCTAAAGGATAGCAAGGGTCTTGGCATCCAGGAGGCTGAAAATTGGGGATAATCAACTCAAACCCAAGCAACCTCCAGGTTCTCAATGAACCTGCCCAACTCTCCGCAATCAAGCGCTTGAATGGTACCAGATAACTGTGGGTGGCTGTACAAGACAAAGCAAAATGTTTAAGAAGCTCCAAAGCAAACAGTAACTGATTTAAAGCAAGGATAACCTCAACACTTCTCAAGGGACTCAAGAGTAGGCTGGAAGAATGCAACTCCAAAGGAGCTGAGGGGAGGTCTAACACTCCAGGTCTTAAGCTTAATAAGACCTCTTTACTCAATCGTGATTGGCTCCAGAAAGGCAATCAGGGATCAGGACCAGTATGGTCAGAGAAAGGGATCAAGGAGTGTTATAACACACTCAAACAAATTCCAACAGACAGAATTTTCCTTAAACCAGCAAGGCTATTGGTTGGTGATAAGGATCAGGGATCAAGGGTTTAAGTATGGAGGCTCAAGGATCAAGGGTTGAGTATGGAGGCTCAAGGATCAAGAGTTGAGTATGAAGCTCAAGGATCAAGGGTGTGCTGATTTCATGCTGGATGATTCCATGCTCCAATGATTCCTCCAAAAGGCAGGGGAGAGCCCCTCCTTATATGGGCAGGAGGCCCTGTTAGACTAAATACAACGGATTCTACAAATAGAGCAAAAAAGGAAAGAAAATCATGCGGTCCCTCGCGTCTGTCCGTGGATGGGCGCACGCAACAATACCGGAATCACCCACCCCTCATCCAAAGGTGGACAGGGTGGGAAAGGGAAATGAACCAAACCGCTGTGGATGTCCGCGGGCGGTAGTTGACACTCTTCACCCCTTGTCCGAAGGCGGAAGTGGGTGGGAGAGCCCCAGGAAAGGTGACGGATGATGTTTGTGAGCGTGGGGATGGGCGGATAGGAGATCGGCTCAAGACAGTTGAGTGAATCCTGACAGGCTTGAGATTCAAGACTGATAGATTGAGTTAGATGTGAGATTCAATGGATCTGAGGATTTGACAAATGCTTGGAGGCGTGGTTGGGATGGATTTGGTAAATCATGGATGAGCGCCGTGCAAGGGGCGGACAGGAGATTGGGACGGCCGAGGAAAAAGATGAGGAAGCGTGACAACAAAGATGAGGACGCGCAATGACGACGGCGGAGATGACAAGCAATGCCCAACGGCAAGGATGATGAGCAACGCGGATGAAGAATGCACAACGCGCAAGGAGCGACGCGCAACGCGCGCGGATAAAGGAAGTGCAACGCGCAATGTTGACGGATTGGATGAGCCTGAGGATAAGTTTGTTTTTTTTTTTTTTTTTTTTTTTTTTTTTTTTTTTTTTTTTTTTGGGTTGATGCCGGATGGTACTTTTGCGCAGCAGTTTATGGGTTGAGGTCTTAAGGCGGCCAGGGTTTCCAGGATGGGGCACCACACCGCTTGCTCCCCCCTCTCTCTCACTTCCCTCCTCCATCCCCATCAAATTCCATTCTCTTCATTCCCTTGTCTTTCCAAGCCCCATCTTCCATGCCCCTGCTGCCAATCTAGTCCCCCTACTCTTATCTTCTAACCTCCATCACCAGCGCCATCAATCATCCTGAGCATGGCCTGCATCAAGCCACATCCTGGTTCATTCTCCAAACCCACTCATCACAACCATCAACCAATCCCAAAGAGGCCCAACACAATTTATTGCTGGGTGAGTCCCTGCATTGGTCCTGTTGAGATTGTTGATGTAATCTGCTGAACATGTCTTCTCCTGTTTTTTCAGCTTGTCTCATCTGCGTGTGTGTTTTCAGTTCTATGAGTGCAGAGACTCCATACTTGGAGGACTTGGGCCAGAGATATCTTGTAAGTCTGATCCAGATCCTAGGCTGTTGGAATCACCACCTGAACAACCAGGTGATCTAGCAGTCATGGGTCTTGGATCAGGTAAGTTGGAGTTGCTTTTCTTCTTTCATCTTTACCAACTTTTCCATCTACCTTTACTCTGGTTCTAATTCATCACCTTCTTATCTTTATTAGGAGTGGGTTTTCAAAGGTAATAGCTATCATTATTAGGTTCACTAACCTGTTTTTCCAGTCTTTTCAGGTGCACTCATAGTCTCATTCCTAGTTGTTCTCAACTCATTCTGAAATATAGTCTTTTCAGCCTCTTTTTTTCCAACAGGTCCATCAGCAGCCTATCATCCTCAGCCTCTTTGCCATCCTATTGACTCTCATCAACCCTGAATCAATTCCCTCCACAGCTCTGGACCCCCAACTATCAATGTGGGGTGATGACCCTATTTGAAAGGATCATGATTTTCCCCATCCTGCACTTTTAAATGTCTTTCTTCATTCACTCTACCTCTCATCCATCCCCCTCACCAAACCTGGTTCTAATCCCTCTCCTCTCTCACTTCCATCAGCTAGGCTAAACTCAGACAAAATGAGGATGAGGAGCAAATAATTTTTCTCTTTGGTCAAAGGGCTTGGCTTACATTAACCATCAGCCCACACCATTGTGGAAAGAGATTGTGTATTGGGTAAAATTCTCTGCAACAATATCAAATTCTCTGCAACAATATAAAATTCTCCACAACAATCTCACTCCAAGTTCCAGAAAGCCCACTAGCCCTTGAGTCACACTCCTGGACCTCCGCAATTCCTAATCAAACTTGACTTCCTCACCCTAGCTGGAAACCACTAAAGCTAACTTGCAATGAAATAATAGTGAATAAACAAGACAGACTCCCCAAGGAGCTCTGAACTTGAACCATTTCCCTCAATATGAACTTTGAGAACTCTTTCTGGTAATTACACTCCAAAGTAACAGAAGAAAAGAATCCAGCTATAATTTTCCATGATAATCTCCAATCATGATGATAATGTCCAATAATAATCTCTGATGATGTTCCTATATCAAAAGAAAAGCTTCCTTATATATACAACAAATAACAAAAGAATGCAAACCAAAAAGGAAAGACACCTATTGTCTCTGTGCCTTGCGCACTGACCCTCCTTAGCTGCTCCAAAAAGGAATGTAAACTTCTAATGAAAGACTCCTTTTGTCTCTGTGTATTCTGCACTTACCCTCCTTAGCTACTCCAAAAAAGGAATTTAAAATGCTAATGGAGACTCCTCACCGCCTCCATGCATTCCAAATTGATGTTCCTTACTAATAGTCCAACCCTTACCCAATCCAATGATTTGCAGTAGATTCAATGATCCTGATGCCAATTCCTCTTAAAAGTTGAGTTGCGCCAATGCATAACTAACAATAGATCCTTGTTGATCTTCCCCAGCGGATTGCTCCTAATCCTGCATGCGGAATAACTACAAATCCCCAACAACCCACATGAAACCTCCTCAACTTTAGCATTCATTGCCCCACACCTCCTCAACCTCAGTTCATATCCCATAATTGACCTAATCTGTACTACTTAGCTTTGATAACTTGCTTCCGCATTAGTAAACCCACATCCATGGAGGGAAAGTTATGTTTTCCCATGCTTGATGTCTGCAAAAGGCAAAAAATCCGGCCCATTCTTGTCATTGTCCCCAAAAAAACTGCGCACCGCACCAATGCTGAGCCCTTAGCTAATGAACTCCAGAATAGAAAGTCAGCCAATGCGCTTCTCTGAGCCTATTGTGCTGCGGAATTCCAACCACAGCTGAGCCATTCCAAGTCAAATTTCCAGTGCTGAGCCTACTTGCCTCCATGTCTATAAATAAAAACCACACCGTTCCATTAGCATTAATCACATGGCTTCTTTCATTGTGAAGGAACATACAATCCAATCATCAATTTGAGCTGAAAGAGGAGCAAAAAAGGGTTGCAAAAATCAGTTATTGGAGTGGACCAAGGGATCCAAGTGATGGATTGGGGGGGTTTATTTCTGTTTCATTGTTAAAATAAGACTGTAACTTTCTCCTTATCAAAACATGAAAAAATGTGTAATAGTTTTTTTTGCAGATAAACAAAACAGAAATCACAATCTGATTTTAAAAAAATCATTTTATCTACTGGACCAACTGTGCCAGCAATAGAATCCAAAAAAAAAGGTTTAATCATCATCAAGGACAACAATGATTTGACCCCTCAGGGACCTTCTGAGCCTCAAGTTAAAATCCTGTCAAAACAACCTTGACAGCAAATTGACAAGGGCCTAACTGCAATTAGGGTGGAATCCGCATTGAGTGGTCAGCAAACCCTCAACCACCTTTGATGTTTTGGAATGCCAACATTATTTTGACGGGTCCACTCTCACTAAGGGAGTGTGGTCAAACGGGTGTTGCACCAGCTGGTGGCTCAACAGAAAGTTGGCCCGTGGTGTACATACATACATACACATATACATACATACATACATACATACACACATGCGTACATAAATACATAAATTCATGTGTACATACATAAATACATACATACATACATACATACATACATACATACATACATACATACATACATACATACATACATACATACATACATACATACATACATACATACATACATACATACATACATACATACATACATACATACATACATAGATACATACATACATACATACATACATACATACATACATACATACATACATACATACATACATACATACATACATACATACATACATACATACATACATACATACATACATACATACATAAATACATGCATACATACATACATACATAAATAAAGGCACACACATACAAATACATACATACATATATATATATACATACTAGTATGTGCCCCCAAATTTGGGGAGGCATGACATTTTCCCAGTTTGGTATGGGCTTTGCCCAGTGTAGTATTGTAATGGCCTGGTGTCAATGCAAGAGATTCATAAAAAAATTGGCCAATGAATACAAAAACAACAACATTGATGCTGGCTGAGGTGTGGGAAGTTTTTCAATCTTTTTATAGAAGCAGATAATATGAATTCATTGTTTCAATTGCCTACATAATAGATTATTTGCAAGAAGCTTGAGGACAAAAATGTATACATGTATATTATTTCAACAGCTTTTATTTTATTTTCTAGTTATCCTGAAATATACTTTAATTCCTTTATGGAATTTTTAAATTCCTCAATGTTGGCCTTTCCCACAAGGAAAGGAAGTCTTTTCAATATTTTAAGATTTTTTCACCTGGAATTCCTCAAAGATATCTACATAATTTCAGCCTAACTCCTCCTTTATTGATCCCTCAATCTAAAAATTTTCACATCCTATTCATGGGAGCCTTTCCTTCAAAATTTGTTTAAATATCCTTCTCTAAAATTAACATTCAAAATTATGGCATCAATATATGCAGGTTCTTCAATTAATTTTTCATATGGAAAAAACTTGGTTACTGAATAAGTTGCATAATTTTCCTCACCATCTCTTTTTAGCACCCCCTCCCAAATGTGAGCCATGATTTTTTCTACATTATGAACATTTCCAATCTATGGAGGGTGTGGGGGTTTAATATGTTTGAATTATCACAAAATTCTTGGAATAGCTACCTTTTTAAACCAAGTTGGTTTTTCTTTCTCCTTATATATTTTATTTCATTATTAAGTTACCATCAACAATATTCATATCACCAAGAATTTTTATTTTGAAAGCTAGTGATGGTTGATAATTAACCCTTGAAATTTTACAGAAAAATAAACCCTCATTTTTTCAAGCCTCCTACCCCAGATTAAACTAGGGATTAGGATCATAAAATTTATACAAAAACCAGAATTTTCATTTCCAGAAATGTTTGCACTCATAACTATTTTTCAAGGCTGCTTGAAATTAAAAGTTTTCTTAATTTTCCACAGTTAGCAAATCTCAAAAGAGAAGTAAAAATACTGAGTTATTATATGGTATCAATTTGGGTTATGCAATATAAATTGAGAGTTAGAAGTATAAATTGGATTGATTTGACTTAAGCATAATTTATCCTCAAAGCTTGAAGGAGCTCAAAGTTTGATACCCAGGATAATTTTATTTTTCAAAATTGAAGGTCTAATTTTTGAAGCATGAAATTAAAAATAGGGTATATCATAGTTAGAAAATATTTCATTGGAAAACCACAATTTTTTGTCCAAAACCCCCATTTTTAATAGATAGTTTCTTAGATAAACAAAAACCTTAACTAGTGTATTTCCAAATGGTGTGTTTCACACATAAAAAGCTGAATTTTGTGCATCTTTCAATACTCAAAAAACCATAATAATGCATACTGAAAGCAAAAGACTGCTTGTCACATCCCACAAGCCTCCTATCACCATCCATGGAACTAAAAAACTTTCTAAGAACTCAAACCCAGCTCATCCAATGACTCTAAAACCAACAAGAAACTTTAGAGAAAGCCTTGACTCACACACATTGTGGAAAAGAGCAAAATTAATTTTGTACTACTGGTAAAAATATGAGGTCTGGTGAGAACCAAGGAGAAGATAAATATTCTGAAAACTATTGAACTGAAACCATGTGGTCACTTAGGAAGCTGAAACATGATTGAATCTTTTCTTTAGGCAATTAAACAGTCCCCAAATTGGCAGTAAAAAACTCAGCCACAAACTAAAAATGAAGTGAACACATTTGTGGTAATTTAATTTTGACATTCTCCATCCATCATAATTCAAAACCAGAATATTTCATGACCAAGCCAACAACCACATGAAAAATTGAAATATTATCATCCAAACCTCCACCACATAACCAACCTTGAAAACTTTTCAGTATGCCTTCAAAGAAAATCTGTCCCCTCAAACAATCCCTGTAGCTCATACATCCAATCCTCACCCTTGAAAGTGTATAATCCTTTCCTTTGGGCTCAACCCTCCCAAGAATTGAAAATGGATTAAAAACTTTGTGATATTTTAAATCATCTCAAAACAAAAATTGATCTATTCAATGAAAACTTAAAACCAGAACAGATTAATTTTTTCAAAACATTTTGGTTTATCAATGGCACTTCCTTTTTTAGAATTTGTCCATCAGCTCCACCATTATGCAATGAAAAATTTGAGGATTCATTTATTTTAAAGTTTTGAGTAAAACCTATTGAAACCCCAATTTTTTTGAAAAAAAATAAAAATTTGATGTGAAAAAAAGGCTTTATGGTTTGTTTATAAATCTGAAGCAAGGTGATTTGGTGGCTCTCAAAGAAATTTTTAGTGGTTGTTAATTTGGATTAAATGATCCATCATAATATTATTTCTCTTTCCCTGATAATAACCCACTTTAAACTTCAATATGTATTTATCTAAATTGAGAAGTCTAGTTGGTTTGATTCAGTCATAAATTAATAATTCTTAATTACTAATGTGTCACCCTCCCATTTTTTTGGAATTTTTGGATATCTTCTTTGAGGAAATTTTTCCCAATAACTCATATATTTATCTTGAGAGTCCGATTTTTAATCATACCAATGCGCTAGATAATCAGATTTTTTGATGTATTTTTTTATTCATTGAACTTGAGATCCTTTCTACTACCATCAATTTTTTGAGAATTACAACATCCTTTCCATGGGATCAAATCAGCTTCCATTCATAATTTTCTGATATTTTAGATCAAAGAAATTTCACACCTCATGAAATAATTCCCTCATGCCTTGGTAAAAAAACACAACATGTCACATCTACCATATTTTCACAGTCCTATCAAAGTTAGCAAACCCGCAATTAGAAACCAGCCATTTTTTTTAACCAAACCCACCATTTTTAATGGGGGTTTCTGAATTACACATAACCCCTAACTGGTGTATTTCAAAATGGAGGGTTTCATGAAACTGGAGGATTTCAAACATAAAAACCGCCATTTATGCATCATCATCCATCCTCCATGATGGCATGCAAAACACCCATCTACACCTCCACATCAGCCAATCCATCCCAATACCATCCCCATTGCTTCACACACACCTCATCCCCTTTTCCTAGACTGCCAATTCTTCTTCTACAACCCTCAAATGTTATACAAAGATTTGTTGATCCCCACCCCAATCTAAGTGTATGATTGGGAGGGATCAAGATGGGAGGAGATGATTTGAAAAACAATCCAACCATCTTCAATGAATGTCTCCCTGTTCCCTCTGCCTCACCTTTGATATTTCAACTAACCCTTGACTCTCTCATCATCTTACTGATCTTGTTCAAGTGAACTCTCTCAAATTTGAATTCCCCCATCTACTTCATCCACCCTCACACTCCTTCAGGTTGGTTTATCAATCTCAACCTCCAAAACTTCCCAAGCCTATTTTCATCAACATCTCAAGCTCCAATGATGATCTTCCTCCACAAACCATCCCATCGTCCTCCTCCTCTAGATCCCTGGTTTTTCAACCATCCACCTCCCCTCAATCCCCAATGAAATCCCAGATGGATTCAAGATAAATTGGTCCTAGTTGACCCCACCACGCATGGTAAGACTCTCACCTTGGATCTCATTCATGCTCCCTGTGTCCAGCCAGTATAAGAAATTTCTCATGATTGACAACTCTCAAGCTGATATTGAGTTCTAATATACCCCTACAAAGGCCAGGAGACGAGCAGATCCAGTACTAGTTATCTAATTAGAGGCCTTTCTTTCAACTTACGGGATCCTCCTAAGCCAGCCAACCCATTTGTATTTTTGTTTGGATGACCGGCTATCATCTCCTCATCACCATCCTTGACAAGTCTAGCCCCAACGCTTCCAGACAGATCCTACGCGGTTCTGCCTTGACCCTTTCAGCTGGCCGCACCCCTCACCCAACCTCAACTGGCTTGCCCGGTCAGCTGGACTTCTGAATTGCCAGCACAACCTCCTACTTTCCCAGTAAACCTGCTGGCTTTTGGTCTAATCTCAGCCATGCACCCACCACTTGGATTGGGGAGAGGTGGGAAAACCTACAAGAACTTTTGCCCATCAGCCTGACCACTCTCTGGTATGAACCCAATAGCATCCTTTCCCCCCTCAGCCTCTGCACCTCCCTCCTTCACACCCTCTCCCACCCTCAATTATTTCTTTGGTCCCATCAGCCTTGATTGGATTGATCATCCCCCCAGTCATCCCATCTTCTCTCCTATCACCCACACCTCCAAAAACCCCCGTTCAAGCTCCCCTGAAAATCCTCCCAAGATGACTAAATCCAAGAAAAACTGCATATCCAGTGCTGCTCAAACTCTCACTCAGCCTTTGACTAGCTCTTTACCCCTCCCCAATCCAAAATCACCTCCCGCAAAACTTGACCTACCAACCGCTAGATTTGTTGCCAAATTATTGGGAAAAGCTAACTATCAACATGGCTCAACCAATTTTGGTTATGGCACAATTCAGCTCTATTGTGATCTCAAAGAGAATGAGGATCCCAAGAGTCAAGCTTCCCATCAAAAACAACCTCAAAACTCATTCATCAAGTCCAATTGTCAAGGCTTTTTGTTCATCCCACAACAAAGGCAAGAATTGGTTACCTTGGGGTGCCACTTTGTCAAGTAAGACATAAATATGAATGAGAGAAACCCAAAAGGAGAGACAATGTCCTTAATGCTCTCAGCTTCATGTAACTCTTCATCATCCCATTTGGCCAAGACGTGAGGAAACCTGTTGATGGGTCTAAACCTATTGATTCATCCAAATTCATTGGATAGCCTCTCCAAACAACCAGAATTCAAGATTTTGTACAGCTTCTCAATCATCAAATCATCAAACTTCAACTCCCAGCCCCATCTTTCATGAAATATGAGTATCCAACTCATTAGCATTTGTACGTACCAATCACCTTTTTTCACCTATGAGTTTCAAGCGTCTTGCCAAGGGTTGATTCAGGTATCTTGCCTAACAACTTGACCAAAATTGACCAACAAGTGGGAAGTTGTGTTGAAAGTTGAATGGTGTATTCTTGTTCCTTGTTTTTCCTGTCTCTTCTGTTTTTTCTTTTCCCCTTCCTCTGTCTTCCCTTATGATGTCACAGATTCAGTGCGCACGCTTCTCTATTCTCTTCTCACCATTTCATCTATTCCGCGTGCACCAATACCAGTCCCAAGGCTTCCTAACCCTACCTACATCACACAGGCTCTCCCAAGACTTCTTTGATTCTCCACTCAATGTAAAACCTCTCAACCACTCATTCCAATCTCTCACCTACGTTCTCTTCATTCTTTCAAACATCATCTCCTCAATCCTTTGACTCTATCTCCTCTTCTCAACACTCATTGACTCAACTTCCTGTCCTCAACTCCTATCACCTAATTTGCTGGTAAGACTTTTCCCTGAGTTGTCTTCCTGCTGTCATCCTCAAACTTGCACAAACTCACCGCAACATTCTTTGGGATCCAAGAATTCCTGTCACCTTTGTGAGACTCCAAACTTTTCTAGGCCGTGGAAGTTCTGTGGGGGGGAAAGGTGCTGTTTAGGCTGCCCTCCTGTGTGTTACAAAAATATTTAAATGTAACCAAGATCAAGGTCAATAACCTGGTAAATGAGGAATCAAGGAGTAGAGGATAAAGATGATAGTAGTTTGGTAGCAATGGAACAGCACTATCTGAGCCAAGATTGTGTGGGAAAAACTTGGAACAAAGAAGCTAAGGTTTTTTTAAAGTTCAAAGAACAAAGCTTTTGTACGTAAACAATGCCCACAACCTAATAACTCTAGTTCTCAGCATAAGATTGGGGATGATCAACTCAAAGCCAACCCACCTCCAGGCTCTCAATGAACCTGCCCAACTCTCCGCAATCAAGCGCTTGAAGGGTACTGGATAACTGAGGGTGGCTGTACAAGACAAAGCACTATGTATAAGAAGCTCTAAAAGCAAACAGTAACTGATTTGAAGAAAGGATGACCTCAATACTTCTCAAGGAACTCAAGAGTAGGCTGGCAGAATGCAACTCCAAAAAAATAAAGGAGGTATAAAACTCCAGGTCTTAAGCTTAATAAGACCTCTTCAATTAATTGTGATTGGCTCCAGAAAGATGATCAAGGAGGGATCAAGACCAGTATGGTCAGAGTAAGGGATCAAGGAGTGGTATAACACACTCAAGAATTCCAACAGACAGAATTCTCTTCAACCAGCAAGGCTATTGGTTTTTGATAAGGATCAGGCCACAGAGTGGCAAAGATTAAGGATCAATGGATCAGGGGGAAATGATAGATATACCCAGGATGAGGATGAGGATTTGATTTCAATGATAACCGGGGGGGACATATGCACACCCTCCCATGGATTTTTTTTTTAGAAAAGTCAGGGGAGAGCCACTCCTTTTATGAGACATGGGTCCCTATAGGTTATGTACAGGTGATAACACACATAGAGTGGAAAAGAAGCACAATTTCATTTTTTTTTTCTTTTAACGGACATGAGAAAAAAAGACAAAAAGAGAAACTGATGATAAAAAAAACAAAAAAAAATAATTTAAATAATAAAAAAAAATCTGGAGTGAGCAGGAATGAAATGGTCACCAGCCCATGCCAATAATGGGCATGGGCAGGAGACCCGCGGGTGAAAAAGAATGCAGACAGGCTGATGGGCGCCAGCAATTGCTGACCTCGGATGATTGCACAAGAGCGGCTGGAGGTCATTGTTGGGTGAGATTGTTTGGATGGCTGCTGGAGTCAGTGAAAATGGACGTGGTAGCGGTTGGGTGATGATAAGAGGAGGACTCTTGGGAAAGATTTTTGGTCAATTGGTTGGATGACTGGCCAAGGTGGGAGATAGGGATGCAAGATTGGTTGGGGGAACAACCAATCAATTCAGCGGATGGAGGTTGTTCCCATGACCAACCTTGGGAAGATGACCAGATTGGATGGCTGCGGGGTGAAGGATTGTTGAAGTCAATACAGAGGTACTGGGCTGTTTTGAGGGATTGAACTTAGAAAGTGTTTTTTTGAAACCTTCTGTTCCTTTTCATTGTGGCCACAGCCACAATCATAGTTTTCCAGTAGAGTCCTGCAGTTATATTCTGGTTTGCCTAGTTGCTTGTTATCCAGATTATGTAAGGAGAAGAGATTCAACAATGCTGTATTCCTGGAAGACTTTTGGGGGGGATATTGTCTTGATAGCTCTTGAGAATGCCTTGCGCAATATGCGCAAGGATATATTCTTGAGAAAAGATAAATGAATGCCTTTAATGATTCTTGTTCATCAGCTGTAGGCTTTTACGGGAATCTCAGGGTGACGGTGTGCATGAACTTCCAAGTCGCTCAACCCAATTCAGCTTTTGAAGTAGCATTTGCAATTTTGGGCATGATTGTTCCACCTTTGAGGCTCTCCTTGGAGGGGATCAATTTGGCAAGTTGAGGAAGTAATTGGTTGTTGTGGGTGTCATCATGGAAATTGCCATGAGGATGGAGGAAATCTGCAGGGTTGGCTAGACAAGAGCCCCCGGGGGGTATCTGATGGATGGCCATTGCCGTTAATGTTGATGACGATGCTGGTGCCAACAAGGGTTGAGACAAGCCAAGCTGGTCTTCACCCGTGCAATTTGGAAAACCAAAGGACCAAAGCAAGAAGCACAAAGATTGAAAACAAGACCTGGGCAGTTGGACACTCCAAGAGATGATCCTAAACAAATAGGAGAGTGGGAGCTGGAAGTTTGGGAACTGGATATGGAAATCATTCTGGATCAAAAAAGTTTTTTTTTTTTTGGATCTAAATGGAAGCTATATAAAAGTTCATAAAAATTTTACTTTTTCCGTACTGGTCAAGAGGTGTCCCAGATTGGGCACCACACTGTCCACTCCAACTCTCAAAACTATCTGTTCCTGCTTAAGCTGCCACTCAGCCTACTTGTGATCAACCTTCCTTGACTCTCAAAGCTTGATGTTTGTTTCTCATGATTTTTGCATTTTCTCTTTTAACTCTAGTTTCCCTTTCCACTGATTCTCTTTGTTTCTCAGCCCTCTCAAGTTTTTCTGCCTTAACCTATTTCTTTGAAATCCAACAATTTTTACTTGCTCAATCAAGACTCTGTTTGAAGATATTTGCTAAATAGAACTTGTAAGCCTCCTGAATGCCAAGACCCTTGCTATCCTTTAGCTACCAGAGGTGATAGAATAAATAATAAATGTATTATTCAATGAATGCAGCAATAATTTTTAAAATATTGGGATAAAGCTTATTGCAAGGTTAATTGGGTTGGATATGGTTTATTGTTATAAATAAATATAGAGAAATTGATTATTAAATAATTTATAGAGGGGTCACAATTATATTGGGGATCTTTAACACCTCTCTTCAGGGAATTCAGTATGAAAACACGTAGGCATTGTTACTTTGGAACCTTTAGTTTAAAGGATATTTTGCCCAAAGATAATATGTATATAAAATACAAGGTGGAGTGTCAGGGCTTTGTAACAAAACTTCCACAACAGAGAAAGTATAATAAGACTCACTGGTATATTATTAAATCCTTTGGGTACCTTTTTGGGATGCGCAATGATGGGTTAAACCTGTATACTGGGGTTATAAGGTTGTTCAGCAATTTAAATTGATAGAAGAGGTTTGAGGAGGGATATTATTAATCAGACTAAAGAAATAGATCACTTACTTATCTCTTATAAGTATTTGATTACCTTGGCATGGTTTCTGGATGTAAATATAATTGGGTCTCTGGTTATCAATATGCTAAAAAGAGATCTTTATTTATAGCTCTTGGAGTCCCAATATTGTCCTTCTGAGGGGTACAGGGGCTCAAAGGGATGGACACTGAGGCTTGCAGGGTAACCAGTGGTAGACTGTCACCTTTCCATGGTTCTGTAACACGGGTAGCATCTAATTCCACAGGGTATGGGAATCATTATACTTTAGAATTAATGTTTGGATGTGTGAATAACACTAATCTGTCCTTTTTATTTATTATTTAATTAATTATCCTTGGTAAATGTTCCCAGTAAGCTAATAATTATTTTAATGGACATTCTTAAAGATATTATGATTTCAGGCAAGTTCTCATTATGTATTAAATAATTGGAGTAAAGTCATGATATTGATTTTACTCCTTATTTTCAAATTTCAGTTGATTTACTAAAATAATTACTTAAAAATTATAAGTCATGGGTATTCATGAAATATTTTTACATCACTAGTTTTATTAGTATGTCACAAAAATATTGATGTCTGTAAATTCTTATGCTGGTATATTAAAGTATTTTGATATATTTTTAGAAGTATTCATTATCTTATTTTTGACATTTTTGGTACTTTGAATTATATTTAATAAAAAATTTGTATAAAGGTTATTTAAGTATTTAAATATAATTTTATGTATTATTAGACTATCTACCATCCACAGGAACATTTATTACATATGTAGAATGTTCCTGTGTAGGTTGTAGCATTTTTACGTGGTACCTATTTTTCTCAGGCCACCTGTCACTTTGTCAACCCATAGTCCCACAGCTGCGTACTTGTCAGAGGCCGGGGGCTGCAAACACAGCTGATCTGTAGCTCAGCTGTGCGCGGGTTCATTGGCTGCTTTAGCTGCGTTGGGGAATTGTGACAAAACACGTTTCCGTCTGTCAATCCTAAAATATACACAACACCTCAATTCTGACTGAAATTTAGGTGTGAAACCTATATGTGAAAATACATGTGAAATATTTAATTGGCAAAAAATTTCAATAGTGGTGCAATGGTATTTTGGTCTTTCTTTCTTTAATTATTTAAAAATATAAGGAGTTGGATTTAAAGGGTGGGGTCAGTGAGTGACCCTACCTGATTTTGGGTGGAGAATTCATTTATGCAATAATATTCATGGTTTTCCTACTCCTTCTTAGGTTAATTGTATTATTATTATTTTCATGTTATTTCTGTTACTTTTGCAGCTTGCTCTGCAATAGTAGCAAGCTTACAATCCCCCACTCCAAGATATGGCCATAATTGAAAAAAAATCTGGAGCATATTGGGAAAAAATTAATTCCATGTGTGTTTCAGTTCCTTTTGCTGGCTCTGTAGTTTCTAAGATGTATTGGTCCATCAGGTATATTATTATCTGGTAACCATTCATCTTTGTCTGCAGATTCTCCTTTGTATCTTATTAACTATAGTCTAAAATTTTTTCCTTGCACTATCTCTTTCTTGTTTCTCAATATTCTGCTGACTTTCCCTTTTTCTTTCTTTGGGTCAGGTTCTATTGGTATCATTGCTGGAGGGAGGTTGCTACCTTCTCTTGGTTGAAAGTGTTTTACTAGGCTAACGGGAAATACTGGGTCTTTCATTTATACTCTTCACTCAAGATTACTTCTACAGAATTTTTGCCATGCATCTTTTTGATGAAAAATGGTCCAAAAAAGGCTGGTTTCAGCTTTCTGTTACCTGCTAGATTTTTGAAGTTGGTAGTGGATACCAAGATCTGATTTCCTATTTTAAATTCAGGTTCCCTATGTGATTTTTCCCATCTTTAATTGTTGTATTCTACTGATTCTTCTATTCTTTCTTGAGGTAGAGCAGTTCCTAACCCTTCCATACATGTGTCAATTTACAGTTTAAAGGGATTGGAGTAATCTGGTTGAATGAGTCAAGGAGTAGAGGTCACAGCTATTTTTAGTTTCTCATATTTTTTCAATTTCTCATGTGTTATTTCCAACAGAGTGTTATTGTTGGGTAATTCATACAGGCTTGTAGTTAGCATAGCAAAATTTGGTATGTATTGTCTGTAGTAACTGCAAAAACTAATGAAAGAAAGTAACTCTGTCTTATTTTGAGGCACGGGTCTGTTCATGACAGAAGCTATCTTATTTTGATCAGCAGCTCAAGTTAGACCAGAGACTATATGCCCTAGGTCTTTCAATTCTCCATATCCAAAGTTGCATTTCTTCATGGATACTTTTAATCCTGCTTTGGAGATAGTTTGGAGTAATAATCTCATTTGGTTGATATGAGTATCCCAATCATCAGAATATATGATAAAATCATCTATATATACCATCATCAATCCTTGTCTGATGTATGTACCTAGAACTGTATCCATTGTTCTCTGGAAGTGTGATGGGGAATCCTTTTTAGCAAAGGGCATCCTAAGATATTCATATATTCCCAAATGAAAGATTATTCTAATGAACGTTCTAATTTCAGGGCTTATAGGTATCTGGTGGAAACCTTTAAGCATATCCATAGTACTGTTATATTTGGCCTTGGACAAGTTATGTAGAGAATGATCAATCCGGGGTATAGGATAATAATCTGCCTGAGTATAATTATTGAGAATTCTGAAGGCTCCTACCATTCTTTACTTGTAATGATGCCCAGCTAGGATTACAGGTGTGGTCACATCTACCTGCTCATTGTGAACTAATTCCCTTAATACTTGCAAGTCTATCAGTTCTTGGATATGTTCCTCAAGCGCTATTCTAGACTTAGGACAAGAGGGAGTTAGCTGGTCTTCTCAAGTTTGGAGGATAAGGAGGCTTAATAGTCAAAGTTAATACCATTTCATGTCCTTTGATATCACCAATGGGGTTTTCTTTAGTACAAAAAGCATTTTGGTTCTCAAAGCAGACTTTCAATATATCTTTCTTCCGTTCCTCAGAAAGTTTCATGTTTAGAGCTGCTTGAGAGAAGTATTCTTGATTAAAGTGTTCTAAATGCTTTTGATAATTGGAAGAGGAGAAGTTAGATTGGATGGTGCATATCTTAAACTTCTTGTCCCAATTACCACCCACTGTAAAGTGTCTCCCTTTACTCTGGAACACATCTATACCATATAGACATAAAGCATCATTACCCATTATCAGGTAGTCACATAATCTGTTGAGCAATACCACAAATTCCACTTGTATTCTGAAAGATCCTTTAGTATGGTGTAATATTATAGGAGCAGTCCATAATCCAATAGCATTCATGGTAGAGTTGCAAGAGCTAAACTTGGTTTTTGGGACGGGCAGAAGGTGTTCTTTCCAATTGCGATCCCATTTGTTTAAGGATTCAGTACAGACAAATGAGCAGAAATCTCCACTATCCAGGAATAACCTTATAGGTCTGTCTCTATACAATCCTTTTTCATGGCAAGTTTGACCAGTAGTATAACTCTTACCACTCATAGGTTGAACTGTTAATGGTTTAACATCCTTGATATGTCTAGGACTTATGGTAGGATCCCATTTTTGGGGCAAACTAGAGTCCCCATGGATTTTGTTGATTTCTATAGAAGTGCCTATATCTCCTTCTATAACATTCAAAGGGTTGTTCAGGATCAATTCACATTGAGAATGGGATCCTTCAGTATCAGCTATATCTTCATAGTTCTGATTTGCTTCAACCTCCTGCTCTACTTCAAAAACTGCTATCTTTCTTTTTGGTAATGGGCAGTCTTTTCTCATATTACCTGTCTTGTTACAATTCCAAAAAGTTCAAGGAATTATCTCTTTTTCCCTGTTCTCATTGGGTTTATTATTATCAGAGGTATTTATTGGAGGGGGTTTTTCTCTGGTTTTGTTAATGTTGAAGTTCTCTTTAGGTCTAGAAGGAACTTTCTTGTCTTATCCATTCATGCCTATGACTTCTTCTAACACATCGATTAGAGTTGGTAAGTCAGCATCCATACTCATCCTGCATCTTACACTATGGTTAAGATTTCCAGGACACAATTTGAGGATTCTTTCATTAAATTCCTCTTTATCAGCATCTGGATAGAAGTAATCTAGTCTTCTTTTCTGTTCCAAGCACCATTTGTGAGGCTTATCCTTGGAGGGATCAAATGAGGAATTTTTGTAATTTTTCATCATTTTTCTTTTCCACATTCTAGAACCAAATTTTTCTTTAATTAGAAGTTTCCAAGAATTTCATGGTTAGGATCCTACTTCTTCTATTTTACTGATAAACCAGTATAAAGCTACTCCTTCAAATAGTCTGGGTAGCCTGACTAAAACTATAGCTTCTGATAATTCATAAGAGTTAATAGTATAGTCAATAAATTTAATGAAATTTATATTATTGTATTCTCCTTCACCGGAGAACTTAGGCCATTCAGAAATTGGGGGTAAAAGTTTGAGGGCTTGTTCCATTTCAGGAGTAGGACTAGGCCTGAAGATTTCACTCCTATGCATTCCTAGTAAGGGTGGTGCATAAGGTGTAGTTGTTTGTCTGGGAGGTTTTGGTTCCTCTGTGGTACTCCCCATGGGGTGGTTCAGATGGGCTTTTAAGTCTCTAAGATCATTCTTGATCAGATTAAGTTGCAGGTGTACTTTGTTGTTAAGCATATTCAATTTCTCACTGAGGGAAAGAATGGAGGTGTTAGTAGTATTCAACAATTTTTCTTTTAAATTTTGTAAAGACATAATAAAATCTTTTTGGATACCTGATAACATATTCTCAATTGTTTTAGTCTTTCTGATTTTACCTTGATTAATTGTCTCAAATGATTGTTCTGTATGTTCTTTAATATCTTCCATTCCTACAGTTTTTGTTTATTTATTAATTAATTTGGCTACTAATGAGGTTAACCTATCCGTTTGGGTATTAAAACCGTCCAAATTTCCACAAAAAATCTTGAAATTATGGCGCATATCATTAGAAAAGGAAATAATTACATCAGAGGTTGGTTTCGACAAGTTACTGGGTTCAGAATTAGAGGCTAATTGTTTTAAACCTTTTTCCACTTTTGAGATAAGGATATTATCTGATCCCAATCCTTCTTTTCCTTTGGCTTTGGATGGAAAGGAGATCTCTTTTTTCCTGATCCTTTGCCTTTCAGTTGGGCTAATTTATCCCAAGTATTCTACTTTTCTATGTATGATTCTACCTCTTTCCTTGGAATCATTTTCTGAAGAGCTATCTAGGTAGCTTTTTCCTAGGAGATTATCTTTTTCATAGATACCATGTCCTCCTTGGCTTGGGCTTCTTTTAATTCTTCCGAATATTTCACGTGTTCTTTGACTAGGTCTTTGATCCTGGACTCCTTGGCCAGATTCTGCTGGGGTGGCTGCAGGGAATCTTCTTGTAATGGGGGGGGGCTTAATTCTACTACCTTCTCCGGCTCTAGGTTAAAGGAGGGCAGAAGTACTTGGGGCTTTTCCTTTTCCATCAAGATTTGATTCACGTGTTCCAGTCCCCTCATGGTTGTCATTATTGGTGGTCTCACTGTTACTGGGGGCTTGTGGCAAAGATCCATACAATGGAATTCTCCCTGAGGCTCTTGTGTTATGTCTTTTCATATTGAATAAAATTTTTATAAGTATTTCTCTACGGAAAAAATTCTTAAGAATAATTTTTATTTAAAACTCATTTAAGTTGATATTCAAAGGTACCAGGACTTTATTGGGATTAAATGGGTCCTTAAAAGGGAATCCTACTGGTTCTTGTTGTTTCCCCATGAGGTCTTCACCCCTCCAATCAATATTTTCAGGGCTTCAAGAGATATCTGGGACTTCTTGATCTAATAAATCAGTTTCAGTGGTGGTGTTTTCTGGTATAGGAGGGTTCACTGATGTTAAAAGGTTATTTTATTGGTCAATACAATATATTAATATTATTTTAATGGAAATAATATGGTAATACAAGTTTTATACTTACTTTTATATTTTAAAAAGTAATTTATACGGTATTTCTTCCAAGCTTTATGTTTTCTTAATAGGGACTGTAGATTGATATGACTCTCAAGATCTTCTTGCTCAAGGAGTTTATCTAAGTATTTAAGTGCAGAAGAGATATTAAGTTGCTCAGCTTGAGTTAAAGCCTCCCAACCAGTAGGTTTAGAATTTTTAATATATTCTTCTTTTCTTATCTTTGAAAGATTTAAATAATTGACTATTAATTCTTCATTGGTTTTTACATCAACTGCAAAAAAATTTAATGATGAATCACAGTTAAAAAGTCAGATAAATTTATCTTTGATTTAATTTCACGTGAAATGTCTGGTTCAAGGTATTAAATATAATAAAATGTAATATTTCTCGACCAGACCCCCAATTGTCAGCCTCCTGGATGCCAAGACCCTTTCTATCCTTAAGCTACCAGAGGTGATAGAATAAATAATAAATATATTATTCAATAAATGCAGCAAAAAAAAGTAAAATATTTGGATAAAGCTTATTGCAGGGTTAATTAGTTTGGATATGGTTTATTTTTATAAATCAATATAGATAAATTGATTATTAAATAATTGATAGAGGTGTCACAATTATATTGGGGATCTTTAACACCTCTCTTCAGGGAATTCAGTATGAAAACACGTAGGCCTGGTTACTTTGTAACCTTTAGTTTAAAGGATATTTTTCTCAAAGATAATATGTATATAGATACACAGTGGAGTGGCAGGGCTTTGTAACCAAGCTGGCACAACAGAGAAAGTATAATAAGACTCACTGGCATATTATTAAATCCTTTGGGTACCTGTTTGGGATGTGCACTGATGGGTTAAACCTGTATACTGGGGTTATAAGGTTGTTCAGCTGTTTAAATTTATAAAAGATGGTTGAGGATGGATATTATTAATCAGAATAAAGCAATAAACCACTGACTTATCTCTTATAAGTATTTGATTACCTTGGCACCGTTTCTGGATGTAAATATAACTGGGTCTCTTGGTATCAATATTCTCAAAAGAGCTCTTCATTTATAGCTTTTGGAGTCCCAATATTGTCTTTCTGAGGGGTACAGGGGCTCAAAGGGACTGACACTGAGGCTAGAGGGTTAAGCAGTAGTAGCCTTCCACGTTTTCTTGGTGCTGTAACACGGGTAGCATCTAACTCCACAGGTTATGGGAATTATTCTTATTTATAATTGATGTTTGGATGTAGAATAACACTAATCTGTCCTTTTTATTTAGCATTTAATTAATTATCCTTAGTAATTGTTCCCATTAAGTTAATAATCGTCTAATAGACATTCATACAGATATTCTGATGTCAGGCTAGTTCTCATTATGTATTAAATAATTGAAGTAAAGTAATGATATTGATTTTACTCCTTATTTTCGAATTTCAGTTGATTTACTAAAATAATTACTTAAAAATATAAGTAATGGGTATTCATGTAATATTTTTACATCATTAGTTTTTTTAGTATGGCACAAAAATATTGATGTCTAGAAAGTCTCATAATAGTATATTGAAGTATTTTAATATATTTTTAGAAGTATTCATTATCTTATTTTCGACATTTTTGGTACTTTGAATTATATTTAATAAAAAAGTTTGTATAAAGGTTATTTAATTATTTTTATATAGTTTTATGTGTTTTTAGACTATCTACTATCCACAGGAAAATTTATTAAATACGTAGAATGTTCCCGTGAGGGTTTTAGCATGTTTACGCGGTACCTATGTTTCTCAGCCCACCTGTCACTTTGTCAACCCATAGTCCCGCAGATGCATACTTGTCAGAGGCCCGGGGCTGCGTACAAAAATTTGACAGAGTGAAAGAGCTGTAGCTCAGCCGCGCGCAGGTTTATTGGCTGCCGCGGCTGCGTGCGGGAATTGTGACAGAACATGTTTCTGTCTGTAACTCCTAAAATATACACAACACCTCAATTCTTACTGAATTTTAGGTTAAATATACATGTGACATATTTAATTGGCCAAAAAGTTCAATAGTGGTGCTGTGGTATTTTGGTCTTTCTTTCTTTAATTATTTAAAAATATAAGGAGTTGGATTTCAAGGGTGAGGTCAGTGGGTGGCCCTACCTAATTTTGGGTGGAAAATTGAATTTTGCAATAATATTTATGTTTTCCCTACTCCTTCTTAGGTTAATTCTATTATTATTATTTTCATGTTATTTCTGTTACTTTTTCAGCTTGCTCTGCAATAGTAGCAAGCTGACAGAACTCATCATCATGGTCAGGTAGCAGAGAACCTCGCCATATGCTATTTGACCTCCACCTGCCCTTGCTCTGCGCGCTTTGCATCCAGTTGCAATTCTGCCCTTGCCTTGAGCTACACCTAAAAACAGGTTAATATAAACTTCCCTTTATCATTCCTCCCACTCCGCTCCCCATAAAACCTACTAACTATGCACTGGTTACCTATCCCGCAGCCTTCATCTCATGATTTGTCTAAGATTCTGCATCACAGTCAACCATTACAAGGCCAAGAGAGGCCCAGTGAATTTTTGACTGAGCTGCAGAAAAACTTGGATCATTCATAAGCAACCCAATCTGTCCACCACTCTAGGCCATTTGATTTTTACCATCCATGATGAACTGGGCCTGAGAATCAATCATGTGGACCACCAGCAGTACCAGTTCCCTTGATGTACTTCCAAAAAATTTATTTCTGTTTTCTTTCATCCCATCAACGTCTGCCATCTCCAATTTTCCCAAATTCTTTTTGTATGAGAGACAGGTAAATTTGTCCCTAACAGAGAAGAGACTCTTCCTTTGCCAACTTTGCGTTAATAAAATCTTTTCACATAAAATTCACACAAGAGACCCTCTCTTTTACAAAATAGGACAGTAAGAGTCTTTTGATTTCTTTCATGCCCTGGGGCCAAACCATAAAATTGACTCTTTTGGATTCATTTCCAACATTGTACAGAGATCCCAAGACTTTAAAAGATGAAAAATAAATTGGAAGTAAGAGATAGAGGATATAGGCTCCAGCTTCCAGAGCTGAGGCAGATGAGTTGAGGTTTGGCAAGATGAGTCATAGATGATCAGTGAGGAATTTTTATTTGGATCTTGCCGTTTTTTGCAACAGGTTTTTATAAGGCACTATCAGCTCAAAGTTTCTGATTTTCTTATGGATGAATTGAGTATGAGTATGAGAAGCTCAAGATCGAGGTTTTTAAGTATCTGCTTACTGAGGATGCGGAGGGTCACTTGTAAGTCTGTTGTGGGGCAGAGAATGAGCTTTCTGAGATGAAAATGTGGATGCCTTGCTTGTCACATCATAGGAGCATTGGGTGATGGCATGGCATTTCTGGTGAGTCCAGTATAGATGTCCTGTTGGTAGGATGAAGGCAGGGTCAGGTCTGGCTGTGTTAAGTTCTTTGTTCCGTTTAAGGAAAGTGGAGTATTGGAGAGTCAGTTCTTACAGATAGAGGATAGAAATGAAGAGATGAGAGGAATAAAGTCACAAGAGTGATCATGTGACAGGAGTGATGAAGAGATGAGAGAAATAAAGTGATGAGAGTGATGAAGTGATGAGGAAAGTGATCCAATGAGAGTTACATGGATGTGATGAAAGCAATAAAGGTATGAAAGTAATGAAGTGATAAGGATAGTGATCCAATGAGAGTTAGCTGGATGTGATGAAAGCAATGAAGGGATGAAAGTGATGAAGTGATAAGGATAGTGATCCAATGAGAGTTAACTGGATGTGATGAAAGCAATAAAGTGATGAGAGTGATGAAGTGATGAGAGTGATGAAGTGATGAGGATAGTGATCTGTTCAGAGTTAGCTGAATGTGATGAAAGCAATAAATTTATAAGAGAAATGAAGTGATAAGGATAGTGAACCAATGAGAGTTAGGTGGATGTGATGAAAGCAATAAACAGATGAGAGTTATGAACTGATAAGGATAGTGATCCAATGAGATTTAGCTGGATGTGATGAAAGCAATAAAGTGATGAGAGTGATAAAGTGATGAGGATAGTGATGAAGAGATGAAGAGCAATGAATCAATTTTTTTTTCCAATGAGCTTGGAGGTTGAAGGAGGTGGGAAGCCAGGTATGGAGGATGTGGACAGGTGGCATAAGGCTTTAAATAGTTTATGTGAAAAAACTCACTTATTTCATGTTAACTTTGAAACGTCTGATGTGAAATAAGTGGTTTATTTTGATTTTTACTGGCGGGTTTGAAATGGCGGATTTGGGTTGAAACCCGCCATTAAAAAATGGTGGTTTTTCTTAACTTTGATAAGCCCTAATAGGGCGTATTGGAGTTAGCAAATCCGCCATTTTTTGACAAAACCCACCATTTTTAATGGCGGGTTTCTGACATACAAATACCCCCTAACTGGTGTATTCCAAAATGGCGGGTTTCATGAAAATAGCGGGTTTCAAACATCAAAACCGCCATTTTAATCCATACACCATCCATTGCATGCAAAACACCCATCCACACCTCAACCTTTCCAAATCCATACCAATCCCATCTCCATCACATCACACACATCTCATCTCCATTGCTTCACATCTCCATTGCTTCACATCTCCATCCATTCACATCTCCATCCATTCACATCTTCATCCATTCACATGCCCATCCGTTCACATCTCTTGCTTCACATCTCCATCTTCACATAACTCCCATCATCATCTCATCACCCCACATCACATTTCCATCTTTCTTAACATGTCCAATCAAACTTCCCAGCAGCAAGTTGAAAATGCAAAAAAGCTTACTGAACATTTGTTACTATTTGACTCCCATTCAGAACTTGATTCAGAATCCTATTTGGAAACAACTTGGTTTTCTTTGAATGCTCTATTAAAAAAGAAAGATATGGTTCCAATAAGACAAAATCTCTACAACCCTGTGTATGAAAGGCAAAAGCTTCATCTCCTCCCCAACTTAAGCTTCCAGCAAATGTTCAAAACTCTATTGCCTTCATTCATGAAACTTTTGGAGATCATTGAAGACCACCAAATCTTCCAGAAAAATTCTTGGAATCCTCAACGCAATCCAGCTATGTAACTGGCTGTTTATCTTTTAATATTGGTATCAAATGGAAATGGAGCAGCAATTCATTGATTAGAAAATCTATTCTCAGTTGGTGATGGAACCATTGACTCATGCACAAAAAGAGTCATGATTTCTATCCTCCTTTGCATTGCTTGGTCCTTTCTTGGAAAACCAAAAAAGAAATTCAGGAGATATCTCAATTAATGGAGGCTGAAGGCTTTCCCGGTTGCATTTGTTTTTTTGACAGAACCACCATCCCCTTGAGTCAAAAACCCAAGCTAGATGGCAACCACTATTTTGATTGGAAAAAGAGGAAATTGATTCATTCTTTTCCAACAACTTTGATAAAACTTTGAATCAAAAACTGAGCACGTACGTTGCATCTCTTTTTTCAGATACTCTGTGGCCCTACAACTTGTTTGCAATAACAACAAGAAGTTCATATCCCTCCATGCTTCCCTTCTGGTTTCTTTTCATGATTCATATGTTTTCAATTGGATGTGGATTGCCCAAAAACCAGAGAATTATTTTGACCAAGATCAATACCTTCTGGTTGATTTTTCTTATGCTAGTTGGAAATATTTAGTTCCAGAATACCAGATTTTTTCAAATAATTTTTCCAATTATCAAGGAAAAACCAATTTGAGTTATCATCTTTCCCAATCACAAGTTTGGATTTATCATGCCATAGGAATCCTGAAAGGAAGATGGGCCAGCTTACAGGAGATGCAAAACCAGCTTCAAAATTCAAAGGACATGAAGATCCTCATCAACTGGATTAAAACTTGTGTAATCCTTCAAAACCTTCTTGCCAAAATCAAGGATGAATGGGAAAAATGTTTGAAGAAGATATTCCTCATCCTCCTCAAGTCATCCCCATCTAATCTTCTAACTCAGATTTGGCCATGAGAGAGCGGATTCTACCCCTCACCCTTGCTCATTTTGATGTGTAGCATTTGGTTTTTAAATAGGTGAAATATCTTTTTTGGTTTTAGTTGTTTGACTCAGCATCCAAGGCTGACTTGGAATTTTTTTTATTTTTTTTTGGTGGACTTTGACAAAAACAGAACCAAAACTTCCAAACCACCTACTTCACCCCACCAAACCACCATTCCACTCTCCTCCTCACCCACCACCATTCCACTCTCCACCTCACCCTCCACCTCCACCTCACCCATGACCTCCACCTCACCCTCCACCTCCACCTCACCCACCACCTTCACCTCACCCACCATCACCACCTCACCTCACCTCACTCACTGCCTCCCCTCCTCCTTTGGTTGGAAACCCTGGTAAGCCCCCTCCTCCCTCTTCCTCTTCCTGCCCCTCACCGGTTTCTGATCCTTTGATCAATCAACCTTGAGGTCCCCCCCCACTGCCTTGCTCAATCCCTCAGGTGAGCCCCTTCCCTCTTCCCTCCCCCTTGCTCCCAACTAACACCCCCCCTCTCATCTCTCCCCTTGGTTTTCTGAAACCCCCCTTGCCTCCTTTTTCCAACCAACAATGGGCCGCCCCCCCTTTCTCGCTTGGCAGCTGGCCCCCCCTTGCTTTCTCAGCCAACCGCACCCCCCCTCCCCTCCTTCAGCCGGCCAACCAACCCCCCACCCCTTGTCTCCTTTGGCCAACCAACAATGGGCCGCCCCCCCCTTGCTTTCTTGGCCGACCACCCAACAATGGGCTGCCCCCCCCTTGCTTGCTTGGCAGCCCACCCCCCCTTGCTTGCTTGGCCTACTGCACCCCCCCCCCCCTCCACTCCTTCAGCCAGCTGACCAAACCCCCCACCCCCCCTTGCCTCCTTTGGCCAAACATCAACGCCCCCCCTCCCCTCCTTTTGCCAACCCGTCCTGCCTCCCTCCATTGGCCAACCAACAAAAGCCCCCCCCCCTTTGGCGGACCGGCCCCCCACTCCATTGGCCAACCCGCCCAGCCAACCCAACCGCCCCCCCATCAGCTGACCAACCCGCTGCCCCCCCCCCCCTACTTAGCCAGGTGACCAAAGGTGAGCCCCCTGACCCCCTTCTCCTTCTCCTCCTTCCGCTCATTGATTGATCAATGACTCTGACTGAAATTTTTTTTGGGGGGGGGCTATCATCATTGATGGACCAGTATTTATTTTTTCTACTTTTTTTCATCTTCCACAATGATTGAAACATTGCTGATGATAGTTTTTTTTTTTTTTTTTTGGATTCCCCACAACGCAACCCCCATTTTGATCCCAGTATCTTTGCATGCCTGCCCTTTTTCTGCATGAACCATGCTTCTCCTGCTATGCTACCAATGTTATAAAAAAAATCAAATGCTGTCTTGATCCTCACCCCAAGCAAAGCAGTTGCATGGGAGGGAAAAAGATGGAAGGAGATGCATTGAAAAAAGTGGAAAGCAGAGGGATGATACTTGCTTCTCCAGCCATTCTCCAAATGTTATACAACCAATCAAATCCTGTCTTCATCCTCACCCCAAGCAAAGCAGTTGCATAGGAGCGAAAAATATCAAAGAAGATGTGTCTAAAAATATCAAGAGAGGTGGAAAGCAGAGGGCTCTTTGGCAAAAGAGGCTCCAAATGAGAGAATCCAAAATCTCTTTGGAAGTAGCTGAAGAAGGTTTTATGGAAAAGATTCTATAGTCTAGAAAAAAACTTCAAACTTTGGATTTGTACCCTGATCTTGCTGAAAAAAAGAAAAAGAACAAAAAAAAGCCCAACCCTGAAGAGTTTGAACAGGACAAACACAAGATTGAAAAGCTCCATTTCTTCACTGGTGGAAAAGTTGCCTTTCTTGACTGAACCAATCATCAAGAATCTCTTGTGGCTTTAATCCAATTTCTCCCTTTGAATAAGCTCTCTGAGGAACAGAAGAAGTAAATCAACTTTGTGACAAATTTCCTTCCCCAATCAAAAAAAATTTGTGAACACTGTACGCCCCTCTAGATCTTGGGGTGAGAAGATGTGAGCTATTGGATGGAGAAAAATGATGCACCCTTCTGAACCTTTTAGCTGATATTTGAATAAAAAAGCTATTCAAACTACCCCTCAAGACTATGCTTTCCTCAACCTTAGGTTGGACAAAGTCTCTCAAATCCTAGGCCAAATGTTTTGAAACTAAGCCAAAATTGCATTCAATTCCAACCAGGAAATAATGATGGACCACCACATCCCCTCCTTCTCTTCTTTGGAATTTGAATCCTGCATCACCACTTTTGACTGTTCACCACATATCTGTCACACGGTGGTATGTGACACCATAATAACTGCAAATTGGACTGGCTTTCATCCAGTCTCATAGCCTTTTGGTTAGGCCTTGCCTCTCAGTTGGTTCGCAGTTGTGCAAGGTATGAAAGTAGACTGGATACAACCTGGTGATGAGCTAACTACAGTTGAAGCAGTGAGGCAATGAATGACAGGAACGGGATAGGAAATGAAGCAGTAGTACCAATCTAAGGTCATAGCGTAAGTGCGAGACAATAGAATCTGAGGGTACAATTGTGTGAGGAATTGGGACAGGAGCGAGTGACATTGAAGGTAATGCAAATGAGAAGTAATAGTGTATGCAGGGTAGGGACTAGTCCAATTGCAAACTGTACAGTAATGATGGCTTAGTTAGACATAGATGCAAACTAACAAACAATGCATGACCAAAGATGGAAGTCCGAGGCTGTTGATTGGCCAGGGAAGCAGGTTGGATCTCATGATGGATGGCTGACTGGTATGGAGTTAACCCCAAAGTTTGCAAGTATATACTGAGTTGGTTGCCGAGATTGGAAGGTCAACGCGAGCCAGAGGAAATAGAGGATTGCACCATTGATGTTGTGCTTTATTTGTGTCACGCTTTTAGACTGAGGTAGATGGTACTGAGGAGAGGACATTTCAAAGTGATGAAGACAATAATCCCTAAGTGCAAAGCGTGACAGTTGCCCGGGTATAAAGATGCGAGCTCCTGCAAGCGTTCAGATAAATTTTCCCATTGATTTCAAGTTGTTAATAGTTACTGTATACCCTTTACATTATTTAATTCATTACTTGATAAATTTATAATTTATATAAAATGTCATCATTGTTTTCCCGCCGTTGCAAAAAATGTATTTGCCGAAATGAGCAATGTGTCCCTAGTACTTCCGTCCAAGGCCTTTGAGGCAAGTGCAAACAATGTTGCCTTCGCAAAGTGGCATGTAACTTCCCTATAAATCTCGAGTCGACTGTCAAGGGTCCCGCGGAATCATTGAGGGAGATGCGGAGTCGTAGGTCCGCGCCAAGGGTTAACTACGAGATACCACCATTGCGGGACATCAAATACTTGGGGACTTGAGTTCCTGGTGAGTGCTAAACTGGACTGACTAATGATAATAAAGATAGTAACTAAAATTTTGCTTGTTTTGCTAGTGTTGCCCCATTTCCAAAGACATACTACAAACACACCACCACCATAATGGGGATTGCTGACTGAACTCCCGGGGGCCCAGATGAATGCCAAGGTGCAAGGCAGAGTGCCCGGTGCAGAACTGGTAGGAGTCATAATTGAGGAAGCAAGGGAGGAGGAAGGAAACAAAGCGGAAGGAGAATTGGGAAATGGAGGAACGGAAATGGGGGGAGAGAAGGAGCGGAAGAATTAGGAGAAGGAAATGAAGGAGATGGAAGGGATGGAGTGGATGGAACCGAAGGAATGGAGGGCTGAGACAAAGCGGATCCAGTGCGAGTCCTAGGGCCGGTCAAAACGGATGCAAGGCGGCTGACGGGAAATATTGTAGAAGGCACGATGGGAGGCCAAAGGAAGAGAGCATACGAAGAGCTCTTGGAGGAAGGTGGATGGAATGCTTGGCCAAAGCAAGCTTGGATTGCAAGGTGCAAGGAACTCTTCAAAAGGCATATTGTAACGGAAGTGCTAGTTCTCCAAAGAATGTCCGCACTAATCAACGATGAAGACCTGGATACTTTTTGGTCCATGGTTGCAGAATTGACTGAAAATTGGGAGGATTCGGAGAAGGAAGTAAAGGAAACTTTGTAATTATTTATTATAAATATATATTTTCTCATTTTTTTTAATTATAAATAGAAATATATATATATATATATATTTTAATAAGGAATGAAGTTTTATTTAGTAGAAATGAAAGGGAAATGAGAAAAAGGAATAACACGGTGAGATAGAGGATTTGACTGATGGGATGTTGGTTTGAAGTAAAATGGGGTTGGATGAGATGGAATGTGGAATTGAATGGGAATGGATGAGATGGAATGTGGAATGAAATGAGATTGGATGAGATGTAATGTGGAATGGAATGGAATGGAATGGCATGGGATTGAATGGGATGGAATGTGGAATGGAATGGAATGGGATTGGATGGGATAGAATCATGATTGTCAAGGTTTGCAAGGGTAGCTTGCATGGAAGTCTCGAATCAGATCGGGTGAATTGCAAAGGTGATGGGCTGGTTCCCAGGAGGTGCAATCTTTGTCAGACTGGAAGCCAGACCATTCAACGAGGTATTGAAGTTTTCCTTTGCGTAACCTGGAATCCAGGATACGGCTTACTTCTCACTCTTGATGATTGAGGACAGTGACCAGTTCAGGAGGGGGATGAGTCTTGCCCGGGTATAGGACTCAAGCTGGCTCTAGGAGAGACACATGAAAGACTGGGTTGATACCTTTCCATTTTGCAGGTAAAGTAAGTTTAAAGGCATTAGGGGAGATGACTGCTTCTTTTTTAAAGGGGCCAAGCTTTCTTTTGGAGAGTTTGCAAGTTGGGCAAGTGCTGCAAATTTTGCAAGCATTGAGCCATACTTGATCTCCTACTGCAAAGGTTGGAGCCACAGTGCAAGATCGGTCTTCTTGCTCCTTATAGCACTGGTTTGCTTCTTTGAGGTTGGTTCAAAGTTGCGATTGAAGGGATTGAATTTTTTCAAGGTGATCAGTAGCAGGTTGAGAAGGTGCTACATGAAGGGAAGAGAAAGTTGGGTTTCTACCATAAAAAGTTTGGAAGGGCAACTTTTTGGTGGAGGAATGAGTGGAGTTGTTGTAGGCAAATTTGGCTAGTGGGAGCCATTGCGACCAGTTTTCTTTTTGATAGGCAACATACATTCAAAGATATTGTTTGAGAATCTGATTAACTCGCTTTTTTTGCCCATCCGTTTCCGGGTGGTAAGCCGTTGATAAATTGCAAGTGATCTTGAAATGTTGGCATAGCGAGGTCCAGAAGCTTGAGACAAACAGAGATCCACGATCACTAACTATATTATCAGGGAGACCATGTTTCAAAAATATATATTCTATGAACAAGTTAGCTAAGTCTTCTGAAGAGGCCGTCACATTACTGCGCAGAAATAAAGCCATCTTTGAGAAGCAATCTACTATTACCATAATAGCATCATATCCACTAGAAGAAGGTAATTGAGAGATGAAATCCATAGAAAGCAAGTGCCAAGGACAAGGCGGAATTGGAAGTGGCTGAAGCAGCCCATACTTCCCGTGTTTTGAGGACTTGTTACGATTGCAATCATAGCACGCGCTAACATAGTCTTTTACTTATTTGGTCATACCAGGCCAGTAGAAGTCTTTTGCGCTCAATTGGTAGGTTTTATCCTGCCCATGATGACCAGCAAGCGGAGAATCGTGCCGTGACTCAAAGATATCTAACTTAATTCAAGAATTATCTGGTACTAATATACAATTATCATAGACTAAAAAGTCATTATCATCAATACTCTAACTACTATCTAATAAGTTTGCACTTTTGCAAAGTTCGATGCACTTGGGGTCGTTGCGTTGAGCTGGTCAGAGTTCCAAAGCCAAATCTTGCAAGTGAGGGATGATCAAACTGAGTTGGGCAGATTGGGTTGAGAAGAGTGTCCTAACGTTTTCAGGGTTGTTTTTGGCAAAGGTGCTCCCCCCCTGGGTAAACGTTGTCCCAACGTGATAAAGCATCAGGAACTACCGCCTGTTTCCCAGGATGGTATGTGATCATAAAGTGGAACTTGGAGGTGTATTCCGCCCATTGTGCCTGTCTACGTGTGAGGACTTTTGAGCTCATGAAATACTTCAAAGAATTATGATCAGTTAAAACTTCAAAGGATTCCCTAAGGCTCAAAAGGTATGAATGCCATTTCTTCAAGCAATGAACGATTGCGAGAAGTTCCTTGTCATGAATCTGATAGTTAAGCTCTGCAGCAAGCAACTTGCAAGACTCAAAAGCTACAGGAGGAAAGAGAGAAATGGAGGAAGAGAACTGCAAGATTACTCCTGCAATTGCATAGTCGCTTGCGTCTTTTTTGACAATAGTGCGGGCTAGCTTGTTGAAGTGAGCAAGTATTGGAGCAGTGGTGAACGCTGTGGTGCCCCATCCTGGACACCCTGGCCGCCTTAAGACCTCAATCCATAAAACTGTTGCGCAAACGTACCTCCCGGCTGAACAACTTATCCTCAGGCTCATCCAAACCATTATTTACCCCCGCGCGCGTCGCGCTTCCTTTATCCGTGTTGCTTGTCATCTCCGCCGTTGTCATAGCACGTCCTCATCTTTGTTGTTGCGTGTCTTCATCTTTGTTGTTGCGCCTCCCAATCTCCTCATTGCTACTGTCGCGCGGCGCTCATCCATGATTTACTGAATCCATCCCGACCACACCCGCAAGCATTTGGCAAATCCTTGGATCCGTCAAACCTCCCATTGCACTTGATCTATCAGTCGTGGATCTCAAGGCTGTCAGGATTTACTCAAATTTCTCAAACCAATCTCCTATCTGCCCATCCGCGCTCTCATGGACTTCATCCGTCACCTTTCCTGGGACTCTCCCACCCGCTTCCGCCTTCGGACAAAGGGTGGGTGACTCTGGTATGGTTACGCGCGCCCATCCACAGACCGACGCGAGTGACCACATGGTTGCCTACCCTTTTCCGCTCTATTTGTACAATCCATTGTATATAGTCTAACGGGGCCTCCTGCCCATATAAGGAGGGGCTCTCCCCTGCCTTTTGGCCCAGTATCCCAGCATCAGAGCATCAGAGAATCCCATCATTCTATGAGACCATCATCATAAGCAATTTATCCGTGGGCATCCTTCCCCACTTATCTGAGCAAATTATCCGGGTATATCTATGATTGCCCCTTGATCCTTTGAGCCTCCATACTCAAACTCAGTCCTTTGTGACCTTGATCCTTATCACCAACCAATAGCCTTGCTGGTTGAAGAAGAATTCCTGTCTGCCTGAATTCTTGAGTGTGTTATACCACTCTGATCCCTTTTTCCGACCATACTGGTCTTGATCTCTCCTTGATCATCTTTCTGGAGCCAATCACGTTTGATTGAAGAGGTTTTATTAAGCTTAAAACCTGGAGTGTTATACCTCCCTTCTTCTTTGAGGTTGAATTTTGCCATGCTATTCTTGAGTTCCTTGAGAAGTGTTATGATATTCTTGCTCAAATTCGTTATTGATTTGCTTCTAGAGCTTCATAAACAAATTGCTTTTTTTTTTGTTCAGCCTCCCACACTTATCTGATACCCTTCAAGCGTTTGATTGCAGAGAGTTGGGCAGGTTCATTGAGAACCTGGAGGTTGGTTGGGATTGAGTTGATCTTTCCTAATCAGCTGCTGACAACCAGAGTTATTAGCTTGTGGGCGTTGTTACTTACAACTGAAGAGTTATAGAATTCTTGATTACCTGAACCAACAGACTAAAGGGGAAGGATTAACAATAATCAAAGACATAAAGAAAAGAATGAAGACAAGTTGGGTAAGGTCTCACTCAGTGCGGTCACAGACAAGGTAGGGCGCTCAAGTAATAGGAATGAAAAGAGAAGGATGACAAGATCGTAGGACGAGACAAGTGACTAGACAATGAAATATGAGAATGATCAAGTTTAATCAGCAGAGTGCTTAGGATCCTTGATTGATGCAACCTCACATGTGAACAAGAAGAGGAAGTCGAGTGTGTTGGGTCAGATGGTCGATGTCGGGTTAATGGATTGTAAGATGGAAGAATCTTTGTTGGCTTTGAAGTTGAGTAGGGGAGAGTCTTGAGGGGATTGAAGAGGTGGAGTTGGATTGGGAAGAAGAAAGAAGGAAGTGGGTGACGGAGTGAGTTTCGATGTGGAGTGAGGTGGAAAAGGGGATAATAAAATATGGAGCGGATGAAGATGGAGGATTTGGAGCGGATGAAGGAGGAGAATGTGGAGCGGGGATGGAAGGATGAGGATCGAGCAAAGCAAGGGAGCCGGGAGCGGAAAAGTGATGATGAAAGAAGGAGTGCGAAAGATCACGTGTGACAGGTTGGGGAAAGGTTGTAGGTGAGAATGAGCGCGGTATGGGGTTCGCGAGATTTCCTCTCAACACGCCGCCATGTTCACATGAGAGGTTGCATTAGTGTATTGGTGAGATGCTTGACCGAGGGTTTGATAGCGGATTTTGTTAGGGAGTCTGCCAACATTGATTCCGAAGGAACGAGATTGGTAATAAGAAGTTTAGCATCCTTTTGTTCTCGAAGCCACTTGATTTGAGTGTCCACGTGTTTAAGCGCGCTGTGATGGGACTCGGAATTAACAAGATCGTTCAGGGCCTTGTTGTCAATATGTGAGCAGTGAGAGAGAGAGAGAGAGACGGGTTTAACTCCTTTAGTAGGTTTAGGATCCAGATTTTTTCTTGTGTTGCTAAGACCAGTGACTTGAGTTCGCCTTCGGTTGAGGAGAGAGAGACTGTGGGCTGGAGCTTGCTGTGCCACGATACGGCGCAGCTGTAGAGTAAGATCAGGTATCCAGTATGACTCCACCTTGAAATGGGGTCATTGCCTCCGTCAGAGTCACTCCAGGATTCGAGGTCAAAGCTGAAAGAGTCGTTCTTCAAGCGAAGGGCAAGATTCTGAGTCGTTTTTACGTATCGCCAGGCATGCTTGGCTTCCTTCCAGTGAGATAGGCCGGGTTTTGCGTTGAACCTGGATAAAGAGGAGACTGTGTAGGAGAGATCCGGTCGAGTTCGGGTGGCTATGAAATTGAGATAACCCGTCGCCGATTGGTAGTTGACGTTTAGGGTGGAGAATTCGGATGCGTCAGCGTCAGTCGCGGGTTTGAGGGCAATGCCAGGGGTTATGGGTGTGTTGATGGGCTTCGATTCAGAAAGTCCAAGTTCAGTTAGTGCCGTTTTGACGTGGTCAGGTTGATGTAGGCAGGGTCCATTTGGAGAGTTGAGAATATAGTTGCCTAGGATTTTGAGGAGAGGACCTTCGTGTGAGATGGCAAATTTCGACTTCAGTTTTGTCCGAAAGTCTTCCGAGTTTCCAAAGATGACTAAATCGTCGACGTAGCAGAAGATGAAGATCTGAGCGGATTGATTTATGAAAAGACATGGATCGGCAGAAGATGTAACAAAATTTTGGTCAAGAATCCACTTCTTAAGGGTATCGTACCAGCTTTTGGGTGCTTGTTTTAGGCCGTACAAGGCTTTATTCAATTTGAAGTAGGGAACGGGGGTGTCGTGTCCAGGAGGGGCTTTGATATATATATCCTCGTCTAATTTAGCATGTAGAAATGCAGACTTGATGTCCATCTGAGTGATGGGTAATCCGTGATGGAATGCATAGACCAGTATCGTTTGAAGTGTCGTGATTTGCCCTGTGGGTGCATAAGTTTCTCCGTAGTCAAAGAACTCCAGTTGTCTGAATCCTTGGACGCATAATCTGGCCTTGAAGATGAGACCGTCGTCGTCTGGGTCGAATTTGAGCCGATAAACCCACACAGTCGACAGCGCTCTTTTACCTTCAGGCAGTGCATGACAGCCAGTCCAAACACCCATGGATTCGATTCCATCAAGTTCCTTTTTCATGCCCATGGACCAATTTTGACATTCGGGTGAGCGTCTTGCCTCTTCATAATTTCGAGGGACTGTTCTGGTAAGGAATCCATAGCGTTGAGGACGTTGAAGGTTGGAGCGATCTCTGAGGTTGATTCCGGAGGATGTGAGTTGATTGGTTAGGTCTTCACCATCGGAGGACTCAGAGCTTGACGGATGAGTTGGAGGAGATTCTTCAGGGTTTTCAGGATTGGCAGCGGTTTCGTTGGGTTGCGATGACTCCAAGGTTTCCGAGCCACCAGCGCTTGCGGAGTCGGATGAAGACTTATTTTGATTGGTGGAGAGCAAAGCGTCCAGGAGATCGGAATCGGTTTGGAGAAGTGGGTCGAAAGGAGGTTCGCATGGTGAAGAAAGTTCAGTTAGCTTTAAATTCTCAAAAATTTTGACATGTTTGGAGCGAATTGTTTCTCCAAGCTCTGGAATGAAGATTCGATAGGAATTGAATTGCAGGTCATGACCCACAAGGATTCCTTCCCAGCCCTTCTGGTCAAATTTTCCCATGTTGTGCCGGAGATTCAGGACAACGGCTTTGGATCCAAGGGTTCGGATCAGGTTAAGTTTGGGCTTGATCCCGTTCCACATTTCTGAAGGGCTCAATTTTGATTCCTTAGCTGGCAGGAGGTTGAGTATCTCGCAGCATCCCACTAGGATCTGATCCCATAGGTAAGTGGGGATGGACATGTCGATGAGGGTCGTTCTAGAAGCTTCAACTAATGTTCGGTTTCCTCGCTCGGCGATAGGATTGTGTTGTGGCGTATGAGGTTCTGACGTGGTGTGAATGATACCCGAATCCAAAAAAAAACTTGAGAGTTTGGAGTTGATGAATTCCCCGCCGTTATCGGAGTGGAATGACTTGAGTTGATACCCGAATTGATTCAAGTGTATTTTGATAAATTTGATAATTTCATCCGTGACGTCGGATTTGAGCTTAATGGGGAGACAGACCTTGAAGCGGGAGAATTCGTCGGTAAGCAGGAGAAAGTATCGATTACCAGTCTTGGAGATGGGGTTGATTGGTCCACAAACATCGGCATGTATTCTGACAAATGGTTTGGAGCAGCGGGGCATGTGACTCTTGAAGGATGATCTATGGATTTTACCTAGGGCGCAGGATTCACATGGTAGATCGGACCACCTGATCTTCGGAAAGTCCCTGGACAGAAGTCGGGTTTGATCCAGGTGAGGATGGCCAAAGCGCTTGTGTAGAGTGGTGAGAGTGACGAACACGTGGGACGATTCGGACTGAGAGAGGGAGAGATCCTTAATGACCAAGAGGTTATCTTCGATTGACCCAAAAAGGATTTCTTTTTGCTTGAACTTTACGACAAAGTTGCTAGGACTCGACAGGTGAAGAGAGCAGCCTTTGTTCAGTAGTTGTCCCAAGGAGACCAGGTTCACTGCCAGTTGAGGGACATAGAGTGATTGACTGAGATGAACGTTGCAGTTTTCTGACATGAGCTTTGCAATTCCAGCCCCTTTGGCGTACAGAGAGGAGTTTTCCTTTCCTGTTTGAATTTGAGTGTGGTCTTCTGCCATGGTTTCAAAGAAGTCGGGCGAGTTGAACATAGATTGAGATGCACCAGAGTCCAGAATGATGGCGTTTTTGGTGAGAAGCTTGGAGTTGGTCATAGCGAAGTTATAGGAAGTGCAGGATAAGTTGGCGGAGGCGGATTTGGTTTCGTTGGGTTTGGAGCTGTTGTTGAAGTTTGGGCGGAGGTGAGGATACAACCACCAGCAGGCGTTTTTGGGATGAGATGCCATTGGGTTATGCCAGGTGGATCGGCATTTGATGACTTCCTGCTTTGCGCCCTTATTCATCATAGCAGAAGCATAGGTACCTGCCGCAATTTCGTTCTTGATTTGATTCAAATGTCGAAGGATCAGGTCGCCGTCTATTTTGGATTCTCCAAGCGGATGGGTGATTGTTGTTTTGAGATGCTCGAGTTCTGGAGGAAACTTATAGAGTATAAGATACGCGACTATATCCTTGTCCATTTTGATTCCGATTTCTGAAATTTGAATGAGACAGGCCTTGACATCGGTGATAAATTTGTCCACATGCTTTGTGTCGAATTGAAGATTGAGGAAATTGAAGAACACTCGAGACCTATTAGCTGTTTGGGATGACGCATAAAATTCGTTGATTGATTTCCAGAGTTCGATCCCATTGGTCAGATTGTGGTCCTTAACGCAGTTGATGTACGTCCGATTATCGAGTTTCGCTAAGATGTATCCAACGAGTTCGAGATTGATTTCCAGGGGGCATTTTTCGGATTCAGGGGATTGGATCCATTTAGCGATACCTTTGAGAGCAAAAATAGTCATGAGTTTTGAGCGCCAGAGTGAGAAATTTGACTCCGAGAGAGTGGGAATGGAGTCTGTGAGGGTTTTTAGGAGAGGGGAGTTGAGATCCGTTGGTCCAGGTGAGGGGTTCGAATCCATGTTATCGCTCGAGATCGTCGGTGAAGTTGTAGCGATTTCGGCTTTTAACCGTGAAGAGTTATAGAATTCTTTATTACCTGAACCAACAGATTAAAGGGGAAGGATTAACAATAATCAAAGACATAAAGAAAAGAATGAAGACAAGTTGGGTAAGGTCTCACTCAGTGCGGTCACAGACAAGGTAGGGCGCTCAAGTAATAGGAATGAAAAGAGAAGGATGACAAGATCGTAGGACGAGACAAGTGACTAGACAATGAAATATGAGAATGATCAAGTTTAATCAGCAGAGTGCTTAGGATCCTTGATTGATGCAACCTCACATGTGAACAAGAAGAGGAAGTCGAGTGTGTTGGGTCAGATGGTCGATGTCGGGTTAATGGATCGTAAGATGGAAGAATCTTTGTCGGCTTTGAAGTTGAGTAGGGGAGAGTCTTGAGGGGATTGAAGAGGTGGAGTTGGATTGGGAAGAAGAAAGAAGGAAGTGGGTGACGGAGTGAGTTTCGATGTGGAGTGAGGTGGAAAAGGGGATAATAAAATATGGAGCGGATGAAGATGGAGGATTTGGAGCGGATGAAGGAGGAGAATGTGGAGCGGGGATGGAAGGATGAGGATCGAGCAAAGCAAGGGAGCCGGGAGCGGAAAAGTGATGATGAAAGAAGGAGTGCGAAAGATCACGTGTGACAGGTTGGTGAAAGGTTGTAGGTGAGAATGAGCGCGGTATGGGGTTCGCGAGATTTCCTCTCAACAACAACTGCCTTGTTCTATTGAACTCTGAACAAACCTTGACTTATTTGTTCAAGTCTTTCCCTGCACCATCTTGTCTCAGATAGTGTTGTTTCCATTGCTACCAACAACTCTTATCCTCTTCTCTTAGTTTGATTTCTCATCCATAAGGTTCTGGACCTTGATTCCGGTTACATTAAAATATTATTGTAACTCCTAGGAGGGCAGCCTAAACAGCACCTTTCCCCTCCACAGAACTGCCACGGCTTAGCACCGTTTGGAGTCTTAAAACGCTTTCTTCAGAGCTTTGAACTCCAAAGCAGCTTGTTTGGTAAAAACAAAAGGAGTGTCTTTTTGAAGAAGGTTAGTAAGATCACGGGTTTTTTGGCGTAACGCGCAATAAACCTTCTATAGAAATTACTGAAACCAAGGAAAAATTGAAGGGATTTAACAGAAGAAGGTGGGGGCTAGTCCAATATGGGTTTGCTTTTGGCTTGATCCATTGATAGTCCTTGCTGCAAGACTACAACACCTAGAAAATGAAGAGAAGAGGAATGGAATTTGCACTTAGAGGCTTTTGCAAACAGGTCATTCTTTCAAAGTTGCTGCAGCACCTCTCACACATGTGCAATGTGATCTTCAAGGTTTCTCAAGGAGACTAGTATATCATTGAGATATACCACGAGGTATTTTCCTACAAGATAGGAGAAAATGTTGTTGACAAAATGTTGAAAAGTGGAAGGAGCATTACAGAGACCAAAAGGCATGACGGTATACTCATAACTGCCAAACTGGGTTCTCATTGCAGTCAAATACTCATGACCTTCCTTAATGCAAATTAGGTTATAGGCACCTCGAAGGTCTAACTTTGAGAAATAAGCAGCTCCATGAAAGAGGGTGAGGAGATGTGACATAGGCGGTACTGGATAGGCATTCTTCCGGGTTACCTGGTTCAGTTTCCTGTAGTCAACACAAAGGCAAAGTCCGCCGTCCTTTTTTGGAACAAATAGAACAGGTGAACCGGTATTCAAATCGCTTGTTCAAAGAAATCCTTTTGCTACATTTTCCGCAATGTAGTCTTGAAGTGCAATTGATTCTTGCGTCAAGAGAGAGTATACTGGATGAACCTGTTGCGGGTTCAATTCACAATCAGGACAAGATTTGGGAACAGCTTGCTCCTGTGACAATTGTCGGGTTTTCCGCCTGTCAACAGCAAGACTCCCAAGTCTTGGTGGCTCCTTATGGCGTTCAGGAGTGTTTCTGAATATGGCTCCATGTTGCAAGGCCATGGGTTAGTGCCACCAGCCATACACACTTCGGGACAAAGTGCCCTTAAACCCGGGGTTACTGTCACACGGTGGTATGTGACACCATAGCAACTGCAAAGTGGACTGGCTTTCATCCAGTCTCATAGCCTTTTGGTTAGGCCTTGCCTCTCAGTTGGTTTGCAGTTGTGCAAGGTATGACAATATCACTTTCACCTCCAATGGTATCTACAGCTGTCCCCATATTGACAAAGGCAACCTCTTAGGCTATTTGTTTTTCCTTGTGGTTCCAACAAAAAAATTCAATGGAAAAATGATTGACAAAAAGGATTAATATCAAGGATCTGACGGGCAATTTGTTTTTCCTGACTTAGGTTTTGGTATTGATTTCAAAGAAAAAGGTATTGTAAAAATGGTTTGGGCGGCAAATAAGTAAAAAAACTGTAATTTTCCTGCTGTGGACACTGCCGCTCATACAAGGATGTCTATGTCCATGCAAATCAACAAAACCACCAGGAACACCTTCAGGGTCCTAAAAAGTGGGGAAATATACTCTAGAAAAAAATTTAAATAAAAATAAAAAACATTTTTTTATTGGTGGAGTTTCAAATAGTGTCAAAAATTGTAGAGATCAAAAATCAATTTTTATTTTTTTTTTATTCTTAAAATTTTAACATTAAATATATTTACAAGCCAAGCAGAATATTCTTTGTTATTTTTAAAATTTTTAAAGTAAATATATTTACAAGCCCAGCAATTGAGTGATTTCCTTGATTTCATCCACAGTTATAATGCTACCAATACATGCTATGTGTACAGATTACCTTTCCTTTTTTTTCTGTGGTTAGCCTTTCCCTCTCCTTTTGGAGTTGTACTTCCTTTCAATCCTTCTCCTTTTTCTCTTTTTGAAAATCCATCTTAGCTTGTTTAATATGCCACTCAGCATCCAACTTTTTTTGATGAGCCAAACTCTAAAATTTTTTCTTTTGACAATCCATAGCCAGTTGAAGATCCCAATAATCCTTTTGAACTAAATTTTTTCAGATTCAATTTGCAATGTCACTGTTTTTCAGAGGGGAATAGGAATGAGCTGTATTTTGAAAGCAAGGAAAATCCAACATGCTTACTTGAATCTTGCTTCTCCATGATATCCTCAAATCCAGAAAAGCTTCAATTATTTCTCCTCTTTTGATGGCTATTTGGGTTGATTTTGATATAATTTGAGGCCTTTTGCATTCCCTTTGCAGAGGAGGTTTGTGTGGTAATGGTGTTGCTCTCATTTGAAATGGATGTGGTAGGCTCCATTGGCTCAAGTTTTTGGCCAATCAGGAACATATGAGCCTGTTTTTTTACAATATAAATCAGTCAGGATTAACCAGACAGAAGATAAAAGAACTTGGGTTCTTACTTGATCAGATGATCATTGTAGTGGAAATACAGGAATAAAATCCTCCTCATTGGCCAAGTTCTCCTGTTCTTCCACCCCAGGAAAAGAGCAATCAAAAGAAGTAAGTGAGGGGTCCAAGGTCCTGTTTGACTAATCAATCAATGCTGAAGTAGATGCAATTGGAGCTGACCGTTTTGGAATATCCTCCTCAGCTGTGGATGGGGGCCACTCCAAGGCAAAGGTCTCATCGGGATCCCCATTTATAGGCTGAGAATCCATAGCCAAGTCCTTGGCATCAACTGAATCAGATTTTTGGGCATCAAAATCAGCAAGAGGGGTTATTTTGGCCTTCTTTCCAAAGATTTCATCCATTTGAATATAAAAAGGACAAATGGAGTCCAACTTATCAACCACCAAGTTGATTCATTTGGCTTTGTTGGAGTTGGTGATACCAAAGCCAGTGGAGATTGACATGGAGTGGGCCTTTTTGTACTTGGCTTGATAATTATTGAATTGCTCCCTCATCTGTTTGGATGACAGATCCAGCATACCTTTTGTTTTATTCTTAAAAACATTGGCCATCAGGAGATAACCATCAACCTTGGAGGATGGAGGTTAGCCAACACATGTTTCATTGTTGGATCCAAAACAAGCATTGTAGTTGGATGGAATTTTGAGCCAGTTTAACAGGATGATGTGATCAGCTCTCTTGAGCTGACTTGAGCCTTTGGAAGCTGATGGGGGAGGACTGTTGGATGTTGAGTTCCTGGGGGATTTTTTCTTTTGTCCATTGGTTTTTTTAGTGGACTTTTTGGGGGAGGATTGTGAAGGGGCTATTTAAAAAGAGTAAGAGGGATGAAAGGATGAAGCAATAAAGTGATGAAGCAATGAAGGGATGAAGGGATGTAATGAAAGCAGGGATGAGGGATGAAGGGATAAATTGATGAAGGGATGTGATGAAAGCATGGATGAGGGATGAAGCAATAAAGTGATGAATCAATGAAGTGCAAAGGGATGTGATGAAAGCAGGGATGAAGCAATGAAGCAATGAGAGGATTGATGTGATGAAAGCAATAAAGTGATGAGAGTGATGAAGCAAGCTGAGAGTGATGAAGTGTTGAGGGGATGAGAGTGATGAAGTGATGAGAGAAATGAAAATCAAATATTTTGGATGAGGTTGGAGGTAGAATTTTTCGAATGAGGCTTGAGGTTGAAACCAGGGGTGATAATGTGGAATGATACAGTTGAACTGGTGAAAACCTTTATATACTTTATTTAAAAAAACCCATTTATTTCCAGGTAACTCTGACACGTCTGATGTTAAATAAGTGGTTTTTATGGATTTTTAATGGCAGGGTTGAAACCCGCCATGAAAAAATGACAGGTTTGCTTAACTCCAATATGCCCTGATGTATTGAGACCCTGAAAATGACTTTATGAGACCATTGATAAAGGGAAAAAATAGCTAGGGAGCTCCAATATAACCTAAATTTCTCATGACTCCAACAAAAGCTTCAAATAATATGTATTTCATTCTGGCTGCAAGTACTAAGATTCATCAAAGGATAAATAAGTAGACCAATAATTAAGGTTTGAAAGCTTGAGAGGAAGGATTCATGAGAAATTAAAGAGTAAATTCAAGGTGTGATGGTGGGTTCATCAATCTATGCTTGAGGTGGGGTACTTTGATTGTTCTAATCATATTAAACCAAGTCTTAGATAATATTTATAAGGAAAGATAACCATTTGAATAAAATTGGTATCTAATCTGGTTTAAATGGTATCTTTTTCAATTGATCTTGATTGATTTCTGAGACTCTGAGAGGTTGAATTTTGGGTCTTTAAATCAAAAATATTATGCTCATATCTGTCCATACCCATTTCCATGAACATAAATTATGAATGGTTCAGAACAGAGTTGATTACAAGAAAGTCTGAAAAAACTCAAGTTTGGGTTGGCTGCAGGGTTGAAGGTGAGAGGATGAATCAACTAGAATAATTTCCTAGGACCACACCACACCAATATTATTTTAGTTCCTCAGAATTAATGGGATTGAGAGAGGCTAGTGGATTAAATGGGAGTAGTTCAATGAGTTTTGTTAAATTCTGATTGGATTATTAGGCTTTGTTATTGAATATGATCAGTTATAGATAGATTGGAGGAGTATGAGAACTAAAAGGAGAAAGATTATGGATTTGTATATCAAATAATTTTTGTTGTTTTTGGTTGATGATAATGAGAAATTCTAGTGTTTGTGTGATGGTGTGGGAACCTTTATATGCTATACCTGAAAAATAAAAAAATTTTGCTGTTAGATCTGGAACTCCTGATGAAAAATAACTATATTTTTCATTTATCAAAATTGCAGCTTTTAAATGGTGTATCTGGGTTAAAACCTTTCATCAAAAATATGGCATATTTTCTGACTCTGATACACTCTAATACATTTCCATAAAATCAGAAGCTAATTTTTAACCAAGAATTTGACACCCAATCAATAGAATTTTATCAAATTAGTGCATTCTTCTCACTAATCTCAGTGCCTAACACAAGGGGCTATTTCATTTAAGTATAATTTATCATTTGCAATAAATCTTTTAATATTGATTTTAAAACTCAACTAAGAATTCATCACCTGAAAGTAATTTTTAAATCCTTTTCAATTAATCCTGATTGCAAAAAAAAAATGATTTTTCAATAAATATTTTAATTGATTGAATATCCTCACATATTTGACCATTTAATCCAAAACTGGCTAACCAATAGGATATCTCTTTCCTAGTTTGGTATAACTCATTTCAGGTCAACTTTGAAAAACTTTTTCAATAATTTTTTAACCCATGTATTATCAAATAATTATTGAAGCAATTCAGTCATTAACAGGGTCTAAATTTCATAATTTTCATCTCATAATTAGCCTTAATTTTACTCCTCTTTTTCATTAATTTTCACTTGAGTGATGTTAAATTCACAACTCCCAGTCGTGTGGGAGTTTTGTAGGGCCTTACATGGCCCAATGGACGCGTGGTGGCCCATACACGCCTGAAAAACGTGTGTGGAGGGAAAAAAACGCATCTACATGCGCCCAAGGGGTCATCTCAAACACGCGCAACCCCTGGGGGTCTGCATACCCCCATTACATGGCGTATTTGGGTTTTGTACCCCCGCACAAAGTGGCTTTGAGCCATGTTGGGGGCTATGCGGCCCCCGGGGGTTGTGCCAAATTTTTTGGGACCCCCTGGACCACATTTGGGTTCCATAAACCCCAATTTGTGATCAAAGCTTACTATGTGGAACTTTCTTTCCACATCTAGAAATCATAAAGTGAAATTAAAGTGAAATTGAAGTGAAATAAAGTGAAATTCAAGTGAAATGAAAGTGATATCAAGTGAAATTCAAGTGAAATGAAAGTGATATCAAGTGAAATACAAGTGAAATCAAAGTGAAACTATAGGAAGCTGCAAATAAAACATCCCACAAAATCAATCTTTCTCAACTTGAAATTGAGAAAAATTGGTCATTTTTCAATTTAAAGTTGGATTGAATACTGAAGTAGCATTGCATTTTTTGTGCATTATGAGAACAGTGGCAAGGCCTCCTTTTAACATGGCCAAGTTCAGGACTACATTAGTGCAATGAAAAAAGCTGCGGAAAAGTAGGATTTGGGTAATGAATCATTGGAATCCCCAATCAGATCCTCATTCAGGGTGACAATTGAGGAACAAAATTTTTCCCAAATGGACATGACCTCTGGTGGTGAGTAAAATTTTATGTTACTGGTCTTCTCCTTATTTAATTTGATTGAAACTGATGGGAACTATGACTATGTAACTATGACAAATACACTTGCCCCACCTCCTGTGAGAGCTTTTCCTACTAGGGAAGAGGCACAAATGTATTATCAACATGGAAAATGAAGCATGGTTATTCTGTAATATTTTTCAACTCAAAGCATGATAAATATTTGGATTTAGCCTGTGATAGCCATGGTTTGAACTCTGGGAGTTTTCTCCCTAAAAAGTCAAGGAAAACTCACACAAGGAAGGTTAGGTTCAAGTTCTTAATATGTGCTAGTCACACAAAGACATATCCCTTGTGGCAAATCTCCTAAAAGATTTATCAACATAACCATTAACCATATCCAAAACCCTCAGTGCATCCTCACCTGCGGAGAATCTCTGGGGTAGCCTTAGACAATCTAAAACAAGGCTTGAATGATGGGCTCAATACACTTCAAATAAAAAAAAATGAGCAAAATCAATGGTGAAAAACATGTTGATTACTGAACAATCTATAACACTAAGCGTAAGTTAGTTCTAGCAGAACTAAAGGGGAAAAGTTTTATGGAGGTGCACTTTGAACAAATTGGTAATTCAGGTTGGTTTCATCAAGAAAAATTCAGTGGAGAGGGTCACTTGGAGACCCTATTCTTGGCTCACCCTGGGTCATTAAAGCTTTTGAAGCAATTCCATCACATAGTTATGATGGATTGTACTTCTAAGAAAAATAAGTACAAGATCCCCCTATTGCACGTTGTAGGAATTACTTCCAACCAGAAAAATTTCACAAAAGCTCTTCTTTTTATAAAAAGAGAAACATTTGAGTTCTACAGTTGTTCTGTAAATGCGCTAAAGGAGTTGGCTTATGATCCTGAGAGACTTCCCAAAGTCTTTGTGATTGATTGTGAAAAAGCTTTGATCTGCGCTCTAGAACAAATATTTGCTGAGTCAACAAGACAGTGCTGTCAATGTCACTCTTCTAAAAAAATACAAGCAAACTGTAAAGTGCGCTTTAATAATGACTTTGAAGGGTGGCAAAGCTTTATGCCTCTGTGAGCCAATTATGGGGCCTCCAAAACCAAGGAGGAGGCAGAGGTCAATGATAAGTAACTTAGAGTAAGTGCCAAATAACTGCCTCTACTTTTAATCTTTCTAGTTTTTGGTTTCTTACATTATGTATTTTATAAAAGTTTTTTGGCAGAGCGTGAGGATGTACTCAAACATATGGATCATAATATCTTCTGTATCCAAGTAAGTTTGTAACAGCTTAGAATTTCTAAAACCCTGAATTTTGAAATAAAAAAAGGTCTGGGGTTGAAGGAGCCCATGCTAATCTCCAACAATTCCTTGCAAAATTGTTGGAAAACATGTTGGATGTTTGGCAAAACCTAGAGGGCAAAGTTTTCAATAAAATTAAATTGGTTCAGGCTGCCCTTTACAAATCTCAGAGGAAGATTGGAACATTTCTTCCTACTGAACTGTTACCATTGGGATACAAGGTGTCTTTAAAAGCGATCAAACTTTTTGCAGATCAATTCAAGACGTCAAAGCAGAATTATGATGGGGAAGTATGCACCAAGTCATACTCAATTACTATGGTTTTTCCCTGTTACAACCAAATAGGTGACCTACTAGCATCAAGAGGCTCTGTTGTGCCTGAAGATTTAAATCCTTAGTGGAGGTTGGATTATGACCCTTGCAGTTCTATCTCTGTAAGTTGGTTCAAGTTGGATTGTTCAAATCACTTTGCAATTAATTCTTTCTGATTAATGCTTTCTGATAAATGCTTTTTGAATGATGATTTGTAATTGACTAAAATGATGATTCCTACTTGGCTAATATTTGATCCTCTTGAATTTTTCAAGTTTGATGTTGATGAACTGCTCAACAATTTGCATTAAAATGAGAAGCCCAATTCAATGATCTTGGATCATAATTATCAAGATTATTGGGGGCTGTTGAAGCACTTGATGAATGAGACAGCCAACTATTTATCAGAGGCAATCCTTGAGCCTAAAGTTTTGCAATAAAGCAGAGGCCATCCAAAATTGACAGATACCTGGCAAGATCCTTCTTGATTTGAAAAAATTGAAAATGAACTTGTGCAGGCAAATAGAAGTTGAAGGACACCAAAGAAGAAAAGAAAAATGATTTTAAATCTTTTCTTTTGCGCAAGGTTCATTTTTTTGTTTTAATGAACTGATTGAGAAATTTTTATAGTCCAAATAAGGCTCTTTATCTGAATTTCCTAGTTCAGTGGAAGAGAATTAAATTTTATTGGGTTTGGTGCAGTTGGAATCCAATTCCTTTTCAAAGGATGAAGCAGATTCAATGGAGGGGTAAAACAGAAGCTCATCTATGGTGAGTGGTGATTCCTTCAATTAGATTAGAATTTTGGCTAACTACTTTTTGATTTTAGCAAGTAAATTACCTAAATAACAAAACTGAGAACTTACATAAGTTCTTGGGTGAGTTTTGGGACCCACTTGGTGATGGAAATTGTGGTTTTGGAGTCATTACTACATCACTTGGTTATGATGAGGATGGATGGTTTAAAGTTTGGAAATAAATGCTTGAAACATTGAGGAAAAATAAGGGGTGCTATTCTAAGCTCCTTGGCAGCAGTAACGATGTTGAAAAGATAGAAAAAAGACTTGATGTTAATGACATCAAGGAATACATTCCCTCTTCAAAATGGCTTTCAAATTTTGACATGGGTCAAATAATAGCTGATACTTATGGAAGACCAATATTTTTCATTTCATTGGAATCATGTTGTACTTTTACTCTTATTAAAATGGGTGTAAAAGAAAAATAATATAATATGTTCATTTGCTTTTTTAACAATAACCATTGGGTCCAGCTTTTACTTAATGGAGATTTGATTCCAATCCTGCCCATAGTTTCCAAACCTCCAAACCATTTTCCATGATTTCTAAAAAAGCAGCTTGTTGGGTTGATCACCTCAAAGATCAACTTGAGTTGTATTCTAACTCATAGATGAATTTCATCATTTGGGTTTGGTCTAAAATGCTGATATTTTAATTCTAATAATATAAATGATTATCAAATTTTGAAAATCATTATGTTGAGTGTTTTGAGTTAACATCATTATTATGAGTTTTTTGAATGAGATTTGAACTTGCTTTTTTTGGTGTTTTTACTTTAGGGCTGGTCAAAAGACTTCTTGCATTTTTTGACCCTTTTACTTTTGGGATAGTCAAGTTGAACTTGAATTTTTTACTTGAATCTGAAGACAACCAGGTGGTTGTCTTCAGTTTTTTTGTTTTGTTCTTATGTATTTATTTTACTTATTTTTATTCTATTTCCTATTTTTTTGGTTTTTTTTTTCAAACCAAAAAATCAACCTTTTTTGAACTTTTGGGTGATTTCTGGTTTTTTTTGTATTTTTATTTATTTTATTTTATTTTATTTTAGTTTATTTTAGACTCTTTAGTTTATTTTAGTTTTTTTTTTTTGGCCCACCAGACTTGTATCCCTTTGCCACGGCTTCACAACTACATTTGAGCCATGTAGAGCCCCACACAACTTGAATGTGATTGGGCTGGCCATTTTGCATGGCAACACAACTACATTTGAGCCATGTGGGGCTCTACACAGCTCAAATGTAGTCTTGCAGCCCCCACATGGCAGTCCAGTGCCATGTGGAGTATAGCCCAACCGCACCCAAATTGTGTGGGGATCTGCAGGGCTCAGATGTAGCCGTGTAGCCGTGCCACACAGCTCAAATGAGTCATGTACATGGCTCATTTGATCCATGAATTTATCATCACCATTTTCATTCATTGTTAATTGTATCTCTTTATTGTTTATGTTGACCTATCATAAACACAAATCAACTATCCATAGTCAGTCCCCTCAGAAATTTCAAACCCTCAGTAAAACCCACCTATGCCTCTGGATCTACCTCCTGCACCTCCTGAAGTATCTCACTGCGTCCTCTGCAGGTCCTAGGAAATCTCCCTGGCTCTTCCTTTCTCTCTATGGCTTGGCGCATTTTCCATCTCTCCTTCAATTCAACTGGTATGAGAATTACATCCTGGGTATCCAAAGTACATATTCCTGGATGGACAAAGGGAAATTTTAAATTTGCAACACATGGTTGGCAAATAGGTGTGAAAAGCTGTTAACAACCAATATCAGTCATGAACAGAGGTTCAAAACTCAAAAAGTTGCAAACAAAAAAATAAAAAAAAAATTAGTAAATGAAAAATAAATAAACAAATAATTAAATGGCATTAATTTTCTCACGCCCCCAATTCTTCATTTTACAGAATTGTTTGTCTAGCTGCGGTTGCGCGCCACTGCTGCCACACAGACAAATACTTTATTTCACGGTACTTTCAAGAATTGATTTTTTTTTAAATTCTGATGCCGCAGTCCTATATTTGGGTTTTTTAAAAACCCCCAAATAAATATGTGGTAATTTTGGAGACATTAGAAGCCCTCCAAAAATGGAATCAAAAAATCAAAAAATTCTGCAAAAACCAATTTTTTATTGGGTTTTTGAATCCTTATTTTGGCTTTTAATTTTTTTTTGGTTATTTCAGCTACCAGCTATTTCAGGCAAAATTTGAAAAACTTCCAAATGTTTTTTCCAGATTATTTGAATGCAAACTTTTAACTTAAAAAATTCCTTCAAAAAACCAAACAATTCAAAAAAATTCAAATTTTGCATTGGACGTTTGCATCCTGTTATTTTCATTTTGATCTCATTATTTTTTTTGGGTGATTCAAGTTATAAAAAAGTTGGAATAAAATTCAAATAGGATTGAAATATTTTTTACAGATTCTTTGGATGTATTATATTACCTTAAAAAATTCCTTCAAAAAAGCAAAACATTTGAAAAATTCAAAGTTCTCATTAGACTTTTGGATCCTTTTTTTTGCCTTTTTGATCATTTTTTTTTGGTTTTTCAACCCTTTAGAAATTCAAAACAACTTCTAAATAGTTTTTAAACCTTTTTTTTCAGAATTTTAGGATGTCATTTTCTACCTTGAAACTTTCCTTAAAAAAACCAAAAAATTGAAAAACTTGAATTTTCTCATTGAACTTTTGGATCCTTTTGTTTGCCTTTTATTTTTTTGGGGGGGGATCCAAGCTTTCAGAAATTTAAAATAATAAAAAAAATAGATTCTTAATACAGATCTTTTGGATGTATGCATACACCTTCCAAAAATCATTCAAAAAATAAATAATAAGGAAAAAATATGGATACAAATATTCAAACTTATTCAACTATGATTGTTTTTATGTTTGTACTTGATTTTATTGGAGGGAAAAAAAACTCATTACCAAGCTGTAAATTTTTCTGAATAATGGTTTTCCAATATTTTGAATCCTTTGTTAAAAATCTTATCCAAAGTGGACTTAACCTGGGAGCTGGCCAATTATAAGACTTGAACTTGAATGGGACTATATGTTTGAAATCTTCTAAAAGAATGAAGCAAATAGGAGAAGCTTCCCAATTTGGAGTGGGAGGGGAATTCTGAGGAACATAATTGCAAGGAATTAAAGAAGAAAACAGAAAAACTGGAAACTTATATGTTTCAGCCAGAAGGAAACCATTGCATGGAAACTTAATCCACATATTTTTGGGACCTGGGACAGAAATGTGGTTCAGTTGCCTTCTCGCTTCTTGGAAAGTTTCACCCCAATATCACACACTAATTTTTTGTCCTTGAAGATTGGGTTGGAATCAAGCTCTTTCACCATTTCTTTCCTGATCTCAATCCATTCTTCTGAGTTCCTCCCCAAACAAATGGATGCTGCTCTAAACCAACAGTTCCCATCACCTATGAAATATTGAACAAGTGAGATATGTGGAATGGTTGTTTTTGGAGAAATAAAATTTTTTTATTGGAAATAAAACCAAAAATCAGATTTTTTTAAGAAAAGAAAAGATTTTCTAGAGATAAAACTCACTTCTTTAATCAAGACTTGGTCAAAGATTCTATAAAGTGCAGGACCCCTAGAGAAAAACCCCAATAAAAATCAGACAAAATTCAACAATGATAAAATATTGAATGTACTCACTTTCTCACCTATTGTTTGGGCTGGTAATACCTTCCTTCCAGGAGGATGGTAAGTAGCATCAGAATCTTTATTGGATACCTTTAGTTTCTTGATTACTTTCCCAGGATTGTATTCAGGAAAAGAAACCTGCTTATTTACAATGATTCCAGACCTCTGATAAAAGTTGAATGAAAAAATTAATGAAAAATAATATCCAAAAAAACAAAAAAAATGAAATGAAATCTCACCATCTTAATAACATTCAAATCTGTAAGCTCTTCATCTGCTGGATTTTCCCCTTCATCCAAATCTGGCCCCCATCTTCATCTTGTTATTATTCCTGTTCAGTCAGATATTCACCCTATGTTAAAAAAATGGAAAGGACTGATTAAAAAAAAATAAATTTCAGAAGTATTAATTACAGATATAAAATTACCTCTTCCTCTGATTCCTCCTTCTTTTTCCCTTCCCCTTCCCCTGGAAGCCCTTCCACTTTCTTGAAACCTGAGCACATAGGAAGAAAATATTAATTATGCAAGTTTATATATAATTTTTCCCAAAGAATGGTGACTGACCTAGGAATTTGCTATGAATTTATTCTTTGGCCTTCCTCTCCTTTTGTTTCCTTCTAAAAATTCAAATCCAGATGGATCTCTTTTACTTGAGGACTGAGAGATCTTCTTGGCTTTATTGGCTTCTCCTTTGAGTCTTTGTCTTACTTTGGATCTTTGAGTGGAATTGGGATTTTGAATCGGATTAAGTTGATATTTTCCATTCTATATCTTCTTGCTTTCACCCAGATGATATAGCTGTTCTCCAGGTGGCAAATTTCCAAATTCTTCAAGCAGTTCAGTAAAATATAGGTTTTCATTACTGTCTCTGGTTGGACATTTGAGGTTTTCAGATTTGTCAGTTGCATCAGGCTGCAGAGTTAACTGGAGAAAGAAAAATTAAAATAAATCAAGAAATTATTCCTTTGAGCTTGAATCCAAAAAAAAAAAAAAACTCACTGATAAGGGGGCTTTGACATTCCATTGAGGATGAAATCTTCAATTTGGAAGAGTTCACCCTTTCTGATAGCTAATTTGACTTTGTGAATACATGGTATACCCATGTAAGAATAGCAGTCACAGTTGTTGCAATTGGTGGTCAGGAACTTGATGAAATGAATAAATGGCTTTCAGGGAAAAGTGGCTGATTTTTCAAGAAAGATGATCCACACCGTCAGGTAAACCAATGAGATGCTTGAATTTTTTCTGAGAGGCTTCAATGGCTCTCTCATGGTTTTGAATGGTGATCAAACTGTAAATTTGTTGAGCTACATTCTAGAAAGAGCCAATAGAAGACTTGATGAAACGTTTAATATAGGAGCCTACTTTCTTCCAAACCCTCAATCATGTGATTGATATGTAATGTTTTTTTCCACAGAGGAATATGAATTTGGTTACAAATTTCTCATCATCCTTACTGGACCATAATAATGAAGGCATCCATTATGAATTTAAAGTGTCTTATAATCACGTCAAAAAATCCTCGGAAATTTTATATCCTGATAAAACAAAAGTTTTGTTTTTACGAGATGCACGGTTTCTATCGGCGGCTAGTTGGCTTTTTCTGTTCAAAAATATGCATTTTGGAGCCAGACAATCAGTCAGCAGATTGATTTGTCATTGGTTGTCCTCATAAAAATGCCAATCCTTCTTTTGATGGTACTATTCCCGGAAGGCTTACCAATACGAACCGAGGAATGTTGATAGCGGAGAAACTTTGTGACAACGCGCGTCGGATGAGGTTTTTGTCATCCGCTGCCACCCCAGATGAGCCGCTGTCTCGATTGTCCCCCTCATGTGTTGTAATTTTTCGCGCACCAGATTGGACAATTGCCTATATCACCGACAACATCTGATCAAAAAATTGCATCATCCCGCCGGAACTGCGTTAGCGGATCAGTGGGGTGTTTCTGACTTGTCGGGGAAGCTCGTATAAGCTCCTGGGGTTTGGATTATAGTGTCACGCCCACCTGGATGGCGTCACACAATCATTATTTTCATCATACGTTTCAGAATGGGGGGGCCAGTTCCTTCCTAGCGGTGCGCTTTAGTCTTCTGCCTCATCTTCGAAAAAAAAAATTACATCCAATGCTACAAAACATCTCCCGGCATTTGTCCACCAACTTAGAATCCAATCGTTCTACGTACACAAGCGTCCATCCCCACCGGAGACCCATGCTAACACCTGCAAACAACAGGCGGGTGAAGTTTTTCCGACAATGATTCTAATTCTGAGCCTTCTTTTTATTTTCTTCGCTCATCAGCTCTCAACCTCAGACCTTTGGAATTCAGCACCCAAGTCCCCAGGCCCTCAAAAAGCCAAGCCAATCAATGAGCGAGCACTTTCTGGTCTTCGGACCAGTTGTACTAAGAAACCGCTCACTAAAAAGTTATGGGATGATTTGGACATGGATGATTATCTGCGTGATTATACCGGTGGGGGGACATTGTCTGTAATCGTGAGCTAGGAATGACGAAAGCCTCCTGTTGTTACCTGATGCCCAAAACTTAGAAGGGATATAAAGAGTTCTCATCTTGTTCTTATTTTACGCTTGCAGGCGTTTGCTAATGAAGTCAACATGACTGACTTCGACTGTGGCATTGGCGGCTCGTGCGATGCTGGTGAAGTAGGTTCATCATTTCTCTTTCAAATCTTGAAATAATTGGCTTCTGAATATAATAATTACTCAAAACAGTTATGCAGCAGTGCTAAGGCCCCGGAGTGGTATGTTCTAGTAGCGACACAGAACTGGAATGACTTGATGAACTCGATTTACAAAGCAATCTCATTCGCGTAAGCCCTCCCCGTTTTGTCTTCCGGATTTAACAATTTTACTCCTCCATAGTTCCCCTCATTGATTCCCCGTGCTTGTGTAGGGTGGGGACTGTTCAAGGTGCATCTTACATCCCCTCTGAATTGTATGCTATGTCCTAATCGAAATGATCCTCCCCAATTTTCCCGCTTTCGCATAATGTCTCTATCGGGAAAGAGATGGCCCCGTCAATGGTCGGTTTGTTCAACGAAGCCGTCTTCCTGATAAGAGCACACTGTTGCTCCTTTAGCTGAAAACGTATTTTCCGATCCCGTGAATGACCAGGTGGGAGATTTATCCCCTCCTCTGAGCACTTTTCCCATTGAAGTTGCTACGTACGTTAATCGTTTGCACATTCACATTCCTACCAACACTGACGAAAAGCGTAATTGGCCTCTTTCGACAGAATCATCAACATCATCGCAGCAAGTCTTAGTGTAGTACCTGGATTTTTGTTCCCCGGCAATGGGATCTGGTATTATCTTGTCTTACAGGGGGGACTCTACACGACCTTTTCCGAAATTGGTTTTTATTGCAGTGCCGTTCGATCTCCCCCGGATGTTGTGAGTGGGTACACTAAGGTAGGTTGATTCGAGTATCCTCTGAAGGCTTGTTGGACTGAAGAATAGTGGCACTGCAGTGGACCGATTATGCCTGGCTGCTCTCACAATTTCAAGACCGGGCGCAGGAGTTCTGCGCAAATTTCACAACCACAACGCTTCAAAGCGGTATAAGCACCGATCAAGGACTTTATGGTGCTTTAAAAAATGGGACATTCCTCCAACCAGGGGCGCAGCCATCAGCGATGGAATTAGAGGAAACCCTGGAGAAGATTGTGAAGATGCGGCTACTGGCGGCCATTTTAAGAGCCCGGGTTTGTCACCAATCTCTTTAGATCCAAGAAATTTGATCGGGCTTTCTAGATCCCATGAGCTAACCCGCTTCTTTTGTTTCTGATTTAGAATGTTTACATCACGCGAGGTAGTGTGTGTCTCCGGGCTTGACATCGGCAATTTCAATCATACCCTGATTTTGAATAATTTTGCGGTACTTACACAGGATCCATGCAACAAGCATGGTCCTAATGGCGCGTTTCCAGGACCAGACATATTATCATATTGTGGCAAGGATGGAATGTGAGTCCTAAGACACCAGATCCGAACTTGCCGCATCAGTTTGGAGCGATAAACCTGGCGTATTTTTTAAACAAAAATTTTCCAGAATGATGAATATTGTTCAAGCAAAAGGAAGCAAGACAGTTATGAATTTCTACGGTAGCTCCAAGATAGTGGAAAAATATCATTTCGATGTAGGAGTGCTGACCGAGTCGGCTTGGAAATGCCAATCAAAATATAGAAAATTTGATTACAACCCTTATCAGAATGGGTAAAAGAGATTCTTTCGCGGAAATATTTGAATATTCGATCATCCAAATTGATTTTTTTTACCTTCCGGCTTGTTTAGAACTTTTCCGAACGACTTGGATTCTGATTGCTTGTTCAGTTTACCGGTATGTGACTGTACTCAAGAAGGTAAGGCTCCTTACTTCCATGACTTGTTTTATGATTGAAAAGATATCTCAGAGTATTTATAAAATTCATCTACAAAACTTTTCACCCAGGAATCAAAAAGGCTCGCGAGAAGGGTATGCCTACTTCAAAAGCCTGTCATAAAGCCGGGGTACCAATCTACGCCAAAGAACAAAAGGTTGAAAAATGAAGTTAAGCTTTCGATGGAATTAAGATGAATTGAACAACCTGTGACATCTTGAAATTTCTTCGAAAAATGAATAATAAAATAAAAAAAACTGTATCTATATTTCCTGATTACAATTTAGGAAGTTCAAACAGTTTCAAAAGAACTAGATTTCAATTTTTTCCTGTAATTTTTGATATCCAAAGCACTCCTGGAATTTACCTATGGCGATGTAAAATTTATAATTGAGGAACTGGATCTTCTTTGATGGATCCATGATAAATTGATTTTTGAAATGGGTAAAATTTCACTTGATTGGCTTATCAATCCTTTTTTTTTGAGTAATTTAATTTTTTTGTTTGTTTTGGAGTTAATTTAATGTTTTTGATTGTTTGGCTTTTTGCCTTTTTGTCCTTTTTTATTTTTTATTAATTTTTAATCTTTATCTTTGTGTTGAGTAGGGATCCCTTGAGCTCAGGGATACTGTGGCACGGCCTTGTCCTCAGGCAGTATACACTTCCGCCAACAACGGCCACAACCACACCTTGAGAGGAACTTACAATTCCCCGGATTGCAAGGAAAATGGGAACTCATCCCCCAGGACAAGCTTCCCTCTCTGTACTACCCTTCTACTCCACTTCAACCACTGTCCCATCTCCTTTCCTGCTGCCCTCAATATTTTTTCCTGTATTCACCCAAGCAGATCAAGCTGTATACAAACACTCTTAATCAACAGTCACAGATCCCAGGAGGGGCCAAACCTGGCCTCAGTGGAGGTACAACCATGATTCCCTTTGTCTCATCTTCTACTAAACACAATTCCTAAACCAGATTATCTTGTCTCATATTTTACTTCATCCATCATTCCTACCACTACTTCCTGTTATTACCTTCTCCATGCTACAAACTCCTGCCTGTGACCTATACACTAAGTATGCAAGTTTTGTGTTAGGAATGCCACTTGTCCCTGCACCGGAAGGACAACTACTCTCTCGTCAACTACTATCTTCTGAAACCTCTCCCCGGGAGACCACCCCTAGGGGTCTTTGAAGACTCTAGATTTCTTCTCTGGACTCTTTGTCTTTTTCTATTCTTTCGTGACTCTCTTCTCCTCTTGATTTCCTCATTCTTTTTCCTTGTCTTTTATATCTCTTTTCATTTTCTTTTCCCAATCTCTTTTCCTTTTCTTCCAAAATCTATCCTTCTATCAAACTTTCTTCTCGTCAATCCGGCCCACTCGACCATCTAAAACCTCAACCAATTCCAAATCAGTTCTCGTTGTCATCCCTTGCCTGGTAAGATGATTCACATCTCAACTCTATGATCAACCATCAACTTATGTTTCTGTCAAACCAGCCCGTATCTCTCTCTTGCCTCAAATCTATCTCTTCCTGACTGCTCAACCTCATATGTCCAGATTACCTTCTTCTGGTACTTAGTTCTCGAATATAATCTATGAAATTCTTTCACGGTTAAAAGCCAAAACCGGAAATCCCAACTCACCATCAAGATGAATGAACCAGTAGGAGCTACAGACTACTTCCATCAAGTCGCATTGAAGGCTGCGGTTGATGCAATTCCACCTCTCAACAAAGAAAAATTCTCAATCTGGCAAGAAAAAATGCTGATTCTGTTTGATCTCAAGGATATAAAAGACACTGTCAAAAGAAATTTGGGACAACTCTCCATAAAAAAGGATAGGGAAATCAGGGCAGTTATCCTTTCCAAATTGGATAACACAACACACACCAATGTCGTCAATTCCACCAACATAAATTCATCCAAACATCTATGGGCAGAGATCACTCAACGCTTTTCTTCATTGGAGACCGCCAATTGAGCACAAGTATTCAATTCCTTTCTCCACTTCAGCTTCAACAAAAACGCTATTGAAGAATTTGTGACCAATACAAAAAAGGCCCTAACCCAAATGACCAATGTTGGCATTGAATTGCCCAACAATATCCTTTCTTACCTGGTCCTCTTTAAATTCCCTCCAATTCTCAAAAATCTAAAACTGCAGATCATGCACGTGGAAAAGCATCTAAATGTGGATGTGGTCTTCAACCATCTAATTCAATACAACAACAAGCGTAAGGCCCAGTCAAAAACTACCAAGTCTAACTCCAATCTCACCCTAGTAACAACAAAAAATAAATCGAAGAAAGAGACAAAAAGAATCAAAATTGGCTGCAGAGAAGGATACCATGATCCAAATGCACCTCACTCTGAATCATCTTGCTTCCACCTCCGCCCTCAGATTGCTCCTAGTTGGTGGGTCAAACAACAAAATGAGTGGAAGAGTAAAATCAACAAACAACCCACCATCAATTATCACGCCCTTCTAACTCTCTGGATAAATGCAAACAGTTGTCCAAACTTACTCCTGGATTCTGGTGCCAATATCCATATCTTTAATGACAAGAGATATTTTTACTCACTACTCATGCAAGATGAATTGGAAAGGGTGAAAACTGGCAAGCTCACAGCCAACCTAAAAATACGCGGCACAGGGACTGTGAAACTAGAATGGAAGGATTCAATCATTACTTTGGAAAAATGCGCCTATATCCCGGACATAGTTGTGAATCTCATCATCCCGGGATTATTAGCAAACAAAGGATGCAATCTTACTCAAAGCCAAGATCAATTCCGCGTCACAAGGATGGGTCAGACTATACTCAGAGGTTCTATCATAGACAATCTGTTTGTCGTAGAGAAGCCTAAGATATTAGGGAAAGGAACTTCAGTCAATCATATCAACCACTCTTCAAATCCGGCGTTGGATCAAGGTCTATCTCTAGAAGACATCCAGAAGATGTACGGTCACACCATGATTTCTACTCTCAAGCCCATTCTCAAAGCCCTTTTCACTAATAACAAATTGAACCATTTTCAATGCAACGGTTTCCCAAATAGCAAGATTGTTAGATCTCTGTTCTCAGCCGTATCTAATACCTCAATTAAAACTCTCAAAAAAATTCACCTTCACCTTGTCGGACCAATCTCCCCACAGTCAAAGAACGGTCACTTATACCTCCTGACTCTAGTAGACAATTACTCCAGCTACTTAGTTGCCTTTCCTCTCAATTCTAAAGGCAATACTCCAAGAGTGGTAATCAATATGCTTGAGATGGAAGCTAAAAGGCTCAAATACTATCCCTCTGAGATTTTCTACAACAAAGGCACGGAATTCACTAACTTGACTCTCAAAGACTTTGCAAAATTGAAGCACATCAAGCTGATGACATCCGAACCTTACCACTCCCAACATAATGACCGGGAAGAAAGAGCCAATTGCACTATAATTGAATCAGCTCGGGCAACATTCTTGTCCTCTTGCCTACTAAAAACTTACTGGCAAATAATAACAAGGAGTTGCTGCTTCATGCTCAACCAAATCCCTTGGGAAGGTAATCACCTTTCCCCCTGGGAACTCATGTTCAATGAGAAAATTCCAACTAATTATCTTAAATCTGTAGGATCATCTCTGATATATCTCAAGAATTGTGTTCAAAAAGGAGGAAAGTTTGATGAAAAGGGGGACAAAGGGTTACTAGTTGGGTTCAATCCCTCTTTTAAGTTGTATATCATTCTTAACTTGTTAGGATCTATTATTGAAACAAAGCACGTTAAATTTCTCAAGACACATCTGCAAAACTTCCCTCTCCTAGAATCAACCGGAATGGATCTCTTCTCACATGAACCACAGAATCTCAACAAGTCAGAATTCTCCACCGTTGACAACCAATTTACATTTTGGAACAATCCAAATACCAACTCGGACTCAGAATCCAATCCCAATTCTCCTGAAGCTCCTGATTCCGATTCTGATTCACTTGAATCTGCTCCAAAAATCTACCCTTACCAGAACCTACACAAATCTCTGCTCCCAAACCACCTAAAAATGAACCATATCAACAACCAAAACGTGAGAATTGTAAACCGCAACACTATGGGTTCCATTGTTAGTATGAACCACAGTCATACAAAGCAGGCCAAAACTGTCCCAAATGGCCCAAATGGGAGAAAGCTACTGAAGAAGAATTAAGCTCTATTGAGCATCAAGAGGTATGGGAAGACTATTATGAAGAACCTAATAACATCCTTAACACCACCTGGGTCTTCAAAGTGAAAGATAACTGTCACGGAGAACCGGTAAAATTTAAAGCAAGATTGTGTGTTCAAGGGTTTGATAAAATACCGGGAATTGACTACAATGAGACGTGGGCCCCCACAGGAAAACTTGGCTTATTAAGAGTTGCTCTTTTGTAAGGACTAAAAGAAAAAAATGAACTTCACTCAATTTTGACATGAAAGGAGCCTTTCTCCATGCACCCCTGGAGGAAGAGGTTATCATCAAAACCCCCAAAGGATCCCATAGAAAATCTCTCTATCTCAAACTTAAAAAATCTCTGTACGGACTAAAAAAATCTCCTAAAAATTGGTACCAAATGCTGACTGGATGGATAAAGTCTCAAGGCTACCTTGAATCAAGTAGTGATCCCTGTCTTTACTAAAACCCTAAATTGAAGGAAGTACTCTAATTCCATGTGGACAGCCTCATTCACATTGGAAAGAGCAAGATCTTTGAGTCAAGCTTCTTAACAAGATTCAAAAATTCTTCTTGTCACCCACCTAACATGATCCTGGGCATGCTGGTGGAAGTGAAAGAGGATGACATCTTCTTGAGTCAACCAAAGCACATAGATTGGGGATTGGAAGAGCTAGTTCTTACTGAATGCAAGGACACTTGTTCTCCCCTAACCCAAAATCTACATCTAGAGCCAGCTACCAATGAAGATCACGCTGAATTCACTCAAATGAACATCAACTTCCAATTGGTCACCAGTCCTCTGAACCATCTCGCCCAGTATACTTGACTGGATATAGCCTTTGCAGTCTCCAGTCTAGCTAGATTCAACTCTAAGCCCAGTATGTCTCATTGGAGGGAAGCTTGCAAAGTGTGTAAGTATCTCAAAACTACAAGAGACAAGAAACTTTTCCTTTGATTTGACCCAAATGAGAACGTTATAGCTGGTTACAGCAATGCAACATGGGGAGATGAACTCTCTTCTTGGAACTCCCAGTCACGCTTTATTATTTTCCATTATGGCAGTCCTGTTGTTTGGAACTTGTCAAGACAGAGAAGTATTACCTAATTTTCTACCAAATTTGAGCTCAATGCATTGCTTGACTGTTTCATAGAGGTCAAATGGGTCACCAATCTTATAAGTGAAATCTATTGCCTCCCCAGTCCAAAGCCTGTTCTTTATATTGACAATAAAGGACTCAATGACAATATTAAGTGATTCGGTTCTCACTCCAAGTCTTTCCACATTGATATTAAAACAAAAGGTCTGAGGGAAGAATTTCAAGGCTGAAAATTTGATCTATTGTTAATCACTACAGAGAACATGGTGCCGGACTTGCTCACTAAAGCCTCATTGATCAACTCCCTAAGTCTCCTCCAGAAATCCATCTTTGGCTCTACCGTGTCACGGTCTCAAGAACTGCTCCATCCTACCAGACACAAGGAGTGTTAGGAATGCCACTCATCCTTGCACTGGAAGGACAAATACTCTCTCTTCAACTACTATCTTCTGAAACCTATCCCCAGGAGACCACCCCAGGGGTTCTTTGAAAACTCTAGATTTCTTCTCTGGACTCTTTGTCTTTCTCTTTTCTTTTGTGACTCTCTTCTCCTCTTGATCTCCTCATTGTTTTTCCTCGTCTTCTATATCTCTTTTCCTTGTCTTTTCTCAATCTCTTTTCCTTGTTTTCCAAAATCTATTGGTCTATCAAACTTTCTTCTCATCAATCTGGCCCACTCAAACATCCATAACCTCAACCAATTCCAAACCAGTGCTTGTTGTCATCCCTTGCCTGGTAAGATGATTTGCATCTCAACTCTATGATCAACCATCAACTTATGTTTCTGTCAAACCAGCCCGTATCTCTCTTTTGCCTCAAATATATCTCTTCCTGATTGCTCAATCTCCTATTTCCAGATTAAATTCTTCTGGTTCTTAGTTTTCAAATATAGTCTATGAAATTCTTTCATGTTTCAGTAGAATAAGGTAAACCAAGACCCTCTGTCACACAGTGGTATGTGAAACCTATTATGATAGGATGGTGGAAACACTTGGGGGAAACCACCCAAGTTAGAGATTGAGACAACGTGATGAAAGAGATGAGATAGGAATGGACTGAGGAGCAAGGATCACCTTTGGGAAAACAACCCAAGTTAGAGATTGAGACAATGTGACAAAAGAAATGAGATAGGGATGGACTGAGGAGCTAGGATCACCTGATGATGGTTAGTGAAATAACTATAGGATGAACCAATGATGAGAGGAGTGAGACGGGACAATAGGACCAGGGGAGCGACACAATAAGGAGTGAGATGTATACCTATAGGATGGACCAACAACAAGAGGAGTGAGACGGGACAATAGGAACAGGGGAGCAACACGAGAAGGAGGGAGATGTATACCTGGGGAGCAGGTAGTACAGAGATGACAACAAAAGGAATGAGTAAGAAAAAGAAAAAGAAAGGAAAGAAAAATAGCAAGCACATTGGGTTAGAAGAGAGTAGGTACAGGCGGGAGAAGTGAAACCTAATATAAGGATAAAACAAGAATGGATGTGCAAGTTAAGGAATTTAGGTTTAGTATGTTCAACGTCATCATTTTGGTCCCCAAGTGGTCAAAAAGTTGTCTATTCCTCAAAAATAACCAGGAGAATCAGATGAGGAAAACAAAACAAAAGAAACAGCAGAAGGAGAATAACGCAAGAGCTATTTAAGTGTAGCCTGCGCCATGGTTCTTTATGTGTGAGTAGTATTCATTATCCTTTTTGCCTCCTTCCTGGTTACCAGGCCCCTCCTGCAGGTGTGAATTGTCACACGCCCTTGTGCTTGATCAGGATGGCGTTGGTAAGTTCAAGGCATAAGACAAAAACTTTTGTTTTCATGGCGTACTGATTTTTGGAATAGAAGCTTGGTGAGTGTGTCAGCCAGGTTGTCCATGGTGGCAACATGCAAAAGGATGAATTCATTTGTCCATATCCCCCACTGGACCCGTTAGGGCCCGTTTACCAATGAGCCTGTTTCACGCGTTTTGAGGCCGGTTTCCCCAAATCAGTGACATCCACACAGGCCTGTATTGTTTGTGTGAGTGTCCTGTTAGAATGGTAATCCCATCAGGGGAATTACAGTTGGTATGATTATATTTAATACCTGTATAGTTTAAGATATCAGTTTGATTATATCAGGAGTATCCTTAATGGATAGAGAATATAATTCTAATAATTATGGAAAAAAGAATTATATAAATATGTTAAATAACAAGGAATTTATTGAAGAATCAATTCCTGTGAAATAAAATACAGGAATGTCACAGAGACATAGTTTAATTCCCCCAGCTCAAGCTGAAGAGCGGAATGATAGTTCTGATGAAGAAAAGCAAAGAAACATAATATATGCAATACATCTATTCCTTATGGATGAAATTCATAAATAATATTCAGAAAGAAATGCTTTTGATTTTCAAAGAAGAAAGATGGAACTTTGCTTCCAAGAGGAAGCTGCACTCAAAAGTGTCAAATAGCAAGAAGGCAAAGATGGCTCCCGGGATTGTCATTGGACTATTCACAGTCAGAGCCAAGAGATGGAACTTTCACATAAGTAAAAAGTTCATCATAATTATAAGATAAAGAAGAAGATAAAAAGAAATTATAAATCTACGATTAGTTATAACTTTCACTTTCTGAAAGCATCTAATCATTTAATCAGTTGAACTACCATGTATCATCAAGCATGGATCCAATTCCCATTGTATCTGAATAGCATGCTGAATAGTTGTACCCGATGGCCTAGATGGACTCCAATTACTATTTAAGGGATCCATCTCCCATCATCAAGTTGTTTTCAATTGTTCATCATCTCCTACTTATCATCAAAAAGTCAATCAATCTTATTAATTATTAATTATTATTAAAACCCTCTACCGACCGAATTGCTAATCGCAAGATGTCCAATGGGCCGGAGAGGCCCATATGTGCATCCCATTTGGATTACACTTATACGTAGCACAGGCGTAAGTGCATACATATTTTAACACAAACTTGCCCCAAATCATCCACCAACTTTGATGGAAGCAGGTTAGCCATTGACCCGCTGTCCACCATTTCCCAAACCTTCCTGCAAGCAATTGTCATTGAGACGTAAGCAAGCCCCACTGAGACAGACTTGGACCGGCACAACTTGTGCTCCCCTTCCTCCTCTGCCGCTGCGTTCACCCACTTGAACATTGTCAGAACCCAACTGCGCCCATACTCCTTCAGTGCCTGCAACATTTTGCTGAAGACCACGGGAAAAAACGCAGCCAACTCCCACAGGGTGAGGGGTACCAGCTTTTCATTCCCCATTACCTGTCACACAATTTCTGCAGCCTTCTTCTTCCCTCTTGAGCTAATCTGCAACGTGTTGCCTACCAGACCTTGCGCAATGATATTTGAGGCCTGGGCCAATGGTGGCTCCTTGACATCCACATCTGTCCTCTCTGTCACCACCCTCTCTTCTGCCGCAAACGCCCCAACTTCAGCCTTCACGGGCGGAGCTTGCCATGTCTTGGGCACGGTAACAATTCCAAGCAATACTTAAGCGGCTCCCATGGGAGGCTGGAAAAGCGCCTAAACCTGCCGCACTGGGGTTGGCTGACCAGACCCCAAATCCACATGCTTGCCTTTTGGGAATATGTAGGTCATCCCCAATGTGCGGACCAATCCTTTGTCCATGTCCTTGGTCAATTCCATGAAACCAGACTTCCAATGAACTTTATCCCAGCAATAGGGGCACTTGCAGACCATTGTGGCGGTCTTTTATGGACACAAGCTGGAATGGACTGCGCGCTCAGCAATGGGTTCCTCAGCAGTGGAAGCACGCCCAGCAATGGGTGCGGCTTTGCCTCAGAAGTCAAATTGGGCTGCGCATCCAGAGACGTGGGGTGGAAAGGATTGGATTGGACAGATTGCGCGGAAATCATGTGTTGTAAGACGCCCGGATATACCTTGGATATCTGGAATGGCGCTTTGGGCGGATGCAGACATGTGTTGGGTGCGCTGCAAGGGCCGCGTCATGAGAAGGACAAACCAGGTGGAGGTAATGGCAGGCAGGTGGTATGGATGGAATATGGGTTATGTGATATGGGGTGGAAGGGTAGGATTGGGGCTAGGGTTCTGTAATTATGGGTTGTATTTCATTATTCTTATTTGCTTGCGGTTTTACTTAGGTTAGGGTTGATTGGAGGGTACTTAAAACACACCCTCAAACCGGAAGGGAGGAGGAGACATTTGATCACAGATCAGGTCACAGAGGGGATAACAGAGGATCAAATGGGATCATAATAGGTTTTTGGAAGGATCTTTACTCTCATTTCTCTATCTCTCAGTTGCACTCAGGGTTTATAGATGCAAGGGATCAACAACTTCCAAACTTGGGAACCGTAAAAGGAGAAGTCGTCTTCTGAATTCCACACTGTGTGTTAGTTATCCTGTTGACTTACTCTCCTTCTTCTTACTTGTTCTTCATTGTCTCTACTGTCACACTTTCTTTCCATGATCTTTGTCTCTGTTACAATTCCCTGTTGTCTAAGATCTCTGTCTGCGTCATGCCCTGAACCATCCAGGGAACCCTACAGACCTCTCAAACTCTGGTACAGACAACTTTTACGATCCACTCACAACAGAAACTTCTGGATTTTTCCTATCCTAGTCTTTCTGCTTATCTTGTTATTCATCTTCCCGGCTTTCTCTGTTGTTGACTTGTCATTGACTTGATTACCTATCATTTGAAGAACAGTAGGTATCTCTATTAATTCAACTCTACATCAAGTCTCACTCAAGATCTTGATTTTTTGCCACAGTCTACTCATTGGTATTGGTTGGATCATTCAACATTGTCCCGAGTTCACAAGCCTGAATCCCCTGAATATCAAATCTCTCTTGTCATCTCCTTGCTCTGCAACAGATCTTCTTTCTCACCTTCTCTCTCCTCAATGTTCAGATGTTGCTGCCCTTGTCCGGCTAAGTCTATCAATAGGCCATAACCTCACCTGCAGAATTGTTCTCTGAGTTGGTATTGTTTCCTCAGTTTCCTTCCTCTATCTCTCCATCAGTCTTATTGCTTGTCTCTATTCTTATGCTTGTCATCCATTTCATGCAAGTTAGCCTGGTCTAGTTTTCTCAGATCTCCTTAACGTTTACACCATGAAGCCACTCAAAGGCCCGCTAGTGGGCTGGAAGCCCTCTGCCATATGGGGCTGCACCCCGCGCCGCTGAGTCTTCATCTGATTGAGGAGAGTTGGGAGATCCTGTAAAATTTCTGTGACCTTGTTTACCGGTACGTCCAATGACTGCTGGGGTGCTGCCGGCCTTTGTACTGTTGATGGGCCCACGGGCAGTGCCTGCGTTGGAGCTGGGGCTTAGGGAGTTCCCAGCTTTTTCAATACCTTTGGGAACAAACTGTTTGTATCCTTGATTAGTTCCTCCAAATCAATTCTACTCTCAAAACTGGAAGATGAAGCTTAGGTCCGGAAGCAGCGCAACACTCCTGTCTACTGACCGCTTCACCAAGCCATTCTCAAACAAGTACCGCTGAACCCGCAACTGGAGTTGTGGCGCAAGCCCACCCAGGACCTCCCCCTTCATTGCCACTTCTGCCTTGCTATCACCTTGTTCTTCTACAAATAGACATAGATGCGCTCAAACATCAAAATTTATTTTGCCAAATCACCCCGCGTCCATACCCCCCCGGGCCCAAGCGCTTCCAGTGCCACTTGGGCAAAGTCACTCTCACAGAAGAGAGGTTTGTGCTTCCCCCACCTTTTCATCATCTTGCTCCGCAATCTGACCTAGTCCTGGGCCCCATAGCTGGCCATATCTCCAAATCCCAAAACTTACTCTTTTCTGTGATGAATAGGACAACGGTGAGGACCTTATCCTCACTCATTCCATTCTCCAAATCTGCAATGTCCTCAAACCTCACAAGAAAACACCCATATCTGCAGTTTCAAATTGGAGGTGTGGGAAGTCCAGCAGCCTAAGCCATACCCTTTCAGGAAGCTTGACCAATTCCTAAGAATCAGAGAAAACGGGAGAAAAGCTGCCAGAAAAAGCGGTTGGTGGTGGAGGAGGGGTTGATCCACTTGTTCCCAACCGCAGAGGGAATGATGGCGGAATGTTTGATCCTGGAGTATTTTTTGCCAACATTGCACCCACTACCTTCAAGAGACTAGGACAAAAGATTACTTCCTGGCCAGACCCCCAGATGTGGAAACAAAAGAGAGATACTACCCTTAGTCATCCTCAAGTTTGGAAGTTATTGGTCCAAGCGTCTGTAAGGAGGTTGGGGTCAATAAGTTTGATGAGAAAGGGACAATTGTAGAGGAGAGAGATGTAAAGAAATGATGATTTGTATTCCTTCCAATCCAGTCCAATGCTCTCTTTCCCCAATGATTATCCTATTCATTGTCTCTCCTACAACCCAGAGTTGAGAGTGAGGTATTTAAGTCCTCCCTCTCAACCCTAACCTAAGTACAAGCGCACATGGAAAGCCTAGAAATGAAGAAAGAAAACCCTACGGTGTGGTGCCCCATCCTGGACACCCTGGCCAGTGCGGAGATTTTAATTTTTTTATATGATTTTTCCTTATCATCATTCATAGGCATCCTGATCCTTAAAAAAAAAAAAAAAAAAAATCATAAGAATCAAAAACAATACATAACTACTAGGAGTAATCCTCAATCATACTCATCATGATCCTCTAGTTAAACTCTAACTCATCCTCATCCTCATCCTTGAAAAAGACTATTGAGAAATCCCCATACACCTCCAGCCTGATCTTAATGTATCATTTGTCCAGTCCAGACCTATGAATGACCTTGTAGAATCAAAACTTGTCTCAAAACCAGTTGAATTTGCTTCAGCAAACTCCTTTTGTTGTCTCGATCTCTTGATATTCCCAACCCACCATCAAATTTTGTAAAGCCCTCCACGTTACCATCCTTTCTCAGCCCTTGTCAGACAGCCTCTTGAAAGACCCAACCCCGTGCTTATTCACGCCCACTGCCAATTGTTGTTCTGTCCCCCAAAAATTTGAACGCCGCCCTGCTCTTCAAATCAACCTTGCCCAAGATTCCAACCTCAGGTTCTCAACCTAAATCCCCTGTTGAACCGCTGGATTCTCCCGCCTTCTTGAAGGGAGATCTTCACTTTTAAACCTTTTGAGAGCAAGCAGCCCAAGCCATTGCTGAATGGGGTCCATTCCATCCCCTACGGGGGCTCATTTCCCAGCAAACAACGCCCACCTGCTTACCCCACGCCGGAATCAAGCTGGCCCTAGCCATTCAAATCAGATTGCTAGCCAAGGACCCCTGGTCCCTAGCATTGCAGGCCATCAGTTGGCCTTTGCGTCACACTTTTCCTCACAGCCTCTCGACCACCATCATTGTCACCCCTCATCCAATCCGCACTCTTGATGCATTACCGGTTTCCTGCGCGAGTCTTCTGTCGCCTGCGTGGGTTGGTGATGTGTCCCGCGCCCCTCAAGGATTATGAATGCGTGGTCATCCGCGGGCCAGAAGATGCCAAGGGGCGTCGGCCTGTCTGCGCGGCCCGTCACCCTTGCTCATTCATTTCCTTTTATTATTTCATTGATCCGTAAAAAAAAATTTTTTTTTCTTTCTTTTTCTTTTTTTTTTCTTTCTTCTCCGCTCTATTTGTAGTATCTCTTGTATATAGTCTACAGGCCCCTGGTCTATAAAAGGAGGGGCTCCCCCCTGCTTTTTCTGCATCATCATCAGAGAATCATATCCATGGGAGTGTGTGCCTATGTCCCCCCCATTATTGTGAAATTAAGATCCTGATCCTTATCCTGGGTATATCTCTGATTGCCCCCTGATCCATTCTTGACCCTTAGTCTTTGCCCCTCTGTGGCCTGATCCTTATCACCAACCAATAGCCTTGCTGGTTGAAGAAAAATTCTGTCTGTTGGAATTTTTGAGTGTGTTATACCACTCCTTGATCCCTTTCTCTGACCATACTGGTCCTGATCCCTGATCATCTTTCTGGAGCCAATCACAATTTATTGAAGAGGTCTTATTAAGCTTAAGACCTGTAGTTTTACACCTCCCTTTATTCTCCTTGGAGTTGAATTCTGCCAGCCTACTCTTGAGTCCCTTGAGAAGTTTTGAGGTTATCCCTGCTTCAAATCAGTTACTGTTTGCTTTTAGAGCTTCTTGAACATTGTGCTTTGTCTTGTACAGCCACCCTCAGTTATCTGGTACCCTTCAAGAACTTGATTGCGGAGAGTTGGGCAGGTTCATTGAGAACCTGGATGTTGGTTGGGTTTGAGTTGATCATCACCAATCTTCTGCTGACAACCAGAGTTATTAGCTTGTGGGCATTGTTTAAATACAACAGCTTTTGTTCCTTGAACTCTAAGCAGACTTTAAATTCTTTTGTTCAAGTTTTTCCCTGCATTATCTTGTCTCAGATAGTGCTGTTCCATTGCTAACAAACTATTGTCATCTTTATCCTCTACTCTTTGATTCCTCATTTACCAGGTTCTGGACCTTGATGTTGGTTACATCTAAATATTTTTTGTAACACTCAGGAGCGCAGCCTAAACAGCAACTTTCCCTTCCACAGAACTGCCACAGCCTAGCACCATTGGGAGTCTAACATTTGGTCCCCCAGGCCAGGAACAAACCAGCAACCTTGGGATTTACAGTCCCAACTTGAAGAATCAACTCCAAAATCCAATCTGATTTTTTTCATTTCTTTCTTTTTTGTTTGTTCTTGTTTTCAGATCTGATCGGTGGAGGCAACTTGGTCCAGAAGTAAGTCCTCCCAATTGTGCACCATCTGGGCAAGGTCCTTGTTGTTTTTTGTGAAACTCTACTCTTGCCACACTTGTGAGCCACCTTGGAACTCTGCTTGTTTGGATCTCTTAGGAACCCTTCAACATGGAATGGGCTGGATCCTCTTTATCTGTTCGGGCAAAGATGGTCAAAATCAAACCTCAGAACAAAAATTTAGGCTTCAATGGGACCAATGTCAAACAATTCCTGGACTCCTATGAGATGGCTGCCGAAGTGGATGGTGCCAGTGAATATGATATGGCTTATCAGTTACCGTTTTTTATCTCTTCTGATGAAGTTAGGGAGGTTATCAAATCCTTTGAGGGATTTTAAACTCTCAACTGGCGGCTCCTGAAGGAGGCTATGTTGTCCTATTGGGGAAAAATAGATGTAGCCAGATTTACTTTGAAAGACTTGGATGCCCTGGTTTCTCAATGGATCTCCAATGGTGGTATCTCCTCAGCCTCTGACTATCAGACTTTCAAAAAATCTTGGGAACCTATCCAGTCCTATCTTATCCGGAACAATCACATTGATACGTTGGACAAAATTTGAGTGCGATTTTTTCAGTCTTTCTCTCCAGGAGTGCAGGAAAGAATTAAGGATGAATTGGTGAAATCTGGATCCATGATCACAAAAAGAGACAATTGGTTCAAGCTCCCTGCTTTCATGGTTCTTAGGAATACTGTGGATAAAGTGATGAAAGTTCAAACAGCTCTCACCTTTGAAAAACCTAAAATCACTGAACCAGTCCTTTCCCCCTCTTTTCAAGCATCTAGCAAAATCATGAATAAGATGGAAGCCAATTGCAGACCTAAACCCAATCCTCAGACTCACCGGGAGACACCTACTATAGATGAGATCACTAAATTACTTCTTTTATTTGAGAATAAAATAGATCAGAAAATATCCTCTTTAGCCACTGCTAAACCTGCTAATTCTGTTCCTAAATCTACTATAGTCTGTTATTATTGCCTTAGGGAAGGCCATGGTACTGGTAGATGCCCTGAAATCTAGAAGGACAAGGAGGAGAAGTTAGTAGAGAGGAAGGGAAATAATTTCTTCCTTCCTAATGGTGCTTTGATCCCTTTCGATTCGTCTCCTCTGATCCGTCATTTGGTGGCCTCATACCAACCACCAACTCCCAAGAAGGCATCCTTGGTCTCTGTGAATTTTCAATCATCCTGTGGAACTCTGAAACCTTGGTATCCTCCAGCTATCACTTCTTCCAGCTTCTCTGGCACCTATCAATCTGATCCAGCTAGGAAACACCATGAGGAACCAAAACCTCATAAGTCTCCTCCTGTCCCATCCTCAATTCTGCAAAAACCCATTAAACGTCAATCTTCACCTGAGCCTCCTTCCTCTGATGCGGAAGACATGGAAGTAGAAAGGGAACCACTTATGGAAAGGTTCCAGGACAACTCTGATCTTCCCCCTCTTCAACCTGTCCAACCCTCAGATCCACTCCATTGCCCATTTCACCTGATCTTCCTCCCTCCACCCAGCCCAAAGTTTGATTTGAGAGGGGCATCTCCAAGGACTACCCTAATGCTGTGGAAGGAGTATTAAAGAAAATTTCTGATCTTATCATCCCTGATCTATCTGTGGCTGAACTCCTGTTGATCTCTCCATCTGTGGCTGAAGGGATGAAGAAATTGGTTTCTTTTTGATGTGTGGAGATTGGTCCAGACAAATGAAAGGTCTCCTCTGGTACTCTGATAGAGCATTCTGGTGGAAAAGATCCCTCTTCAGATCCCAACCTGTATTCCTGTCGTCTTGTCTTTCTCCCATGTTATCTTGGTGATTCAGCTAAAACGGTTTCTCTCCTTGTGGATTTGGGTTCTCAGCTCAACTTGATTTCGGACTCCATGGCCTGCAAGCTTAAACTTAGCCCAAGGGTCAGTTTCAATTCTGCTGTGTATGGAATAGGGAACCAGTCCTGTGAGCTGGTTGGTATTGCTGACAATATCCCTGTTCAAATTGGTCAAAATATTGTTGGCACCTGTCACTTCTGGATCACTCATCTGGATGGTCCCATGATCTTGGGAAGGCCTTTCTTAATGGACTTTGGTGATACCCTGATGTTTTCTGATCTATTTGGGGAGAGAATTCTCCTCCCTGGTGCTGATGGCAGAAAGATTGAGGTTCCTCTTTGTACTCTGGATTCTGTATGTTGGGAAAGAGACTTCCCTGGTCATCCTCCCAAATCTGTCCTGAAAGGAAAGCAGAAAGAAAACTCTCATTCCTCTCATCCTCATTCTTTAGCAGAATAGTTGGCCCTACTGATAGTTTTATTTATTCCCAGCCTCAGACTTCAACTCATGGACCAACTCCCACCTCAGAGGCATATCTTTCTTTTTCCTCATCATTTACTTCTCATCCAAATAAGATCAAAAATCAAACACATGAAAAATCCAAAAAATCCAAAAATCTTTCTTCTCTGTCTGGATCTGTTGTATGTTCTTTTCCTTTTTCTTATCAGCCTCACAACTCATCCTCTATTCCGGTTTTGAATGTCTGAAATGAGTCTAAACTAGATCTCAATCTAAATTCTTTTCTTGGTGGCTTTGGTATGAAGGAGTATGGTCTTAGGTGGAGGCAATTTGGGGTAGAAGTAAGTCCTCCCAATTGTGCACCACCAGGGGCTTCTACTACCGTCATTTTCAAAAGTATACCCTGTGCCACACATGTGAGCAATGTTTTATCTTTTGGATCCTCTTTTATGGAGAAGGCACCTTTCAAGGACGCAGCAGAACATTGAACTTGGAAGATTTTGGAACATGGTCTCAGTTTTTGTAGTCAGGTCTCACTGGTCAATGATTGGAGGAAGCAAGGATTCCTCTACTTTGCCACCAAGTACAAACCAGTTGCAAAGAAGGTCCAGCCAGTCAACCAACCAATTCCTCTCAACCTTAATCCTCCTCTTATGCGTCCTCCTCTATCCCGCGATCCTTACTGTGGTCTATCCCAATCCCTCACTGGCCCATTTAGTCTCTCTGGTTGGGGCACTGAAGAACATCTGAAAGTGGTCAACTTTGGCCCAGATGGATGGTTTCTTCCTGATGAGTTAAATTTGATCAAAAATATCTTGTCTCTAAGGGAAAAATCTATTGTATTCTTTGAAGAAGAGAGAGGTCTCATGAAAGAATCCTATGGTCTCCCTTACATCATCCCAGTAGTTGAACATGACCCTTGGCAAAAGAAAAAGATCCCAATCCCTGCTGCTAAAGTTGACAAATTCATCAAGTTGGTCCGCGAAAAAGTCCAAACCGGTTTATACAAACAATTGACTTCTAGCTATTCCAGTCCTGTTTTCTGTGTTCTAAAGAGTAATGGTAAACTTAGAGTAGTTCATGATCTCCAACCTCTCAATAAAGTTACTATTAAAGACTCTGGCGTGCCTCCTTCCACTGAAGAATTTGTTGAATCCTTCTCTGGGAGAGCCTGCTATAGTCTAGGTGACATTATGGGTGGCTATGACAAACAATCCTTGCATCCTATTTCTTGTCCCCTCACTACTTTTGATACTCCCCTTGGTCAATTTCAGCTGACTCAATTGCCTCAAGGTGCCACCAACTTGGTTGCAGTCTATCAGGTTCAGATGATGTGGATCTTCCGGGACAAAATCCCGGATCATGCGTGTATATTTATTGATGATGGTGGGATTAAAGTTCCAGTTTCTGACTATGATAATGAGCTCTTACCTTGGCACTCAGGAATCCAACAATTTATCTGGGAGTATGCTACTATCTTGGAAAGAATTTTGTTTTGAATCAAGGAATCTGGCCTTACTGTCTCTGGATCAAAACTTGCCGCCTGTTTCCCTGCCTTGGAAATTGTTGGTCATGTAGTCTGCAAGGAAGGAAGAAGGATGGCACCCTCTAAAGTCAACAAAATCATCTCCTGGCCTACTCCAATAAATCCAACGGAAGTTAGAGGTTTCCTAGGTGTCGTAACTTATGTCAGGATCTTCATTCCCTCACTATCCAAAATCTGTATTCCCTTGCATCACTTAACCAGGAAGGATGCAGAATGGATTTGGACCCAAGACTGCGAACAATCATTTCAGTTGCTCAAAACAATTTTTGGGAAAGACATTGTTTTGAAAAAGATCACTTATGGACCCGGAGCTGGCAAGATCAAGCTGGCAGTGGACTCTAGTTATCAATCTGTTGGGGCTGCCATTACACAGGAAGATGATAATGGTTTGGATTTTCCTGCTCTGTATGAATCTCTTCTTTTCTCAGATGTGGAATCCAGGTACTCCCAGCCAAAACTGGAACTGTGTGGTTTGGCCCAAATGTTGAAAAAGCTTCAGACTGTCCTTTGGGGTCAAAACTTTGAGTTACAAGTTGATGCACAATCAATTATTGAAATGATCAACACCCCCAGCCTTCCAAATGCTCCAATGACTTGTTGGGTGGCTTTCATCCAGTTGTTCTCTTTTGATATTGTTCAGAGGCCTGGAAAATCTTTTACTATGCCTGATGGTTTATCTAGGAGACCTATTGGAGATGATGAATCAGATGTTGGAATGGATTTCAATGAGGAAGAACCCTTGGTCCGTCCTGTCTTTGCCTTCTCCTCCCAAAATTACTCTGGTTTCCAGCAAGGTTTCTGGCTTAAGTTAGAGCAGTACCTTTCAAATCTCCAAAGACCCCCTGATCTCTCTGCCAAAGAATGTTGGTCCCTTAAAAGGAAGTCCTCCAACTTCTTGGTCCAAGGTTCTAGGCTTATGAAAAGAGCAACTCCTTTTGCACTTGTTGTGGTCACTATCCCTTCTAAGCAAGATTTGATCCTGGGAAGTCTCCATGAAGGCCTTGGTCATCGTGGGGAAACCAAAACTTATCAACAAATATCCAAACAATTTTGGTGGCTATCCCTGAAGAAATCTGTTGCTCAATGGTGCAGGAATTGTGAAGTGTGCCAGAAACGTGATCTTAGGCGCCCAGCCAAAATTTGTTTCCCCACTGGAGAGTCCACTGTCTTTGGGAGGATTCCTATGGATGTTGTTCACATTAAGGCTGGTGGAGCAAAGTACCTCATTGTGGCTAGAGATGATTTTTCTGGATTGGTTGAAGCAAAGTTTCTTAAGAACCTCAGCTCTGAATCAGTAGCAGCTTTCCTTTATGAGACTTGGACAATGCGTTATGGCTTAGCTTGATCTTATTCTACGGATGGTGGCTCGGAATTTGGTGGAAAACTTGCTGAAATGATCCAATTGCTCCCTGGACAACATAGAGTTAATACTCCCTATTATCCTGAAGGACATGGCATGGTGGAAAGAGGCCATGCGCCCTTGAAGGCTGATCTGGTTAAATTGGCTGGTGAAAGTGGAAAGAATTGTCAGAAGTTTCTCCCCTTGGTCCTCTTCTCTGATTGAATTTCCACCAAGCAAACCACTGGTTACTCTCCTTATGAAATCATCTTTGATCAGAGGGCTGTTCTTCCTCTTGATCTTGAAATGGAGTCTTTCTTGGGCATCTCTTGGGAACAAGTTTCCTCAACTACTGACCTATTAGTTGCCAGATCAAAGCAACTTGAGCCGAGTGAAGATATTTGTAACAAAGATTATCAGAAGATGATGGAATCAAGAGCAAAATCAGTTCAGTATTGCAAAGATAAACACCTAAATCAAATCAGGGACCCTTTAAACCCCGGTGATCTGGTATTGGCTTATAATTGTTCCTTGGAAACTCAGTGGGGAAAAATTTTCTCTAACCGCTGGAATGGTCCTTACGGAGTATTCCGTCAAGTTAGAGGTGGATCATATGTTTTAAAGGAACTGGATGGTACTCAAATGGCCAGAAGGTTATCTGCTGATCAGGTCAAGAAATTTCATTTGCGTGGAGCCAACCTGTTCCAGAAGTAAGGCCTCCCAATTGTGCACCATCAGGGTCATCTGCTGCTTTTTGTTGTGAAACTCTACTTCATGCCACACATGTGAGTACCTGGGACACCTTCTTCATTTTATCTCAGCCACTTCTAGGTTTTTCCTTTGGATGAATCAACATATTAATTTTCAATCACTCTCAAGATCAAAATGGCCATTCCTTGGTTTCAATCATCTTTCTTTCCTTTCTCTTTTTATGGCATCAAACTCGGGTGCAGACTAGGGACAGTCTGTAAGTTGGGGAGCAATGTGGTGCCCCATCCTGGACACCCTGGCCAGTGTGGAGATTTTAATTTTTTTTTCTGATTTTTTCCTTATCATCATTCATAGGCATCCTGATCCTTAAAAAAAAAAAATCATAAGAATCAAAAATAATACATAACTAATAGGAGTAATCCTCAATCATACTCATCATGATCCTCTAGTTAAACTTGAACTCATCCTCATCCTCATCCTCAAACAAGACTATCAAGACATCCCCATACACCTCCAGCCTGATCTTAATGTATCATTTGTCCAGTCCAGACCTATGACTGACCTTGTAGAGTCAAAACTTGTCTCAAAATCAGTTGAATTTGCTTCAGCACACTCCTTTTGTTGTCCCAATCTCTCAATATGCCCAACCCACCATCAAATTTTGTAAATCCCTCCACGTTACCATCCTTGCTCAGCCCTCGTCAGAAAGCCCCTTGGAAGACCCAACACCGTGCTTATTCACGCCCACTGCCAATTGTTGTTCTGTCCCCCAAACATTTGAATGCTGCACTGCTCTTCAAATCACCCTTTCCCAAGATTCCAACCTCAGGTTGTAAACCTAAATACCCTGTAAAACCACTGGATTCTCCCACCTTCTTGAAGGGAGACCTTAAATTTTCAACCTTTTTAGAGCAAGCAGCCGGAGCCCTTGCTGAATGGGGTCCATCCCCTACAGGGGCTCAGTTCCCAGCAAATGACGCCCGCCTGCTTACCCCGCGCCAGAATCAAGCTGGGCCTAGCCATTCAAATCAGATCACTAGCCAAGGACTCTGGGTCCCTAGCAACACAGGCCATCAGTTGGCCCTTGCATCACAATTTTCCTCACAGCCTTGCAACCACCATCATTGTCACCCCTCATCCAATCCGCGCTCCCAATGCATCACTGGTTTCCTGCACGAGTCTGCTGACGCCTGCGCCTGTCGGTGATGTGTCCCGCGCCCTTCAAGGATTATGACCACGCAGTCATCCGCGGGCCAGAGGATGACAAGGGGCATTGGCCTGTCTGCGCGGCCTGTCACCCTTGCTCATTCATTTCCTTTTATTATTTCATTGATCCATAAAAAAAATTTGTTTTTTCTTTCTTCTCCGCTCTATTTGTAGTATCTCTTGTAAATAGTCTAAAGGCCCCTGGTCTATAAAAGGAGGGGCTCTCCCCTGCTTTTTCTGCATCATCATCAGAGAATCATATCCATGGGAGTGTGTGCCTATGTCCCCCCCCATTATTGTGAAATTAAGATCCTGATCCTTATCCTGGGTATATCTCTGATTGCCCCCTGATCCATTCTTGACCCTTAGTCTTTGCCCCTCTGTGGCCTGATCCTTATCACCAACCAATAGCCTTGCTGGTTGAAGAAAAATTCTGTCTGTTGGAATTTTTGAGTGTGTTATACCACTCCTTGATCCCTTTCTCTGACCATACTGGTCCTGATCCCTGATCATCTTTCTGGAGCCAATCACAATTGATTGAAGAGGTATTATTAAGCTTAAGACCTGGAGTTTTACACCTAACTTTATTCTCCTTGGAGTTGCATTCTGCCAGCCTACTCTTTAGTCCCTTGAGAAGTGTTGAGGTTATCTTGCTTCAAGTCAGTTACTGTTTGCTTTTAGAGCTTCTTAAACATTTTGCTTTGTCTTGTACAGCCACCCTCAGTTATCTGGTACCCTTCAAGTGCTTGATTGCGGAGAGTTGGGCAGGTTCATTGAGAACCTGGAGGTTGATTGGGTTAGAGTTGATCATCCCCAATCTTCTGCTGACGACCAGAGTTATTAGCTTGTTGGCATTTTTTACATACAACAGCTTTTGTTCCTTGAACTCTAAGCAGACTTTAACTTCTTTTGTTCAAGTTTTTACCCGCATAACCTTGGCTCAGAGAGTGCTGTTCCATTGCTACCAAACTATTATCATCTTTATCCTCTACTCCTTGATTCCTCATTTACCAGGTTCTGGACCTTGATCTTGGTTACATCTAAATATTTTTTGTAACACTCAGGAGGGCAGACTAAACAGCACCTTTCCCCTCCACAGAACTGCCACGGCCTAGCACCGTTTGGAGTCTTACAATGGCCCAGAACCCTAGCCCAATCCTACCCAATCCATCCACTCCCTCAAAAACCGTTCCCTCTGTCTTTATGTACCTCAAGTTTGTCCTTCTCATGGCGGGGCCCTCCGCCGTGCCCTATTTGGAGCCCCCTGCTTTTATCTGTCTGTGTGCACCTTCAAATCTTGTGATCTGCAGATTGGTCTGTGCCAATGCTTGCATGGACCTACCCGTTGTGTATCACCCCGCAATAACCCCGCTCCTGCTTCCCAAACAAGCCGCCCGCAAACTTGGTTGGGTAGGCTCCATCACATGGTCTACCTTTTCCAAGCAGGTTGCAAGCCTGCCATGCCTGGAGTAGGCCCAGGCTGCAACTGGTGCTGAGCACCGCAATTCCTACTTCTGAGCCTGCATCAGGCACTTCTGAGAACACCCACAACCCAAATTCTGAGCCCAACCTACCCAACTCCTGAGCGCGCAGCCTGCAATGCAGTTCCTGATCCAAGTTTATAGATACTAAAACTGTGAGAATTATCTTTATTGACAAAACAGAAAGCTGAGATGAACCAAAACATGAGGAACACAACAATCATGAGGAATGGAAAGAACAACAAAATCAAAGTCAGAGGAAAACCAACACCGTAACTGAGATGCCTGGATTGATTATTGTTGAGTGACTGGATGGAGGAAGGGCATTATTGGCTGGTAGAGGATGATGTTTCTGATTGAGCAAAAACATTGACTTGAGTTGAACCGCCAGGAGTGTTTTAGTTAGAATAGATTGATCTTACCAGTTAGAAGTAGGATGGGTTGTCTGGTTGAGGGTTCTTGTTTGTGATTGGTGGTGACAAGTTCAAAGTGATCCTTTTGACGGTGGTGAGTTGAGTGTGAATCAGAAATGAAAACAAATTGAGATGATGAGATGAAAACAAAATGAAAGAGATGAAAAAAACTGGAGACAAGTTGAAGTAGAGCTTCATCCTAACTGGAGTGTCCGCAGTGGTGACTATACCCGCGGGTTGATCCATTGCCCACTCCTCTGTAGAGGAGGTGTCACTCTCTTAGCTCTAAACTGCCCTTAACTGGAGATTGAGTCTATTCCTTTCTAAAAACAAGATTTGTAAATTTTGTCAGTTGCTTCTCATTGCCTGCCTTTGTTAGTGGGTCCGCAAGCATCTGGGAAGTATCAATTAGTTTCACTGTTAAGGATCCTTCTTTGAGTTTGTTTCAAGTACTTTTGTCTTGAGATCCATGTGTCTGGTCTTGGAATTGGAGCCAAACTTTTTGATTTGGTCATCCAGCCCTTTGCTGTCAACAAACAGCTTGGATTACAGGATATCCTTCTGAAATATTTCTTTCAACAAATGAAAGAGCCATTTTCCTTCTAGAAAGGAGTCCAATAGCAGATTGAGCTCAGCTTCTTTTGATGAGTAGGTCATATTCCACTGCTTGTAGCTGTTCCAGGAGAGGAGGGAGCCAAAGGACAGACAGAGGTACCCTGATTGTTACTTGCGACTAGTGGGGTCCACTCCCCAGTAGGTGTTGCTGTAGCATTCCAGTGGCCCCTTCAATTTGTTGTAGGTGACGGTCAGTTTCCATTCTTTGGTGTGGTTGAGGTATTGCCAAGTAATTTTGAGCTCCTTCCAGTGTGTCAGTCTGGGTTTGTTTTGGAACCTAGATATGCTTGAGATGGAGTAGCTGAGATCTGGTCTGGTCTGACTCACAATGTAGTTGAGGAGTCCTATTTCAGATTTGCAGTTTATGTTGAGCTTTTTGAACTCCTTAAAGTCTTCATCTGATGCTTCGCACAGTTGTAGGTGTGGATTCAATGGTGTTGAGCAGGGTCTGTATTCAAGGAGCCCCAGTTCTTCCAAGCCATGTACAATGTGCTTGGGTTGGCTCAGAAGAATGCTTGTTGGTGCTGTTCAAACCTCATTCCAAGTATAGTGTCTGGTTTGTGAGCTTGTGAGTCTTTGAGCCAAGAGTTTAATTTTTTGTGGAAATTGTTCCCGTTGCCCACAAGGATTAGATTGTTGATGTGGAAGAACAGGAATGAGTTTTTTTCTTTGGACTTTTAAAGACAGGGATCACTATTTGACTCCTTGAAGCCAACTGATTTGATCCAGTTTGTGAGTGTACCATACGAATTCTTTGGAGATTGCTTGAGTCGGTATAGGCTTTTCTTGAGTCTTAAGTATTGAAATGTGCTTTGGCATCCTTGGGGTGTCTTGATGATTACTTCTTCCTCAATGGGCGCGTGGAGAAAGGCTGCTTTTACATTGTATTGTCAAAGGTTCAGTTTATTCTTCAAGGCATACAGAAGGGTTTTCTGAGCAAGACTATCTTTCCTGTGGGTGTGAATGTTTCATCAAAGTCAAGCCCGTGGACTTGGTTGAATCCTTTAACGCAGATCCGAGCCTTGTAGATGACCCCATCATCATGGGCATTCTCTTTGATTTTGAATACCCATACCGTGTTGAGCGGGTTCAGTGGTGTGTCTCCTTCATAGTCTTCCCAAACTTCAAGTAGTTTGCATTGATCAACTTCTTTCTTTATTCCCCCCCCCACTTGAAGCTTTCTGCACACCAACTTGCTTTCTTGGGCTCAAAGTAATGGTGAAATCCATAACGTTGAGGGGGTCTGATGATTGATTGATTTCAAAGGGATCTTCTCACAGGTTCTGGATCTTCAACCACTTCTGTGGCCCTTTGATCTATACTTGGGTTGACGGGTTTGGACGGATTCACCACCGGTTCACTTACATTAGATTCTGCTTCCAAGACTGGTTCTTCTTCATCCAAGGAGTCCACTTTTACAGGCGGATCCCTGTAGTTCATTCTAGACACAGGATTTTCATTGGTTATTGGGGGATGTTCTTCATTTGATTTGGCCACACTGAAGTCAAGATCTGAGGTTGAGCTGATTCCTAGGTCATCTACCAAGTTCTTCAGAAACCTGACATGTTTGGATTGAACAGTTTGCCCATCAGGCATGAGAATCCGGTAGGAGAGTAGGTTGTTGTTATAGCCAATGAGTTTTCCTTCCCTCCCTTTAGGCAGGAAATTGTCTCCCTTCAATCTTATTTGGCTTAGAACAATGTTTGTGATACCAATGGGCTGAAGATAGTTGAGGGTAAGCTTACTTCCTTTGATGAGTTTCCAGGGCGAGTGTTCAAGATTGTCTTTGGGGATCTGATTCAGGCCAGTACAGCAGGACTTGAGGATCTCCAACCAGTATTTTCTCAGAAGTTTTGATGAGCTTAGAGTTGATCTCACGCTCTCAAGGATGGTTTGATTGGCCCTTTTGGCTCTGCTGTTGTGTTTGGGATGGTAGGGCTCAGTGACAAGATGTTTGATGAACTTCTCCTTGAAGTATGTTACTAACATATTGTTTACAAATTACGTTCCACCATCAGAGCACACCATAGACAGATAGTAGCCACAGATGTTCTACTCCTTCTTGATAACCTCTATTAGTATGGGAGTGGTATCATCCATCCAAGTCAGTGGAATGCCAGAGATGTACCCAGAAAAATTGTCCACAATTGTCAAGAAATATTTTTTGTGTCTATGGGATTCTGGACTTATTTGACCCACAATATTGAGATGTATCCTATCAAAGGGTTTTGTGGCAGAGGATGAGACAGACTTGAAGGGATATTTGCTTATCTTTCATAGAAGATAGTCTTTGCATTTGAACTTGTCTTTCTCCGCTGATGTGTATTGCACTCCCTGGATTTTGGAAAGACAACCAAGTGAGGCGTGACCGTAGGACAGATGGAGATTCTTCAGGTTCCTCTGTTCCTCCACACTTGTTGAGTAGCACTCTTGACTGCCAACCTTTCGGGGTGTGTTGAGGACAAAGAGATTGTTGGTAATTGTGCCTTGACATACTCTTGTCCGGTCCTTTTTAACTTTGAAGTGTCCAGATTTGGCCTCAAGAGTGCATCCTTGATCAAGAAGTTTTCCTGGGCTGACTAGGTTGACAAAAATGTCCGGGAAGTACAGACAGTTGGAAATCGTAATTTTGTGGGTCTTCCATTCTAGTTTGACGGTTCCCACCCCTTGGATAGGGAGATCTGCACCAGCCTTTCCAGTGGTGACGTGCTCTCCATTGTATGGTTCCAGTGTGGTGAAGAATCTTGACTGATTGAAGATGTGCAAGGTTGCACCACTATCAATTAGAATTTTCTTCTCAGCCCAAATCTTTGAGTGTATCTACCTGGTCAAGAAAGCGTGGAAGTGGGCCGAGTCCTAAGTCTTCTTTTGCTTGTCCTTCCATCAAGTCTGATTCTCTCTCCACCACTGGGGGGCCTTCTTGGGATGGAGGTGATAGCATTCTGATTCTGAGTGATTCTTGTCTTGTTTTGGGTTGTGATATCCTTTGACAGATTGATTAGACAGTTGATTTTTGACCTCGGTCCTCATCATGGCAAGAGCAGTTTCATTTGTACCTTGTAGGATACCTTTCTTGGTGATTTCAGCTTTGACTTTGTTGTGGTATTGAACAAGGTGATTGCATACAAATTCAACCAAGATTTGCTTGTCTGAGTGAATGAGTTGACGCTTGAGAACCTGGAGATTTTATGGAAATTTGAACATGGTTAGGTATGCCAAGATGTTGTCTGGTAATTCTATACCTATGTCAATCATCTTCTTGATAGAGGTTTTGATGTATGTGACAAACTTCAGGATCTTGTGTTCTTTGAAGCTCAGTTGCAGGAAGTCATTGAAGATTCTGGCTCAATTAGATGCTTGAGATGAGGAAAATAGTTCCTTGATGGCTAGCCATATGTCCTTGGATGAGTTGACATTGGAAGCACTGATAACGTTATTGTGGGTGAAGGAATTGACTTTCAATATGAGGAGCAGCTGGATTTCATTGTTATCTTGAGGTGAGAGATGGTCCAAGGCTGATTCAAGTGTTTCCAGCACTCCTATGAGCTTGAGTAGAGCCTTAATCTTGTCCATCCATATACCTTAGTTATCTTCTGTCAGCAGCAGGGTGGTTTTGAGGGCTGTCTTGAGCATAGCTTGACAGAAAGAGTCTGAAAAAAATCCCAATCCCAATGCCATGGTCCTAAGTCTTGCTGGTCACGGTAGATTTTGGATTTTAACCGTAAAACTGTGAGAATTATCTTCATTTACAAACCAGGAAGCTGATATGAACCAACACATGAGGAACACAACAATCATGAGGAATGGAAAGAACAACAAAATCAAAGTCAGAGGAACACCAACACCATAACTGAAATTCCCAGATTTATTATTTTTGAGTGAATGGATGGAGGAAGGGCATCATTGGCTGGATGGAGGAGGATGTTTCTGATTGAGCAAAAAAATCAACTTGAGTGGAACCGCCAGGAGTGTTTTGGTTGGAATAGATTGATCTTACCAGTTAAAAGTAGGATGGGTTTTCTGGTTGAGGGTTCTTGGTTGTGATTGGTGGTGACAAGTTCAAAGTGATCCTTTTGACTGTGGTGAGTTGAGTATGAATCAGAAATGAAAACAAATCAAGATGATGAGATGAAAACAAGATGAAAGAGATAAAAAAAACTGGAGACAAGTTGAAGTAGAGCTTCATCCTAACTGGAGTGTCTGCAGTGGTGACTATACCCGCGGGGTGATCCGTTGCCCACTCCTCTGTAGAGGAGGTGTCACTCTTTTAGCTCTACAGATACAAAACCACACCACTCAGAAACACTATGCCGCAAGCTCATCCTGGTCCCAATCCTCCCCATCCAGGAAAGAGGGCCCGCCGTCACTCATTTGTGGTTTCAAGTGACAAATCTGTAAGATATAAAAAGAGCTGAGCTCTAATGAGATGAAAGGATTAAAGAATGAGTGAAAGGGGCTTGTAACGTCAAGAGTAATGGACCTGAGATCAGGAGGAAAAGGACACTCCGGTTAATGTGTTGGCTGAACAGATGATGAATTCCACTTGAGAGAACCATGGTTTATATAGACTAAATACATGATTGGCCAACAAGTGGTTGAGTACAAAATGAATAAGGCAAAATCAACATAAGCAGTTTAAGTGACATGGTAAGTGAAATTTTATGCTTGGACAGTCTGAAAATCACTACTAAGAACACAGCCTAGTTATATTTTAACCATTATTCTAAATACTTCAGTAACAACAATAATATAAATCAAATCAATCCAAACAATGATAATTCAAACTCCAGTGAAAGTCACATATATAGAAACTCAAATTCTAACAAAATCAATCTCAGAGTAATTGTGGACTCTTCCAAGCTTGCCATCCTGCCTCCACCTGCAAGTTTCACCACCCCCAACCTTGGCCAAAAATTGCATCTTGGCCTCCCCCGCTTTTGTGCTGGACTGCCGCACAAGGAGGAATTTGCAAACACAAAAGAATTGCAAGCGGCCCTCTGCTACTGGCCAACTTTGTCCGCATCAAACAAGGCACAACCAACCCACACATGGAGGAACTTTTTGGATGGAGCCCAACTCCCCCTCCAGCCCCTGGCCTAACTCCTGGTCCTCCGCCTCCTCCTCCTCCAGCTCCCATTCACCCTCCTCTGGCTCCTGGAACTCCTCCCCTGGCGCCTCCATCACCGTCCCTGGCCCCCAATTGTCACCGGAGCCCGCATGACAGGCCTCAAATCCAGCTTCCCTGGAAGGCGTGGTGATCACATCTTTTCCCCTGGCTTCACCTCTTTCCCCTGAAACCAATCCAGAGATCCCAGGATCCCCACTGGGCTAGCGCTAAGAGAGGCGCACTTTGAGGACTTTGAAGCCAAGTTGGACAAACTCCTCCAGAGGTTCCTCTCAGCTCCAGGAGCTCATGGAAGCAAATCCCTGTGCAAATTATTGGCAGCCTTCCAAGGACTTCTGAACATGGAGCAGTTTGAAATGGTGGAGGTCATGGACCTAACTTAGGCATATTTCCCCCTCCCCCCTTCCCTTTTTTCCTTTCTTTTTTTTATCTGTGAAACTATATATTTTCAAAGAAATACTTTTTACGCGCTAGCCTTGAGTGAGTGGCCTCAGCGTTGAGTGAGAGTGAGATTGAGAAAAAAAGAATTGGAACCCCGCATCCCCGCGTGAGTCCACAGGCAACCTCCATACTGATTAAGACTGAGAAAAAACAAGGTACACGTCTGTGTGCGGATCCTGAGAGAAAGGAATCCAAAGCCTAAGTAAATTGACCAAAAAAGTCCACATCTGCATGAAAGCCTAAGAGAAAAAAACCCCAAAATCCGCTTCCCATATTGTCAACATCTTGGAAGGGCCCCTCAACCGCCCCAGAAAAAATGCCACACAGTTACCCATACTCAGTCTGCAAAAAAACCCAACAACCACAGGCCAGCTTGTGCACAAACTTAACAGATAGAAAAGACACCGGATAACTGAAATTCTGGGGTGCCTATTTGTTCCGGCTGTGAACTGGCTAGTGCACCCTCTTACCAAGGCAGACTATTCTCACCATCCACCTTTCCAATTTACTCTTAAAATAGAACAAAAGAAACATAGAAACAGAGGTTTCCTGCTGTGAACCAGCTAGAACACCCCCTCACCAAATCAGACCTTACCATCCAACACTAGCCCCCACCCAATTTGGCCGCTGTCCCCAGTGGGTTGCAACAAACTACTTTTCCGTACCAGCACACCGTGCGCAAGTACCTCCAAAAGCAAAGAATCCATGCTGTCCGCCTTTTCATGACTACCGCTGTCCTCCGCCAAATTTGCACCATCAATTTTGGGGCCATCTTGTCAAACAAGGCAGATCCCTGTGCAAAGAAGCCCTTCACATGCAAGGCTGCAGCCTTCCACTTTACAGGATTCCCGTCCAATTCTTCCAGCTGATAACTCCTGCCTACAAACTTGGATGCCACGCAAAAGGGTCTGTTCCATTGTTTGGAAAATAGTTTCCCCCACTGGGATTCCAGAACCTGGTTGTACAGTAAGACCAAATACCCCTTCCGCAGCAGGTTTTGGAGGCAATGGGAAAAGAGCTCTTCCCAATTGCGGAACAATGCTTTCCTAGTCTTCCTCAAGGCATCTGCGGCCTTTTCAAGAACCTTTTCCCACCTAAGGATTTGTTTGGCGCGCGCTTCCACAAGCTCTGCGGAGGTGTTTAACTTCCACAAATCCACCTCCTGGAACGTCTCCAACCCAAAGTCCACCAGAAGCACCAGGCGCTGCCTGTAAAAAAGTTTGTAAGGAAAATAGCCAGTCAACTGCTTAACAGAGATCCTATCCGCAAAGAGCACCACCAGCAAGGTCTCCTGCCACCATTTTCTGTCCTCCCCGCACATCTTCACCAGAGAATCCTTGATAGGATGATGGCCGCATTTGATCATCCAAGCACCCTCTGGGTAGTTCTCCATTACCCATCCAAGCTTCTCTCTGCAAATCCAAACCAGCGTCATCAAGCAGCCCCCAAACTGCATGCCCCCATTAACAGTAATCAGGCAAAGCAAACAGTACTGCGCAAACCAGTCTTCCTCCAAGAACTGATCAACCTTCTCGGCCAAGAACTTTACCAGAGGACATGCTTTTACCCAACCCAATAGATTGTCCCTTGCAACAATCAGGTACACAAACTTCCCCACCTTTATGTGGACCACGTCAAGGGAAACCTGCCCAAACATGGCTTCCTCTCCTGTAGGATGACCCACCTCCTGGGGCAGCCTCAAACTCCCCCTCTGACATGCCTTGCACAACTTTACCCACTCTTGCACCATGAATACCACACCCAGCCACCAAAACCTGGCCTTCACCCTCATACGCATTTAAATCTCACCCCAGTGGGCAAGTTCCTCTTGGAGAAACCCCAGGATTGCTTCCTGGTCCGTCCTCAATGTTGCAACAACAAGAGGCACAGGGGCACTCCACTGCCACAACTGCCCTTCCCTTTAATAGAAGTTTGTTGTGTGCTGTGGAAACCAAGAGAGTGATTCTCCCTTAGTTTTCCTTGATTTCCAGAATCAATGGTCCTAGCTTCTTGAAGGATAAGGATGCTCAAGTAAAAAGAGAGAGAGGGAGAGATAGAGAGATGAATTTCCTTTCCTTTCTGTATCCTTTATCCATCCATCCATCCAATCCAATCCAATCCCCTCCAATCCATGTATATCTGTCTATCTCTGTACAAGCTGGGGTTGAGAGTGCAGAATTTATACCCACCCTCTCAACCACATCCTAAGCACAAGGGCAACAAAAAATAGGAAAGAAACCCTAGAAAACAGAACCCTAGCCTAACCCTAACCCTTTCCCATACAGCAAACACCCTCAAGCCTGCCTACCATTACATACACCCGGTTTGTCCTTCTCATGATGCGGGCCTCTGCTGCACCCTACTTGGAGCCTCCCGCATTGTCTGCATCCGCCCGGCGCACCACATGATTTTTTTCCCCACTTTTTGGCCCGCGCTTGCGCGCACCCGGCCCACTCCTATAGCCTTTCCCATAAAGCAACCACCTTCAAGCCCGCCTACCATAACACACATGCGGTTTTTACTTCTCATGACGCGGCCCTCTGCTGCACCCTACTTGGATCCCCGCTTGTTATCCGTATTGGCCCAGCGCGCTGTGTGATTTCCTGCCCTGCAGATTGGCCTGCGCTTGCGCGCGCCCTTCCCGCTCTTATAGCCTCAATGGCCCGCTCTATCCTCCCAAACAAGTCACCTGCAGTACGTTTCCCAATCCAAGGCTATATAAAAACACCACAACGCCGCTTTTCCCAGAAAATCACTGCTCCTGTTGTACCTTTGGGAAACTGGAGAACCTGCAAAAAGGAGAAAAAGACTGCATAAAGCCCAGACTACCGCAGCAGGAGACTTACCTCCGCCTCCACCACACCAACTTGGATGAATGTAGATTCCACATCAAGGGGTTCCGCCACCTCAAACAGATACTCCCACAGATACTGCAACAGCGCATTGGGAATTGTGAACACCTTCCCCCAATATGAACCACACTAAAAGATAAGAGCTGAAGGAAAACCACCCATCTGGTCATGGGGGTGTTAGGAAGTGTTGGCAAGTTGATCATTTGCCCCAAGGCCTCCGCATCCACCAAAACCTCAAAATTAAGGCCTCAAAGCAGATGCTGGAGTCTCCGCACAATCTTGGTGACTCCACAAAGGTTCCAACTTTGGCTGCAAATACCTACTCTCTGTTGCGGTAAAGGTGACAGACTTTTAGAGGACCAGCCTATCCCTACCATCCTCCTCCTGCGCCAGAATTCCTCCCACACCAAACTCACTCAAGTTGACAGCCAAAAGAATCCCTCCTGCATCATAGTCAAGGTCCCAGATGACAATGTTGCATCCCAGGATCTCCTTTGAGCTTTGAAAACGCGTAGTCACACCCAGCCATCCATTCCCATGTTGCCCAATTCTGTGTCAGCCCCTGTAGCTGACTTGAGTCCTTGGCAAACTGCTTGATGAACATGAAAATGTAGCTGCATAGCCCCAGAAAATGGAGGATGTGCAACGGCTTCCGCGGGGTTGGCCACTCAAGGACCTTGTTCCTCTTCTTTGCTGAAATCTTTCTTCTTTTGAAAGCCAAAAAATTCCCCAATACCTCCAGCGCCAGAAAACAGAGAGCCAAATCACTTCCCAACTCCGTAAGCCCTGCCTCCTCAATCCGGAACAGGATCCCCTCCAACGTCTCTGCATACTCCCAGATGAAGCAATGGATCTGCGGGGCCTCCTCCAACACCCTGCCATCCTTGGACCCTTGATGCCCGAATTGTCAATTAAAATCAAGATTCCCTCCAGAAGGTTGTCCAGCAGAATCCAAGTCATCTGAGCCTGACAGACCCCCATTAAGTTTTTTTGCGCCTTGAAGCAACTGCATTAGCTGCATCATTCCCAATCCTGTGTTGAATGCGGTTAGCGGCTTTAATTTGGGGTGGAGCTTGTGCTTATTGTACCTGCTCATCACATCAACCAATCCATAACACATTTGCCCTTCCATTGATTCCAGGAACTTTTCCATTCCTGTGGGAAATCCCACTTCCCGGATGGTGAGGGAGTTGATCCCCTGCAGATCATGAAAAATCCTAAGCAATTTGCCATCCTTCTTGACCACACCAAAGATTGGGCTAGATTAGCTCAAAGTGGACTGCTCATACAACCCAGTCCTCACGCACTCCCAAACCAATTCCAAAAAGGGCTCTCAAATGTTCCAAGGGATTGAAATTGGCTTGATCTTTCAGGGCTTGTGAGGAACCATGGGAATCACGTAGGGGTTGCCAATCTTTCCCTTCAACGATTTGCGCTTTTTGGGTTCAAAGGCAAGCACCTTCTTGCTTAGCACCAGCACCAACGCCAAAAAATCCTTCTTCTTTGCACTCAACCACCCTGGCAGTCCAAAATTAAGAGCCTTGATCCTTTCATCCATGATCCGCGCCAACCATGTTACCCACCCATACTTCTTCAAAGGACTTTCCCAGGGATTCCAGGACCAGGTGATTGGCCAAAGAGACCTGTTCAATACCATGGGCATTGGCTTGTTCTTGGGCCAGAACTTCTGCTCCATGGGCTTCTACCATCCCGTGTTTTAAGACTCCAAACAGTGCTAAGCCGCAGGCAGTTCTGTGGAGGGGAAAGCTGATGTTTAGGCTGCCCTCCTAATAGTTACAATAATATTTAAATGTAACCAGAATCAAGATCCAGAAACTTGTAAATAAGGAATCAATGTAAGGGATTAGTTTGAGAGTAGTTGTTAGCAATGGAAACAACACTTTCTGAGGCAAGATGGTGCAGGAAAAGACTTGAACAAAATAATTCAAAGTTTTTTTCAGAGTTCAATGGAACAAGGCAGTTGTAAGTAACAACACCCACAAGCTAATAACTCTGGTCGTTAGCAGAAGATGAGGAAAGATCAACCCAATCCGAACAACCTCCATTTTCTCAATGAACCTGCCCAACTCTCCGCAATCAAGCGCTTGAAGGGTACCAGATAACTTTGGGTGGCTGAAAAAAACAAAATCAATTAGTTTATAAAGCTCTAGAAGCAAAGCAATAACATATTCAAACAAAAATAACCCAACACTTCTCAAGGAACTCAAGAATAGAGTGGCAGGATTCAACTTTAAAGAATAAAGGGAGGTTTAACACTCCAGTTTTCAAGCTTAAAGAAACCCCTCAGTCAAACTTGACTGGATCTGGAAAGATGATCAGGAAGGGATCAGACCAGTATGGTCAGAAAAAGGGATCAAGATTGGTATAACACACTCAAGAATTCCAGCAGACAGAATTCTCTTCAACCAGAAAGGCTATGGTTGGTGATAAGGATCAGGGTCACAGATGGATGGATCAAAGTTTGAGTATGGAGGCTCAAAAGATCAAGGGGAAATCAAAAGATATACCCAGCACAAAGTTGCAGACAAAGGGAAGGAAGCCCTGCGGAATGATTAGATTACTCATGGATATATATGATAGATCCCTTCAAAAAGGCAGGGGAGAGCCCCTCCTTTTATAGAAAAGATGCCTGTAGACTATTAACAAAAGATACTTACAAATGAGTGCGGAATTTTTTTTTTGATGAACATAGGAAGACTAAAGCGGAAGCACCAGCCAAGAGTCCGAGCCAACAGACACCTGACGGGCCTGAGAAACAGTGGGTGACGGAAGAAGAACCGCGGGTGACATGAAAAGGGATCCCCATGGACTACTGGTGGACTGCGCGGGAGACCCAGGAGCTAGGGGATAAGCGGATCAAAAAGGGGGGACTAGAGAGCAATGATGGCTTGTTATGGATGCAAGCAACCACTTGCAGGACCATTGGATGTTGACAGAGCAACGGGAACCGCGGGTGATTGGATGGTTTGGATGAGTGTATGATCAAAGATGGTTGGATAGGATGGGGATCAGGTAGAGGCAATCATGGAGAGTCCCATGAAATGTTTGTGATGATGATCTTGAGGTTTGCAACAACAACAACGGCCGCAAGCAACAGCTTGCGGTCATTGGACAAGGAGATTGATGGGAGGGATGATTGATAACATGGTAGATGTATTTGTTGCCATTGCCAATGATGATAATGGGATTGGTTGTTGGCAGTGTTTGAAAATAATGATGATCTGAGGGGTGATGGCAAGAGTGAGTTGAGGAGGATGGATGGATGGTGATGACCGGCGTTAGTTTTTTTCATTGCTGCTGAACATGATGATGTTGTTCAATGCCACAACCAATGGCATTGACAGCAGCAAGGATGTTGATGGAGTTGATCCTGGCAACTATTCCCATTGTCTTCACCAATGATAATGAGAATGAGGAAGATGGAGTGGGTTGCACGCTTGGCCAAAAAATAAAAAAATGTCATGCAAAGAGCGCGCACAAGAACAAGGATTTGAAAAAAAGAGGTAGGAATTGAAGGATCCAGGGAAGGCTTCTAGACTGCTATTACAAGAGATAGTTGGGAGGGAAGAGAGAGAATTGAGTGGTAACCATGGCACCATCCAGGATTTTTTTTTATAAAAAAAATATTGATGGATAAGAGAATGTATATAAAAAAATAAAAATTTCGAAAATTTCCATTTTCCACGCAGTGTCCTGGATTGGTCACCACAGCATTGCACCTGCTGTTGTGGTTGTGAATCATGCCAATAATCAAACCACTGCTCTTGAATTTGCCCACAAATGTGGCACTGTGGCAGGGTTTTTGAAGCACATTACCTTCTGGAAATGCATACTGAGGAAGTGGACTTAATTCTGCCATTTGGGCACTCTGCAACCTCCCCCTCCATCTGCTCCTGCCTAGTCAACTGTCTGCACAAAACTGGAGCCTGTCCCATATGGCACCCACGGTTGACTAGGCAAAATCGTCTTTGGGGTGAACTTTGCAGTCAGCTCCCCCGTTGGATTTGCCCTCCTCACCGGTTGCTGCCACCCTCACCACTTCCCCTTCCTGTGTTCCCACATTGTTGTCTCAAACCGGGCACCAGACACATCCTCCACGGTCAGCGCTTCTTTCCATTCCTCCGCATTGAATGCCATTCAAGCACAGAATCCAAACATAAACGGCAATCCTAAGATCATGTTGCAGCACTCCACCAAAATGAACAACAGTGGCTTCCAGACCCTTGCAACCTCCACCTATTCCTCCTCCACCACCCTGTCCACACAACAATCTCTGCAATTCAATTCTCAAAGCCCCACTGCAAACTTCCTCCAAACCAGCCCTAACTTGTCCACCAGCCTTTTTGGAAGAGGTTTAACCATTGAACCACTGTCAACCATTGCCCACACCTTCCTGCCAGAAATTTTCATTGAGACTAAGCAAGCGGCACCAAAACTGACTTGGACTGGCACAGCTTGCGTTCCCCTCCCTCTTCTGCTGCATTCACCCGCAGAACTGTTGTCAGGAGCCAGCCGTGTATGCACTCCTTCAGCGCCTGGACCATCTTGTTGACAACCACTGGAGAAACCGCAGCCAACTCCCGCAGGGTGACTGGTATTGGTGTCTCATTCCCCATCACTCTTTGCACAATCTCTGTGGCCTTCTTCTTCCCCCCAAAGCTAATTGGCGGCCCATTGCCTACCGGAACCCACACAACAATTTTTGAGGCTTGAACCAACAACCGCTCCTTGGCATCCATGTCCATATTTTCCACAAAAACCTGCTTGTCTTCTGCCAACACCCTGACTTCAGCCTCCACCTGCCGGACTCGCCACATTTCAGGCATGGTAACAATTCCAATTGATACCTGGGAGTTTTCCGTGAGAGACGTGAGATGCGCCTGAACCTTCTGCATTGGAGGTGGCTGACCAGCCTCCAAGTACACCTGCTTTTCCTTCAGAAATATGTAAGTTGTCCCAGACGTGTGGACCAGCCCCCCATTCATTTCCTTAGTCAATTCCCCACAAACAGACTTCCAATGACCCTTATCCCTGCAATAGGTGCACGTGCCAACCGCAAATCCACTTGAAGGCCCTCTTGTGGGTTGGAAGCCCTCCACCATGTGAGGAAGGGTCCCACATGGCTGAGTCTTCATCCAACCAAGGAGAATCCAGAGGTCCTGTAACATATCCATGACCTCATTTACTGGAAAATCCAATGACTGCTGGGGTGCTGCTGGCTGTGCAACCATTGACAGACCTGCCAGTGGTTCCTACATTGGAGAAAGGACTGAGTAAGCCACCAGCTTCTTCATGATTGCCAGGAATGACCTGGTTGTTTCCTCAATCAGCTCCTCCAGGTCAATCTTGCTTTCCACCGCCTGGTGGATGACCCCTAGATCCAGAAGTAGGGCAATGCTCCCGTCTATAAACCGTTTGACTAATCCGTGCTCAACAAGTACCTCTGCACCCAAAACTGGAGTTGCAGAGCAGGTCTTCCAAGAAATGTTGCTTCATTGCCCCCGTCTGTCCCGCCACAACCTGGTTCTTCTCCAGTTATCCGTAAATATGCTTGAACATCAAGATATACTCAGTCAAGTCCCCTGGTGTCTGTACTCCCCCGTGCGCAATTGCTTGCGCTGCTGCCTGCTCAAAGTCACTCTCCCAGAAGAGAGCCTTTCATTTCCCCCACCTTTTCATCATCTTGGGCTGCAACCTTTCCCTGTCCTGGGACCCATAGCCACCCTTGTCCTCCACGTCCTGAAGAATAATCTCTTCCACGATGAATAGAATGATGTTCCAGCCTTTTTCCTCACTTGTTGCCTGCTTAGAATTGGAAATATACTCAAACCTTCCCCAAAAACACCCAATATCTATGGTGTCAAACTGGAGGTGCGGGAAGTCCGGCAGCCTAAGCCATACCCGTTCAGGAAGCTTGACCAATTCCAAAGAATCTGAGCAAGGGGGAGCAAAAATGCCAGAACAAGCAGTTGGTGGTGGAGGAGGGGTTGGTCCACTTGGTCCCAACCGCAGAGGGAATGATGGCAGAATGTTTTATCCTGGATTAGTTTTTGGAAAAATTGCACCAGCTACCTTGGAGAGACTAGAAAAAAATATTACTTCCCAGCCAGACCCCCTGATGTGGAAAATAGAGAGAGATACTCCCCTAAGTTGTGCTCAAGTTTGGAAGTTATTGGTCCAAGAATTTGTAAGGAGTTTGAGTACTGATTGGTTTTGAGAAAGGGAGATATTTATAAGAAAAAGATGACTAAAGAAAATGATGTTGTATATTCCTGTCCTTCAATCCTCCCTGATCCTTTGGTGATAAGATATGATGAGATCCTCATACAACCCGGAGTTGAGAGTGAGGTTTTAAGTTCTCCCTCTCAACCTTAACCTAATTAAAAGCCCAACTGAAAGCCTAACAACAAAATTAAGCAAGAACACCTAAAATCTGGAACCCTAGCCCAACCCTAACACTTACCACCCAAACCCTTCCCCCGTTACATATGTCTGGTTCTTCCTTCTCATGGCGCGGCCCTCCACTGCACCCTACTTGGAGCCCCAAGTGTTCACCCATCTGTGCGTGTCTTCAGATCATGTGATTGGCCAATTGGTCCACGCCTATGCTTGCGCAGACCTCCCCAGGATTTCCCTGCTCCTGATTTCTAAACTAGCCAACCGCAAACTTGGTCTTTTTGGCTCCATTACTTGGTCAGCTTCATCCAAGCAGGTTTCAAGCCCGCCCCACCTGGAGTGGCCCAGAACTCACCAAATGCTGAGCCTGACCTACCCAACTTCTTAGCACGCAGCCCGCAATGCAGTTCCCAATCCAAGGTTATATATACAACACCACACTGGTTGCAGTAAAAGGGGGGGCGGTTGATTGGCCTCCTGATTGATCAAAGGGGGAAAGACTGCTTGATTGGCCCATTGGTTGGTCAAAGGGGGGGGAAGTTCAATTGGCCTGTAAATTTGTTGAAGGGGGGGCCCAGTTGCAGTTGAAGGAGGGGGGGCAGTAAATTGCTCAAAGGGGGGGGGGCAGTTGCTGGTTTAAGGGGGGGTCATTGAGGATGGGGGGAGGGGTTGCTTGGGGGGTGGCCGTTGTGGTGCTCTTTTATGGACGCGAGTCAGGAAAGTGCTGTGGGCAGCGCACTCAGCAATAGCGGTGGGCTCAGCAGCAGCGGCACTCTCAGCAATGGGTAGGGCCTGGCCGCAGCTAGCCGGGCTGCGGGCTCAGCAGCAGTCAGGTAGGCCCAGCAGCGGTCGGGTCGGGCTCAGCACCTGGAGACAGGAGACGGAAGGCTCGCGCAGATTGAGCGGATTGCGCATTGTAAGAGACGCGGATTGGATCACGCAGGTACGCCCCAGATACCTGGAAAGGGTTGTTGGGCGGACGCGCGCGGGCGGGCGAGCCGGGTGTACGTTGATATTGAGGGGCATGGGTTATTGGGCAAGGGATGGAGGGGTAGGATTGGGCTAGGGTTCTATGCTTAGGGGTTGTATTTCATCATTCTTGCTTACTTGTGGTTGTACTTAGGTTAGGGTTGAGAGGGAGGACTTAAATACTTCACTCTCAAATCCGGGTTGTAGGGGGGGGGGATATCACTGGGACAGGGGAGATCACTTTGCTTTATCAGATCAGATTGGATTGGATTGGAAAGGAAGGAATTCATCTTATTCTCACTCTATCACTCTCTCTCTCTTGACCAGCTGCATCCAATCTCCTTACAGACGCTTTGATCAATAACTTCCAGAACTTGAGGACACCTTCAGGGGTGTTGCCCCTTTAGTCTCCACATCTGGGGGTCTGGCTGGGAACAATCTTTTGTCAAAGTCTCTTGAAGGTACTCACGGATGCTATCAACAGCCGCTTCTCTTCCTTCCTCCTCCCACAGCCTCCGCGCTACCCCATGGATTTACCCGCATATTTGACTCAACATTGCGGAAGTGGAGCAATTCATCTCACGGTATGAAATGATTGCAGACTCTGAAGGCGTTTTGTATTCTGGGAAGGCGCGCCATGTTGTCCTGTTCATCAAGGAGGCGGAAGCACGACGGGACATGGAAGAGATGGGAGGCTACCGGAAACTTGATTGGCCAACACTGAAGGGGAACATGCTGGCAAGATGGGGGAGGCGCAGTTCTTGCTTTTGGAAGGACAATCTCAAGCCATCCGCGGAATTGGGTTACAAGGCAGGCGCGCGCGGCGGGATCCGGTTGCAAGCGGAAGTGGACTACGCGGAAATGGAGTACTACAGGGCAGAGTATGTTCCGGCCCCACCACCGGCAACCATCTCTTGGGCTAGCAAACTCGCGGAGGTGGAAAGGGGCCTCAAGGCCTATCTGGAGAGTATTCAGTCCACCAGCGCATCTGCACCCCGCGTGTGCGCAAATGGGGAGGACAAAAACCGTTGGCGGACGGGACAAAGGAACTGGACAGCGGATTTGAACGCGGAATTGATTTCCCCAGTGGGGGCTAAGATAGTGTTGGGGAAGCGGGACTTGACGGAACCGGTGCGGCCTACTGACAGGAAGCGGGCAAGAAAAACGGAACGTGAAATGGATGCTCTGTGCGGTTTGGGAATCGGCAAGCGGCGGACGGATCTCGCAAAGAAGGTAGACGCGGCGGCAGAAGAGACAGACCACAGGTGGGAGGATCATGACCCAAGCTGGACCTCTTTGACGGCGGGGAGCGCGCATTTGGACAGGGTAGTGGCAGCAACAGAAAGGATGGGCGCGGAATGGACGGACGGTGGGGCGGAGCGGAAGGATCAAGTGGTCACGTGTGGTCCGGCGGGCAGGGAGCGGTCAGAAATCTCCGGAGGGTAGAACAAGGCCGCGAGAACTGCAAAGGGCAAGGAATGTTGTGTGGATGGGGTGGGGGAGGAGAGGGCTGCAATTCAAAGGGTTTCGAAGCCTCTTTCCTCCTCCACGGCGGGTTTTGGTAAGGACGTCTGGGGGTGTTTGCTTTTGTTTGGGTTTTGCGTGCGGATGGGCTCAAATCTCAAAGGATGCAGGAGGGTCTTGGCGGCGGGAGGTGCACCTAGGCGGTTTGGGACAACAATTTGCCAACTGCGCCTGTGCGGGATTGGTTGAGGTAACGCGCCGCGGATCTGGCAATGGGTAAAGAGGGTGCGGTTGGCTGGGGAAAGCGGCGAAGTTGGGGGGGAAGCTAGGGCAGATGTGCAAGGTTGGAGTTGGGATGCAGGACGCGGGCTCAAAAAAAAAAAAAATCGCTGTTCCTTCTTATCTATTCATTCTTCCTTTTCTTTTTTTTCTTTTCTTTTCTCTTCCTGTCTCTCTCAAGGATTGCGTAAGCATGCTGGCGCGCCAAGGTCTCCCCATGTACTCTTGCAGATAGTCTCACTGGCGCGGATTTCTCACCTTCACCAATTTCTCACTGGCGCGGATCTTCTCTCTCCAAGGCACGGATCTCGCGCGCAGTTCTTATTCTCTCTCAGGGACTCACAAGCCCAAAGGCTACTCAATTGCGCACAACGTGTGTCTTTTTGTGTATAGGCACTAAATACAAAGGAGAAATGATAAGAAAAGGAAAGGAGGGGGGACAATCCGTTTAAGTTGGTCCAGCTCTCATTATCCTCACCGCGTCCAAGCAAGCAGCGGCAATCAAGTTGCGGAATGAGGCCAGAAGTTTTCTCTGGGAGTTGGCGTTGTGACCATGCAGCGCGGCTACGAATCTCCGGAGGATTCCATCCGCGTCGTTTTCCATTGCGTTGAACCTCGCGAGTGGGACGGCCGGAAAGATTGGAATAAAGTCTGGGATCTTGGGAGTACCGGCTGGGGGAGTGGGGTCCGGGCCTGGAGCGGCATTGGGGACAGGAGCCTGTTTGGGCAATGAAGGGACCACGACAGGGGACGGTTGAAGGGCCGGCTTGGGAGAGGAACGCGGAGCTTGGGATGGTTGACGGGCCAGCTTGGGTGAGGGAAGCAGAGCCGGGGCTGGTTGCGGAGGAGGCCAAGGAGGAGCAGCCGGACGAGCAAAGAATTGCAGGTCCATTGCGGGCTGGTTGATGCGGACCCGGGCCGCCCAGGTTCAAGCCGCGTTCTGATACGCTGCAAAGTTTGGGAAGTCCGCGCGTCTTGGAGGCCTAGCACGACGGTATGGTGAGCCCGAGTCATGGCTCTTGCGCAAGGATGGGCCAGGGGGAGCGCGGGGGGGGAGTCATTGGGGGAGCTGGCCGGGGTCCACTTGTGGATTGAAATTTCCTTGTTGCTCAAAACCACAAACGAGTCGCGACGGGCCCTCTTGCCTGGTTGGGGTTGGGGTTGGGCACGCGGACAAGCACGTGGCATACCATCACTCAGCAAGCAGCGGAGGTGGCTGGCGGGGCAAGGGATGCATGCACCACGGCCAGGATTGATCCGGCAGATGAGGCCGTTCCGGCTGCAATAGGTGCAGGACGCCATGGGGGAGAGCAAGGGAGAAGGGGGGGTAGTGTACTCGCTGGCAAGGAGTGGGGTAGTCAGGACAATTGGGGGAGGGGGTGTAACTACAGAAGGTGAGATGGTAGGAGATCTCTGGGGACAGAACTCAAGTTGGGGGGGATGTGGTGCTCTTTTATGGACGCAAGTCGGGAAAGGGCTGCGGGCGGCGCGCTCAGCAATAGCGGCGGGCTCAGAAGCGGCGGCACTCTCAGCAATGGGTAAACCCTTGCCACAGCTAGCTGCTCTGCGGGCTCAGCAGCAGTCAGGTAGGCCCAGCAGCAGCCGGGTCGGGCTCAGCACCTGGAGGCGGGAGACTGAAGGCTTGTGCGGATCGGACAGCTTGCGCCAATCAAGCGGATTGCGCATTGCAAGACGCGCGGATTGAATCACGCGGGAACGCCCCGGATACCTGGAACAGGTTGTTGGGCAGACGCGGGCGGGCGGGCAAGCCAGGCGTACATCAATATTGAGGGGCAAGGGATGGAGGGGTAGGATTGGGCTAGGGTTCTGTGCTTAGGGGTTGTATTTCATCATTCTTGCTTACTTGTGGTTGTAATTAGGTTAGGGTTGAGAGGGAGGACTTAAATACTTCACTCTCAACTCCGGGTTGTAGGGGGGGGGATATCACTGGGACAGGGGAGATCACTTTGCTTTATCAGATCAGATTGGATTGGATTGGAAAGGAAGGAATTCATCTTATTTTCACTCTATCACTCTCTCTCTCCCTCTCTCCCTCTCTCTTGACCGGCTGAATCCAATCTCCTTACAGACGCTTTGATCAATAACTTCCGGAACTCGAGGACACCTTCAGGGGTGTTGCCTCTTTAGTATCCACACCGTGGATGGAGGGGGTGCGGTGGGGGGGGGGGTGCGGTGGGGGGGGGGTGCGATGGGGGGGGGGGTCTTGTGGGCCAACAAGGAGGGAGGAAGCAAGGGCAGAGTGGTTAGCACAAGTGCAAAAAGTGGGGGGTGGATTGAGAGGGAGGGGGGAGGGCATAACTGGGTGGGCTGGAAACAAAGATGGGAGAGGAAAGGGTGGAGTTTTAGCAAGTAAATCAATAAGGGAGTTGAGATAACAAGAATGACCAGGAGATGGAGACAGTGATGGCGGGTTGGTGGTTAGTGGTTGATCCAAATGAGTGGATGAGGAGGAGGAGGGTGAGTTGTGGAGTCCAATTACTGGGAGAGGAGGAGGAGGAGCATGGTGTAAGGGGTGACTGGGGTCCACTTGTGGGTGACTGAAAAGATCAATTTTCTGACTTGGTAGAAGACCTCCAAGGTTTGAGGGGGAGAAGTTGTGGTTGAAGGCTCAGGATAATGGTGAGAGATGATGCTGAGCAAGGATGAATTTTTTGAAGTTGGAGAGATTCCAAGGGAGATATGTATAGATTTTCTGATGTGGAGGTGTGGATGGGTGTTTTTCATGCAATGGATGGTGGATGGATGATAATGGCGAGTTTGATGTTTGAAACACACCATTTCCATGAAACACACAATTTTGAAATACACCAGTTAGAGGGTATGTATATTTCAGAAACCTGTCATTGAAAATGGCAGGTTTGGCCAAAAAATGGCGGTTTCTGATGGAGGGTTTTCTAACTTTGATATGCCCTAATATCAATTATGAAAATTGATATTTTTTTCCAAAAGATGGTTAATTTCCTGGAATTTGCTATGAATTTCTTCTTTGGCCTTCTTCTAGGTTTTTTCTAAATATTTAAAAACAGATGGATCTTGTTTACTTGAGGACTGAGAGATATTCTTGGAATTATTGGCTACTCCTTTGGGTCTTCATCTTACTTTGGATCTTTGAGTTGAATTGGGATCATAAATCAGAGTGAGTTGATATCTTTCACTGTATATATTCTTGCTTTCACTCAGATAATATAGCTGTTCTCCAGGTGGCAAATTTCTGAATTCTTCAAACAGTTCAGTGAAAAATAGGTTTTCATTACTTTCTCTGGGTGGAACTTCAAGGTTTTCGGATTCTTCAGTTGGATCAGGATGCGGAGTTAACTGGAGAAAGAAAAATCAAAATAAATCAGGAAATTATTTCTTTGAGCTTGAATACAAAAAAAAAACTCACTGATAAGGGGGCTTTGACATGCCATTGAGGATGAAAATCTTCAAGTTTGAAAATTTTAAACTTTCTGATAGCTAATTTGGCTTTGTAAATACATGGTATAATCATCTAAGAAGAGTAGTAACAGTTTTTTCAATTGGTGGAAGATTGAGGAACATGATGAAATGAATGAATTGTTTTGAGGTAAAATGGCTGATTTTTCCAGAAAAATGATTTAAACAGCAAGGTAAACCAATGATATGCTTGAATTTTTTCCAAGAAGCTTCAATGGCTCTCTCCTGGTTTTGAATTGTGATGAAATTGTAAATTCTTTGAGCTACATTATAGGAAGAGCCAATAGAAGAATTGATGAAATGTTTAATGTAGGAGCGTAGGCTTTCTATTCTGGAGTTAATTGTGTTTCAAAAATTATAGTTTTTGCCGGCGTAAGACTCCAAATGGTGCTACGCCGTGGCAGTTCTGTGAAGGGGAAAGGTGCTGTTTAGGCTGCCCTCCTGAGTGTTACAAAAATATTTAAATGTAACCAAGATCAAGGTCCAGAACCTGGTAAATGAGGAATCAAGGAGTAGAGGAAAAGGATGATAATAGTTTGGTAGCAATGGAACAGCACTTTCTGAGACAAGATTATGCAGGGAAAAACTTGAACAAAAGAATTTAAAGTCTTCTTAGAGTTCAAAGAACAAAAGCTGTTGTATGTAAACAACTCCCACAAGCTAATAACTCTGGTTGTCAGCAGAAGTTTGGGGATGATCAACTCAAACCCAAGCAACCTCCAGGTTCTCAATGAACCTGCCCAACTCTCCGCAATCAAGCGCTTGAAGGGTACCAGATAACTGTGGGTGGCTGTACAGGACAAAGCACAATGTTTAAGAAGCTCTAAAGCAAGCAGTAACTGATTTGAAGCAAGGATAACCTCAACAATTCTCAAGGGACTCAAGAGTAGGCTGGCAGAATGCAACTCCAAAGAAGATAAGGGGAGGTATAAAACTCCAGGTCTTAAGCTTAATAAGACCTCTTCAATCAATTGTGATTGGCTCCAGAAAGATGATCAAGGATCAGGACCAGTATGGTCAGAGAAAGGGATCAAGGAGTGGTATAACACACTCAAAAATTCCAACAGACAGAATTTTTCTTCAACCAGCAAGGCTATTGGTTGGTGATAAGGATCAGGGATCAAGGGTTTGAGTATACACGTTCAAGGATCAAGGGTTGAGTATGGAGGCTCAAGGATCAAGGGTGTGCTGATTTCATGCTGGATCATTCCATGCTCCAATGATGGATCCAAAAGGCAGGGGAGAGCCCCTCCTAATATGGGCAGGAGGCTCTGTTAGACTATGTACAATGGATTCTACAAATAGAGCACAAAAGGAAAGAAAATCATGTGGTCGCTTGCATCCGTCTGTGGATGGGCGCACGCAACAATACCAGAATCACCCACCCCTTTTCTGAAGGCCGACAGGGTGGGAAAGGGAAATGAACCAAACCGCCGCAGATGTCCGTGGGCGGTAGTTGACACTCTTCACCCCTCGTCCAAAGGCGGAAGTGGGTGGGAGAGCCCCAGGAAAGGTGACGAATGAAGTCCGTGAGAGCGCGGATTGGTGGATAGGAGATTGACTTGAGAAGGTTGAGTAAATCCTGACAAGCTTGAGATTCACAACTGATAGATCAAGCAAGATGGGAGATTTGACGGATCCAAGGATTTGACAAATGCTTGGGGGTGCGGTCGGGATGGATTCAGTAAATCATGGATGAGCGCCGCACAATGGGAGGACAGGAGATTGGCACTCGCGACAAAAAAAATGAGGACGTGCAACAACAAAGATGAGGACACGCAACGATGACGGCGGAGATGACAAGCAATGCGCAACGGCAAGGATGATGAGCAACGCGGATGAAGAACGCGCGACGCGCAACGCGCGAGGATAAGGAAGCGCAACGCGCAACACGCGAGGCGCAAAATAAGGACAGGCAACGCGCAAGGCTCAACACGCGACGCGCGAGGATAAGGACGCGCAACGCGCGACGCGCGCGGATAAAGGACGCGCGAGGATAAGGACGCCCAACGCGCAATGATGACGGTTTGGATGAGCCTGAGGATAAGTTGGTTTTTTTTTTTTTTTGATGCCGGACGGTACATTTGCGCAACAGTTTATGGGTTGAGGTCTTAAGGCGGCCAGGGTGTCCAGGATGGGGCACCACACCGGCCAAATAGGAGACAAATTTTCTTTTTTTTTGAGGAATCCAGTTCTCCAGAAGTTACTCAGAACTGGGAGGTTTCCAGATAAGATAAATGTTTTTAAAGTTTTCCTGATAGCTTGATTCATAGTTGGAATGGACCACCTGATTCCATTTTTTCATAAAAAGCTTCCATTCCTCTTCTGATTTAAAGTACTTCCTGCAATTAGTTTGAATATTCTTGTAAATGTGCCAGAAACAGTGAAGATGATGAGAAGAAGGGGAAAGGTTTTTGATTGAACTTAGAAGTTCTTCTTCCTTTTCTGTAACAATCAAACTAGGTTGTTTCTTTTATAAAATTTGATGAATTTGAGTCAGGTACCATTCATAATTCTGTTTTTTCTCTTGAGATAAAAAAAAGAAAGCAACTAAGAAACTTCTGCCACAATCATTTATCCCAAGAATATGAAGAAGGGGAATTAAAAACATGTTTGTTTTCTATGTACAGTCCACAATTATGAGAGTTGGGGAAAGGTTGAGAATTTTGATTCAATCAGGGTGAGAAATGAACAATGAACTTATTTTACCATAAATGTTGTTAATTTTGTACAAAAAGCAAGGATTACAGACTTCCAGTATGAGTGCTTCAACAGGAGTTTTGCCATGAAGGGTATTTTTTGAATTTGCAATCTTTTTTTGTAAATGGTATGGAGATTTGTATGAATAGGTGATAAAGACTTTTTTATAAGAGAGTTGATAATTTTTAATGGGAAGAATTCAGCTTTGGATAAATTTTCAACCACCTCCTTTTGCTTCCCTTGGATTCTTCTGCGGGTGGGATGAGTGGAAGGATCAATGGAAAGTGGATGGTTGTTCTCTGGGCTTATAACCTTCACCACCCAGACACTCAATCTTTTTGAAACATTTTATGATAACCTAAAAGGAAAATATTTCTTTCTTGATTTTTTTAAATTGGTGGTTTCTTTGCTGGTTTTTAATTCCCCAGATTTATAAAATTGATAGGTTTATGTATGTTTCTTGGAATTGGATGTTCTGGTAGATATTTCATATTAATTAGAATTTTCCCATGATTGGATAGCTTCAAACAGATCCTCCTTTTCATTAAATAATAGCTCAGGGTGTTGTGTTGTGTGGTGTTTGCTGGTGTGGTGTGGTGTGGTGTGGTGTGGTGTGGTGTGGTGTAGTGTGGTGTGGTGTGGTGTGGTGTGGTGTGGTGTGGTTTAGATAATCATTATTTATTTCAGTGAAAAAAATCAAAAAAGGATCTTTAAAAAGAGACCACCCTTTCCTTTGGTATTATTTTCATTGTCATTTATAATTTGAGGGGTAAAAAATGTGAAAATTGGTTGGGAGGCTTTTTATTTGAGTTTTTTAAATATATTTTAAAGTTTTTTCAAAAAAGATTTGGTGAAATTTTGATTGAAGATTTAAAACAACAACATTGCAATAGACGTGTTGATGTGAAGGGTTTTAAATTGCATTGTATTTTTGAAGGCCCAAGATACATCCAAAAATTTCCAAAGAAAAATTATAAAGCTCTCTAATAGTTGTGTTGAATTTACAAAAGCTTTAAAAACCAAAAAAAGGCAAACAAAAGGATCCAAATGTCTAATGATAAAATCAAATTTTGCAAATTATTTGCTTTCTTGAAGGAATTTTTTAAGGTAATATAATAAATCCAAAAAATCTGGAAAATATATTTGAATTCTCTTTGAACGTTGGTTTAACTTTTTGATAGCTTGAATTGCCAAATAAAATGAAATAAAGAGGAAAATAACAGGATGCAAATGCCCAATGAGAAATTTGATTATTTTGGTTTTTGATGGAATCTTCTAAGGTAAAAGGATACATCCAATAAATATGATTAAAATTTGGGAAGCTCTTTGAATGTTGCTTGACATATCAGGTAGCTGAAAAAAACCAAAAAAAAAATCATAGAAATAACCAAAAATATAGATCCAAAAATCCATGGAAAAATGGCTTTTTGTGGAATTTTTTGATTTTTTTGATTCCATTTTTGGAGGGGTTTTAATTCCTCCAAAATTACCAAGATTTTTTTTATGGCGGTTTAGAAAGCCCAGCTATGGGACTGATGGATCAGAAATCAAAAAAAAAATTTGAAATTATGGTGAAATAAAGTATTTGTTTGTGTGGCAGCAGAGGGGCACAACGGCAAGTGGATGTAAAATTCCTTCAAATAAAGGATTTGGGGAGTGAGAAATTTAATTTCCAAAATAAATCAAATAAATATATGTATATATATAAATAAATAAATAATAATTAATAAATAATAAATAATACATGATAAATAATAAATAATAAATAATAAATGATAAATGATAAATAATGAATAATGAATGATAAATAATAAATGATAAATGAAAAATAATGAATAGTAAATAGTAAACAATAAATAATAATAAAAATAAAATAAGATAAATAAATAAATAAATAATAAATAATAAATAATAAATAATAAATAATAAATAATAAATAATAAATAATAAATAATAAATAATAAATAATAAATAATAAATAATAAATAATAAATAATAAATAGTAAATAGTAAATAGTAAATAGTAAATAATAAATAATAAATAATAAATAATAAATAATAAATAATAAATAATAAATAATAAATAATAAATAATAAATAATAAATAATAAATAATAAATAATAAATAATAAATAATAAATAATAAATAATAAATAATAAATAATAAATAATAAATAATAAATAATAAATAATAAATAATAAATAATAAATAATAAATAATAAATAATAAATAATAAATAATAAATAATAAATAATAAATAATAAATAATAAATAATAAATAATAAATAATAAATAATAAATAATAAATAATAAATAATAAATAATAAATAATAAATAATAAATAATAAATAATAAATAATAAATAATAAATAATAAATAATAAATAATAAATAATAAATAATAAATAATAAATAATAAATAATAAATAATAAATAATAAATAATAAATAATAAATAATAAATAATAAATAATAAATAATAAATAATAAATAATAAATAATAAATAATAAATAATAAATAATAAATAATAAATAATAAATAATAAATAATAAATAATAAATAATAAATAATAAATAATAAATAATAAATAATAAATAATAAATAATAAATAATAAATAATAAATAATAAATAATAAATAATAAATAATAAATAATAAATAATAAATAATAAATAATAAATAATAAATAATAAATAATAAATAATAAATAATAAATAATAAATAATAAATAATAAATAATAAATAATAAATAATAAATAATAAATAATAAATAATAAATAATAAATAATAAATAATAAATAATAAATAATAAATAATAAATAATAAATAATAAATAATAAATAATAAATAATAAATAATAAATAATAAATAATAAATAATAAATAATAAATAATAAATAATAAATAATAAATAATAAATAATAAATAATAAATAATAAATAATAAATAATAAATAATAAATAATAAATAATAAATAATAAATAATAAATAATAAATAATAATAATAAATAATAAATAATAAATAATAAATAATAAATAATAAATAATAAATAATAAATAATAAATAATAAATAATAAATAATAAATAATAAATAATAAATAATAAATAATAAATAATAAATAATAAATAATAAATAATAAATAATAAATAATAAATAATAAATAATAAATAATAAATAATAAATAATAAATAATAAATAATAAATAATAAATAATAAATAATAAATAATAAATAATAAATAATAAATAAATTAAATAAATTAATACATTGAATTAAAAATAAAGATACAAAAAAAATTAAATGAATAAAATAAAAAATTCACAACACCACACCACAAATCAAAATCAGTTGTGTGGCATGGTTTGCAACCCATCTGGGTTGTGATTGGCCTTTCATGCCTCAGATGGGTTTCAAACAGAAAATCATGACTCAGACGGGTTTCAAACAGCTATTCACAACCCAGATTGATTGCAAACCGCACCACGCAACCCATTTTGAGTTTTCAATGGGTTGTGTGGGGTTGTGGATTTAACACTTCCCATGGAAAAAAAATAATTCCAGTTCAGTAAATGCCACACCTTCCTGGAAAGGCCCATCACCCAATCTTTCAAGTCCTCCAACTAGGTCAACTTTCAATGCCATGAGGCATCTCAGCCCCAGCACTGGTTTCTTGCTCCTCAAGGCCACTTCTCAGTTGTAACATAAACTGGCATTTTCTTCCTCCTGGACTTATACCCCCCAAGGAATTGGTATACTACTTCTTACTGGTTAGTACCTTCCAATAGGGGTGATCTCAGCACAAGAAAGCCAACGGGCCAGCCTTGCTCATCCTAACCTCCCCTCTGTTGTTACCTTTATAGGATTCAATCAATCCATCTCCTTCAGAGCCCTACTCTTGGATTCATCTCATCCCTTACTTCATCAAACCCTTTCTTTACTTCATACCTTATCATTTCCATAAAATCTTTTATATCATGAGTTCTCTGATCAATTTTGCCTGTGTCATTTCCCCCTTGCACTTATGGGGAATTTGTGAAATTATACTAATTCATTCCAGATATTTACTAACCTTCTTGATAACTGTAGTCAATTGAATCAAATAGATTCCACTTTGACCTACAGATATCACTTCCTATGCATTGTTTTGGACCATTTTGTGGCCATTTGATTTTCCAAGGGATCTCTAAGCATTGTGTGGCTAACCTTTCAGATGCTATCTATCCAAACCAATTCTGCTTTCCTTGCAATTTTTGAGAAAATTTGAACCAGGTTTGAAACAACATTGATGCAATTCAAAGTAGCTTTGAGGCGCTTTTACATAATATTATACTTTAATTTTCTGCAGAAACCCCTTATTTTGTTGGGTGGGTGGGCCCAGATGATCTTTCCAAGGTGAGTTCAAGGCTTTGGGAGTGATGAAGGTATTGAAAATTGTAATGGATGGCTTTATAGTTATGAATGGTGGTTTTTTGGAGAAACTTGGAGAGAAAGGTGCAGGAAAAAAACAGATTGGTCCAGCTACACATAGATAGGTAATGAATAAGCCTTATGGCTTTCCTGTATCTGAATGATGGGTTGTAAGGGGTGTTATTATTGTGGCCAGAAATTAGCTTAGGAAAAGGAGCAGTATCTAAAGCAAAAGAAATGCTGGACACCTTGTTTCAGTAATTGCTAATGTGCTCTCAAAATGGGGAAATACGTTGGATGATTTTGTTGATGAATTTGATTGGATTTTTTTATGAATGAATGATGGAAAAAAGCAGGGAGAAGAGCTCCTTAAGTAAAAAATATTGGCCTCTTGTGAGCCCATGATACAACAAGCCAAAAGGCAACTTTTCTGCCCCAAAATAGCTCTACAGGCTCTACAGGCCTTGTTACTTGGTTTGGGCTACATCAGCCTGCATGGCGTCAGTCCCTGTACCCTTACAACAAGCCTATTCCAGTCATTTCTGGTTTTTCCACCATAATGGGGCTGAACAAGCCCCATAGCTGTTCAAACCCCTGGCCGGTTGTCTGTTACAACCAGCCCTGTTACCTCACATGCTGGCTGGTTGCCTCACGCAACCAGCCCCTGGCCATACAAATGGCCAGGTGGGACCTAGGACACACCTGGGTCCAGTCTCAAACTCACATGGGGGGGATGTAACCGGCGGACATGCCCCCCCCTCTTTCTCTCAAATCCCTGGAGGGGGCGGTTGAATCCCCCTACCAGGAGCCCTGGAGGTTGATGCCCCCAGGGTGTTGTCAAGGTAAGTGGGCTGGGGGGTGGTCAAATCACCTCCAGTCCGTTGCTCCTCCCCCTTGGTAAAGGGGGGGGAGCGCCCCTTTTGATGGTGGAGGGGTGATCAAATCCCCCCCACCGCCGGTTGCCTTTCTGCAATTGGCCCAGCCATCCTCCTGGGCAAGGGGGTGATGAAATCCCCCTCACCCTGACCAATTGCCCCCCTGCGGCCGGTTGCTGGCTGGTTCAACCCAGCCAGCTGTATCCTTCCCTCTTGCAATGGAAGGCAAGGGGAGGGAGGGGAGCTGGGTCCGCTGGCCCCTGCTCCTGCAGCGCTGACCACCGGTTGCAACGGTCCGGGCCCGCTGTGGTGTTGTATTTATAACCTCAGATTGAGAGCTGCCTTGTGGGCTGCGCGCTCAGCAGTTGGGTAAGTTGGGCTCAGCATTTGGGGTGCGCGCGTTCTCAGCAGTGCCTGCAGGGGGCTCAGCAGCAGCGGATGAGGGCTCAGCGGCAGGGATTCTGGGCTCGGCACCAGGTGCAGGTTGGGCCTACTCTGGGGGGCGTCAGGCCGCAACCCGCCCAGGGAACGTGGACCAAGTGATGGAGCCGGCCTGACCAAGCTCGCGGGTGGCTAGTCCAGAAGGCAAGGGCGGGGCAATCAGGGGTTATACGCGCAGGGGAGGTTTCCACAGGCATAAGCGCAGGCCAACCCATGGATTGCGGGACCCGTGGATGCGCGCGGATGGATAAAACCGGGGAGCTCCGAGTTGGGTGCGGCGGAGGGCTGTGCCATGAGAAGGACAAACTGGATGTATGTGATATTGAAGGGGAGGGTTTCAGACGGGGTGGGTGGTATGCGGTAGGATTAGGGTGGAGCTAGGGTTCTGCACTTGGGTTCATATTTAATCTATATTTTTGCTTGTGGTTGTACCTAGGTCAGGGTTGAGAGGGAGGACTCAAAAATACCTCACTCTCAACTCCAGGTTAGATCATCATCATATATCATCATCACCGGACCACCAGGGAATGGTATGGGAAAGATTGGAAGGAAGGAATGTATCTTTTCATAACTCTCTCTATTCTTAAACTCATGACATCCAATCTCCTTACAGATGCTTAGACAAATAACTTCTGGAACTTGAGGACAACTTTGGGGGATATCACCCCTCTTGTTTCCACACCGCGCAGCGTTGCACCGGGCGGGATCCCTCAGCCGCCGCAACAGCCCCATGAAGGATATTGGGCCCTGCATGGGCCAAACCAAGGGAGACAAGTGGCCCCAAGTGGGCCGCAACACTGGCAGCAGCCCCAAATGGGCTGGGACATGGACGGCGGCCCCAAGCCCAAAAAGTGATTTTAACATACTTTGGTGGGCCAGCCCGTCTGGACAAGTATGTCCAAAATAAACCTTGGGCCCAATTATGACCATACAAGACTATCTGGCTGTATTTGCCTATATACCCCACCAGGCCCGATAGGGCCCTTGTACCAATAGGCCTGTTTCACGCATTTTGAGGCCAGTTTCCCCAAATCTGTGACATCCACACAGGCCCGTATGGTCGGTGTGTGTGTACAATGGGACGCAGAGGCCCACATGTGCATCCCATTTGGATTAAACTTATACGTAGCACATGCGTAAGTGCATACATATTTTAACAAGGGGAACTGGAGGCACCTGCCTTAAGTTAGAGGTTGTTATTTGGGAGGGGGGTTGGTGTGTTGTGGTGGCTGGAGATATCAAATTCTTGAAGGATCCCTTCTATGTACTTGTCTTGAAAGATGAAGAAATGGCCTTGATTTTGGGTTATTTGGATGCCTAAAACATACTTTGCAAACCCAAGGTCCTCCATGTAAAAATTGTCCGTTATTTTAATCCTGAATTCCTCAGATATAACTACCCCAAAAATTAGCTTTTCAACATGGGCCTATAGCCTGAGGGGAATATCCCAATTGGTGTAGTATTACAGGCAGGGGTTGGTGTTTGTAGGGACAGTTTCAATGGGTTTAAGGGCCTTGGTAAGTGTGGAATGCCAGGATTGGGGTCTTTTTTTGAGGCGGTACAGAGACTTGTGGAGGATGAGATTGTTGGTGTGAGTTGAGGGGATACCCTTTGGGTATGCAATGAAGAAATTCTCTACTGTCTTTCCATTCAGAAATGCACATTTGTCTTCCATCTGGTAAACATAAAAGCAATGGTTAGTGCACATGGTAAACAGAATCCTCATCAAGGTGAGCCATTGGGTATGGGAGAATACCTTGGAGTAGTCAAAGATTTATCTTTCCCTAAAACCCCAGACACATATTCATGCTTTGAAATTTGTTAGGTTTCCTTCAGTATCCATTTTGTGGCAAAAAATACAGACAGTTCCTAGTTGATGGAAATATTTTCCTTGATGAGGTTGATATGGTGGAAGGACATGATTTTTGTTCATTTTGGCCAGCTTTTTGTTGATTGCCTTCATCAAGTGGGGATTATTGGGTCTGTTCATGGCTTTTTTATAAGTTTTTGGATCTGGTATTAAGCAGGTTATGGTGTTAGCTGGGTTGTTTTGTCAGGGAACATTGAGTATATTATGAGGGTCTATTACTCCTATTTATTTCTCAGGGGGATGATCAGATGTGCGGGAGTAGTGTTTCCTGGGGGGATGCAATGGAAGGGAGGGGAGGCTTATTGATTGGAAAGAAGGAGGGGGGTTATCAACTGTGGGAGGGCAAGGGATTTGGATGATGGGATTTTTTGGAGAGGGGGAAAGTAACTGTGCAGTGTCAAATTTGGAGGGGGTGGAGGGGGGTTAGAGTGGCAGCAGGGAGGGCAAGGGTATTTTGAGGGAATCAAGGGGGAAAATTAGGCTTTCAAGGTTGGTGGGAGGGTCCAATTTAAGGTTTTGGAAGACAGACTCATGAAATTTAAAGTGATGGGTGATAAATAAGTTACCTTTTTATATTTCCAAAACTTGAGAGGTCCTGCGTCGATTCTTGCACCATAGGAATATTCTGGGTGCTCCTTGATCCCTGAGTTTTTCTTTTGGCTTATTTAGGTTGTAGAAGGCTTGAAATCCAAAAGGTTGTAGATTTTAAAGGGATTTTTTTACCAGATTATTTCTCATGAGGTATCAAAAATATGATGGTTTGGCAGGGAGCAATGTATTCTAGGTATATGGATGTGGTAAAAGCTTCCGCCAATTAGGTTATAGGAGGTCTGGAGTCCTTGAGAATGCAGCAGAATTTGGCTAAAATGGTTTTATTTCCTTGCTTGGCCAGTTGATATTTCTCTGTATGGTAAGGAGCATTGGTGGGGTGTTGTATGTGCAAGGTTGATTAAATTTTTGATAGGGAAGCATTTTTGAATTTGGTTCAATTTTTGGATACAAGGTAGGTGATTTTTTTACCTGGCACCCAACATGAATTTCATCAAACAGAGTTTTGATGGCGCTCTATGTGTGAGATTTGAGATTGAGGAAGGCAATCCAAAAGTATTGTGAGAAACCATCTACTGTTAAAAGGAAATATCTTTTTTCCAATAATTATTCTGGGGTGATAGGGCCGCAGGGATCTATGTGGAGGTATTTGAGTTTTTGCATAAGGGAAGGAAAATTCCCTAGGAAGGGTGATTTATGAATTTTACTATGTTGCATGAGGATAATACAATTTTGGGGTAAATTTGCAAGAGATAGTCAGGTGAGGGGTGACCAGCCACTTGGTGTTGAGTGGTTATTTTGGAGGGGGTAGCAATGGAAGTGCTGAAGGTGGTGTTTTTTCCTTGGTGGACCATAAATTTCCCCGACTGGAATGAGCCTTTCATGATGGTGTTTCATTGGTTGTCCTTGAATAGGAATCTTTCATCCCCTCCCAATAGAATGGTGTTTTTGTTGTGGAGGAAGGTTCCCATGCAGATGGGGTTGTTGGCTAGGGAGGGTACAAGGAGAAAATCATTTAGGAGAAGCTTTATTAATGGTAGATCAAGGTTTATTTTCCATTATCTGGTGGCTTCATAGATTTTCCATCCGCAAGGTAAACATCTTTTTTTTTGGGGGAAAGGTTTGATCAGTAGGATGGGGAGTTGAGCATGATCACAGAGGCGCCAGAGTCTAGTATGATCTCAGAAAGAGATGTGGTGAAGGCAGATACCATGGTTTTCACAATTTTAGCTTTGTATTTATTTCAAAGTTTAATACATTCCAACTGGGGATATTTTTTCAAGGGGTATGAGAGCTGTTTGAAAATACAGGATAATCACTTTGGTGGTTTTTTTTTCATTGCAAGAGCCTTTTTTTTTCTGTGGATTCATTTTTTTGTTGGATGTAGGTTCTGAGATCTTCAAGGGTGTCTTTGAGGGAAGGAGTTTTCTTCTTGATTTCACATTTCTTGATTAGAAGTTCTCCAGAAAAAAGGTATTGCTTGGGTAGATTTAATATAGCCCGCATGGAAATCACCAAGTCAATCAGGGTAGAAGGTTTGAAGGTGGATTTTTCAATCAAAATGCATAGGAGGCAAGTTTTTTTGGAGAAGGTGGTGACTTTCTATTCAAGGGATCCAGAGGAGAGGGTGTTTGTGAAGATGTGGTTGAGTTACACAATTTTATTTCAATTTTTTTTTGGTTGGTAGTAGTTTTTGAGGAGCTTCCAGAGGGAGGAAGGATCTCCCTGGGACTTAGGACTTAACTGTAAGATTATCTTGGGATCAAAATTTGAGGAGATAATGTCATAGGTATTTGCTAGTCTGTTGGGATCAATGGAGTTCAGGTGGCTTTTTTCCTCATCTGACTTGGTTTGGACCACTCATTTAAATAGTTCCTTCAGTTTCAGGATTAATTCCATCCCTAGCTTCCAGTCAAGATTTTTTGATCCAGAGAGCTTGGATTTTTTCAGAGAGTTTGACCAATAGTTCAAACATGATGGGAATTTGCAGGTGCTTGTTCTTTGTTAATCAAAGCAACACCAGTCCCATAATATTTCAATTAGAAATACCTTCAACCAACACACCACTTGAGGATAGAGCCTCAGGGATATGTTGGATGGGAGCAGCCCAGACATACTTAGTGATTTATGGGGAAATGAGCACAAGGTGGAGAAAACAAGTAGGAGGGAGGAGGCTCTGGGTTGGAATAGTTGTTTGAAAGAAATTGGTGATGTTCTGTATGAGGGGGGAACTTTAAAAGAAGGAATTTATTGGAAATTTGTATGGTTCTGGGTTGTTGGGATGAGAAAGAATGAAATAGAAAAGGTGGAAATTGCACAACAGATGGAAATGTTGTGGACAATTTTACCCAGGTCAACATTCACAAACGCAGTAGCGCGCAGGCGCGCAGGTGGCCCAAATCGTGACTACATCACTCACGTCAATCCCGCCTGTTGCAACCTCTCAGCCCCCACCAGGCCAGCTCACGAGAAGGAGACTAACCCGGAGCCACCTTGAAGGTCACCTGAACCACCACCGACGGCGGACAGTGCCAACCATTGGATCCCAATTCCATTTGACCGAACCCCAGCACAGACTTCAGGAGGAGCCAGAGTAAGATTGGGTAGAGGTGACTGTTCCTTCTATCTTAACTTCTTCTTCATTTTCTCTCCCATGGCCACTGTCTCTGCTGCTCTCATGCTATCCACAAATCCCAACTCAGTTCTATTCTTCTCCTACTGCCTCAGGCCCATATATCTGTAATCCTTGTTGTACTCGCTCTGAAGTCAAATTCCAACGCTGAACCGCCAGACTTAGATCTTTCCCTGGTGAATATCTCATCCCTACTCAGTCTCTACCTCATCTGTCATACGTTGTCCTAACTTCTCTTCTTACTTATCCACAATATTAGTTTTTACTGTTACTACCGTTTGTTTCCATTCTGATTGATTGACTAGCTGCAATAAAGAAGGATTTGCAATATTACAGGAAAGCCGTTAGGTATTGTAGGGAGGAATTATGAAATAGACATAGAAATATGACACCTGATAGACAAGACACAAAATGAGGAAACAAAAAACAAGATTTAGTTATTTCCAATAGTATGTGACACCATAAAACCTGAAAATGGACTTGTTTTTTAGCCAGTCTCATAGTATTTTGGTTAGGCCTTGCCTCTCCAGTTTTTTCAGGACTGAAGGGTATGGCAGCAATCCAGAAAGAGCAGTTTTATAAATACATCTTGGTGCTGTAGCTCAGCTGATTCCAGATCTGTAGGGTCAGTGATTTATTTTAGGGAAAGGATTAGTCTGTGTGTTTATTTGTTAATTTACTAATCCTGCACATAATATGATTTTGAACTGTTTTTATTTGATTAAGATGAACTGTTTTTATTGATTAATAGTAACTGTTTTTATATTATTAAGATTATCCATGACAGATTTTTTTTTGATTATCTATCATCTGTTGATAATTTTGATAATTTTCATTATATTATTTGCATGCTTCTTGATATTTTTGGTGGTCCACAAAGATCTGGATCTTTCAGTTTTGTGTTAATCCTTATTATTTGTTTTTCAAATCCTGGTACTTTATTATTTGAATTTCTATGTTTTTATTTTTTAAATGAAATTTCTGGATCATCCATCATGCATGTTTCACATTATCAGATATTCAGGAATGAGACTAGTGGGTTTTAGTTGTTATTTGTGTTACCTTGTTGACCTTTGGACTTTGCAGATCTGCTGAATGTGGGAATTGGATCAACTTTGCGTGTGAAATTTTTTGCAGACTTTGTATGCATTTCCTTGAGCAATTCATGCATGCAGGAATATTTTTTCTGTCTTTTCATGTGGTTTCCTTGACTAATTTATGCATGAAGGGCAGTTTTTGGAGTGTGCAGGCTGTGTATGGGAATTTAGACAAAACCCAATCCCCCTGTAACTCCTAAAATATACACAAAACCTCAATTCTGAAATAATTTTAGTTTTGAAACCTCTATGTGAAAATACATGTGAAATATTAAGATGGCAAAAAATCAAAATAGTGGTGCTGTAACTTTTGGACTATTTTTAGTATATCATTTTTATTTATGAAGGAGTGCGAATTTAAAGTTGCGGTCAGTAAGTTACCCTGTATAATTTTCAGTGGTAAATCCAAATCTCAAATAATATTTGGAGTTTTACCAACCTTTATGTATGTTTTTATAAACCAATTTTGTTTTTGTATTTTTTTTGATTTATTATTTTTGTTACTTTGAAAGGTTGATCTGTGCATAGTAGCAAGCTGAAAGTTTTACATTCAAAAAAAACCTGAACCATTAGAAACCATTCTGGAGAAAGTTCCTACTGATTACTGTTTTTTCCTAGATTTTTTCTCTAAGTTTAAAGCAGATCATCTTCCTCCCCACCATGTTTAGGATCACAAAATTAAACTGGAGGGCTCATTAACCCCGGTTGGGCCAATCTACTTGCTATCTCAAAGTTAAAATTCAATCCTACAATCCTACATAGAAGAGAATTTAGAGAATATTTCATCCGTTCCATAACTTCAAGCACTGGATTACCTTTCATTTTTTTTCAAGAAGAAAGATGGGAGTTTGTGGTTACATCTTTTTAAAGCTTAATGCTGTCACCTACAGGAAATTTTATTGACTTCCTCCAATGAATTTCTTACTGAATGTCTTTTCAGGTCCTTATATCTTCACCAAAATTGAACTCAGAGACCCTGGAAAACCTTTTTTGCATCAAGGAAGGAGGTGAAAATCTCACGGAATGCAGATCCCAGTTCCAAATTTACAAATAAATTTTTATGCCTTTTGGCCTGCCTAATGCCCCAGATTTTTTTCAAAAACTTATCAGTGATATTCTTGCTTATCCCCACAATCTATGCAGTGCTTTCAATATAAAATATACTTATTTTCTCTAAGAACTTACAGGAACACACTTTGCATGTGTGTGAAGTACTAACCAGACTCAGGAAGCACAAACTTTTTGCAAATGCCTTCAAATGTGACTTCCATGAAAATTCTGTGGACTACCTTGGTTATGTGATCTCAGGAGATGGTATCTTCATTGAAACTGCCAAATTGAAAAACATTCTGTCCTTTCTTGTTCCTCAAAACAGAAGAGCCCTGCAGTCTTTCCTTGTTTTTTCTTACTTCTTTTGCAAGTTCCCCAAGGAATGCTCTCAAGATGTTTCCCATCTCAATTGTATCATTGGAAGAAGCTCTCCCTTTTCTCTCACTCCTGAAGCTTTGAAACAATTTGAATAAAGGAAGAAATCCTTCACTAAATCTCCAGTCCTTTGTGATTTTGATCACTTCCTGAGAATATATTTTTGAAACTGATACCAGTGATTATGCCTTAGGTGCTGTCCTTCAATGGGCAACTGCTGATAACCCAAAACACCCTATTTCTTTGAAAGCAGGAAAGTGGCTGGTTCTGGACTCAAATATAAAATCCATGATAAATAAATCCTTTCAATTGTCATTGGTCTTCAGAAATGGTGTGCTTACCTGTTAAGTGTTACTGACCATTTTGAATTTCTAACTGATAAATATTCTCTGAAATATTACATGGCTTCCAAGGTTCTCACTAGAAGACAAGCCTTTTAGGCAGAATTTCACTCTAAATTTAATTTTAAAATCACTTGCAGGCCTGAAAACTTTCAAACATCACAGATATCATCTCATGTTGCAACAAAATGTATCCAGGGGGGGGGAACACCTTATTCTGAAAAGAATCCTTGAAATTTTCAACAGCTTCTAAAAAAAATGAAGTTGAAGCTTCAAAACTCTTTTTTCTTTCTGCTATAATTCTTGATGACCAATTGGGTGAATTGAAGTCTGTTAAAATACATATGCACTTACGCATGTGCTACGTATAAGTGTAATCCAAATAAGATGCACACATGGACCTCTCCAGCCCATTGGACACTCACATGGACCATATGGGCCTGTGTGGATGTCACTTATTTGGGGCAACTGGCCTCAACACGCGTGAAACAGGCTCATTGGTACACGTTCCCTAACAGGCCCGGTGAGGTATATGGGCAAATACAGCCAGATGGGCTTTTATGGTCATAATTGGGCCCAAGGTTCATTTTGGACATACTTGGCCAGAGGGGCTGGCCTGCCAAAGTATGGTTTACTTAGTTTCTGGGCTTGCGGAGGCCCATTGGGGCCGCCGCCCCTGTTGAAGCCCGGGTTGGGGCTGCTGCCCGCATTGCGGCCCTCTTGGGGCCCCTGTTTTTGCACTTGGCCCGTCTAGGGGGCCCAAAAGTCCGCTGTGGTGACCAAATCTGGACACCCTGGACCAGATGCGGAAAATTCAAAAATTTTTATGATTTTTTTATTTAGGTGTCATTCATCAAAAAAAAATCAGAATTTTTTTGTATCAGTATCACTCCTCCAATTTCCTCATCCTGCCAAGAATTCCTCTTTCCTGGTGGTCTAGGACAGGCCTCTCTTGGTCTCATCACCTAGGCATTGCGTTTGATTCCTTCTCTCTTTGTTCCCCCCCTTCCTTTTGGCCAAATGCGTGGGCTGAGACCCGCTTGGGCCAATCTTCCTCCGCTCCGCCGGTGCCGGCCATTGCTTGGACCGGCATCCCAAACTGATCCATCCTTGACTGCATCCTTGATCAATCATCCCACAACCCTGACCATCCATGATTGATCAATGAACTACGACTAATCCACCCAGCCTGACCATCCAAAGACAATTGGGCAAGGCAAGGCTCACTATCATTGTCATCCTCACTCTTGCCTTGATTGCCTGCGGACAATTGAGGACACCACGGCTTCATCACCTGATCACTTTCTTCAACATCTCCTCACCATTGACCCTCTCACATCCTACAACCTCAACCAACCAAAGACGGTTGGACAAGACCCATCTCCATTCAATATCCCTTGGCTCAAAGAACAATCCCCTGGTCCATCATCTTCCCCACAACAATGGAAATGATGAAAAACAATCCATCAATCAACCTTGCCCTTGCAACCCGTTGCGACGCATACCACAATCCCTTTGAGTGTCTATTTACCCTCTATTTCTTCTCTCTTCACTCGATCCCCCTTGGTCTGCGAATTGGCCACCATCAACCACCTATCAACTTCCACTCAAAACTCCCTCCGCAATCGGCCAACATCAACCAATTTCTCAACCAACTCCACCAATCCATCAATCACTTGCACCCCCCTTCCATCTTTGGGTGGGGGTGGAAAAGTGTTGTCTACCGCCTGCAAACATCTGCGGGCGGTCTGGTTCAATTTTTCCGCACCCCTTCTGCCTTTGGGTGAGGGGTGGGTGATCTTTGTGTTTTTGCGTGCATGCATCTGAGGACAGACACAAGAAAGGCAAAGGGATGAGAAACAATCCCAACCCAGTCAGGGAGGTTGGATTTCCACTGGCCCGCATGATCTATTCTTCTGATCATATAGTGTCTGAAAAAAAAAAATCCTCTCTATCTGTAGTATCACTTGTACATAGTCTAACAGGGCCTCCTGCCCATATAAGGAGGGGCTCTCCCCTGCCTTTTAACAGGAGGTATCTTATGGCATCTTATCACGGAATTATCATCATTATCATCTTGAAATAAATCATCTGTGGGGTCACATTCCGCTTTATCTGAGTCTGAATTCTGGGTATATCCGTGATTGCCCCTTGATCTTTGAGCCTCCATACCCAAATCCTGATCCTTGATACTTATCCAAAACCAATAGCCTTGCTGGTTGAAGAAGAATTTGACTGATTGAATTCTTGAGTGTGTTACACAACTCCTGATCCCTTTATCCAACCATACTGGTCCTGATCATCCTTTGATTATCTTTCCAGAACCATTCAAGTTTGACTGAAGAGGTTTTCTTAAGCTTAAAACCTGGATTGTTAAAGCTCACTTTATTTCTTTTGAAGTTGAATTATGCCATGCTACTCTTGAGTCCCTTGAGAAGTGTTGGGTTATTCTTGTTTGAATCAGTTATTGTTTTGCTTCTAGAGATTCATCAAACAATTAGCTTTGTCTTTTGCAGCCACCAACAGTTTTCTGGTACCCTTCAAGCGCTTGATTGAGGAGAGTCGGGCAAATTCATTGAGAGCCTGGAGGTTGTTTGGGATTGATTTGATCTTTCCTAAGCTTCTGCTGAAAACCAGAGCTATTAGCTTGTGGGCTTTGTTACTTACAATTGCCTTGTCCTGTTGAACTCTGAACAATCCTTGAATTCTTCTATTCAAGTTTTTCCCCGGCATCATCTTGCCTCAGATATTGTTGTTTCCCAGCTACCAACTACTATCATCTTTATCCTTTACTCTTTGGTCCCTCATTTACCAGGTTCTGGACTTTGATCCCAGTTACATTTAAATATTTTTGTAACACTCAGGAGGGAAGCCTAAACAGCACCTTTCCCCTCCACAGACTTCCACCGCCTAGCACCGTTTGGAGTCTCTTGTGCAGCCACCAACAGTTTTCTGGTACCCTTCAAGCCCTTGATTGCGGAGAGTCGGGCAGATTCATTGAGAACCTGGAGGTTGTTTGGGATTGAGTTGATCTTTCCTAAGCTTCTCCTGACAACCAGAGCTATTAGCTTGTGGGCCTTGTTACTTACAATTACCATGTCCTGTTGAACTCTGAACAATCCTTGACTTCTTCTATTCAAGTTTTTCCCTGGAATCATCTTGCCTCAGATAGTGTTTTTTCCCAGCTACCAACTACTATCATCTTTATCCTTTCCTCTTTGGTCCCTCATTTACCAGGTTCTGGAATTTGATCTCAGTTACATTTAAATATTTTTGTAACACTCAGGAGGGAAGCCTAAACAGCACCTTTCCCCTCCACAGAACTTCCACCGCCTAGCACCGTTTGGAGTCTTACACTGCGCGGGGCTGTTGTTGCGGCTGCCGCAGGGCTGGTGGTCCTGGCTCCTCCCATTCCCCTTGCTTGCCATTGCAAGGGAAAGGGGGAGGGCTAGCTGGTTGTAACCATCCAGCAACCGGTCGCAATGGGCAACCAGTCATGATGGGGGGGACTTGATCACCCCCCCATTGAAGGAGATGGTCAGGCTGGTTTGATCAAGGCAACCCGCGGTGGGGGGGGATTGACCACCCCCCCCCCCACCATGGAAGGGGTGCTCTCCCCCCCCCCCTTTACCAAGGGGGAGGAGAAACGGGCTCAGGGGACCTGGCCACCCCCCAGCCCACTTACTGTAGCAACACCCTGGGGGTATCAACCCCCAGGGCCCCTGGCAGGGGGATTTGACTGCCCCCTCCAGGGATTTGAGGGAAAGGGGGGGGACGGCATGTCCGCCCGTTAAACCCCCCCCAGGTGAGATTTTGGTTGGACTCAGGTGAGTCCTGGGTCCCACCTGGCCCATATGAGGGGCCAGGGCTGTACAAGTGCTAAGATAATTAACAGGGCTGGTTGTAATGGACAACCAGCCAGGTTTTTTAACAGCTAAGGGGCTGGGTCAGCCCCATTGAGGTGGAAACACCAGAAATAACTGGAATAGGCTGGTTGTAAGGGTACAGGGACTGATGCCATGTGGGCTGATGTATCCCAAACTAAGTAACAAGGCCTGTAGAGCCTGTTGAGCGTTTTTGGGGCGGGAAAATTGCCTTTTGGCTTGTTTTATCATGGGCTCACAAGAGGCCAATCTTTTGTACTTAAGGAGCTCTTCTCCCTGCTGTTTTCCATCCATCCATTCATCATCCAATCAAATTCATCAACAATTTCATCCAACGTGTTGCCCCATTGTGAGAGCTCATCAAGAAATTAGTGACACAAGGTTTCCAGCATTTATTTTGCTTTAAATACTTCTTGATTTCCTAAGCTAATTGCTGGCCATAATTATAACACATTACTAGTACCAACATCATCATTACTTCCAAGCCATCTAGACCCTTGAACCTTACTCTGGAGAACCTCAAAGACCTCAAGTTTTCCAGGAAGATGTCCTATATCCCTGATGTTAGCTCCACCAAGATAGTTCTGAAAATTCAGAATTATAATGCTTGGGCTGTCCTTATGGATAGTGAGCTGGAAAACAGTTGTTGTTGGGAGATAATGGATGCAGATGACACTTTGATCAGTTCAGAAGTGGAGAAAAAGTCTTATCATCTCATTGTTAGGCATCTTGATGAGAATCATGTGACATGGGTTGCTGATACTTTGAGGGAAGATGAGAGAAGGAGGTGCAGCATCCTTTGGAAGTTGCTTAAGTCCAAGTATTCTGGTGATTCCATTCACCAGAAGGGTATAGCTTTCAATAGACTGTTAAAATTACAATACTCCAATTGTAAACAGTTTTTTGCAGAGGCTAGGTCTAGCATAGCAAATTTTAAGTCATCAGGACTTAACATGGATCCTGAGTTTTTTTCACTCTTAATCCTTCAGAAGCTACCAACAAAGTTTGATTCTTTAGTCAGAATTATTTCTCAATTGAATCTTCTTCCTGTGGGGGAGGATGTGCAAAAAAGGATTGAAAAGGATGATCTTCAGTTCAAGATGAAGGGGGGTTCTGGAACAACCCTTGTGGGAAAGACTGATAAATCTTGCAAGAAGGCTAAAAAGTATTTTTCCAAGGTCTTATGCTATAATTGTCAGAATAAGGGGCATTATGCTAAGGACTGCAAGGAGGCCAAGAAGAGGAAGAAGTCCAAAGAGAATGACAAGGATGTCAATCTCACTACTAAAAAATGTTGCAATGGTGGTTTTTAATGGTCCAATGGAAATGGTTGTTGGGGAAGAAGGTCCCAACAAGAAGGCCAAAATTGATGAGGATCAAGAAATGGACTTGATTGATTACAAAGTGAGTAATTTAAACCTCAAAGATGAGAACATATCAGTTACTGATAAAGCTTCTTTCCTATGAGGAGGATTGAAGGAGGATGTTCTTGTTTTGGTTGATTGTGGCTGTACAGATCACATTTTCTTTGAACCATATTTATTTTCAAATCTTAGTGATTATGATGGAGTTGTAAATATTGGTCAGAAAGGCAGAAAAATTCAGATTAAAGGAATTAGAAAAGTTATTCTTGCAAATCACTTTGGTTTCAAAATTTCTTTTGAACAAGTGTTCTATGTACCAGAGTTGCCTTATAACCTTGTGTCCCTTGAAGTGTTGTGGAAAAAAGGTTTCCAAATTTGTTATCCAAAAGAAGATAAGTTGGTTATTGATATGGATGGGAAAACTGTTCTTAGTGGACAGGTTTGGAACAAGCTTTTGTGTGCAAGCTTGTTCAAAATCTCAGCTTTGAGCAGTGTTGCTCACAATAGAAGTGGCCATAAGGTAAAGGAAATCAACTGTGAGAGTTGTAACTTAGGGGCTAAGACAAGAAATGTGTTCTCAAAGGAAAGAGACCGCACTGATGTTCCTAGAGAGCAATTTTACATTGATCTGGCAGGGCCATTCACACCGGAGTCCCTTGGTGGGGCAAGATACTTCATCAATTTAGTTGATACTGCAACTAATTATGTTTGGGTTAAACCAATTCAATCTCAGGATCAGACCACAGAGTAGGTCTCTGTAATATTCAAAGTCTGGAAAAAGAATGTTCTAATTAAGGAGGTCAAGAGGGTTATCACTGATTGAGGTGGTGAATTTGTGAGTAAAGAGTTTGAGAGGTTATTGAAAGATTATTGTATTGTTCATATAGTCACTACTGAAATTACTGCACAAAATAATGGAATAGTTGAGAGAATGAATAGGACTTTACTGGAAAAGGTTGGGACTATTATTTCTCAATCTTGTCTACCAAAGCTCTTATGGGCTGAGTTGATGTGTACAGTCTGTCTTTTTCATAAAATTTTAAGTGTTAATGGGAAGAGTCCTCATTATCAGTTTTGGAAGTTGTACCCAAAAACATCAAACCTCAGAACAATTGGTTGCTTGGTGTATTATAGTGTCCACCATAATGAGATGTTTGGAAAATTAAACCCTAGAGCCAGAATAGGGGCACTTTTAGGGCATGTTTTAATAAGTAAATTGTATAGGATCTATTGTGCAGGGACAAGAAAGGTTATCCATAGCAGGGATGTAAAATTTGATGAAGATACCTTTCCACTCAAAAGGAGTGAAGATTTTGTTGTGAATAAGTCACAGCAAGAAATAGAATTAGCACCTATTTCACAAGCAAAGGCTGAGGAACATGTGGTTCCAGAAGATGAAGAGATGGCAGACGTGCCACCAGAGGGTTCAGTGCTGGCTTCAGGGGAGTCCGTTAATTCAGAACCTGATGAACCTCCACCTCCAGTTAGAAGGAGTGGTAGTGTTAGAAAACCAGTTGATAGGTACGGGGAATGGAAGTCCCATTATGCTGCCGCAGGATATGAGGAAGATACATTTCAGGAACAGTAAATGCTCAATGAAGTCCTGGAGTTGAGTTCAGAAATGGGTAACAGGGTTAAACCAAATAGCTTTGGCCAAACTATGAATTTTGATTAGAGAGCCAACTGGAAGAGTGCTATTTTTGAGGAATTTGATTCTCTAGAAAACAATAATGTGTTTGAAGTGGTTAAGTGGGATTCTGTTCCAAAAGGAAAGACAATTGTGGGGTCTAGATTGGTTTTAAACAAGAAGTTTGACACAAATGGAGTTTTGAAAAGATTCATAACTACATCTGTTGCACAGGGCTTCAAGCAGAGAGAGGGTATTAATTACCAAGAAAACTTCTCACAAACTCAAATGCTGTCCACCTTCAGGTACATCATCTCTCTTGAAATGGAGTTGTTAGAAGAAATCAGACAAGCTAATTTTGTAACAGCATACTTCAATGCAAAATATTGAGAGGAGGAGACTGTTTATATGTCAATCCCTGATGGTTTTTGTGAATGGTTAGTAGAGACCAAACCAGAAACCATGAAGAAAATCTGTGTTAGAAATTTTCTTTCAGCAGATAAAGGGGAATATGTCCTCAAGCCATGTAGATCCCTTTATGGATTCAAGCAAGCAGCTAGATTGTGGTATAATACCATGAGTGAGAAACTGATACAGATTGGTTTCAAGGCGTCTGAGGCCAACCCTTGTCTTTTTGTAAGAAAGGATGCAATTTTTTTTGTATGGGTCAATGAAATTATCATTATTGTAAATGGTAAAGAGAGAGTCATGGAGACACTCAAAAAGGAATTCAAGATAAAAGATCTTGGTCTGGCGCAAGAGGTGCTAGGAATGAAAGTCAGTAAGAGCAAGAATGGTATTAAGTTAGACCAGAGCCACTAGGTGGCAGCTCTTTGTAAGCAATATGGCTTAGAGGATTCAAAGGAGTTTGGTACTCCCATGCAGTCAAACATTTGTTTAGAGAAGTCTAAAGATGAGGAGTATCTGGACTTTGTTCAATCTGGGAACAACTACAGGTCAGCTATTGGATTGCTTAATTATTTGGGGCAGTGTACAAGGCCCAATATTGCTTTTGCAATTGGTGTCTTGTTGCAACACTTAGAGAATCCAAGCATGAGGCATTGGTCAGCATTTAAGAGAGTTATGAGGTATCTTAAAGGAACGCACAGTCTTGGACTGTTGTTTACAAAGTCAGCAAACTTTGATTTAGTTGGTTATTCCAATGCAAGTTGGGCAGATGGTAACACTAGGGAATCAACAAGTTTTTTTTTATTCTTCTTAGGTAAGATTCTGGTGTCATGGATGTTCAAGAAGGTGTCAGAAATAAGTCTTTCATCAACAGAGGCTGAGTATAGAGGTGACTTAGCAGCTTCACAGGAAGCAAAATGGTTGAGAAAGGTCTTAGAGGATACACATAAACCACAAGGGTTTGCGTTGTTTTATTCTGATAACCAGAGTGCCATAGCATTGGCGCAAACCCAAGTGTTCCATTCAAGAACAAAACATATAAATGTTCACTATAAATATATTTGCAATGCAGTTAACTGCAAAGAGATTGTGTTGAGGTACATGCCCACTGGAGCAATGATTGCAGATATCTTGAATGAGGCTTTAGATAGGAACAAGCATCAAGGCTTTGTGACTAATATGTGGATGTCACACCTTTTGGGTTAAGGGGGTGTGTTAAAAAACGTATGCACTTATGCATGTGCTACGTATAAGTGTAATCCAAATGGGATGCACAAATGGACCTCTCCAGTCCATTGGACACTCAAACAGACCATACTGGCCTGTGTGGATCTCACGGATTTGGGGCAACTGGCCTCAAAACGCATGAAACAGGTTCATTGGTACACAGGCCCTAACGGGCCCGGTGAGGTATATGGGCAAATACAGCCAGATGGGCTTGTATGGGCATAATTGGGCCCAAGGTTTATTTTGGACATACTTGGTCAGAGGGGCTGGCCTGCCAAAGTATGGTTTACTTATTTTTCAGGCTTGGGGCGGCCCAGTGGGGCCGCCACCCCTGTCACAGCCCAGGTTGGGGCTGCCGCCCACGTTGCGGCCCGCTTGGGGCCGCTGTTTTTACCCTTGGCCTGTGTATGGGGCCCAACAGCCTGCGCAGGGCCATTGTTGCGGCTGCTGCGCTGGGTGGCGGCCACGGGGCTGGTGGTCCTGACTCCTGCTACTCCCTTGCTTGCCATTGCAAGGGTGAGGGGGAGGGGTGGCTGGTTGTAACCAGCCAGCAACCAGTTATGGTGTGGGGGACTTGATCACCCCCCCACCAAAAGAGATGGCCAGGCCAGTTGCATTGAGGTGACTGGTGGTGGGGGGGGATTGACCACCCCCCACACCATGGAGGGGGTGCTCTCCCCCCCTCCCCTTTACCAAGGTGGAGGAGCAACGGGGTGAGGGGACATGACCACCCCCCAGCCCACTTACCATAGCAATTCCATGCGGTTATTTACCCCCAGGGCCCCTGATAGGGGGACTTGACTGCCCCCTCCAGGGATTTGAAGGGAAGGGGGGTGGCGGCATGTCCCCTGGTTACACCCCCCCCCCAGGTGAGATTTTGGTTGGACTCAGGTGAGTCCTGGGTCCCACCTGGCCCATATGAGGGGCCAGGGCTGTAAAAGTGCTAAGTTAATTAACAGGGCTGGTTGTAACAGACAACAAGCTAGGGTTTTGAACAGCTAAGGGGCTGGTTCAGCCCCATTGAGCTGGAAACACCAGAAATAACTGGAATAGGCTGGTTGTTAGGGTACAGGGACTGATGCCATGTGGGGTGATGTAGCCCAAACCAAGTAACAAGGCCTGTAGAGCCTGTTGAGCTCTTTGGGGGCGGAAAAATTGCCTTTTGGCTTGTTATATCATGGTCTCACAAGAGGCCAATCTTTTGTACCTAAGGAGCACTTCTCCCTGCTGTTTTCCATCCATCCATTCATCATTCAATTGAATTCATCAATGATATCATCCAACGTGTTGCCCCATTGTGAGATCCCACAAAGCAATTATTGACACAAGTTGTCCAGAATTTCTTTTGCTTTAAATACTGCTCATTTGCCTAAGCTAATTGCTGGCCATAATTATAACAAATTCTAGTAAAAAATCTGAAAAGTTACTTCAAGTTATCATAAAAAGATTGAAGAATGAGAATGAAGAAGTCACTGACTATTCCTTAGATCCCTTTAGTGGCTTTCTCCTGTTTCAGTTTAAAATGGTTACACCTGACCAAAATAAACATTTCAAGTTGAAGATCCTTCATCAACACCAAGAATTCCCCTCTTCAGTTCATCCTGGAAAACAGAAGACTCTCAATCTTATGAAAAGAGCCTTCTCCTGGAAAGAAATTTCAAAAGACAGGAACAAGAGAAGGCATGAAAAGAAACTAGGTCTAGTCTTACCTCTTTCAATTCCTGATAGCCCCTGGACTTCAATTTTAATTAAATTCATCCCTCAACTTCCTCCCTTGCATTGAGCTGATTATATTCTTGTTTCTTTTTTTGAATCCTTCCCTAAAATGGATATATTCACCAAACAATTGGTACAAGAAGCTCAGTGGAATCAGATAACCTCTTTATCAAAAATTTCTTCTCAAAGCATGATTTACCTGCTAAAATCATGAGTTAAAAAGGCTCCTTGTTTATCTCTTCTTTCTGGTAAAACGCGCTGTGAAAATTTAGGAATCATGAGGAATCTCTCCACAGCTTACAAAACAGAACAAAGATGGTAAAACTGAAAGATTCAAACAATTACTGGAGCAATACCTTGGAATTTAAATCAGTTATCACAAGGAAAACTGGGATGCTTGGCTCCCCTTGGCAGATTTCTCCTACAAGAAAATTTTCCATTCTTCTAATCACCAATCAACCTTCTTCAATCGCTATGGAAGGCACCCCAGTTTTTTATTTCTGCATGAGTTGGAAAATCAAGCTGCCAGTCATTAACTGGAATGGATTCAGAAGAACCAAATTTCAATAAAGAAATGATTACAAGATTCTATGGATAATTATAAGAAATATGCTGACCTTAAAATAAAAGATACTCCCAAAGGTTCCTTCAAAGAAGCTCTCTGAGAATTGGTTGGGTCCTTTTCTCAATATTTAAAAAAATAGTATCTCATGTTTTCAAACTCCAACTCCATGATAAATGCTTCTACACACACCCAGTTTTCCATTTATCTCTCCTCAATCCTTACTCTGACAACCCAAACTCTCCTGGACACCAACTGACTCCAAATCAAATGAAAATCAATGTCCAAGAAGAATGGGAAGTCTCAGATCCTGGAATCCAATATTTTCCATGGCAAGATTTGAGAAAATTGCAGACTAAAAATAACCTGAATTTCAGAAACAAGACAAAGAACAATATGAAGGAGGCTAAGCATGAACAAGCTGGGATAGACACCTAAAAATAACCAGATAGCATGAGACACAACCAGGAACTATGAGAAGGAAAAGATAGAATTGGTAGGACACTGATTGTGGTTGATTGGCTTGAGCGTGTCATGCCTTGCACTTAAGAATTATTGTCTTCATCACTTTGAGATTTCCTCTCCTCAGTGCCATCTACCTCAGTCTATAAGCGTGACACAAATAAAGCACAACATCAATGGTGCTATCCGCTACTTCCTCTGGCTTGCGTTGACCTTCCAATCTTGGGGACCAACTCAGTATATACTTGCAAACTTTGCGGTTAACTCCATACCGGCCGGCCATCCATTACAAGATCCAATCTCCTTCCCTGGCCCATCAACAGCCTTGGACTTCCATCTTTGGTCAGGCACTGTTTGTTAGTTCTAGCTAATTTGGCATTGTAAATACATGGTATAATCATCTAAGAAGAGTAGTAACAGTTTTTTCAATTGGTTGAAGATTGAGGAACATGATGAAATGAATGAATTGTTTTGAGGTAAAATGATTGATTTTTCCAGAAAAATGATCTAAACAACAAGGTAAACCAATGATATGCTTGAATTTTCTCCAAGAAGGTTCAATTGCTCTCTCCTGGTTTTGAATTGTGATGAAATTGTAAATTCTTTGAGCCACATTATAGAAAGAGCCAATAGAAGAATTGATGAAATGTTTAATGTAGGAGCGTAGGCTTTCTATTCTGGAGTTAATTTTGTTTCAAAAATTATAGTATTTGCCGGTGTAAGACTCCAAATGGTGCTAGGCCGTGGCAGTTCTGCGGAGGGGAAAGGTGCTGTTTAGGCTGCCCTCCTGAGTTTTACAAAAATATTTAAATGTAACCAAGATCAAGTTCCAGAACCTGTTAAATGAGGAATCAAGGAGTAGAGGATAAAGATGATAATAGTTTGGTAGCAACGGAACAGCACTATCTGAGACAAGATTATGCAGGGAAAACTTGAACAAAAGAAGTTAAAGTCTTCCTAGAGTTCAAAGAAAAAAAGCTGTTTGTGTGTAAACAATGCCCACTAGCTAATAACTCTGGTCTTCAGCAGAAGATTGGGGATGATCAACTCAAACCCAAGCAACCTCCAGGTTCTCAATGAACCTGCCCAACTCTCTGCAATCAAGCGCTTGAAGGGTACCAGATAACTGAGGGTGGCTGTACAAGACAAAGCACAATGTTTAAGAAGCTCTAAAACAAACAGTAACTGATTTGAAGCAAAGATAACCTCAACACTTCTCAAGGGACTCAAGAGTAGGCTGGCAGAATGCAACTCCAAAGAAGCTAAGGGGAGGTATGACACTCCAGGTCTTAAGCTTAATAAGACCTCTTCAATCAATCGTGATTGGCTCCAGAAAGGTGATCAGGGATCAGGACCAGTATGGTCAGAGAAAGGGATCAAGGAGTGGTATGACACACTCAAAAATTCCAACAGACAGAATTTTTCTTCAACCAGCAAGGCTATTGGTTGGTGATAAGGATCAGGGATCAAGGTTTGAGTATGGAGGCTCAAGGATCAAAGGTGTGCTGATTTCATTCTGGATTGTTCCATGTTCTGATGATTTCCCATGATGATCAAAAAGGCAGGGGAGAGCCCCTCCTTATATGGGCAGGAGGCCCTGTTAGACTATATACAACGGATTCTACAAATAGAGCGGAAAAGGGAAGGAAACCATGTGGTCACTTGCGTCCGTCTGTGGATGGGCGCGCGTAACAATACCAGAGTCACCCACCCCTTGTCCAAAGGCGGAAGCGGGTTGAAGAGAGAAATGAACCAAACCGCCGCGGATGTCTGCGGGCGGTTGTTGGCACTCTTCCAAAGGCGGAAGCGGGTGGGAGAGTCCCAGGAAAGGTGACGGATGAAGTCCATGAGAGTGCGGATGGGTGGATAGGACATTGTTTTGAGAAAGTTGAGTAAATCCTGACGGCCTTGAGATCCAGGACTGATAGATCAAGTGCAATGGGAGGTCTGACGGATCCAAGGATTTGCCTAATGCTTGGGGGTGCGGTCAGGATGGATTCAGTAAATCATGGATGAGCGCCGCGCGACGGTAGCAATGAGGAGATTGGGACGCGCGATGAAAAAGATGAAGACATGCAACAACAAAGATGAGGACGTGCTATGACAATGGCGGAGATGACAAGCAACACGGATAAAGGACGCGCAATGCGCGCGGATGAAAGGAGCGCGGCGCCAGCGACGCAGATAATGGAAGTGCGTGCGCGGGTAAAGGACGGTTTGGATGAGCCTGAGGATAAGTTGTTCAGCTGGACGGTACGTTTGAGCAACAGTTTATGGATTGAGGTCTTAAGGCAGCCAGGGTGTCCAGGATGGGGTACCACAACAATCATCTAAGAATTGCCCTATAGTACGTGGGGTGGTTGTGTGACAGTAAATTAACTAACTCAACTCATCTATTGTAGCTTGCCAACCTATAGTAGACTTCTCCTTCTTGATGTCACGTACTTGCTCAACCGGGAACGCTTCCCTCGGCCCTCACAATGATGATATCCATTGGGTAGGGAGAACCAGCGTTCCTTAGGCCAAAAACCCTTAGATCCTGTTCCTTCTTCTAAATCCCCATCTGTTGAACCCCTTGATGATCCTCGGACTCCTCCACGGGATGTTCCAACGGACCCTCTTGCAGAATTTTCTGATTCTGACCATTCTTCTGATGAAACCTTGACTTGTGGTAGACCAGGGGTTTGCACTCCTGCTCCCAAGCCCGATGCTTTGACCCTGCTTTCAAGATTGATCCAGGCCCTCACTCAGGGTGCCCCCCAATCTAGTCCAAGTACTCCTAGCTTTTGCACCCCGGGCATGAAGCAACCCAATCACTTTACGGGAGAATACCCTCATAAGCTTAGATCCTACCTACAGTCTTGTAAAATCATCTTTTCAAACGACTCCAACAATTTCCCTTCCAATAGGCATAAAGTTATGTATGCTATGTCCTTCTTAGGAGGTAGAGCCTTGCAGGGGTTCAAACCGTACCTCAAACTTTTGTCCAGAAACAGTCCCACGTGTATTCTCAACAACTGGGACAGGTTTGAGCAACAACTGTTCATCCTGTTTGGCAACCCCAATGAAGTTTGAAAGGCCAAATACAAACTTAATAGTCTAGTTATGAAGGAAAATAGTAGAGCTTCCGTTTATATTTCTCACTTTCAAACATTTCAGTCTTGCATCCAGTGGAACAAGGCCGCTCTTCTATTCCATTTCCAAAAGGGTCTACCTGCACGCTTAATTGAACAGCTTGCAGTTGGGGGGCATAAGACAACCTTGCTCCAGCAGCTAATTGATTGAGTGATTGAGCTTGATAATGGCTATCACGACAGGAATCGCTCTTGGCAAAACAACCATGGACAGTCCACCTTGGCTCCGAGGGTGGACAACTCCTCAAAGCAAAACGCAAGGAGCCCAAAACCATCCAAACCAACCCCAACTTTGAACTCCAACTCAAAAGGGAAAACCGTCACCAAAACTCCAAAGTTCTTGGACAAAGAAACCGGGATGCTACGGAACGAGGAACGGCTATGGAGGGAGAAGAATGGACTGTGTATTTATTGTGGAGGAAAACATGATTTCGACAGTTGTGCCAAGAGGTTAGCGCGTGAAGCGGCTAAGCAGTCAAAAAATTAGCTTGTAGTTTTTCTGATACTCGCAAGGACAACTACACATTATCTAAATCACCACGAGTAAATCTTTGCACTTGGGAGTCACAAGGTGCTCCTAGTTCGAGATTTATCCTATTCCATTCCGACAACACCCCTTATTGAGTTTTACTTGAATCCAGCGCTAATTTTTCTTTCATCAGTGAATCTTTTGCCGATTCCAAAAATCTTACGCGTTTCAAGATAGATAAATTTCCTATCTATTTAGTAAGTAGTGCGACTGAACCGTCTTATTGGTTTTCCCAAAAGGCAAAATGGACCTTTGAATTCTCCAATTTCCCAGCTTCAAATGGGATTTATTTGTCTTGGCTATACCCAGAATGGATGATACCATTCTAGGCCATGATTTCCTAGTTTACTGGAATCCGGATGTGAATTGGCAAGAAGGATTAATTAACCTTTGAACCTTGCACCCCCAGAACGCTAATATTTCCCTCAAACAGAAATTAAACAGCCTACCTGACACTGTCATTGAGTTGGATGACACTTTTCCGCCAGGAGATTTGCAATATCCTGACCTCCATTCCCAAATTCCCTCTTCAGATTTAGGAGTTATGCTTACCTATCCAGCTTACCTCTTTCCTGTTCCTTCAAAGAGAAACAAACACCAACCACAAGGTGTATCATGAGCTCCCTAATCCTCTCGCACCATGCAAGCACCTCAAATCAGGTGCTTGAAGATGACAAGATTGAAGATTTAGAAATCATTCAAGAGTCTTTACCTTCAGTTTATCATGACTTTGCTGAAGTCTTCTCAGCTGCAAGAGCAGATAAACTGCCTCTATCCCCTTCTTACAATCACAAAATCAAACTTAATGGCCCACCTCAGGCACCAGGACCAGTCTACTCTCTATTGACGCAAGAATCAATTGCACTTCAAGACTAAATTGCAGGAAATGTAGCAAAAGGATTGCTTTGACCAAGCAATTCAAATACCAGTTCACCTGTCCTACTTGTTCCAAAAAAAGGATGGTGGGCTTTTCCTTTGTGTTGAATACAGGAAACTGAACCAGGTAACCCGGAAGAATGCCTATCCAGTACTGCCTATGTCACATCTTCTCACCCTCTTCCATGGAGCTGCTTATTTCTCAAAGTTAGACCTTTGAGTTGCCTATAACCTAATTTGCATTATGAAAGGTCATGAGTATTTGAACGCAATGAGAACCCGGTTTGGCAGTTATGAGTATACCTTCATGCCTTTTGGCCTCTGTAACGCTCCTTCCACTTTTCAACATTTTGTTAACGACATTGTCTATGATCTCGTAGGTAAATACCTCGTGGTATATCTAGATGATATACTAGTCTAATCAAGGAACCTCAAAGATAACATTTCACATGTGCGAGAGGTGCTGCAGCAACTTTGCAAGAATGACCTATTTGCAAAAGCCTCTAAGTGCAAATTCCATTCCTCTTCTCTTTGGTTTCTAGGTGTTGTAGTCTTGCAGCAAGGACTATTGATGGACCCTGCCAAAAGCAAACAAATATTGGACTGGCCCCCACCTTCTTCCGTTCAATCCCTTCAAGTTTTCCTTGGTTTCATTAAATTTTATAGGAGGTTCATTGAGAGTTATTCCAAAAAAACCGTGAATCTTACTAACCTTCTTCAAAAAGACACTGATTTTGTTTTTACCAAACAAGCTGCTTTGGAGTTTGAAGCTCTGAAGAAAGCATTCACTACTGCTCCAATGCTTGCTCACTTCAACAAGCTAGCTCGCACTATTGTTGAAACAGACTCAAGCAACTATGCGATTGCAGGAGTAATCTTGCAGTTCTCTTCCCCCACTTCCCTCTTTCATCCCGTAGCTTTTGAGTCTCGCAAGTTGCTCGCTGCAGAGCTTAACTATGAGATTCATGACAAGGAACTTCTTGCAATTGTTTATTGCTTAAAGAAATAGCGTTCATAACTTTTGAGCCTTAGATAATCCTTTGAGGTTTTAACTGATCATAATTCTTTAAAGTATTTCATGAGCTCAAAAGTCCTCACACGTAGACAGGCACGATGGGCCGAATACCTCTCCAAGTTACACTTTACAATTATGTACCGCCCTGGGAAACAAGCGGTAGTCCCTGATGCTTCATCATGTCGGGACAACGTTTACCCAGGGGGGGGAGCACCTTTGCCAAAAACAACCCTGAAAACGTTAGGACACTCTTCTCAACCCAATCTGCCCAACTCAGTTTGATCATTGCTCACTTACAAGATTTGGCTTCCAAACTCCAACAAGCTCAACGCAACAACCCCAAGTGCATCAAACTTTGAAAAAGTGCAAACTTATTAGATATTAGTTACAGTATTGATGATAATGACTTCTTAGTCTATGATAATTGTATAGTAGTACCAGATAATTCTTGCATTCAGTTAGATATCTTCAATTCACGGCACAATTCTCCACATGCTGGTCATCATGGGCAGGATAAAACCTACCAATTGATTGCACAAGACTTGTACTGGCCTGGTATGACCAAAGAAGTAAAAGACTATGTTAGCGCGTGCTATTATTGCAATCATAACAAGTCCTTGAAACACCGGAAGTATGGGCTGCTCCAGCAACTTCCAATTCTGTGTCTTCCTTGGCACTTGTTTTCTATGGATTCCATCTCTCAATTACCTTCTTCTAGTGGATATGATGCTATTCTAGAAGTAGTAGATTGCTTCTCAAAGATGGCTTTATTTCTGTGCAGTAATGTGACGGCCTCTTCAGAAGACTTAGCTAACTTGTTCATAGAATATGTATTTTTGAAACATGGTCTCCCTGATAATATAGTTAGTGATTGTGGATCTCTGTTTGTCTCAAGCTTCTGGACCTTGCTATGCCAACATTTGAAGATCACTTTCAATTTATCAACGGCATACCACCCAGAAACGGATGGGCAAACCAAGCAAGTTAATCAGATTCTGAAACAATATCTTTGAATGTATGTTGCCTATCAACAAGACAACTGCTTGCAATTGCTCACACTAGCCGAGTTTGCCTACAACAACTCCACTCACTCCTCCACCGAACAGTTGCCCTTCCAAACTCTTTATGGTAGAAACCCAACTTTCTATTCCCTTCATGTAGCACCTTCTCAACCTGCTATCAATTACCTTGAACAAATTAAATCCCTTCAATTGCAACTTTAAACCAACCTGGAAGAAGCAAACTAGCGCTATAAGGAGCAAGAAGACCAATCTTGCACTAAGGCTCCAACCTTTGCAGTAGGAGATCAAGTGTGGCTCAATGCTTGCAATATTGGAAGTACTCGCCCAAACCGCAAACTCTCTGAAATAAAGCTTGGCCCCTTTAAAGTAGAATCAGTCATCTCCCCTAACGCCTTTGAACTTACCTTACCTGTGAAATGGAAAGGTATCCACCCGGTCTTTCATGTGTCTCTCCTAGAGCCATCTTGAGTCCTATACCCAGGCAAGACTCATCCCCCTCCCAAACCGGTCACCGTCCTTGATCATCAAGAGACAGAAGTAAGCCGTATTCTGGATTCCAGTTTACGCAAAGGAAAACTTCAATACCTTGTTGAGTGGTCTGGCTTCCAATCCAACAAAGATGGCACCTCATGGTAACCAGCCCATCACCTTTGCAACTCTCCCAATCTCATTCAAGATTTCCATGCAAGCTACCCTTGCAAACCTCAACAATCATGATTCCATCCCATCCAATCCCATTTCATTCCACATTACATCCCATCCAATCCCATTTCATTCCACATTCCATCCCATCCAATCCCATTCCATTCACATTCCATCTCATCCAATCCCATTTCACATTCCATCCCATCCAATCCCATTCCATTCCACATTCCATCTCATCCAACCCCATTCAATTCCACATCATCATTCCATCAATCAACCCCTTCATCTCACTGTGTTCTTCCTTCTCCTCATTCCCCTCCCATTCATACCAAACAAAATTCCATTCCTTATACACAAAAAAAAAAAAAAAACAAAAAACAAAAAAAAACAAAAAACAAAAAACAAAAAAAAAACAGAAAAATTTATTTATAATTAAAATATATATATATATATATACATATTTATAATAATAAGTTAAAAAGTTTCTTTCACTTCTTTCTCTGCATCCTCCCAATTCGCAGTCAACTCCGCAACCATTGATCAAAAGGTATCCAGGTCTTCATCATTTATCAGTGCAAACATCCTTCAAAGAACCGGCACCTCTGCTATGATGTGCCTCTCAAATATCTCCTTGCACCTTGCAATTCAAGCTTGCATTGGCCAAGCATTCCATCCACCTTCCTCCAAGAGTTCTTTGTATGCTCTTTTCCTTTGGCCTCCCAACAAACCTTCCCCAATATTGCCCGTCAGTCGCCTCGCATCAGTTTTGATTGGCCCTACAACTCGCAACGGATTTGCTTTGCTTCAGCCCTCCATTCCATCCGTTCCATCCGTTCCATCCCTTCCATCTCCTCCATTCCCTTCTCCCAATTCTTCCGTTATAGCCTCTTCTTGCTCCGTTCCCTCTCTTCCTCCATTTCCCTCTCCATCTTCTCCATCTCCCAATTCTCTTTCCGCTTTGTTCCTTTCTTCCTCCCTTTCTTCCTTGGTTATGACCCCAACTGGTTCCGCACCGGTCACTTCATCTTGCACCTCGGCATTCATCTGGGCCCCTGGAAGTTCAGTCGGCGGACCCCAGTAAGGTGGTGGTGGCGGTGGTGTGTTCGTGGTATATCTCTGGAAACAAGGCAACACTAGCAAGATGAGTAAAATTTAGTTATTACCTTTATTAACACTAGTCAGTCCCAATTTGTACTCACCAGGAACTTGAGTACCCAAGAATTCAATCTCGGGCAACAGTGGTATCTTGTAATTAACTCTTGGCGCGGACCTACAACTCCGCATCCCGCTCAATAACTCCGCGGGACTATCAAAAGTCAACCCAATATTTATAGGGAAATTACAGGTGACCTTGCAAAGACGACATTGCTCGCACTTGCCTTGAAGACCTCTGACGGCAGTACTGGGGATACACCGCTTGTTTTGACAAATACAATTTTTGCAATGGCAGGATGACAATGACAACATTCTATGTAGCTTATAAATCTAACAAGTAATGAATTAAATAATAGTAAAGAGTATACAGCTATTATCAACAACTTGAAATAAATGGGAAAATTTATCTGAACGCTTGGAGGAGCTTGCATCTTTATACCCGGGCAACTGTCACGCCTTGCACTTAGGAATTATTGTCTTCATCACTTTGACATGTCCTCTCCTCAGTACCATCTACTTCAGTCTATAAGCATGACACAAATAAAGCACAACATCAATGGTGCTATCCGCTACTTCCTCTGGCTTGCGTTGACCTTCCAATCTTGGGGACCAACTCAGTATATACTTGCTAACTTTGCGGTTAACTCCATACCGGTTGGACATCCATTACAAGATCCAATCTCCTTCCCTGGCCCATCAACAGCCTTGGACTTCCATCTTTGGTCAGGCACTGTTTGTTAGTTTGCATCTACGTCTAACTAAGCCATCATTACTGTACAGTTTGCAATTGGACTAGTCCCTACCCTGCATACACTATTACTTCTCATTTGCATTACCTTCAACATCATTTGCTCCTGTCCCAATTCATCATACATTTGTATGCTTAGATTCTATTGTCTGGCACTTACGCCATGGCCTTGGATATGATTGTACTATTTCTTTATTTCCTATGCCGTTCCTGTCACTCATTGCCTCACCGCCTTCAACTGTAGTTAGCTCACCACCAGGTTGTATCTAGTCACTTTGGATTACCTTATAAGGGCTACCCCCTTGCCTGATGATTGTCTCCTCAGTTAGTTAATTTCATACGTTCTTGCATCTTGCTACAACCTAGTTATCACATCAGACTCAGGTTGAGTTTCCCTCCTCAGAACACATTCCATTCCTCTTGCCGTTTGTCGAGTGGCATAACTAAGTTTGCACTTTGCAACTGAGCCTTGCTATTCGCACTTGCCCTTGCACTCAGCATTCCTCCGCGCTCATGATCATCTAAAAATTGCCCTATAGTACGTGGGGTGGTCGTGTGACAGAGCGGTGGAGGTGATTTTCTCCTTGAAGATGAGCGGTTGATTGAATAGCTTGATCCGTGGAGGTTATTGGCTCCTTGAAGATGAGCGGTTGGTTGAGTGGGTTGGTGAATGGATTGATTGAATATCTTGATGAATGGAGGTGATTGGCTCCTTGAGGGTCAGCCGTTGATTGACGATTTCTGTTGAGAGGAATAGTCGGAATTGGTGCTTGGTTGGAGCACTGGGCAAGTGTGAGCGCGCTAGTCTGTGAGTGTGAGCATGCCAGGGCTCAATTTTGAGAGGCGGAGCCGCGTGACCAGAAAACAAAATTTGAAAGAGGCAAAGAGACAGCAGAGCATAAAACAGACAAAAAAAGGAAATCAAATGAACAAAAAGAAATAGAAGACAGAGCAGCAAGGAAATAAACAAGATTCTGAAGCAAAAAGGGAGTAGAACAGAGATGAGTTGAGAAGAATAATTTGAGCAGAAACTCTTTACTTCCAACAAGTTCCTCTACTTAGTCAAATGGAAGGGGGTTTATATTTTAGAAGAATCTGAACAAACCTCATGGGAACCAGTCTCCAACCTCATCAACTGTTCAGCCATTCTCCACAACTTTCACTCAATCTATCCTTCTAAACCCAAACCTACTTGATCTTCTTGTCTTTCAATTACTCTCAGTTCTTTCCATTCATCTTTTCATTTCATTTTGTTCATAAATTCAATCCAATGAATGCTATTCTATTCTTCTACGCCTATCTCCAACCAAAATGATAATCAAACATAAAAGGAAACCTATTCACTTCTCTAACTAAAGCTCTTCCTGAACCCTAGTCAAAAGCTTAAAAATCTTAGCCACCCAAGCGCTAGCTAGCCTAATTTTCCTTTTCTAATAATCCTTTCTATCCTGAGAAGAAGACCCCATTTCATATTTTACTCCAGAAAAAGAAAGAAAATCCCTAAACTCTGCTACCACTTCCTTTTTGACATCTTCCCTTCTCCCATTTTTCTACACTTCTTCAAAATTATGAAATCCCCATCCAAACAACATACTGGTCCTGGAATCTTCAGAAAAATTACCAAGATTATCTTCAATTGTCTTCAAGCCTTCAATTGGATCATCTTCAAAAGAATCCACTGGACCAAATGCCTTTCCCTCTGAGAAATCAAAGAAACCAGAGTCCTGCTTGTTTCTTCTCATCCTTCAATACTAACCTCCAACTCCACCCCTGGAAAAAATATGGCCATTCAGGTCCCCAAAAGACCTTGGTCCCAAATATTCCTCTTCTTCTTCTTCTTCCTCCATTTGCCTTTCTTTTTATTTTCCCTTATCTACCACTTCCACCATCTCTTCTCCCTGTTCTTCTTCCTCCTCCTCCTGCTCTTCTTCTTCCTCCTCCTCCTTTCTTTCTTCTTCCACCAAATAATCCTCTTCATCTTCATCTGGCTTCTCAGGAGGATCTTTGTTGTTGTTATCTCAAAATTCAACTTTGATTGTAATTGGACCCACTTTGACACCATAGGTGCCTAAATTTATGGCCCTTTGACAATTCAAATGTCCCTCAGGCTTTGAAATCAAACATCCTTTCAATGCTTCAACACCTCTTCAACACTCTTGCTGCTACTTTGACTTTTGTGGTGCAGAAAACCAGGCTTAAGAATGAAGTAGGTCCTATCTGTAGTTTTGGGTAAACTCCTCCACAGTATTCCTTCTGCCCCTGAGAATTGGAAGGAGTGTTAATAATAGTAATAGAAAGTTTTAGATTTCCACATTCCTTTCTAAGGGAAATAATCTATGCAAACCCTCACATGAACAATCATTGGAAAAGCTTAGGTTATATTTGTCATATGTTGATCCTCCTTTATTAACCCTGTGTTTTCATCATCTGCATTTGATTAATTTTTTTCTCAAAAACACACACTTCATATAGTAAATACAAAAGAAATCAAGAAGCAACCCTATGTCCCTGCCTCATATGACTCTCTTTTTGCCTTTCCTTAGTTTCAGTATGTGCACCTGGAAACCTGCCAAATACTTCACAACTTACAAAAAAAATGTCTAATTACTTTCCTGAGCTGGGGAGGACCCTTCTCAAATTATGTTTCTGGTGTCTTTTGGAAATCACTTTGGTGTGACCTCTTGAGGAATTTCATATTGCCATGCTGTCACCATCAATCTACTGACTCCATCATGCTTTATGTGCCATGGACATTGAAACCAAATGGGTCCCACACCCATTGCTTATAACTTGTACATTTTTGCTTGGTCTATTGCTTTTGTTTTCCAAATTTGGATATCTGCCTCCAGCCAATGTTTCCAATGGCCCCAGCTTGTGCATTTACTTTGGGTGTTCTTTTGTATTCCAACCAATCAGCTCCCTGCATTTAGCAAATGATACAAAATACTTTTCTATTAGTTGTTACATGCTGGTTTATTATTGAGGAAAAACTCCACTGCTCAGTTGTTGTAAGTCCTAGTTGACTTCTGAGCCATTTCTATAAAAGACCACCAAACCATGCTTTGACCAAATTACAACTTCTTCAAAAAGCGTCAAACGGTTTGAATTCATAACCTTGAAATTTGATTGGTTTGGCTCTTGATCTCCAAACTTTTTGCAATTTGATTTGAACTTTTTGAGCTTTGAATGGCTTTGATCAAAATTGAACTGCTTTTACTGGTTTGGTGGCACCACTATGGGTGCAGATTCCCCTATCAAACTCATCAAAGAAGAATAAGTCATCCCCTTTTGTATATATGGTGCTTGTGAGTTTGATGGCTCCCTTTGAAATTTTCTGTCCAAATCTAACTGGCCATTCTTACTAAGCTATTTCTAACAACTCTCCACTCTCTTCATATTTGCTTACAAAGCCTCCAATAGGAATACATCAAAGGAAAACAATTTCAGAAGAAAGCACCCTAGCAATCATAAGACAAGAAACAATTCACTGTGAAATGGACTTACACTACTGCACAATCCCAAGGACACACTTGAATCTTCTGGGGCTTCTTTCACATCAAAATTTGGTCCAATATTGTCCTTCACCCATATCAAATGCCTAAGCACCTTCCTTCCAGCTTCAGCAGTTCCAGAGCAAGGCCTTTTGTGCCTCCTACAGTGTTCAAACCTTCCGGACTTGGGGGTGATGCTGGTGGTGCAGACCTTGTCAGTCTCCTCAGGCATCTGGAGAAAGGGGGGAAGTATTGGTCAACAGGATAGTAGCCATTGGTCTTCTCCATGGTGAAAGATTGAGTGGGTGATCTGTTTTAGGATGAGAGGTATGGACAGCTGACAGGTGGTGATGGTGATGGATAAGGTGAGGGGAAGGGCAATTCAGACATGCTGATGAACTCAACTTCCTTCTCACCTATGTGATGGGTATCAGGAGCTTTCCCTTCCTTTTCTGGGGGGTACTGTCATAACCACAACTTGAATCTCCAGACTCAATCTCCATACACAGTCCCCTCAGCCATTCTCTTCCTCAGAGGATCAAAGGTGATGTAATTGTTTCAGATAAGGGAAATGACATGACCTAGCGGTTAGAAAGCAAGCCCCGAGCCCATCTAAGGTCGCGACAATTATCACTAGGCGGGGTGACAAAGGCCCCCGGGGATGAGAACCAGGAAAGCCGTTAAAACTTAGATCAATTGTTTATCAAATCACGATGATTATATTCAAATTTCCTCGAGGAATTGGCAGAAGTGTAGGTGAAGAAACGCAGAAGCGCGCCAGCCTGGCAGTTGCGGTGATAGACAATGTTAGTATTGATCGCTCTGCCGATCAAATTTTACTACTCATTCTTCTGCATGGCTTCAATGCCTGTTAATCATCCGAGGCTTTGCTCTGATCTCGTAGTATCACACATCTTTGCCGCGAGAGGAGTCTCTCATCGTAAGGATGTCCAGGTTACAATTGTAATCATAAAGCCTGATTGATGTGCAACGAAGTTTATTCATCCCCGGGTTCCTCAACGACTACGATACTTTGCTCACGTAGGTCCCTTGTTTCATCCATCCATATCGGTTACACATTGATGGATCGGCCTCAAAGTTCTGCAGGCAGCCGTTAGCTGTATATCCACTGGCCCCTTATGAACGAATCATAATCATGGTTCCTTTGATCTTGAGACGGGTCGTAGTGATGGACTCAGTGAAAGGATGTACTTGATACCTGATGGACTCAGTGAAAGGATGTACTTGATACCTTCCGCTGATCGTTGAACAAGTGCTAGTCCGAGAAACAGGTCGATGAAGCTGTAGTACCGAGCAGTTCATGGCTCTTTGTTGCTTTTGACAAGTTTGAGGATCGATTCCATCAAAGGCTTGGTGCTTCGTACAGTCCCGATACCAGTCTTCAAGGCTTTCCGCATCCACAGTCCGATGGACAGTGTACCAGTGAAAGGCCTCCGCACCACCAAGCGCGTTAAACGAACAGTTTCTAATGATCGAACTCAGCAATTGTCGCAGTCAGAGGTCATACGTGGTCGTTAAACCGGCGTGCCACCGGAGACTGCAGTTAAATAATTGCTACCTCCCCTTCCAGAATCGCTGGATGTTGTTTATTGAAGTGCGTGCATCTTTACTTACTTCGATTCTTCGTTTGTCTCTCAAGATTTTTGGAATGCCGTTTCTGAGTTGATAAACAACCTGAGATAAAGAATTCAAGAAAATTTATTTACTTCTCATTTCGCCTTGCTGTTGATATTTCCTTTGCTTCCGCACGCCTGACGGCATCGTTTGAAGATCGTCACTACTCATTAATCTGAACCCTCCAAGGGTTCAACAAAAAGAATCTCATCACCTTTAGTATCGATCTCCTCAATTGCTTGCAGTAGTCTCATAAAAATCGTATAACGAAAAAAAGAATCAAGATGCCAAAACTTCAATTCTTGACGGCTAATATACTAGATGGACATAAGAAAGTAGTTCCGGAAGCTATCCCCAGGATCTTGTACTCCTGCAAAACAATAACGGCCAAATGCGAGATTCCAACTACGAATCGAAAATTTTCGATTAGACTCTCGTCCGGCCCGATCCCATTTGACATGGTCGTTAAAATTTTTTTGAATGGGGTTTTCTTAACCGGAAGATGTTTCCTATCAGGAAGCACCGAGCCCATCTACGATTACGAAATAGGCTACGTAGATGATCTGCATCACAATGGCAATGATCCTGCATTCCAATTCAATTCTTCAATTTCTAAACGTAAGCTTAAAGAAATGGACGTCATCCAACACCTTTGGAGTTGCCCGGATGGTCATAGATCGGAGATCCCGCAATGACTTTCAGAGCTCAAACAATGTTATGCTCGAGCTAACGCAATTCGATTTATTTCTATCATACTCTTGAAAAACGGGCAAAAAGTTCATTTGACAGTTCATAAATGCTGCGTCGGAAGTCCTGATCCTGCCCAAGCTTTACATGACAACCCTGACGCCCCGAGGTCAACCAGGTAAATTTGTTGTTTTTACTGATATATTTATGGCCAGATCTCTCAATAGGTCTTAAAAGTTGAACCCGCTCTTACGATTAAAATTTTTCTCCTTTTCGCCCTAACATCCTCCCTCACCAGATCTCGGTTACAGATAAATGAATGGACCCGGCTTGCCCCCATCATTCTACATGAGGAGCAAGAACCGTTTTTGTCAATTCTATGGGAAGTTCATGCTTGCCATCCCAGAAGCAAGTAATCGCTTGTTCTCATGCATATCTTTCGGTCATGTTTGCAAAATTACTGCCGTTTCGGAAATATTTTGCTTTTGTTCTTTCCGTAGACTCTATTAAGGTTTGAGTTTGGGTTGTAGTTATACACGACAAGCCAACCAATTGAGCAGGTTCTTTATTTCCTCAGGTAGTAATTCTTCATTGATTAACGTGACGAATTCTCTGCAGAGAATTTTCAATACTGTAAAACTGTGTAAAAGATTTATCCCCTCTTTCAAACTATGCTTTAATGTTTCTAATCCATAATTCCGTAAAACATACAGAATTACCAAAAAATTTGACCAAGCTTCGAAATTAAATTGAGAAATCTTTTTTTAGTAAAGAAAATTGTTGAGATGTGATACTCCTTTCAAGCATTCTTCAGGATCACCGTCCCTGCATGCTTGTAGTTGTTTACTCATTCATCATTATTTCCTCAAAAGTGGCATTATAAACAACCTCTACCAGGATATTTGGACCACCAAGTAGCAAGTATCCTGAGTATGTGTTAGAATCCAAAATTTAGTTGTGAACTATGGGATTTGAACCCATGACCTCATCATTCATGAGTGATGCTTTAGCCACAAAGTGCGCTGTTGCAGGATGGGCCATTGTGCCTGCCAACTGAACAAGGGTTTGCTTGAATTGAGCTCTGGAGACCTGATGTGTTTGTGATAACTTTTACCTCTGAGCCTCTTTATTTCAATTCAAACTACAACTCTTGTAATAGTATAACTCTTGAGAGGACAAGTAATCAAGTCAAATCATGAAACACGTTAGAATGAAATTGAGAGGTACTTGAGAAACACAAGAATGACAAATGATAGAATGAGGAAATATTGCGCAACATGTTACCTTTGGTCAAGAGAACTACTAGTGAGCTTGGCAAGCTAACTCTGGAGGAGGGTTTCCTGTGGACTTGCTCCTCCTGAATCTTGCTACTTTGCCAAAGCTTGGATCGTGAGTGGTACTGCTCTTCAGGCGGACAATTTGGTGGCAACCAAGACAAGGATGGACTTCCCAGGAGCTCTGGGATTGTGGCGCGCGGGACTTGAAGCAATGATGGCGGGGGAAGAACATGCGGGGCGGAATAAACACTGGGGGAAACAGCAGAGGCTGCGGGATCTTTATTCAACACTCCTCCTAGATGCCGTTTCCGTGAGGTGAAGTTGGAGTCTTGCCTGAACTACTTTAACAAATCCAAGAGGCTTTGTGAGAATGTCCGCGATCATCTGGTCTGTTGGAACGTGCTCAAACAAGATTAACGATTTTGCCACCAAGTCTTGTACGTATTGAAATTGAACCTCTATGTGTTGGGAATTTGGATTCAGCTGAGCCTCTTTGCTGATGAAATTGGCTCCCTGATTATCATTCTTTATCTTTGGCTTCAAAATAGAGATTCCAAGTCCAATGATAAGGGTGGAAAGCCACCTGAATTTTTTTGCACACAGGTTTATTGCTACAAATTCCGCCTTGGTTGTAGACTGGGCAACTATGGACTGCTTCTTGGTGGTCCAGCTAATGGGATTGCCGTAAAGAGTGATGGCATATCCTGAGTTCAACTTCTGGGTAGTGATTGATCATCCGTAGTCGGCATCCGCCCACCTGCACAGCTGATCTTTGGGGTTGGCCAACTTGGTGAACAAGAGTCCCACTGACTTTGTCCCTTTTAAGTATTGGAATAGGTACTTAACCATTTTCCACTGCGCTTTTTTTGGCCTATTTGCAAACTGGGATAAGAGATTCACCGTGAACTGGATGTCAGGCCTTTTATGGATAGCCAGATGTATGAGAGTACCCAGTGCCTTCTTCATGGCCTTTGTATCAAAGTGCGGTGAGTCCTGCCCCACTACCTCGTGTATGTTCATGGGGGCAGAAGCCTTGACAGCGTTGAGGTGCTCAAAACAAAAATCTTTAAGGTCCTTCTTGGTGAAATTGCGTTGGTGGAGCTTAAGTGAGCCGTCCTGGTTCCACTCAAGGGTGTAGCCCAGGTGTTGAGTTGGGCGTTCCTGGAGCTTTATCTTGTATTTCCACCCCAGAAGCTGCAGGAAGCGCTCTATTTCCGCACAATCACTGCCCACTACCAGCCCATTGTCCACGTGCAAGTGCATCCGGATAGACTTGGATTTGTTCACAAAGATCGATTCATTGCCTATCGACGGTGCCATACCAAGCAAGTGCAGTGTTTTTGTCAGGTGGGCGCGCCAGCAGCAAGGAGCTTTCTTGGTGCCATACAACAATTTATTGAGCCGCCAGACCCAATCTTCTTTACCCGGGACCTCAAAACCCGCCACCTGCGCCATGTGAACTGCTGCGTCAATGTTGCCATACAAGAACGCAGTCTCAACATCAAACTGAAAGACTTGCCAACCGTGTTGCACCTTCACCAAAAGCAGAGCCCTGAGCGACTTGCTCCTGCCAACCAACGAATACGTATTAAGGTAATGTTGTGGGTACTCTTGGTGATTGCCAAAACAGACCCATCTTGACTTGCGTTGAGTAATGTCACCAAATTCATTCTTTTTTTGGACCAGATGCCACATCCCCCCAATGACCTTGTCATCATCCGGCCGTGGGACCAGGGTTCCCGTTTCATGCATGAGGAGCAAGGTGTTTTTGGCAATCATGGATTCAAGCCACTTTGGGCGCTCATCTGGATCCGCCAGCACCTTCTCCACCAAGATCACCTTGCTGATCAGAATATCGTTGGTATCATTGGCGTTGGTCTGCGAGCCATGGGAGTGTTGAGAGTAGGGAAGAATAGCCGTGGGATCAATATTGTACAAGATGTTTTGGGGAGCCTTGTTGTAATGCGGCACATAGGCGTAACCCTTGGGAGCAACCACAACATTTGGTGAGGAAGCAGTAGCACCTGTGACTGCGGGACCCGCAAGCTCATTCTCAAGCGGTGGCTTGGGAGACAGTGGCGCGGATTCAATTGGAGGTTTGAGTCTCAGAGAGGGTGGGGGCACAATTTGCTTCTGTCTTTCAGACCGACAAGCTGGCATGGCAACAGTTGTGAACTGAGATGCGACGGAGGGAACAGGCAGGGGTGAGGTGACAGTCTTGGGGAGTGAGGACAGGTATTTCTTCAGAGATTGGGAGGAATCATACTGAAAGACAAGATGAGTGGGCGTGAAGTCCCGGCTTACCACGACTTTGCGTCTATCTGGATCCAAGAAGCGGCCAGCATCCAAGTAAGGTTTTTACCCCAAGAACAGAAGAGGCTTGGATTGCACCTCCAACTTGGATGGTGGAGAGAAATGCACGTGCACCTTGAGACCAAATGGGATCAGCGTTAGCACTTTGCAAACAGGTTCTACAGTTGCATTCACATCAAGAAGCATGCTGACCGGTGACTTCCACTGTAACGCTGCAGAGGGAAGAAGGTTGATTAACATCAACAAATACCTTGTGGCCTTGTCCCAGTAGTTGATGGGAACTTCTGACTGAGCAAGGATACACCTCATCTTGGTGAGAATGGATTGATTAAACCTTTTGGCAAGCCCATTGGTTTGAGGAGAGTCAGCCGGACCTTGCTCAAGAAGGATCCCGCGACGGGTGAGGAACTCACAAAGTTTGGTTAATCCAAATTTGCCACCGCGGTCACAGTGCAGGAAGGCTGGATTCACATCTAACTGATTTTTGATTTTGTGGATGTAACTCATGATTCTGTCTTTGGAGTCAGATTTGTTCTTGAGGAAATAGATTCTGTTATAGCGTGAATAGTCATCAATTATCACCAGGATATACAATGCCGATTGCTTGCAGGGGGGAGTAATCTGGAGAACATCCATATGAAGTCGCTGGAAGGGCTTTGGCGAAATGGGCAACAGATTCAAATGAGACTTGCGCTGAATCTTGCACTGGGAGAATAAGTTGCAGCGCTCTGAAGATGGAAATGGCTTTGGTATGGGGATCTGGTGGGAATGCAGGAACTTCCTGAGGTAGACGTCCAACGGATTTCCAAGAGTTATGTGCCAGTCCACAGAGGAGCCGTTCATCTTGGTTGAGTTGATCTTGTGAGGATGAGAGTGGTAAGAAACGTACAGGTTGCCTATCCTAGGGAATCAATAGATGATCCGGTCCGCAAGCTTCACCAGCACAATGCAATGCTTGTGTACCAGTCAAAGGCCGTGATCCTCCAGCTGGGTTGCTGAGATGAGATTCCGGGGACCATTGGGTGCATAGAACCCGGGGAAGATTGTCGTGCCGCCAATGTTGAGCTTGCCAACGTGGGTAACTTCTATGCAACCTTGATAGGTGTTTAGCTGTTTATTGATGGGGGTTGGATTGTGCAGCAGCAAGAAATTGCACACTGTCAACCTGGATTCTCCGGAATTGTATACCAGCTCACACCTGGAGTCATTTGGTACAGCCAAGTTATAGAGAGCATCTTTGCAGCTAAGGAATCCACAGTCTTCCCGATTGGACAATTGATTGGAAGCCATCAGCATCTCCTCATTGACCAGGTGATCTGGTGAAGACCCTTTGGGACAATCCTTAGCCACGTTTAGCAATTTTTGAGAACAAAGTTGCTTGAGTTCGTGGTCAAGTTGCTCTATCTCGGAGGCAAGTAACATGGGCTGTGGACGCATTGAAGATTATTCCTTGTTGGGGCTACAGACCTGGGGCAAAAAGGAGCTGGTTGAGACAGCTTTTCTGGTGCCCTTGATGGCATCTGGCGCTTGCTGCGCCGTGAACGTGATTTGTGGGTGGAGGCGTAGTGGTTAGCCTCAATAGAGTTTGATTCCCGTCTGGAGTCTTCCAGTAGAACCCTGGTGGATACTGCCTGCAGAGTGAAGGGACATATGTTGTAGAGTGTGGAGGTGATGCTTGATATGAGATCATCTTGTCTTAAGCTCTTGATGAGAAAGACTGCAGCGAGAGCAGGAGAGACATTCATGATCTGATCTTTGGGTGGTTGACTTTTGATCATATCAGTGAGAGTGATGTATGCGTCCTTCAACGTTGAGGTATGATCCCTTAGGCTTCTCCCTGGCTTTTAGGTTAGATTGACCAGATGGATCAGGGAATCTCCTATGACTATTAGTGAGTTTTCTCCGCATTCATTGGCAAGAAGATGGTAGGCTTTGCTGAAACTGGACTTGCTGGACTTGACACAGGACAGTAGGTGTTGCTCTATTGAATTTCTCAGAAGGCTGAGGGCCAGAGCGTTCTTGCGTTGGTAAACTTTTGTATCTGAGTTCGCTTTGATCCATTCCTTGTCCAGTATTTCCTTGTGTCCTTTGCCGAAAAATATGTCCTCAAAGGCACTCTTCCAGTCATACCAATTGTGTTGATTTAGTTTTATAATCTTTGATTTTGTAGAGTAGTCATCCTCGTCTGAGCCATCAAAGTGAGGGATGAGTATGGGGTGTCCTTCGCAATGGGCCATCTGATGCGGTACCTGTTAATCTTGACTTCTGTATCTATTCAAGAGTTGTTTGAATTAAGAGTTGGCTCTTGCTACCATCATAACTTTTACCTCTGAGCCTCTTTATTTCAATTCAAACTAAAACTCTTGTAATAGTATAACTCTTGAGAGGACAAGTAATCAAGTCAAATCATGAAACATGTTAGAATGAAATTGAGAGATACTTGAGAAACACAGGAATGACAAATGATAAAATGAGGAAATATTGCGCAAAATGTTACCTTTGGTTGAGAGCACTACTAGTTTGCTTGGCGAGTTGACTCTGGAGGAGGGTTCCCTGTGGACTTTCTCCTCCTGAATCTTGCTACTTTGCCAAAGCTTGGATCGTGAGTGGTACTGCTCTTCAGGCGGACAAGTTGGTGGCAACCGAGACAAGGATGGACTTCCGAGGAACTCTGGGATTGTGGCGCGCGGGACTTGAAGCAATGATGGCGGGGGAAGAACACGCCAGGGGGAATAAACACCGGGGGAAACAGAGGAGGCTGCGGGATCTTTATTCAACATGCTGTTCAGGCTTTCAGTACCAATAATTAGAATCCTTGGGTGGAAGTCTGCATAAGAGCAGATTGGACTCCAACAGTATATTAGTTTGTAGTACACTTGCAATGCACATGAGAGACCTGGGTTCAAATTCCAGAGTACACATGTAATTTTCATGCTATGACAAAATTATTCAAAAAAGATGGTGTTTAAGTTGATATAATTGAGATCAACAGCTGCGCTGCGCTGTAAGGGTCAAAACACATTTAAAGTCTAATGAATCAGTTTCTCTTTGAAGGAGATCAACAAAAAATGAAAGAGACCTCACAAAAATTAGTCTCATTGAGGTTTAAACACAAGACACATACACACATGAAAGAGACATAACACAAATCAGTCTCATTGAGGTTCTGGCACAAGACACATACACAAATGCAACACAACCATGCAAGATAGTGATAAACAGAGTTGTAACCTAATCCTTTCACCTCTAAGCTAGTATCAACCCAACATGGTACCATTCCTGGGGGAGAGAGATTCTTTTCATTCATTCAACTCATATACTCACTATAACTACTTTGTGTATTCCTTCCTACCTCTATCCTCCATGTAAGTCAAATGTGTGTGTCAAATTCTTCAATCCTTGTGCGCTATTTTCCATTTTTATAAAAGCTCCTCTTCAAGTCTTCTGTGCCATTTTTCTCAACCTCTAGGTGTGACTGAGTTTTCAAGTTTTCCTTTACTCATGCTCATCACCTGGAAACATTTTATGGCACTTGGTGCAAGTTGAAATCAATTAAAAACTTTGATTCTCTAGCCCTAGTCCATGAATACTTCAGTGGCAATATTGTGGTACTCCAAAGCACATTAATTGTGCATAATGTTATTTTTTTTCTTAGAATTTTTTTCTTGTAGACAGATAACCATAGTAATCATGATTTTACCTGACATCAAGTACCATGAATTTTTTCCTGCTGCATCTAACTTTCCCATTTGTTGCTCCCATGCTTCAAAATCAATGGTTATATCCCCAGTATCTAATTTGATCTATCTCATAGGGTGAAGCTAAAATCACACTAAATAATCATCAAATTACCCTTACTGATTTTGGAATTCAGCAAGGAACCAACCTTTTCTGGAAACTCAGTCATTAGGTTCAATTAATATTGGAATCTTGTAGCTAATCATCCACAACTAGTTCCCATTTCCTCTGTGCTTGGAATTTTAAGCTCTTCCAATTCCATCTGGGGTTAGCTATGGAATTTTAACCTAGCTTCACTAAAAATCAATTTGTTTTGAAACTGAATAGTCAATTTGCACTTTGTATTTTGAGTTTCATCATATTGTATTTCAAGCTTGTTTGAGAACCCACCCAAATTAGCTTATTTTTTTATAAAGCGTGCTGGGCACCTCATCAAGTCCCCATGGCACCCCCCAAAGCCTGCTTGGAAAATAACCAAGTGAAATTTGGAAAATATCCAAGTGCAAGTTGGCACATATCCAAGTGCAAGTTGGCACATAGCCCAGTGCAACTTGGCACATCAAGCACAAGTTGGCAAATAACTGAGTGCAAATTGGCACACAGCCAAGTTTGCGTGGGTATGGCCCAAAGTTATCCTTGGACAAAACCCTAGCCAATTGGCCATACCTGCCAAATCAACAATTGAGGGCATTTTTTGCATTTTTATTTCTTTCCTTTGATAAACTTGTAAATAAAAAAATTTTAATCACAAAAAAAAAATTAGGGTTTATTTTTGAATGAAACAAAAAAATCAAAAAATAAATAAATAAAAATTCATAAATATGTAAATGAATAAAAAAAGAAAAATAAATGAAAATAAAAATATGTAATTAATTGGGGTTAGACAAAACTTTCCCCATAATTTCTTGAAATTCAGTGCATGGATGGTAAAGCTGCTGACAGTGCATAAAGAAATTACAGGATTTTTCTGTGCTTATTGCCTCCTGAATTGCCTACTTGATTTGAGTCACAAGCATGGAACACATGAGGGTCTCTTTTGATTGATTTAACTCTTCATTGAGTGAAATTCATATTTGATTGGTCAAGAAATGCAAACATTGATCTAGAAAGCAACCAAAGGACTGGTGAGTAACTGGGGCCTGCAAATACCTAGGAAAATTTTGGATGCTTCTGGTTTGTCTTTGAAGAGAAGAACTGGTTTAAAAAGTTTTAATTTGAGATTGTTTCCCACATTCCTTCAAATTTTGGGCCTTAATCGATTGGAGCTTCATCCATGGTAATTGTTGTATAATGTGGAATTTGGGTGCTGAGGATCCCATGGAACAGGCAGAATTAATCTGCTCCTATTAATCTTGTCTTATCCCCATTGGAATTAAGGATCTCATGGTATATAAAAACATTGTGTCAGCTTTCTACTATTGCAGAGCAAGCTGCCAAAGAAACAAAATTTCATAAATAAAACAAATAAACAGAAAATCTAATTAAAGGAGAAATAATATTATAAGTATTATTTCAAATTGTGAATCTACATAAAAATTAAGGTAGGGTCACTCACTGACACCTACGTAAAATCTTACTGCTTATATTTTTAAATAAATTATGAAGATTTGAAAAGAGAAACGTAATTGGCATTTTGGCAATTTTAATATTTCACATGAAACCCCATGTATAGGTTTCACTGTGAATTTTGTGTCATAATCCAAGAATTCTGTGATTTGGAGGATTTATGGGCGGAAATATGATTTTTCACAATTCCCCCATGCAGCCGCGGCAACCCACACATCCGCGTGGGGCTGAGTAGCAGCACTGCCACCCTTTTTGCGTACCCTGACAAGCCATTTATGCAGCCCTGGGCATCTGACAAGTATACAGCTGCAGGAATATGGGCTGACAGAGTGAAAGGCAGCTCAAGAAGCCCAGGTACTATGTAAAGGTCCTACAACCTAGACAGCAACATACTACATATGTAATAAATGTCCCTGTGGATAAAAGATAATCTAAAAATACATAAAATGATATAAAAATACTTAAATAAACTTTCTACATATTTTTTATAAAATATAATAAAAATACCCAATATGGTGAAAATAAGATAACTACTATTTGTAAAATATCTTAAAATAATTTGAATATACAATTGTGATAATTTCAAGACATAAGTATTCCCATGACATACCAAGGAAACTGATAATGTGAATAAATGACATGAATTCTCATATCTTATGCTTTTAATTAATTATTTTGGGTGAATCAACAGAATTTTGAAAATAAGGAGTAAAATCAATATCATGATTTTACTACCATCAACTAATACATAATGAAAACCCACCTGAAATCAAATTACCCCTAGGAATGACTACTGAGAAAGATATGAACATCCAGGGAATATTTGTTGAGCAATAGGCGGTTTCAAGCCTATGTATACTCTCAACTCAACCATCTCAGAAGATGTCACAGAATATCTCACAAGAGGAAAGATCTGTTTGAGCATCTGAACTCAACACAGACAATCCCCGACTACCCAAACTCCAGTCTGCTGAGCGGGCAGAACATGCTCAATTTGCTTTCAGTCAGAGACAAAAGCAATACATTCAGAAGAAAGCAAAACAGAGCTATGAAAGCCCAAGTAAGGATCTGGCTAAGCTTATAGATGAGAATACAAGAGCAATAGAAAATAAGGTAAAAGCTGCAATGAGATTAAATTCCCGTAAAACAAAAGCACATTGTGCGGAGCTTGCGGCAAGGAAGAGACGCCGAGTAACTCTCAGAAAGCATAGAATTCAACGGCTAAATCGCACCGCGGGAAAAGCTAGCATTGTGAAATGCTTCAATAGCCAAGGAGGACCTCAAGGACTAGTGCACGCCAACCAATGGTGGGCAATAATATAAATAGGCCTTGATCTTCAGTTGTAGTTCTGTTTTCTCTTTTTTCATTACTATACTTATCTCACTCACACTAGTATACATAAAAATCATCATACATATCTGGTAGCCTTTGCTCAACAGATACATACACAGAAATAGAAACTAGATACATCATCTTATAAACTCATATTTAACACATTATCAGTACGGACTCTCACTATTCCAAACATCAGCTTAGAAAATTATCACAAACCAGAAAATCACAGATTAATATACACAGCATCAAAAAATGGAAAGTACCACCAAGACCAAGCACTACAGGCTGAACAACAAAAACTACGCAACATGGGCCACCATGGTGCAATCAGAAATGTATGGTGTGGTCACCAGTCTGGAAACCCTGGACCAGATGCGGAAAATTAAAAAAAAAATTTTCTATTCTTTTATTTAGGTGTCATTCAAAAAAAAAAATGGAGTTTTTTTGTATCAGTATCACTCCTCCAATTTCCTCATCCTGCCAAGCATTCCTCTGTCCCAGTGGTCTAGGACAGGCCTCTCTTGGTCTCATCACCTAGGAATTGCGTTCAATTCCTTCTCTCCTTGTTCTCCCCTTCCTTTTGGCCAAACGCGCGGGCCAAGACCTGCTCGGCCCAATCTTCCTCCGCTTGGACTGTCACCCCAAGTCCCAATGGCAATCCCACCTACATCAACCAAGCCAATGCGTCAATCCCAACCCAGCCCCCGATTTGGTTGACCTGATCCCTTGTCCCTTCCAAAAGTTTGGCTGTTCCTTCCAAGGTACCCCTCAAGCCATCCAATTTGATCATTGGCCCGTCCTCTCAGATCAATCCCTCTCATCCTCCAATCATCCCAACCATCATCTCCAGCAAGCCCACAAACTCACCTATGAGTATCTATCAGAGCCCAATGAGAACTTTGTCTGCCCCATCTGCAGGAATCCATTCATCAACCCCATCATGTGTGAGTTGACGGATCACGTGTTTTGTCAAGTATGTCTCATCAAATCCTTGGAGATCTCCCCAAGCTGTCCAATTGATTGACAACCCCTATCGCTCTCCATCTTTGTCTGCCAATGTGATCTCCTATTGGCCCATCTGCGCTCTCACAAACTTCATCCCCACCCATCATCTCAATCATCAAACCTCTCACTAGATCAACAACCTGCTCTCCCATCCTCCAGTCAGCTCTCAACCCTCCTTGGGTCAAGCCAATGACCATCATCCATCCACTTCCAACAACTCATACTTCACCCTTCCATGTACCCTCCATCTCTTCCCTCAATCACTCACACCCCCTCTTCCATCTTTGGGTGGGGGTGGAAAAGTGTCGTCTACCGCCCGCATAAATCTGCGGGCAGTCTGGTTCATTTTTTTCCCACCCCTTCCGCCTTTGGGTAGGGTGGGTGATCTTTGTGTTGTTGCGCGCGCCCTTCCGCGGATGGACGCAAGAAAGGTGGAGGGATGAGAAAAGATCCCACCCCATTCAGGGAGGCCGGATTTCCACTGGCCCGCGTGATCTATTTTTCTGATCATCTAGTGTCAAAAATATATATATATATATATATATATATTTTTCCGCTCTATCTGTAGTATCACTTTTACATAGTCTGACAGGGCCTCCTTCCCATATAAGGAGGGGCTCTCCCCTGCCTTTTTGCATGGGGGGTGGATATCTTATGGCATCTGACTGGAGAATTATCATCATTATCATCCTGAAGTAAATCATCTGTGGGGTCTCATTCCCTTTTATCTGGGACAGAAGTCTGGGTATATCCATGATTGCCCCTTGATCTTTGAGCCTTCATACTCAAATCCTGATCCTTGATCTTTATCACCAACCAATAGCCTTGCTGGTTGAAGAAGAATTAGACTGATTTAATTCTTCAGTGTGTTACACCACTCCTGATCCCTTTATCCAACCATACTGGTGCTGATCATCCTTTGATTATCTTTCCGTAACCAGTCACGTTTGACTGAAGAGGTTTTATTAAGCTTAAAAGCTGGAGTGTTAAACCTCACTTTATTTCTTTTGAAGTTGAATTCTGCCACGCTAATCTTGAGTCCCTTGAGAAGTGTTGGGTTATTCTTGTTTGAATCAGTTATTGTTTTGCTTCTAGAGCTTCATCAAACAATTAGCTTTTTCTTGTGCAGCCACCCACAGTTATCTTGTACCCTTCAAGCGCTTGATTGCGGAGAGTTGGGCAGGTTCATTGAGAACCTGGAGGTTGTTTGGGATTGAGTTGATCTTTCCTAAGCTTCTCCTGACAACCAGAGCTATTAGCTTGTGGGCCTTGTTACTTACAATTGCCATGTCCTGTTGAACTCTGAACAATCCTTGACTTCTTCTATTCAAGTTTTTCCCTGGAATCATCTTGCCTCAGATAGTGTTGTTTCCCAGATACCAACTACTATCATCTTTATCCTTTACTCTTTGGTCCCTCATTTACCAGGTTCTGGACTTTGATCCCAGTTACATTTAAATATTTTTGTAACACTCAGGAGGGCAGCCTAAACAGCATCTTTCCCCTCCACACAACTTCCACGGCCTAGCACCGTTTGGAGTCTAACAACGGCCTGGTTTGTTTACTGTTAATCAAGCAAAAACAAGTCAAAGGGGTAAGCCAGAAGAATATGAAGCTCTAAATCCCTATCATGAAGCATATTGATGAAGAAAATATTGCTATTGTCAACAGCAAGCTTTGTACTGACAAGAAAGGCAAAGGACTGGAGCTCTGGGAGCTTTTCAAGAAAAAGTATTCCGGGAGCAAGGCGCATCACCAAATGCTGGCCTTAGGAGAATTCATTGATCTATAATTAAAACAAACAAAGGAATTTGTCAAAGAAATCCGGAACAGCATCAGTAAGATAAGATCCTCAGGATTAGATGTTAAAGAACAAGTTTTGGCTCTCTTAATCCTCAAGAAATTACCCAAGGAGTTCAAATCTTTAGTAAAAATTATCATACAGGATAGCGGGAATCTGAAAATCAAGGAGGTCATCCACAAGTAGAAAAAGATTACTTAAAATTTAAACTGAAGAAAGAAGACAAGTCTGCAATGTTTGGGAAACAGCAAAAAATTTCAAAAAAGACAGGCAAGTGCTACAACTTTGATATAATTGGGCATTCAGCAAGGGAATGCCGTAAGCCATGGACCAACTATAAATTTGCGCCTCCAAAAAGCCAATGTTGGGGAAACAGAGGGATTCAACATATCCTTCATTGCAGTACAAGAAGATGGAATAGTAGAAGGCAGGGAAGAAAAGGAAATTAGCTTCTACAACCCAATTGCAAGGGAAATTATAATCTTTGGGGACCTTGGAAACAATGGCTTCTACAGCCAAGACATCATTGCGACACACCACACTAGGACCAGCATAACCTCCGCTAATCACGCCACAGCACCTGCAGACGCAATAATTCTTGACTTGGGGGCATCTGATCACATGTTTAATAAGAAAGATGACTTTGTTAACTATGTGGATCACGTTGGTAAAGCAGAAATTGGCAAAGTGGGAAGAAGTGTTGAAATTATTGGGAGAGGAGATGTTGTACTTACTTCTGAAAAAAATACCATTACCCTACGCAATGCATAACACATTCCCTCTTTGCCGTATTTCTGGATATCCCAGACTGCGCTCTGGAACAAAGAAGCTCAAATTGTAAAGACCAATGGCAATAATTTCAAAGTTAGAGTCAATAACAAGAAAATATCTTTTGGGAAGATCAAGAATAGGTTACCTTTTCCGAGCTTAGAAAGGAAGCACAACTTTTGCCAGATCTTGTTAAAAGAGCACCAAAGGCTAGGACATCCTGGAGGAAAACAGAACTGTGAACTATGCCAACTTGTTAAGCAAACCCAACAACCCTTCTCAAAAAAAAGAGAAAGAACCAAAATCGCTGCGGAGGAGTTATTGTCACACAGTGGTATGTGACACCATAATAACTGCAAAGTAGACTGGCTTTCATCCAGTCTAATAGCCTTTTGGTTAGGCCTTGCATCTCATTTGGTTCGCAGTTGTGCAAGGTATGAAATTAGACTGGATGACCCTGTTGCGGGCTCAATTAGCAATCAGGACAAGTTTTGGGAACGGCTTGCTCCAGTGACAATTGTTGGGTTTTCCGCCTGTCAACAGCAAGACTCCCAAGTCATGGTGGCTCCTTATGGCGTTCAGGAGTGTGTCTGAATATGGCTCCATGTTGCAAGGTCATGGGTTAGTGCCACCAGCCATACACACATTGGGACAAAGTGCCCTTAAACCCGGGGGGAATGTCACACGGTGGTATGTGACACCATAATAACTGCAAAGTGAACTGGCTTTCATCCAGTCTCATAGCCTTTTGGTTAGGCCTTGCCTCTCAGTTGGTTTGCAGTTGTGCAAGGTATGACAGTTATCAGCAGATGTAGTAGGGCCAATAGATCCTGTGTCAATAGGCAGGGCAAGTTACTTCCTTACTATAGTGGATACAGCAAGTAGATATGCCTGGTTAAGAGTATTAAAAGTTAAAAGTCAAGCAGAAAAAGAATTAAATCTCATTTTTAACCAAATGGAAAACAAAAAAAACAAGAAAGTCAAACAAATCATCACTGATGGAGGCGGCAAGTTTTTAAATAAAGACATGGAAAAGTGGGTGGGTGAAAAAGGAATAACTCACCTTGTTACTACTAGAAATACTCCCCAACATAATGGTACAGCAGAGTGAATTAATCCCACAATCATGGAAAAGGCGCGGAATATCCGGATTGACTCTGGCCTAGGGAAAGAATCTTTGGGGAGAATTAGTTTTTACAGCTGTGTTTTTATATAAACGCAATCAAAAGACAAATCCTCACCTCTGTATGTGGGGAGTTGAACCCAGACTTGACGCTATTAGGCCCATTGGTACCAAAGTTTTTTATAGCATACATCATTTTTCCAATATTGGAAAAATGGACCCCCCTTGTCAAAAAGGGGTATTAATTGGTTTTGATGAAGAGATGAAATCCTACCGTGTTTGGGATCTGGAGATTAATAACATCATTAGGTCCAGAGATGTCTTGTTTGAGCAAGAGAAGGAAGAAACCGGGGATATATTCTACAATGAGTTTGAAGCAAGCATACCAGAAGGAACAGAGAACATAGAAAACCCAACAGAATCAAAAGTGAATAAGCCAGAGCCAACTATGAATCAAGGGGAGGAGAAAATCATTGAAGAGACTGTGATTTATATTCAGCCTATCACCCAACAAACCCAAACAAGCACAATAGAAAAGAAGCCGGTAGATAGATATGGTCACTGGAAGTCGTACCTTGCAGTCAAACAAGAAATGGAAGAATTCAAAATTGAAAACTTCCATTTTGAAGCAATGGCTATTCAAACCTTTGTAAAAGATAATTCGATTGTCCCAGACAGCTTTGAAACCGCTCAACAATCCCGTGAATGGCCCCTCTGGAAAAAAGCAATTTTACTGAACTTGACTCCATGATTGAGAATGGAGTAATTGACCTAATTCCTAAAGTAAGTCAAGACAAAAGCAAAACTCTAATCAACACTCAATGGGTCCTGAATAAGAAGTTTGACACTGAAGGCAACTTGAAAAGATATAAAGCCAGATGTGTGGCTTGAGGATTCAAACAAAAGGAGGGTATTGATTATAAAGAAACTTTTTCACCAACCGGAAGACTTAGTACCATGCAATATATACTTTATCACGCAACCCAGAGAAAAATAAAGCCTTGACAAGCAGACTTTTTCACTGCTTATCTTAATTCTAAATTAAATGACAAAGAAGCCGTTGTGGTGAACCATTCGGGACACCTTGGGAAAAGAATTCAAAAATTGTAAAAAAAAAAAAAAAAAAAAACTTTCCTAGTCGCGTTGCTCCTCCCCATCCTCATCCTTGCGCCTTGCTCATCATCATCCTCGCGCATCGCTCATTGCTCATCCTCATCCTCATTGTGTTGCTCTTTGCTCATCCTCATCCTTGTCCTTGCGCATTGCTCATCCTCATCCTTGTGCGTCGCTCATTGCTCATCCTCATGATTGTCAGGTTGCTTGTTGCTCATCCTCATCCTTGCGCGTCGCTCATCCTTATCCTCATTGCATTGCTCCTCCTCATCCTCATCCTTGCGCCTTGCTCATCCTCATCCTCATCGCGTCACTCCTCCTCATCCTCATCCTCGCGCGTTGCTCATCCTCATCCTCGTGCGTTGCTCCTCCTCATCCTCATCCTTGAGCGTTGCTCATCCTCATCCTTGTTGCTTGCATCCTTCTCATCCTCATCGCTTGCATCCTTGATTGCTTCCTCACTTTCATTGCAACCATCAGTCTTTCATCATGACCCTCCCCATTGCTTGGCCATGCGCAAATCATTGCCTTCCCTCTCATCATAAAATCATCTATCATGGCGTTTTCATCATCACCATCATCACCGCTTGTGAGCAAGGATCATTGATCACATCAACCCCATTGCTCATCATCAAAACCATCCAATTTCTTTCTTTCTCACCCCCCTCCAGATTTGGATGGGAGGGGGTGTTGCGTTGTTACTAGGTGTGCAAACGTTTGCAAGCAACAGGCAGGGGTGAGAATCTCTCACCCCAGTCTGGAAGATTTGCAGAAGGGAACTTGGCCTCCCCAAGCTTGAGCCTCATCATTGTGAAAAAAAAATCTGCTTTCATTTGTGTTATCCAATTGTAAATAGTTACAGGGCTCTCTAGCCTATAAAAGGAGGGGCTCTCCCCTGCTTTTTTCCATAATCAATTCTTCCCACTAATAAGAATCATGAGCTTCTGATGCAAGAGCTCCTTCCTTTGTGAAATTTAGCACTTATCTGGATATATCTTTTGATTATCACTTGATCCTTATCCCTTACCCTTGACTTTTTTTAAGTCCAAAACTCTGATCTGCCCTTCTGTGGCCCTGTTCCTTATCACCAGCCATAGCCTTGCTGGTTGAAGAAGAATTCATTAAATTGAATTCTTGAGTGTGTTATACCACTCTTGATCCCTTTTTCTGAACATTATTTGGTCTTGATCATTAATTTGATTGTCTTTCTGGACCATTCACGTTTGACTAAGAGGTTTTATTAATTTTAAACCTGGAGTGTTAAACCTCCCTTTAATTATTCAAGTTGCATTCTGCCACACTATTCTTGAATCCTTGAGAAGTGTTGGGTTACTTTTAGTCCAAAATTGTTTCTGTTTGTTTCAGTGATCCATAAACATATTGCATTGTCTTGTGCAGCCACCCACTGTTATCTGGTACCCTTCAAGCGCTTGATTGCAGAGAGTTGGGCAGGTTCATTGAGAACCTGGAGGTTGATTGGGTTTGAGTTAATTGCTCCCAAGCACCTGCTGACAACCGGAGTTATTAGCGTGTGGGCGCCATTACTTACAACTGCTTTGTTCTATTTGGCTCTGAGCAAACTTTAACTTATTTTGTTCAAAGTCTTTCTCCTCATCATCTTGGTTCAGGTAGTGCCGCTTCCCCCTCAGCTATTGTTGCTATTGGCTTATCCCTATCCCATTTGATTCCTCATTAACAAAGGTTACTGGACCTTGATCCTGGTTACATTTAAATGTTTTTGTAACACTTAGGAGGGCAGCCTAAAAAAGAACCTATCCCCTCCACAGAACTGCCAACGCCCTGCGCCGTTTGGATTCTTACATTTAGTCCCCTGGGCTGGGATCAAACCAGCAACCTTGGGATTTACAGTCCCAGATTTGTGGAATCAACTTTGAAATCCAATCTTTTTCTCTTTTTCTGTTTTTCTTTTTTTTCTGTGTTTCTGTTATCATCTAGATCTGATTGGTGGAGGCAACTTGTTCCAGAAGTAAGTCCTCCCAATTGTGCACCATCAAGGGGTTTGATCCTAGTTGTTTTTTCATTAACCCTACCCTTGCCACACTCTTGAGCCACTTTGGAAATCTGTTCTTTGGATCCCTTAGGAAATATTTTGTCAAAATAGAATCTATTGGTACCCCTTCTACCTCTGTTTGGACCAAGATGATCAAGATAAAATCTCAGAAAAAGAACTTATGCTTTAACGGTACAAATGTTGAATGGTTCCTGGATTCCTACAAGATGGCTGCTGAAGTGGATGGTGCTAGCAAATCTGACATGGCTTATCAACTGCCATTCTTTATCTATTCTGACAAAGTCATGGAAGTGATTGAATCATTCGATGGATTTGAATCCCATGACTGGGTACTTCTTAAGGAGGAAATGATTGCCTACTGGGGCAAAATTGATATAGCTAGGTTCACTCTCCAAGATCTGGATGCCCTAGTCTCTCAATGGACCTCCAATGGTGATATCTCCTCAGCCTCTGATTATCAAGCTTTCAGAAAATCTTGGGACCCTATCCAATCCTATCTTATCCAAAACAATCACATTGATACGGTGGAAAAAATTTGAGGCAATTTTTTCAGTCTTTCTCTCCAGGAGTGCAGGAAAGAATTAAGGATGAATTGGTGAAATCTGGATCCATGATCACTACAAGAGATAATTGGTTCAAGCTCCCCGCTTTCATAGTTCTTAGGAATACTGTCAATAAAGTAATGAAAGTTCAAACAGCTCTCACCTTTGAAAAACCTAGAATCACTGAACCAGTCCCCGCCCCCTCTTTTCAAGCATCTAACAAAATCATGAATAAGATGGAAGCCAATTGCAGACCTAAACCAAATCCTCAGACCCACCGGGAAACACCTACTATTGATGAGATCACCAAACTCCTGCAAGCTTTTGAGAATCAAATGGATCAGAAACTCTCCTCTCTGGCTGTCCCTAAACCCTCCAACTCTGTTCCTAGGTCAACCATAGTTTGCTATTATTGCCACAGGGAAGGCCATGGAACTGGTCTCTGTTCTGAGCTCCAGAAGGACAAGGAGGAAATGTTGGTAGAACAGAAAGGGAGTAACTTCTTTCTTCCTAATGGTGCACTTATCCCTTTTGATTCATCTTGCCCAATTTGTCATGTGGTGGCCTCTTTCCAGCCTTCTGCTCCCAAGAAGGCATCCTTGGCCTATTTTGATTTCCAATCTGATTGTGGAAATCTTCAACCTTGGTATCCTCCTGCTGTCTCTTCTTCCAGCTTTTCTGGAACCTATCAATCTGATCCAGCTAGGAAACAACATGAGGAACCCAGACCTCATAAAGCTCCTCCTGTTCCATCCCCAATTCTTCGAAAACCAGTCAAACGTCAATCTTCACCAGAGCCTCCTTCTTCTGAGGTAGAATACATGGAAGTAGAAAAGGAACCCCTCATGGATAGGTTCCCAGAATATTCTGATCCTGCTCCTTGGCCATCCAAATCACCTTCACCAACTGATCCAGTTATAGTTCCACCCTCACCTGAACTTCCTCTTCCAACTCAACCCAAGGTTCAATTCAAAAGGGGAATTTCCAAAGACCACCCCAACGCTGTGGAAGGGGTATTAAAGAAAATCTCTGATCTTAAAATCCCTGATCTATCTGTTGCTGAACTCCTTTCCATCTCACCATCTATGGCTGAAGGCATGAAGGAATGGGTTTCTCGTCAACGTGTGGAGATTGGCCCTGATGAATTGAAAGTTTCCTCTGGAACCTTGATGGAATACTCTGGTGGAACAGATCCTCCTTCTGATCAAAATCTTTATTCTTGTCCTCTTTGATTTTTACCATGCTATCTAGGTGACTCATCCAAAATGGTTTCTCTACTTGTCAATTCTGGGTCCCAACTAAACTTAATTTCGGATGCAATGGCCTGCAAGCTCAATCTCAGTCCAAGGGTCAGCTTCAACTCTGCTGTTTATGGAATTGGGAATAAATCTTGTGAGTTGGTGGGTATTGCTGAGGATGTGCTAGTTCAAATTGGTCAAAATATTGTTGGAACCTGTCACTTTTGGATCACTCGTTTGGAAGGTCCTATGATTTTGGGTTGTCCTTTCTTAATAGACTTTGGAGCCACCCTGATGTTTTCTGATCAAGTTGAGGAGAGAATTCTTCTTCCTGATGCTAATGGTAGGAAGATTGAAGTTCCTCTCTGTTCTTTGGATTCTGGTCATTGGGAAAGAGATTTCCCTGGTTATTCACCTAAATTGGTTCTGAAGGGGAAGTGGAAGGACTCTTCTAACTCCTCTCATTTTTTAGCAGAATAGTTGGTAATACTAATAGTTGTAGTTCTTCTAAGCCTCAGACTTCAACTACAGGGCCAAATTTTATCTCTGAGACATAATATTCATCCTTTCCATCTCTTTCTTCTTTTTCTTCTGATCTTGAAAATGTCCAAAATCAAAAACATGTTAAAACACAAAATTCCAAAAATATTTCTCTTCTCTCTGGTTCTGTTGTTTCTTCTTTTCCTTGTAATCTTATCACTGATCAATCTTCCTCTAGCTCTTGTTTGATTCTCTGCAATGAGTATAAACTAGATCCTGATCTCGATTCTTTTCTTAATGGTTTTGGTATGGAGGAGTATGGGCTCCAGTGGAGGCACTTGGGGGTAAAAGGAAGTCCTCCCAATTTTTCACCATCAGGGCATTCTTCTACCATAGTTTTCAAAACTCTAACTCATTCCACACATGTGAGAAAAGCGTTATCTTTTGGATCCTCTTTTATGGAAAAGGCAACTTTTGAAAATTTTATGGAACATCAAACTTGGAGGATGTTGGAATCTGGTCTCAGTTTTTGTACTCAGGTCTTGCTGGTGAATGCTTGGAGGAAACAAGAACTTCTCTCTTTTGCCACTAAGTATAAGCCAGTTGCAAGAAAGGTCCAGCCTGTCAACCAACCCATGCCTCTCAATCTCAATCCTCCTCTCATGGGTCCTCCTCTATCTTGTGATCCTTCTTGTGGTCTATCTCAATCTCTTACTGGCCCCTTTGTACCTTGTGGCCATGTCACTGAAGAACGATAGAAGGTGGTCAACTTTGGTCCAGATGGATGGATTTTACCTGATGAGTTAAATTTTATCAAAAATATCTTATCTCTAAGGGAAAAATCTATTGCATTCTGTGAAGAAGAGAGAGCTCTCTTGAAAGAATCCTATGATCTCCCTTATATCATCCCTGTAGTTGAACATGATCCTTGGAAAAAGAAAAAGATCCCTATTCCTGCTGCAAAAGTTAACAAATTCATCAAGTTGGTCCGCAAACAAGTCCGTACTGGTCTATATGAAAAGTCAACCTCCAGTTACTCTATCCCTGTTTTATGTGTTCTAAAGAGTAATGGTAAACTTAGAGTAGTTCATGATCTCCAACCTTTCAATAAAGTTACTATTAAGGACTCTGGTGTTCCTCCTGCAACTGAAGAATTTGTTGAATCCTTCTCTGGGAAAGACTGTTATGGTCTAGGAGACATTGTGGGGGGTTATGAAAAATGATCATTGCATCCTATTTCTTGCCCTCTCACTACTTTCAATACTCCTCTGGGTTGATTTCAACTGAATCGATTGCCTCAAGGTGCCACCAACTCGGTTTCAGTCTATCAGGCTCAGATGATGTGGATCCTCCAAGACAAAATAGCCAATCATGCTGGTATCTTTATTGATGATGGTGGAATTAAAGGTCCATTTTCTGACTATGATAATGAGCTCTTACCTTGGCACTCAGGAATTCAATGATTTATCTGGGAGTATGCTACTATCTTGGAAAGGATTTTGTTTTGAATCAAGGAATTTGGCCTTACTGTCTCTGGATCAAAAATTGCTACCTGTGTCCCTGCCTTGGAAATTGTTGGTCATATAGTCTGCAAGGAAGGAAGAAGGATGGCACCCTCTAAAGTCAACAAAATCATCTCCTGGCCTACTCCAAAAAATCCAACTGAAGTTAGAGGTTTCCTAGGTGTTTGAACTTATGTCAGGATCTTCATTCCCTCTCTATCTGAAATCTGTGCAACCTTGCGTCGTCTAACCAGAAAGGAAGCTGAATGTATTTGGACCCAAGATTGCAAACAATCATTTCAGTTGCTCAAAAGTATTGTTGGCAATGACATAGTTTTGAAAAAGATCTCTTATGGGCCTGGAGCTGGCAAAATAAAATTGGCTGTTGACTCTAGTTATCAATATGTTGGGGCTGTCCTTACTCAGGAAGATGAAAATGGTTTGGACCGCCCTGTTCTTTATGAATATTTGCTATTTTTGGATGTGGAATCTAGATACTCTCAGCCCAAACTGGAACTCTGTGGTGTGGCCAGAACGCTGAAGAAACTCCAAACAGTACTCTGGGGACAAAATTTTGAATTGCAAGTTGACCCTCACTCCATTGTGGAAATGATCAATGCTCCCAGTCTTCCAAATGCTCCAATGACTTGCTGGGTAGCTTTTATCCAGCTTTTCTCTTTTGATATTGTTCATAGGCCTGGGAAATCTTTTACTATGCCTGATGGTTTATCTAGAAGACCTATTGGAGACAATGAATCGGATGTTGGAATGGATTTCAATGAGGAAGAACCTTTGGTCCGCCCTGTTTTTGCTTTATCCTCCCAAGATTACTCTGGTTTCCAACAAGGTTTCTGGCTTAAGTTAGAGCAGTACCTTTCAACTCTCCAAAGACCCCTTGATCTCTCTGCCAAATAATTTTGATCCCTTGAAAGAAAGTCCTCTAGTTTCTTTTTCAAAGGATCTAGGCTTATGAAAAGAGGAACTCCTGGTGCGCTTGTTGTGGTTACTATCCCGGCTAAGCAAGATTCAATCCTTGAAAGTCTCCATGAGGGCCTTGGTCATTGTGGGGAATCCAAAAATTATCAACAATTATCCAAATGGTTCTGGTGGCCATCACTGAAGAAATCTATCTCTCAATGGTGCAAGAGTTGTGAATTTTGTCAAAAACGTGATCTTAGGCGTCCAGCTGAAATTTGCTATCCTACTGGGGAGTCCACTGTCTTTAGAAGAGTTGCTATGGATGTGGTTCATATCAAGGCAGGTGGTGCTAAGTACCCCATTGTGGCTAGAGATGATTTTTCTGGATGGTTTGAAGCCTTTCAGAGTATTGCCTCTATTGCTATAGTAGCTGTGGCAGATACCTGCAAAAAAAATAATAATAATTGCCAAATATCAGTTTTAATGATTACACTGATAATATCAATAAAAACTCAACTGATAGTAAGTTATCAGGAGTAGAAAAGCCACACCTTGAACCTATAAAGAGATAAGGGGCCTAGCTTTAATAAATAAAGCTCAAAGGAGACTTGCTTACACAAGGAAGCTCACACCCTTTATGATAGCCTGAGAAGGACTATAACTCCAATAGGACCTTGGACTCGAAATTGAATTTGATTGTTTGATTGATAATATAATAAGATGTTGAATTAAAAGACCCCAGTCAATACTCTTGGTGGACTAAGTTGGATTGGCTTGTTAATATGCACTATCTGATTTATAAAACACAATGAGGAATAGGTCTTGTAGGGACAAGACCCTCCTCTTTTATATTGAAAGAGTCCTCAGGGGGACTCAGGGCATCATCAGGGGAGTACACCACTGTCCTAGATTTGGTCTCCAGTGGCTCAGAGCCCCAAGCAATCATCCCCAAGGTATAATAACATTTACATACTCATTGGGGTCTATTTTTGAGGTAAGGTTGTAATTTATTTACTCAGAAGTTTAAAGTGATGGGGGGGAATCGTCCCAGTCACTTATTCTCCTTCAAGAGGAAGCTCACAAGGCTTCAGAATCGATTTACTTAACCTCTAACTTTCTGTAGATCTATCAGAGCAGGTGTTCCAAGAATTACAACCATATTATTAGATATTCTTAATCCACATAGATATGTATACTCTGGGTAAGTATTCCCACAGAGTTTATCTGCACCAGGGGAGTTTCCTAGCTTCTAAGTGTACGCTTTTCCAGCATGATTAACTTCTTGAAATTTATCTACAAGCTGGAAGGAGAGTTCTTAGAAAATAATTTACAATTCACCTAAAAATCTGGGTTATGGTAGATAAGGATTATTACAGAATACAGTTTCCACAGAGGGAAATCTTTAAGGACATTAATTGTACATCCAATTGGACGCTTCCAGAGGATTGTAATCTAGAGTAAAGTTATAAGATCTCCCATAAATTATAATATAAACCTTCAAGGTTTTATGGGATGATTTCTAATATTAAGACATACTATAAAAATATGATTATATGAAACTTTATATGTCAAAAATATAGATATGTGATGGACTAATGGAGGCTTGAACACACTACCTAGGTACTCCAAAGGGTACTAAGAAATTCCTTAACCACTATACCACCAAGACTTGTGAGTTGGGCAGCCTATAGGACACCAATACATGTCTCATGGCTGACACTCCCCCCCCGCCAAAAATAAAATTACTCTATGAGGAATTTTTAGATCTATTTAAAGCCCTATACTTTCTTAAAATAAAGTCAGAATTTTTAATATCTTTAGCTTCTAGCCAAAGATCACTATCGGCTAACTTATTTGTGAACCTAACTAAATATAACCTTACATCTTTTCCATCTTTTCTAATTATCTTATGTTGTAGTATTTTATGAGGAATATCTTCATCAGTATGTTCCATTGGTGGTATGACAACCTTAAGAACTTTTCTATTAGGAAAGGACTTAAGTGGATCAATAAACCTTTTAACCAAACTAATTGGGAAAGTAGGATGCTTTCTTTCAAATTCTTTGGTTAAAATAACTTCCACTGCATTCTTACCATGAAGTGCTTTTACAGCAAATGGACCAACAAAAGAATCTCTCAATTTTCTATGTCCTGAAATATTACTAAAATTTACAGTAGAGATTAGGACCATATCACCTACTTTGAAATCATGATCTTTATGGCTCTTGTGCCATCTACTTTTATTATACTCTACTGCATCATTAACACACTTACTAGCATATTTTTCAGCTTTATTCATCATATCTCTAAAACAGTCAGCAGAAGGGTGTAACATTATAGTCTTTCTTAGCAACATGTCTCTAGGCATATGAGGTATCCACCCTCTTTCCAATTCAAAAGGTGAAATATTAATAGTAGAATGCTTACTGGAATTGTAGGCAAATTCTAAAGCTGGCAACAGATATACCCAATCGTGAGTATATCCATCACTGTCCTTAAATTAAATGCCATAAGCACAGTATCTCCTGATCATGTCTTCCAATGTTTGTATCATCCTTTCTGCTAGACCATCAGTTTGATGATGATAAGCTGTTGAGAAAGACAGCTTTGTTCCAAACAAATTAAAAATATTTTGCCAGAGTTGAGATGTGAATTTTGGATCTCTATCACTGATAATATTTCTTGGACATCCTACATCACTGACAATACTATTCCAAAATAAAATAGCAATGTCCATTGCAGAGCTATATTTGTAGCATGGTAAGAATCTAACTCTCTTTGAGAATCTGTCCACCACTACTAACAAACAGTTGAAATTCTCCTTACCTCCTGGAGGTAATCCGGATACAAAATCCATGTTAATAGTGTGCCACCTTTCTTTTGGTTCTTCTATGGTCTGTAACAGACCATATCTTTTACCTGTAGACCTATTGGCTTTTTGACATCTTTCACAGGATTCACAATATGATCCAAAAATTTGTCTCCAGTTTGGCCACCATGCTAGGATCTTAACTCTTTCAATAGTTCTATCTTTTGAAAGATGTCCAGAAAAAACATTATCATGAAAATCACTCAAAATCATTTGTATATGATCATCATGTACTAAAACTATTGAGAAACAATGAGCAGATTTATGATATATCAAACCATATAAAAGGACAAACCTTCCTTCCAAATAACCTTTTTTCCAATCTGCATCTAATCCCTCAATCAGATCTTTTGCACTTGACTTAGATTTCAATATCTCAAGGAGCAAAGAAGTATTCTTATTATTGGTATATGAATCAATTACAGAGTTCCAGAAGCTTTCAGAAAGATTTTTCATTGAAATTCCCATAATTGGTAATGTATCTACATTATCCTCTGGGTCATAGGCTGGATTATCATTGTTATTGGGTAAAGCCCACCTAGATAGCCCATCTGCATTTTTATGTATTACTCCTTCTCTATGCACTATAGTCATGCAACCTCTCCATTGCTGGATAGCTATCTGCCACCTCAACATGTGCCTATTAGGTGTCTTTAGATTCAAAAGTGATTTCAGAGCTGTACAATCAGTAATGACCTCAAACTGGCACCCATCCAAATAATAATACAATTTCACTAAGGCCCAAACCAAGCACAAGCATTCTAGTTGTGACGCGCCATATCTCTTTTCACTATCTTTAAGTTGCCTAGATATAAAGCAAATAGTTCCTTCGACTGGTTTATCATTAACAATTTTCACTTGGTGCAATGCTGCTCCCAAACCTTCCATACATGCATCTACATAAAATTTAAATGGTTTCTTAGGGTCTGGGTGGAAAAGTAAAGGTTCACTTGTTAAACACTTTTTCAGCAACTCATAGGCGTCCATTCTTTCTGTGATCATTTTACATTGGGACTGCAGATTTTATAAAGACTAGAGGCTATGATACCAAAATCCTTAATATGTAACCTGTAATACCCTGCAAAGCCTAAAAAGCTTTGCATTTCTTTAACACTATTGGGAGTAGTTTTTAACAAAACTGCTGCCACTCTCTTCTGATCTATTTCTAAGGACAATCCATTTACAATTTTTCCGAAGGATTTTAACTCATTGAAAAAAAATGAACACTTATTTAAAGAAATTTTCATGTTCATTTTAATCACTTTCTTCAAACCAATTGACAACCTTGACATATTCTCTTCCCATGTCTCAGAAAATATTATAATGTCATCTATATATATGATTAACCAATTCTGCATCAATTCTTCATGAAATTCAGTGTACATCATTCTTTGGAAATGAGATGGTGCATTTTTGATACCAAATGGCATTCTTAGATATTCAAAAACTCCCAAGTGACAAACTATTCTCAAAAATTTTCTGCTTTCTTCATGTACAACATTTTGGTGAAACCCTTTCAAGACATCCATACAAGTGATATATTTTGCTTGATGTAATTTACTCAATGATTCAACAATCTTGGGCATTGGATACCTATCTGGTGTTTTGTAAGAGTTTAATGCTCTAAAATCACCAACCATTCTAGATTTACCATTGTGCCAAGCAATTATCACTGGGGTGGTAATGTCAACATCTTCATTAGCCCCTACTTTTCTGATGACCCCTAATTTCAGCAAAGTATTTATATGTTCTTTAAGCACCTCTCTGCTCCTAGGGCTAGCAGGAAATGGATGTTTCCTTAAGGCAGGCGGATAAGGCCTTTCAATAGTCAAATTTATTTTAACATCATGACCTACAATGGATCCAAAAGGTTCATCAACAGTAGCAAATGCTTCCTTATGGTCAAATAAAGTGTTCAGAAGACTACATTTTTCTTGGTCACTTAGTGAGGAATTGATTTTAGATTCATTGATAATTTCATTACAAAAATTATCTTTACCAAGGTGATTGACAGAATCAAGTTGTTTTTGATTAAAATAGAATTTAAAACTGTTACCAACAGTAAAATATGAAGACTTTTTACTGTGAAACAAATTGAAAGAATATTCTTTCATATAGTTATTTCCTATTATGAAATAATTCATGGGAGCATTATCAACTACTACAAATTTAATTATGAACACAAATGAAGCAAATAATAATTTGGCTTTTACTGTCCCTAAAGAAATCAATGGTCCAGAGCAACTATGTAATTTAATAGCAGGAGCATTTATAACTGATTCTTTCCAATCTGGGCAGAAGCTATCCAAATAGTTTCTGCTTACCACGTATTTGTATGCTCCACTGACCAGTAGGACCTTATAAGGCTTATCACAAAATTTCATAGTGACTAATTCATTATATGTTCTGATGAAATTTATGCAACCTATGATAGGTTCATCATCATCTTCCAAGGAACTATCTGACTCAGTCTTGTCAATACAATTATCCTGTCTACTAGAACTTTCACTACCAATGTTATTCACTTTCTTTGTTTTCTGCAGGAAAACCCTTGAGGTATGTCGTACTTTACCACAAGTATAACAAGATATCTCTGTATTGGAAGTAGGATTTTTATTAGTAGTTTTCTCCCTTTCTGTTCTGACTAAATTTTTATCTTTGGTTTGATAATTTTTCTTTCTCCCCAAATATGTATCTTCCACTATGTCCTCTAAATTATTAATCAAGTTAGAACAGTCACCATCAACTTTCATACTTGTCTTGAAAGCAAAAGAAATTTCACCGTCCATTAGTGAAAGCAGCTTAAAGTTAATACTATCTTGATCTAGCATTGGGTCAAAAGCTCTTAGCCTTTTCTTTTTCCTTGTGACCCAACTAGCAGGACTAGTGACACCAGGTACAAACTTATCATTATTAAATGAAGTCATACATTTCCTTTTCCAATTTGGTGTACCAAATTTATTGTGCAATTCCTTTTTCCAGAAGATCCAACTTTGTACTCCAACAGAATTTCTTCTATCTCTGTACCAATCTGAAGCTATACCTTTAAACAGGATACTCAATCTGCTAGTGATTAAAGTATCAGGTAAACCTGTATCTTCTTGCAAGGTATCAATCCAAGATATGAATTCTGTGTGATCATATGCTCCTTCACCTGTGAAATTAGGCCACTCACTAATCTTGGGAAGACCTTGCAGAATATGCTTAAATATCTCACTATTGTTTCCTGGTTGTTCATGAGGTGATAAAATTTTTTCTTCACCTCTATCTTTACTGATAACTTGCTTACAATCCTGAAAAAGTGGTACACTATGTCTTATCTGTTTGGTATCTTCCAATTTATTGGAGATCATTAGAATATTTTTATCCAGTCTTTCATTCAATTGTGCTATACTATTACTAAACTTATTAAATAACTCTTTAGAGTTAGAGCTCTGCAGGGAAATTTCTTTTTCAAGTAAAGTGAATTTATCATTTACTTTAATTTCCAATAGCTCCATTGAATTGCTTAACTGTATAACAGCTGATGTCAAAGAATCAGTGCTTTCTTTCATGTAGTCAGTGGATAATTTATTGGTTTTTACATTTTCATTCAAATCTGCTATCATTGTTTCCAACTTGTTCAAATCCTTATGATGCACCTTATTTAAATCAAGCTCCATAGTTTTGTTGGTCACATCTTCTAATTCTTTTATTGAGGCAGCCAAAACAGATTTAAAATTCATACTAGTTGTCATAATATTATCATATTTATGACCTATGGAAGCAAAACGATCTATACAAAATTGGTTGGCATGTACTACTGCTTTTTTAATATGTAGAGTTTCATTAAAAACAATATCACTAAATTTCTCTAACATTATTTCTGAATCTAAGGACAAAATTACTTCTTCATTCTTTTGGCCCTTTCCCCCTCCAAGAATTGATAACCTCCTTGGAGAGACCTGGCCATCCTCATCATTTCTCCATAAATGGAGTTCCTGTGTTCCCTTCTCTTTCTCATTCTCATATTTCTCTATTGATGAGGGTGGGATGGACTCTCCAAGGGAACCTGGGTGGTTGATGCTTGAGCTGACTGGTTCACTGGACTCAATCTTTTTACCTTTGATTTGGGGATCATTGGTTTCTTGATCTTTGTTGGATCCCAGTTTTCTGTCTCCCTCATCAGTTGTTCCCTTCCTATTATCTTCAGCAAAGCTCTGTAAGTTGCCAGAGCCTGAGTCAGGTAAGTTGCCTGATTCTGCACATTGTCTGCTGCCACTTCTTCCAGATATTTCATCTTGTTCTGGGTGTGGCAGGTCAGCAGATTTGCTACTCCTGGTGGAGGGCTGTCTTTTCTGGCGTCTGAACTCTCCAGCTGACACAAGGTCAGCTCCATTGCTCCTAGTAAACATAATTAAATACAAAATCAGTTTTTGAAATTATCAAAAAAAAGTGCTGATTTCTCTTATTTAATTTATTTATTTTTTATCTTATTTTTTATTTTTTTATTTTTTTATTTTTTTATTTTTTTATTCCTTGAATAACAAAAGTTAACTCACTGCGCTTTACTTCTATTTGTAATGTAGATTGAGATCTCACTGACATCTGATCAGATACAATCTGATCCGGGGCTGAGGCAGAGTCTCCTCTGCTGGAAGTCTCCTGCACAAAGCTGCGGGCCCTTTCTTTGTTTGAGGGGAGGAATGAGTTTATGGAAAATTGCTTTTAAAACACTGGAAGACCAGACTGTCAGTTGTTGATCTTCTTCTCTCTTTTTTTTTTTAATGAGTTATAACTAAAATCCGCGGACTTACTGTTTGGCAATACTTGTCGATTATTTTTGTAAGTCTGCGCGAAGGTTGAAAGAACAAAAATTCAGAATTTTGCAAGTTTCCACGTCGATTTCCAGATTTGGCAAGGTATGTGTTGCAACCTTGACGTTTATATCCTTTATGGTTTTTTCTTTTTTTTTTCAAAGAAAGGAAAAAAAAAAACCTTGATCAGCAACTTGAGAAAATGAATGCAATTTTAACTAAGAAACGCGAGGGCAAAGGCTTACCTTTGGCTATGAGTACTTTCAGTATTAGGAGGACTAAAAAAAGGAACAATTTTGATTAACACAATGCACTATATAGTATTTTTTTTTTATTAAAAAAAAAACTTATTGTCTTTGGCAATCACCTTGAATGGTGATCTGAGAAAAAACCGATCGATCTAAGCGCTTCCTGTGCTTCAGCAATCTAAAAAACCAATCAAAATAAAATTTTTTTTTTTTTAAAAAAATCTTTTAAAGAATTCGCTTTTTTTATAATTTTGATTGTAATGTTTTTTCTTTTTGTTTTTTCTCCTTACTATTTTTTTTTCTTAAAAAAATAATTTCTTGAATCGATAGTACTCACCCCAAAGTTGACCTGAGAAAAATTTAACAAGTTGCAAGTGTTTTTCTGTGATCAAAAGATTATAAAAAACAAAAAAATCAATTTTCGAAAAAAATTTTTTTTTTTATAAGTTTATTTTTGTTTTCTTTCTTATTCTTCAAAAACAATTATTCAATCAACCACACTCACTATAATTCTAGATTTGAGACAATTTAAACAGCACAAGTTTTTACTTTGCTTAAAAAAATTTTGTTTTTCTAAAAACAAGAAAACAATTTTTGAAAATTTTGGTCAATTTACTTATGTTATTTATAGATTTCTTATATATTTATTTTTTTTTTTTGAAAAAAAAATGACTTTTTATATCAAAAAGAAATTTAATCTTACTGGTTATCTGAGAAAACCTCAAACCAGTACTTAAGTGTTTAAAGCACTTCAGCAAAATCTAAAAAATTAACACCAAATTTCGAAAATTTTTGTTTATTCTTAGTATATATATTTTTGTTTTTATAAATTTTCCTGTAATTGAAATATAATTTCAAGTTGATTAACAGGGATTCTTACTTTAACAGGCCAAAAAGTTGATAATTTGTTTCAAAAGGAGATGTGGCCCCCAATTGTCAGAGTATTGCCTCTATTGCTATAGTAGCTGTGGTAAATACCTGCAAAAAAAAATAATAATAATTGCCAAATATCAGTTTTAATGATTACACTGATAATATCAATAAAAACTCAACTGATAGTAAGTTATCAGGAGTAGAAAAGCCACACCTTGAACCTCTAAAGAGATAAGGGGCCTAGCTTTAATAAATAAAGCTCAAAGGAGACTTGCTTACACAAGGAAGCTCACACCCTTTATGATAGCCTGAGAAGGACTATAACTCCAATAGGACCTTGGACTCAAAATTGAAGTTGATTTTTTGATTGATAATATAATAAGATGTTTAATTAAAAGGCCCCAGTCAATCCTCTTGGTGGACTAAGTTGGATGGGCTTGTTAATATGCACTATCTGGTTTATAAAATACAATGAGAAATAGGTCTTGTAGGGACAAGACCCTCCTCTTTTATATTGAAAGAGTCCTCAGGGGGACTCAGGGAATCATCAGGGGAGTACACCACTGTCCTAGATTTGGTCTCCAGTGGCTCAGAGCCCCAAGAAATCATCCCCAATGTATAATAACATTTACATACTCATTGGGGTCTATTTTTGAGGTAAGGTTGTAATTTATTTACTCAGAAGTTTGAAGTGATGGGGGGAATCACCCCAGTCACTTATTCTCCTTCAAGAGGACGCTTTCAAGGCTTCAGAATCGATTTACTTACCCTCTAACTCTCTTTAGATCTATCAGAGCAGGTGTTCAAAGAATTACAACCATATTATTAGATATTCTTAATCCACGTAGATATGTATACTCTGGGTAAGTATTCCCCCAGAATTTATCTGCACCAGGGGAGTTTCCTAGCTTCTGAGTGTGCGCGTATCCACCATGATTAACTTCTTGAAAGTTATCTACAAGCTGGAAGGAGAGTTCTTAGAAAATAATTTACAATTCACCTAAAAATCTGGGTTATGGTAGATAAGGATTATTGCAGAATACAGTTTCCACAGAGGGAAATCTTTAAGGACATTAATTGTAAATCCAATTGGAAGCTTCCAGAGGATTTTAATCTAGATTAAAGTTATAAGATCTCCCATAAATTATAATATAAACCTTCAAGGTTTTATGGGATGATTTCTAATATTAAGACATACTATAAAAATATGATTATATGAAACTTTATGTCAAAAATATAGATATGTAATGGACTAATGGAGGCTTGAACACCCTACCTAGGTACTCCGAAGGGTACTAAGACATTTCTTAACCACTATACTACCAAGACTTGTGAGTTGGGCAGCCTATAGGACACCAATACATGTCTCATGGATGACAAAGCCAAATTCCTTAAGAACCTTAGTTCTGAATCTGTGGCAGCTTTCCTTCATGAGAATTGGACGATGAGTTACGGTTTGGCTCAATCTTATTCTACTGATGGTGGCTCGGAATTTTGTGGAAAACATGCTGAAATGATCCAATTGCTCCCTGGACAACATAGAGTTACTACTCCCTATTATCCTGAAGGACAAGGCATGGTGGAAAGAGGCCATGCTCCCTTGAAGGCTGCTATGGTTAAACTGGCTGGTGAAAGTGGCAAGAATTGTCAAAAGTTTCTTCCCTTGGTCCTCTCCTCTGATCAAATTTCCACCAAGGAAACCACTGGCTAGTCTCCTTATGAAATCATTTTTGGTCAAAGGGCTGTTCTTCCTCTTGATCTTGAAATGGAGTCTTTCTTGGGCATCTCTTGGGAAAAAGTTTCTTCAACTTTTGACCTATCAGTTTCCAGATCAAAGCAACTGAAGCGAAGTGAAGATATTTTTAACAAAGCTTATCATAAGATGATGGAATCAAGAGCAAAATCAGTTCAGTATTGGGAAGATAAACATCTAAATTGAATCAGAGATCCTTTAAACCCTGGTGATCTGGTATTGGCTTATAATCAATCTTTAGAGACTCAGTGGGGAAAACTTTTTTCAAATTGTTGGAATGGTCCTTATAGAGTGGTTTGTCATGTTAGAGGTGGATCTTATGTTTTGGAAGAACTGGATGGTACTCAGTTGGCCAGAAGGTTCTCTGCTGATCAAGTTAAGATATTTTATTGTTGTGTGGGCAATTTGGGTTCAAAGTAAGTCGTCCCAATTGTGCACTACCAGGGTCTTCTGCTGCGTTTTGTTGTAAAAACTTTACTTTATGCCACATATTTGAGCACCTGGGATGCCTTTTCTTTTATCTTCTCCACGTTTTAGGCTCTTTTTGATGGATCAAGATGGGTTTCAACATTTTTTTTTTACTTAGGGGATTAAGGAACGGCCAATTATTTTCTTTTTTTCTTTTTCATGTTTTCAAAATTACAACGCAGACTAGGGACAGTCTGTATGTTGGGGAGAGATGTGGTGAACCATTTGGGACACCTTGGGAAAAGAATTCAAAAATTTAAAAAAAAAAAAAAAAAAAAAAAAACTGTCCTAGTCGTGTCGCTCCTCCTCCTCCTCATCCTTGCGCGTCGTTCATCCTCATCCTTGCGCCTTGCTCATTTCTCATCCTCATCCTCATTGCTTCGCTTTTCGCTCATCCTTATCCTCTTCCTCGCGGGTTGCTCATCCTCATCCTCATCCTCATTGCATTGCTCGTTGCTCATCCTCATCCTGGCGTGTCACTCATCCTCATCCTTGCGCGTTGCTCCTCCTCATCCTCGTTGCTTGCATCCTTCTCATCCTCATTGCTCGCATCCTTGATTGCTTCCTCACTTTCATTGCAACCATCAGTCTTTCATCATGACCCTCCCCATCGCTTGGCCATGCGCAAATCATTGCCTTCCCTCTCATCATTGATTCATCTATCATGGCTTCCTCATCATCACCACCATCACCGCTTGTGAGCAAGGATCATTGATCACATCAACCCCATTGCTCATCATCAAAACCATCCAATTTCTTTCTTTCTAACACCCCTCCAGATTTGGATGGGAGGGGGTGTTGCATTGTTACTAGGTGTGCAAACTTCCGCACGGACTTTTGCAAGCAACAGGCAGGGGTGAGAATCTCTCACCCCAGTCTGGAAGATTGGTAGAAGGGAACCAGGCCTCCCCAAGCTTGAGCCTCATCATTGCGAAAAAAAAATTCATTTGTGTTATCCAATTGTAAATAGTTACAGGGCTCTCTAGCCTATAAAAGGAGGGGCTCTCCCCTGCTTTTTTCCAAAATCAATCCTTCCCACTAACAAGAATTATGAGCTTCTGATCCAAGAGCTCCTTCCTTTGTGAAATTGATAACTTATCCAGATATATCTTTTGATTATTCCTTGATCCTTATCCCTTACCCTTGACTTTTTTTAAGTCCAAAACTCTGATCTGCCCTTATGTGGCCCTGTTCCTTATCACCAACCATAGCCTTTCTGGTTGAAGAAGAATTCATTAAATTGAATTCTTGAGTGTGTTATACCACTCTTGATCCCTTTTTCTGAACATTATTTGGTCTAGATCATTCATTTGATTGTCTTTCTGGACCAGTCATGTTTGACTAAGAGGTTTTATTAAGTTTAAACCGGGAGTGTTAAACCTCCCTTTAATTATTCAAGTTGCATTCTGCCACACTATTCTTGAATCCTTGAGAAGTGTTGGGTTACATTTAGTCCAAAATTGTTTCTTTTTGTTTCAGTGATCCATTAAAATATTGCATTGTCTTGTGCATCCACCCACCGTTATCTGGTACCCTTCAAGCGTGTCACACAACCACCCCAGGTACTATAGGGCAATTCTTAGATGATTGCGAGCGCAAAGGAATGCTGAGTGCAAGGGCAAGTGCAAATAGGGTGACTCAGTTGCAAAGTGCGAACTTGGTTATGCCACTCAACAAATGGCAAGAGGAATGGAATGTGTTCCAAAAGAGGAAACTCAACCTGATTCCAATGTGATAACTAGATTGTAGCAAAATGCAAGAACTTATGAAATTAACTAACTGAGGAGACAATAATCAGGCAAGCGGATAGCCCTTATAAGATAATCCAAAGTGACTATATACAACCTGGTGGTGAGCTAGCTACAGTTGAAAGCGGTGAGGCAATGAATGACAGGAATGGGATAGGAAATGAAGCAGTAGTACAACCATATCCAAGGTCATGGCGTAAGTGCAAGACAATAGAATCTGAGAATAACATTGTATGATGAATTGGAACAGGAGCAAATGACATTGAAGGTAATGCAAATGAGAAGTAATAGTGTATGCAGGGTAGGGACTAGTCCAATTGCAAACTGTACAGTAATGATGGCTTAGTTAGACGTAGATGCGAACTTACAAACAGTGCGTGACCAAAGATGGAAGTCCAAGGCTGTTGATTGGCCAGGGAAGGAGATTTGATCTCATAATGGATGGCCGACTGGTATGGAGTTAACCGCGAAGTTTGCAAGTATATACTGAGTTGGTTGCCAAGATTGGAAGGTCAACGCAAGCCAGAGGAAGTAGCAGATTGCACCATTGATGTTGTTCTTTTTTTGTGTCACGCTTATAGACTGAAGTATATGGTACTGAGGAGAGGAAATGTCAAAGTGATGAAGACAATAATTCCTAAGTGCAAGGCGTGACAGTTTCCCGGGTATAAAGACACAAGCTCCTGCAAGCGTTCAGATAAATTTTCCCATTGATTTCAAGTAGTTAATAAATACTGTATACCCTTTACGCATTATTTAATTCATTACTCAATAGATTTATAAATTATATAAGATTTTGTCATTGTTGTCCCGCTGTTGCAAAAACTGTATCCGTCAAAACAAGCAATGTGTCCCCAGTACTGCCGTCCAAGGCCTTTGAGGCAAGTGCGAGCAATGTCGCCTTTGCAAAGTAGCCTTCAATTTCCCTATAGATGTTGAGTTGACTGTTGATGGTCCTGCGGAGTCATTGAGGGAGATGCGGAGTCATAGGTCCGCACCAAGGGTTAACTACAAGATACCACCATTGCCGGAGATCAAATACTTGGGGACTTGAGTTTGTGGTGAGTACTAATCAGGACTGACTAATGATAATAAAGATAGTAACTAAATTTTGCTTGTCTTGCTAGTGTTGCCCTGTTTCCAAAGATACACCACTAACACACCACCACCACCACCACCTTACTGGAGTCCGCCAACTGAACTTCTGGGGGCCCAGATGAATGCCAAGGTGCGAGATGAAGTGCCTGGTGCGGAACTGGTTGGGTCATAAAGGAAAGAAATTGATTTGAATTGATTGCTGTACTAAGAGCTGAAGAAAGATCAAATCAAGAGAAGATGAGACCAAAAGAATAGCCCACAGATCACGATGATATTAAATACAAACAGGAAATGATGACTGCAAAGGTCATTATCAGACACAATGGTGATACGGGAAATGATAAATTGATAGGATCTTGAGGTTGAAGGGTGATTCAAGCAGGATTGGCTAAGATCAAGCAGATAGTGAGAATTTGAGATGAGAATAAGATGGTCAAGAGATGAATCTCACCAGGCATGATTTCAGGTAGGGAGCAGAGGTTGAAAGAAAGAAAATGGAAATAAGAATAAAACAAAAAATATGGAAGATAGATATTGAGATCTGAGAAAACACTAATTAGATTGATTCAGTTGAGCGTGTTTGACAAGATCAAGCTTTGAGGTTGTGTCAAGTCAGGTGGTCATCATTGTCAGACAGATTCTATTGGATCATCCAAGGTCTAGTTATTCAAGATTTAGTTCAGTGAGTCTTCCGTTGAGTAAATTGCGATTGTGTGTGCAAGAAAGAGATGCCCTGGGTCAGGTGAAACCTCACTGCCGTGAAATCTCAACTTGCCCCATGCCTGGAGAGATGAAGACTCAAGAAAACTTCATGGGTCAAAAAGAAAAGAAAAGAAATAGAACAACAGAAAATGAGAAAAAAGAGAAATTGAAAAATTACAGGAATCAAGAGGATAGAGGCAAAGAGAAGGAGAGCTGAAACCGTTTAAGACCTGCTTGATCTGAGATTTTGGTGAGAGCATCAGCAGGCATCTCTTCCGACTTGATGAGCACGATTGAGATGTTCTTAGACTTCAGCTCCTCTCTCATGCCTTTGGTCTTTAGATCAAGGTGGCGGGTTTTTGAGTTTGAACCAAACTGTTCAAGTTTGTCAATCAAACCACTATTGTCCGTGTGAATGATAATGGGAGAAACTTTGGTGCCAAAGATCTTGCAGGTGAGGGATTGAATCCAAGTTGATTCTTGAAATGCGTTGACAAAATAATTGAGTTCAGCATTGGTGGAACTATACATGATATTCTTCTGTTTGCAGATATTCCATGAGACCACGCACCCGTAAACCGCGCAGAGATAACCCGTTTGAGATTGTCTGGTGTTAGGGTCATCCGCCCAGGATGCGTCCAAAATAAGCGGAGGTCAGAGAGCCTGCGTTGTCAACTCTCAAGCAAAGCTTGATGTTGGAAGTTCCTTTCAGGTACTTCCAGGTCTTCTTTAATTCATTCCAATGTGAAATACCTGGTTTGACATTAAATCTCAATAAACTGGATACGGCAAAAATTATGTTGGGCCGCGTGTAGCACGCAATGTGATTGAGCAATCCAATTGCTGATTGGTAGTTAATATTTAATGCCTTGAATTGTTCGAATTTGTCGTCAGTCGCAGGCGTGAGTTGCCAATTCGGAGTGAGAGGAGATTTGCTGGTTTTGGCATCTTCCAAACCCAGTTCTTTGAGACCCCTTTCAATATGTTTTGGCTGGCTTAGAAGAATTTCATTGTGATTTATATCTATTCGCATGCCAAGGATAGTGTCAGGATCCTTCGGGTCGAGCCAGCAAAACGGCTCAAGAATTTCCTTTCAAATTCTTTGCCATCGCCAACCAGAATGAGGTCATCCACATGAAAGAAAATCCGAGATTTACCATCCCTCAACAAGTAAATACAGGGATCACAGGAAGATTTGTCAAAACCTACTTATCTAAACCAGCCGGTGATTGTTTCATACCAGTTTTTTGGGGCCTGCTTCAAGCCGTACAGTAACTTGCGGAGCTTTAAAAATTGACATTTTCTTCCTCATCCCTTGGGAGTTTGAATTATTACTTCTTCATCAATTGGTGAATGAAGGAACATGCTTTTGACGTCAAATTGCCAAATCTTTAGTTTTGTCTTGAGCGCGTAGAGGAGGAGAAGTCTCAACGTAGAGGGTTTGCCTGTTGGAGCAAATGTCTCTGAGTAATCCAAAACCTCAACCTGATTGAAGCCTTGGACACAGAGTTGGGCCTTGTATCTGACCAGATCTCCATGACAATCTTGTTTGATTTTGAAGATCCAAGTAGTCTTGAGAGCATTCTTTGGTGCGGGACTGTTGTATTCATCCCAGACGTGGAGATCTTCAATTGAATCCAGCTTTATGTCCATTGCGTTCATCCACTCTCGGCATTCATCGCATTGAAGGGCATCCTTGTAGGATTTGGGTTTTTAAAAATGAAAGAAAACGTACCGCTGAGGCGGCCTGACTTGCAATCAATCTTGAAGGACCCGCCGCGTGGGTGCCAGAGCCTTTTGATTAGCATGACTGGAGTCTAGAGTCACTGTTGGACTTTTCAGAGCAGGCGGTGATGGTTCTTCAGATTTGTCCGATGATTTGCAGATTGATTCAACTTTGTCAGCTGTGCTGATTGAGTTGTCAGATCTATTGCAATAGTCCGACCATGGAACTTGACAATTGAGACAATCTTCAGGACAGTGATCAGAAACAGGAGTCGGATTGATGATATCATTTTCTGGTTCAATATCAAAGTTGGATCCACTTAGTCTTGGTGGAGGCATGTGAAGGAATCTGACGTGCTTAGATGAGATAATAGAACCAGACTTAGTTAAAATTCAATATGAATGAAGGTGTTGATTGAAGCCTACTATAGTGCCTTCTTCACCTTTTGAGTCAAATTTTAGACCTTTCTCTCTTTTATTGATTAAGAAAATAAAAGGATTACCAATGGGTTTCAGAAAAGAGGAAGGAAGAACTCTACCGTGCATCTTCTCCCAAGGAGTTACCGTTTTGCCCTTCAGAGGGATGTGATTAAGCATTAGACAGCATCCCTTTACTACGTCATGCCACACTGAGGGGGGAAGCAGCCATCATTGAGGGTTGCTTGGGTAGATTCAATGATAGTTTGGTTTGCTTGCTCGGCCCGTCCGTTATGTTCTGAATGATATGGTTCTGAGATGATGTGAGAGATGTGTCTGTCTTCCAGGAAAGAAGAAAGCTTTTGATTAACAAATTTGGTCCCTCCATCGGAGCAGACCTCAGATGGATAAACCCCTTGTTGATGATGTTCCTTCTTGAGTAAGCTAATGATAACATCGGCGGTCTCATCTTTTGAGGCAAGACGGAAAGCTGCAAGATATCCGCTGGTGTTGTCAACTAAAGACAGGATGAACCTGTGACCAGACTTTGATGAAGGTCAAATTTGTCCCATGAGATCAAGGTGAATGCAATCAAAGACTTTTGAGGATCTAGTGGAAGTGTGATTGAAGGGAGATTTTGTGATCTTGCTTCTAACGCAATCCACGCACTGAAATTTGTTTTTGATGTCACAAGGTATATGTTGAATTAGAGGTGCAAGCCTTGACAGAAAAGCATGTCCATATTTTCTATGAGTCTCAAGTAGAGCTTCTTCAGGCGTACAAGAGATGGACAAGAAAAGAGAATTTGACAATGAGAGAGGATTGCAAGAGGGAGTCGGAAGAGTGTAGAGATTACTTTGATTTTTCCAGTGAGGACTTCTTTACCTGAGTGAGTCACGGAAAACTTGGTCCCACTGGAGTTAATCATGCACCCCTTGCCATTCAGAGCGCCGGCACTAATCAAGTTGATGGTAACATCAGGCACATAGAAAGCCTCCCCGAGTTCAAGCGTGAGATTATTCCAGTGGAGTATAACTGTGCCCTTCCCTTTTATAGGTAAACTTGTGCCTTCCTTTCCCGTCTTGATAGGATCTCCGAAGTAGGGCTCCATCTTGATTAAATAGCAACTATTGTTGATCATATGGACAGATGCTCCACTATTGAGAAGAAACCATTGATTTGGATCCCCGTGTTCAATCCACGAGTTGAGTAGAGCAAGGTAGTGAGCTGAGTGAGATTCAAGTTTTGCCTTTGAGCCGCCCTTCTTTGCTTTCCATTTCTCCTGGTTTTCTCTCCACCACTCTGGAGCTATCTCGAATGTAAGTGCCAACAATCTCTGGCCGAGTGGTTCCTGTCTTGGCCAGGATGGTGGTAGCCTTCTACGCATTGCTTTGGATCCAATCCCTTGGTAGAAGTTGAGTGAGATGTTGACTTTCCTCCGAAAAGAGCAATGTCCCCCTTTTACCGAGAGCTTGCAATGGAGGATTGAGCCATTGATTCATTATTAAATTGAGTGAGGTGATTGAGCACGAATTGACTGATAGTTCTTTATCCAAGTGCATTATCTGCCTTTTGAAATCATCCATAGTCAAGGGAAACTTAAATAGAATGAGATAAGCTACAATGTTGTCTGGGAGCTTGATGCCAACCTTGCCCATCTTCTTGAGGCAAACCTTAACCTTTGTGATGAAATCAACAATATTGTCAGGGTTGAAAGATAGATAAAAAAGGCTGTTGAAGACTCTGGCTCGGTTTGAGGCCTGTGACAAAGCGTATTTGTGGATGATTGCCTTCCATAGAAGTTTAGCAGAGTTCCTATTTTCGACGGTGATGATGTTCTTGTGTGCTGTAGAATTTAGTTTTGAAATGATAAGAAGTTTTAATTCATTGTTGACAGAAACATCCAGTTCAGTAGTCTCATCGTTCATAGCCCCAGTGCATCCTCAAACGTCTAACACGGCATCCATTTTGTCTCTCCATATTCCATAGTTGTTGTCTCTGAGTAAGGGAATAGTTTTGAGTGCAGTATTGAGCATTGTTTGCTTGAAAGTATCCATGACGCCCGGTTATTAGGATCCTCTCTTAGTTGAGTATTTGGCGGTAGAGCAGGTTCAACGGTCCTTTTGGCTTTTAACCGTAAAGGAAAGAAATTGATTTGAATTGATTGCTGTACTAAGAGCTGAAGAAAGATCAAATCAAGAGAAGATGAGAAAAAGAAGAATAGCCCACAGATCACAATGAGATTAAATACAAACGGGAAATGATGACTTCAAAGGTCATTACCAGACACAATGGTGATACGGGAGATGGTCAATTGATAGGATCTTGAGGTTGAAGGGTGATTTGAGAAGGATAGGCTAAGATCAAGCAGATAGTGAGCATTTGAGATGAGTAGAAGATGGTCAAGAGATGAATCTCACCAGGCATGATTTCAGGTAGGGAGCAGAGGTTGAAAGAAAGAAAATGGAAATAAGAATAAAACAAAAAATAGGAAGATAGATATGGAGATCTGAGAAAACACTAATTAGATTGATTCACTTGAGAGTGTTCAGCAAGATCAAGCTTTGAGGTTGTGCTGAGTCAGGTGGTCATCATTGTCAGACGGATTCTATTGGATCATCCAAGGTCTAGTTATTCAAGATTTAGTTCAGTGAGTCTTCCTTTGAGTAAAGTGGGATTGTGTGTGCAAGCAAGAGACGCCCCGGGTCAGGTGAAACCTCACTGCCGTGAAATCTCAACAGTTCATAGCCAAGGAAGCAAGGGAGGAAGAAAGGGACAAAGTGGAAAGAGGATTGGGAGATGGAGAAGATGGAAATGGAGGGAGAGAAGGAACGGAGCAAGAAGAGGAGGGTGTAACGGAAGAATTAGGAGAAGGGAATGGAGGAGATGGAAGGGGTAGAGTAGATGGAACGGAAGAAATGGAGGGCCAAGGAAAAGCAGATCCGGTGCGAGTCTTAGGACCGGTCAAAACTGATGCGAGGCGGCTGACGGGAAAAATTGGAGAAGGTTTGTTGGGAGGCCAAAGGAAGAGAGCGTACAAAGAGCTCTTGGAGGAAGGTGGATGGAATGCTTGGCCAAAGCAAGCTCAAATTGCAAGGTGCAAGGAAATCTTTGAGAGGCATATTGTAACAGAGGTGCTGGTTCTCCAAAGGATGTCCGCACTGATTGATGATGAAGACTTGGATTCTTTTCAATCCATGGTTGCGGAATTGACTGAAAATTGGGAGGACGTGGAGAAGGAAGTGAAAGAAACCTTGTAACTTATTATGATAAATATATATATATATATATATATATATATATATATATATATATATATATACATATATATATATATACATATATATATATATATATATATATATATATTTAATAAATAAATTTTTCTCTTTTTTTTTTATATATATAAGGAATGGAGTTTTATTTAGTAGGAATGAGAGGGGGGACGAGAAGAAGGAATAAAACGGTGAGATGAAGGAATTAAATGATGGAATGATGATTTAGGATGAAATGAGGTTGGATGAGATAAAATGTGGAATGGAATGGGATTGGATGGGATGAGATGTGGAATGAAATGAGATTGGATTAGATAGAATGTGGAATGGAATGGACTGGGATTGGATGGGATGGAATGTAGAATGTAAAGGGATTTGAAGTTGCAATTGAAGGGATTGAATTTGTTCAAGGAAATTGGTAGCAGGTTGAGAAGGTGCTACGTGAAGGGAAGAGAAAGTTGGGTTTCTACCATAAAGAGTTTGGAAGGGCAACTTTTTGGTGGAGGAATGAGTAGAGTTGTTGTAGGCAAATTCAGCTAGTGGGAGCCATTGCGGCCAGTTGTCTTGTTGATAGGCAAAATACATTCAAAGATATTGTTTGAGAATCTGATTAACTTGCTTGGTTTGCCCATCCGTTTCCGGGTGGTACGCCGTTGATAAATTGCCAGTGATCTTCACATGTTGGCATAGCAAGGTCCAGAAGCTTGAGAAGAACAGAGATCCACGATCACTAACTATATTATCAGGGAGACCATGTTTTGAAAATACATATTCTATGAAAAAGTTAGCTAAGTCTTCTGAAGAGGCAGTCACATTACTGCGCAGAAAAAAAGCCATCTTTGAGAAGCAATCTTCTACTACTAGAATAGCATCATATCCACTAGAAGAAGGTAATTGAGAGATGAAATCCATAGGAAGCGAGTGCCAAGGACAAGGCAGAATTGGAAGTGGCTGAAGAAGCCCATACTTCTGGTTTTTCAAGGACTTGTTAAAATTGCAATCATAGCACGCGTTAACATAGTCTTTTACTTCTTTGGTCATACCAGGCCAGGAGAAGTCTTGTGCAATCAATTGGTAGGTTTTATCCTGTCCATGATGACCAGCAAGCGGAGAATTGTGCCGTGACTTGAAGATATCTAACTTAATGCAAGAATTATATGGTACTACTATACAATCATCATAGACTAAAAAGTCATTATCATCAATACTGTAACTACTATCTAATAAGTTCGCACTCTTGCAAAGTTTGATGCACTTGGGATCAACACGTTGAGCTTGTCGGAGTTCGGAAGCCAAATCTCATAAGTGAGCAATGATCAAACTGAGTTGGGCAGATTGGGTTGAGAAGAGTGTCCTAACGTTTTCAAGGTTGTTTTTGGGGAAGGTGCTCCCCCCCCCCTGGATAAACATTGCCCCAACGTGATAAAGCATCAGGAACTACCGCTTGTTTCCCAGGAAGGTACGTGATTGTAAAGTGGAACTCAGAGAGGTATTTGGCCCATCGTGCCTGTCTACGTGTGAGGACTTTTGAGCTCATGAAATACTTTAAAGAATTATGATCAGTTAAAAACTCAAACAATTCTCTAAGGCTCAAAAGGTATGAATGCCATTTCTTTAAGCAATAAAAGATTGCAAGAAGTTCCTTGTCATGAATCTCATAGTTAAGCTCTGCAGCAAGAAACTTGCAAGACTCAAAAGCTACGGGATGAAAGAGAGAAGTGGAGGAAGAGAACTGCAAGATTACTCCTGCAATTGCATAGTCCCTTGCGTCTGTTTTGACAATAGTGTGAGCTAGCTCGTTGAAGTGAGCGAGTATTGGAGCAGTGGTGAACACTTTCTTCAGAGCTTCAAACTCCAAAGGAGCTTGTTCAGTAAAAACAAAATGAGTTTCTTTTTGAAGAAGGTTAATAAGATTCATGTTTTTTTCGGCGTAAGGCTGAATGAACCTCCTACAAAAATTACTGAAACCAAGGAAAACTTGAAGGGATTTAACGGAAGAAGGTGGGGTCCAGTCCAATATGCATTTGCTTTTGGCTGGGTCCATTGATAGTCCTTGCTGCAAGACTACAACACCTAGAAACCAAAGAGAAGAGGAATGGAATTCGCACTTAGAGGATTTTGCAAACAGGTCATTCTTGCAAAGTTGCTGCAGCACCTCTCCCACATGTGCAATGTGATCTTTGAGGTTCCTCGAGTAGACTAGTATATCATCTAGATATACCACAAGGTATTTACCTACAAGATTGGAGAAAATGTTGTTGACAAAATGTTGAAAGGTGGAAGGAGCGTTACAGAGGCCAAAAGGCATGACGGTATACTCATAACTGCCAAACCAGGTTCTCATTGCGGTCAAATACTCATGACCTTTCATAATGTGAATTAGGTTATAGGCACCTCGAAGGACACAACCACCCCATGTACTTTAGGGCAATTCTTAGATGATTGTGAGCTCAAAGGAATGCAGAGGGGGAGGGCAAGTTCCAATAGCATGACTCAGTTGCAAAGTGCAAACTTGGTTATGCCACTAGACAAACGGCAAGAGGAATGGAATGGGTTCCGAAAGAGGAAACTCAACCTGAGTCTGATGTGATAACTAGATTGTAGCAAAATGCAAGAACGTATGAAATTAACTTATTGAGGAGGCAATCATCAGGCAAGGGGATAGCCCTTATAAGGTAATCCAAAGTGACTAGATACAACCTGATGGTGAGCTAGCTACAGTTGAAAGCGGTGAGGCAATGAATGACAGGAACGGGATAGGAAATGAAGCATTAGTACAACTATATCCGAGGTCATGGTGTAAGTGCAAGAAAATAGAATCTAAGCGTACAAATTTATGATAAATTGGGACAGGAGCAAATGACGTTGAAGGTAATGCAAATAAGAAGTAATATTGTATGCAGGGTAGGGACTAGTCCAATTGCAAACTGTACAGTAATGATGGCTTATTTAGACGTAGATGCAAACTAACAAACAGTGCCTGACCAAAGATGGAAGTCCAAGGCTTTTGATTGGCCAGGGAAGGAGATTGGACCTCATAATGGATGGCCGACTGGTATGGAGTTAACCGCGAAGTTTGCAAGTATATACTGAGTTGGTCGCCAAGATTGGAAGGTCAAAGGGAGCCAGAGGAAGTAGCAGATTGCACCATTGATGTTGTGCTTTGTTTGTGTCACGCTAATAGACTGAAGTAGATTGTACTAAGGAGAGGACATGTTGAAATGATGAATACAATAATTCCTAAGTGCAAGGCGTGACAAAGTGCTTGATTGCAGAGAGTTGGGCAGGTTCATCGAGAACCTGGAGGTTTATTGGGTTTAAGTTGATTGCTCCCAAGCACCTGCTGACTAACAGAGTTATTAGCGTGTGGGTGCCATTACTTACAACTTCTTTGATCTATTGGGCTCTGAGAAAACATAAACTTATTTTGTTCAAAGTCATTCTCCTCATCATCTTGGTTCAGGTGGTGCCGCTTCCCCCTCAGCTATTGTTGCCATTGACTTATCCCTATCCCATTTGATTCCTCATTGACAGAGGTTACTGGACCTTGATCCTGGTAACATTCAAATATTTTTGTAACACTCAGGAAGGCAGCCTAAAAAAGCACCTATCCCCTCCACAGAACTGCCAATTCCCTGCGCCTTTTGGAGTCTTACACCGTTTACTTTAGCTTGCCCAAGGGCTTTTTTGAATGGCTAAAAGAAACAAAGCAAGAAACATACACTAAGGATTCAGCTCAAGCTCTTATCAAAAAACCTAGTGAGTTTATTGTAAAACTTAAGAAGACACTATACGGCCTAAAAGAAGCGGCTAGAGGGTGGTACACCACAATGGTCAAGTGGTTCATGAGACACAGGTATAGAATTAGCAACGCAGATCCATGCTTGTTTATATCCAAACAAGGGGACCTAGCGTTTGTGTGGGTAGATGACCTAATCTTGGTTGGAGAAAACACAGACAACCTTATCCAAAGCCTTGGGAAATATTTTGAAGTAAAAGATTTGGGAACAGCCCAGCACATCCTGGGAATGAAAATCAATTACCTATCCAACGGGAAAATGTTTATCAACCAAACACATTATATTAAAAACCTTGTTAAGGAGTATGGGCTTGAGGATGGAAAGGTGACCGGGATGCCAATGCATTCAAATATCAAATTAATCAAAGCCACCAAAGATGAAAGCAAAGAGTTCAAAAAAAGGGGTTTGGATTACCGTTCAGCCATTGGCTTGCTGGGTTATCTGCCACAGTGCACAAGAGCGGTGTGGTGCCCCATCCTGGACACCCTGGCCAGTGCGGAGATTTTAATTTTTTTTTTTATGATTTTTCCTTATCATCACTCATAGGCATCCTGATCCTTAAAAAAAAAAAAAAAAAAAAAAAAAAAAATGACATAAGAATCAAAAACAATACATAACTACTAGGAGTAATCCTCAATCATACTCATCATGATCCTCTAGTTAAACTTGAACTCAACACCTCCAGCCTGATCTTAATGTATCATTTGTCCAGTCCAGACCTATGACTGACCTTGTAGAGTTAAAACTTGTCTCAAAACCAGTTGAATTTCCTTCAGCACACTCCTTTTGTTGTCCCAATCTCTCAATATGCCCAACCCACCATCAAATTTTGTAAAGCCCTCCACGTTACCATCCTCGCTCAGCCCTCTTCAGACAGCCCCTTGGAACACCCAACACCGTGCTTATTAATGCCCACCGCCAATTGTTGTTCTTTCCCCCAAACATTTGAACACCGCCCTGCTCTTCAAATCACCCTTGCCCAAGATTTCAACCTCAGGTTCTTGACCTAAATCCCCTGTTGAACCGCTGGATTCTCCTGCCTTCTTGAAGGGAGACCTTAACTTTAAACCTTTCAAGAGCAAGCAGCCCAAGCCATTGCTGAATGGGGTCCATCCCCTACGGGGGCTCATTTCCCACAAAACAACGCTCACCTGCTTACCCAGCGCCAGAATCAAGCTGGCCCTAGCCATTCAAATTTGAAAATATTAACTGAGCTGATAAACCTGAACCAGGCTAATTCATTTCACAGGAAGACAAAGTAGTATGAGAACCAACATAGGATGACTCTTAGGCAGAAATGAAAAGGAACAAACATAGGAAGTATCTCTACAAGCAGGGTTATGGCCCTTTCAAGGACTATGTAGAGAGTAAGCGCGTTCTGGTTATTTGACAAATCCACAAATGAGATTGAAGAAGGTCAGTTATTCAAGTCCTGATGTTGAGTTGAAGACTAGGTCAGTCGTGAGCCTACCTTGCTGTTGGAAATTGAGGATGGTCGGATTGCAAGTTTGAAGTTGAGTGCCTTACCAGTCTGTGGTTGAAGATTTTGAGCAAGGAGGTGAGGAAGCAGAGATGATTGAGACAAGCCAGACCAGACCAAGCAGGTACAAGGTAAGGGCTCCCCACAAGGGATTACAGGACTTCTGAGAGACAGATGGTAGACAACTGGAACTCAGGCTACAACAGGTGACATCTAAGTACAAAGTAGACGTGGGACAGGAAAACAGAAAGAACCCAAGACATGAGAGAAGAAAGGAAAAAGACTGAAGGGCCCGGTGTGGCAGGTACATGGGTTGGGTGCTGCATAGTTCAGAGCAATAGTTAACACGCCACCTCAACTCAACATCAGGATTGATCTGATGCCCCAACATAATTGGCCAACCAATTCACCGCGGTAGTAGCCGCGGCTTTGGTGAGGGAATCCGCCAAAATATCTTGAGACAAAATTAATTTTATGTTTATCAGTCCATCTTTCCAGTCGTTTCAAAGGCTTTTCAGCTTGATTTCAATGTACTTGGCTTGAGACTTACAACCAAACTTCTTTATCTTGTCGTTCAACCCTTTGTTATCAAGGAGATGGATGGGTGAAAGAGGTGCAGTTCTCCAGATTTCCCCAATCAGATGATTGATCCATCTACCCTCTAGGTGACCAGCTGAGAGAGCATTGCATTCTGACTCGGTGGAGGAGTGGGCTATGCTTTGTTGCCGTTGACTGGTCCAGTAGATTGGGGAGCCCTTCAGAAGACAGATCAATCCAGTTTGCAACAGACGAGTCGTGGGATCATCTCCACACGTGGCATTGCTATAGATAACAAGCTGAGCTGCGGGAGTCCTGGCGCGAAATACAAGTTGGTAATTGATGGTCTTGAGCAGATACCTCCAAAAGTGCTCGACCTCTTTCCAGTGGGAGATGCCAGGGTTTTTGGAGAAGCGCGCTAGACTTGACACAGAATAGCTGATGTCTGGTCTTGCAAGGGTAGCAATGAAATTGAGTCGTCCAATTGGAGATCTGTAGCTCTTATTTAACTTCTTGAAAGCCTCAGCGTCTTCATCAGAGGCAGGTAGGAGATGCAACCCAGAAGTGCATGGATTGTTCATTGGTTTGGCATTGAGTAAGTCCATTTCTTCTAGTCCTTTCTTGATGTGATTCGGTAGAGAAACGGAGATACAGTCCCTACCAATATCAACTTTCATTTCCAACAAGGTGTCAACCTCATGAGCAGAGGAATCTTTAAACCGCTTGAGAAATTTAGTTTTGAAGCCTTCTGCGTCACCGACAACAACTAGGTTTTCAACGTGAAAGAACAGAGCTGTGATGTTGTCCTTATGAAGATAGAGACATGGATTGCTGTTGCTTTCTTCAAATCTGTTGTCTTTGAACCAAGATCTCAGGGTCTTGTACCAGTTGAGAGGTGCCTGTTTTAGGCCATACAAAGACTTTTTGAGCTTGAGGAACTTAGAACTTCTTTTTGACCCAGCTGGAGTTTTTATGAACACATCCTCGTCTAGGGGCGCATGAAGGAAAGCCCCCTTTACGTCAAACTGAAGGATTCTTAGGCGTTTGTCGACTGAGTAGGTGAGTGGAGCTCAAAGTGAAGCAACTTTGCCTGTCGGGGCAAAGGTGTCGAAGTAATCAATGCCGAACCTTTGGTTGAAACCCTGGACACAGACTTGAGCTTTCAAAGTGGTCTCACCAGAGTGTAGGTCTTCTTTGCTCCAAAACGCCCAAGTAGTATTGAGAGGGTTGACCACCTTGGATTCGTCGGAGCCTTCCCAAACTCCAAGGTCTTCAATCGTTTTCAACTCCTTCTCTATGGGCGGCAGCCAGATGGGAATCTTCAGGGCCTCTTTGATGTTCCAAGGAATGATCTCATGGTGATAGCCATACCAATCGGGAGCTTTCAGATTGGATCGATCCCTCAGCCTGGGCTTCAGAACTTCTTGGACTTCTGTTGCAGAATCATCTGAGTCAGACAATTCTGAACTGTCCAGATCATCAATCTCAGGCTTCAGATCTTCAGAGCTATCTCTCTCCAAGTTGTCACCTCCTGCAGCTGTATCAGTTGGTTTACCGGGCAAGCTGGTGACGGTTGGCACGCCATTGTCCAGGGGCGAGGAGGAGTCGAGAGAGGTGGCCTTGAGAAACTTTACATGCTTGGTTTCTATGATTTTTCCGGATTTTGAGAGGATCTTGTAAGAGAGTAAGCGGGGAATGTAACCTATAAGAATACCTTCTTTGCCTTTTTCATTCAGTTTAGACTTGATATTTCTATTGCTGAGAAGATAGAAAACTCCGGAGCCTATTGGTTGAAGGTAGTCATCTGGAAGTCGAGAGTTTTGCATCATTTCCCAGGGGGTTGTCCCACCTTTCTCCGACGGGATTTGATTCAATGACAGACAGCAGCTTTGGATAACTATGTGCCAATAGCTCTTTGGGATTTTGGCTGAAATGAGGACGGACCTTAGGGACTCCATGATGGTCCAATTGGCTCTTTCAGCTTTACCATTATGCGGAGAGTGATACGGTTCGCTTATCAGGTGGTTGATTGATTTTGACTTGAGGAAGGTTTTGAGAGATTCATTTAAAAACTCACCTCCTCCATCAGAAACAATCTCAACTGGATACCTTAGCTTTTTCTTTGCTTCATTTTCAATTATGAATTTAATGGTTTTGGCGGCGGCATCCTTGGATGGTAGAGGAAAGGCTAACAGATATCCAGATTTGTTGTCGAATACCGTGAGCGAAAATCTCATCCCGCCTTTGCTGGTAGGATTGAGAGGACCCATCAGATCGAGGTGTAATTGGTTGAATAATCTAGCTTCTGGGATTTGATCCCGGTTGAAGGGAGTTTTATGGATTTTGCTCTTCTTGCAAGAAATACAATCAAATTGATCGGCAACTTCCTTGTCAATGGTGAACCCAAGATGTTTCTCCATTCGCTCAACACTAGCATGACCAAGTTTCAGATGGAGTTCTTGGAGCTTGACAAGAGACAGATAGCAGGAGTTGTCCTTTTTGGCCGTTGAATACTTTGAGATTGAAGAGGTAGATGGTTTGTTGATCAGAATCATGATTAGGTTATTCTCGATGTTACCAGTCATTACAGAGTCTTTGGATTGACGAAGAGTGAAGGAGGGAGGATTGGTCCTGGAGTTGACTCTGAGAGTACACCCTTTTAGCAGGAGGGCACCAAGCGACACTAGATTTACGGTTGCGTCAGGCACCCATGCAGCGTTTTCAAGATGAAAGATTTTTCCTCCACTTGAGAGAGTGGCAGTGCCTAGGCCTCAAACAGCAATTCCTTCTCCTTTCTTTCCTGTTCTAATGAGTTCATCCCCGGGTTTTTCAGTGAGAGACAGGAACAAGCTTTGATCTCGAAACATGTGAATGGAACATCCACTGTCCAAGATGAATCAATCTGAATGAACCTCCAAGAGATGATTTGAGGGGCAGAAGAAGGAAAAGTCGTGGAAATGGGACTTGTCCTGAGGTTTCTTCTTAGAAATACGTTTACCTTTGTTGGCGAGTGGATCTGGACGAAGCTCTGGGAACTCAACCCAGCAGGAGGAAGCAGGATGCAATTTGACAATCAGATTGTGCTTTCCATTCTCGCATCTGGGGGAATCGTTGCCACTTGAGTTTTTAGAGTGAAACAGAGCGGTGTTGGTTTTGGGGGGTTCAGTAGACTTTGATTGGACTTCATTTCGGTGTTGGACCAGGTGATTAAGGACAAATTTAACCAACAAGTCCACGCTTGAGTGCATGATCTGGGATCGCATTGTCTTGAGAGTTTCTGGTAGCTTAAAAAGGATAAGGTAACTGAGAATGTTGTCTGGTAAAATGATACCCACTTTGTTGAGTCTACCAAGATGTGCTTTGAAAGAGGTGACAAAGCCGTCTATGTTGTTCTGATCAAATCCGAGGTAAAGGAAGTTGAAGAAAATTCTAGCTCAATTAGCAGCCTGACTAGAGGCAAAATGGTTCTTGGCAGAAAGCCAGATCAATCGAGTAGAATCTTTTTTCTCCGGGGTAATGATGTTGGTATGGGTGCTTGGGTCCAGTTTAGACATCAGGTATCCAGCCATCTTGTCATCATCAGGAATGTCCATGGCAGGGTTGGAAGAATTGATAAGGCCCAAGATCCCTCTCATCTTGAATAGTCTTTCCATTTTCTTTCTCCATATTGAGTAGTTTGTCTCGGTCAACAGGGGGGTGGATTCCATCAGAGATTTCAGCGCCAGCGCTTTAAAGTTGCCATTAAATCCTGGTCCAGGTGATTCAGAGTTTCTTGTCAGGTTGGTTGAGCTCGGGTGATCCATTTTTGGCTTTTAACCGTGTAAAATATTAACTGAGCTGATAAACCTGAACCAGGCTAATTCATTTCACAGGAAGACAAAGTAGTATGAGAACCAAAATAGGATGACTCTTAGGCAGAAATGAAAAGGAACAAACATAGGCAGTATCTCTACAAGCAGGGTTATGGCCCTTGCACGGACTATGTAGAGAGTAAGCGCGTTCTGGTTATCCAAAAAATCCACAAATGAGATTGAAGAAGGTCAGTTATTCAAGTCCTGATGTTGAGTTGAAGACTAGGTCAGTCGTGAGCCTACCCTGCTGTCGGAAATTGAGAATGGTCGGATTGCGAGTTCGAAGTCAAGTGCCGTACCAGTCTGTGGTTGAAGATTTTGAGTGAGGAGGTGAGGAAGCAGAGATGATTGAGACGAGCCAGACCAGACCAAGCAGTTACAAGGTAAGGGCTCCCGGCAAGGGAGTACAGGACTTCTGAGTGACAGACGGTAGACAACTGGAACTCAGGCTACGACAGGTGACATCTAAGTACAAAGTAGACGTGGGACAGGAAAACAGAAAGAACACAAGACATGAGAGAAGAAAGGACAAAGACTGAAGGGCCCGGTGTGGCAGGTGCATGGGTTGGGTGCTGCATAGTTCAGAGCAATAGTTAACACAAATTAGATTGCTAGCCAAGGACTCCGGGTCCCTAGCAACACAGGCCATCAGTCGGCCGTTGCTTCACACTTTTCCTCACAGCCTCTCGACCACCATCATTGTCACCCCTAATCCAATCCGCGCTCTCGATGCATCACCCGTTTCCCCTGCAAGTCTTCTGTTTCCTGCGCGGGTTGGTGATGTGTCCCGCACCCCTCAAGGATTATGACGCGCGGTCATCCGCGGGCCAGCGTATGCCAAGGGTTGTCGGCCTGTCTGCCCGGCCCGTCACCCTTGCTCATTCATTTCCTTTTATTATTTTGTTGATCCGCAAAAAAAAAAATTCTTTTTTTTTTCTTCTCTCTGCCCTATTTGTAGTATCTCTTGTAAATTTTCTACAGCCCCCTGGTCTATAAAAAGGAGGGGCTCTCCCCTGCTTTTTCTGGATCATCATCAGATAATAGAATCATACATGGGAGTGTGTGCCTGTGTCCCCCCATCATTGTGAAATTTGATCCTGATCCTTATCCTGGGTATATCTCTGATTGCCCCCTGATCGATTCTTGACCCTTAGTCTTTGCCCCTCTGTGGCCTGATCCTTATCACCCACCAATAGCCTTGCTGGTTGAAGAAAAATTCCGTCTGTTGGAATTTTTGAGTGTGTTATACCACTCCTTGATCCCTTTCTCTGACCATACTGGTCCTGATCCCTGATCATCTTTCTGGAGCCAATCACAATTTATTGAAGAGGTCTTATTAAGCTTAAGACCTGGAGTTTTACACCTCCCTTTATTCTCCTTGGAGTTGCATTCTGCCAGCCTACTCTTGAGTCCCTTGAGAAGTGTTGAGGTTATCCTTGCTTCAAATCAGTTACTGTTTTCTTTTAGAGCTTCTTAAACATTGTGCTTTGTCTTGTACAGCCACCCTCAGTTATCTGGTACCCTTCAAGCGCTTGATTGCGGAGAGTTGGGCAGGTTCATTGAGAAACTGGAGGTTGTTTGGGTTTGAGTTGATCATCCCCAATCTTCTGCTGATGACCAGAGTTATTAGCTTGTGGGAGTTGTTTACATACAACAGTTTTTGTTCCTTGAACTCTAAGCAGACTTTAACTTCTTTTTTTGCAAGTTTTTCCCTGCATAATATTGTCTCAGATATTGCTGTTCCATTGCTGCCAACCTTTTATCATCTTTATTGTCTACTCCTTGATTCCTCATTTACCAGGTTCTGGACCTTGATCTTGGTTACATCTAAATATTTTTTGTAACACTCAGGAGGGCAGCCTAAACAGCAACTTTCTACTCCACAGAACTGCCACAGCCTAGCACCGTTTGGAGTCTTACACTGGATATCACATATGTAGTTGGGAAATTATTGCAATTCCTGGAGAAGCCAAGTGAGACTCATTGGAGCGCATTGAAAAAGTCATCTGTTACCTAAAGGGATTACAAGATTGGGGAATCTTATATCAAACCAATGGGGGTCATGAAATAGTTGGGTATGTTGATTCAAGCTGGGAAGAAGACAAAAGCAGTCTGTCAACAAGTGGTTATAATCTCCTATGTGGGAGTGGAATTGTGTCATGGAGGAGAAAAAAGTTGGGTGGACCCAGCTTTTCATCCACTGAGGCAGAATATTGAGCCTATCTCTCTGCCTCCCAAGAAGCCCAGTGAATTAGAAAACTCACCTTTGATGTTCATAACCATGTGCCGGAGAAAACTCTTATCTGGTCCGACAATCAAGGGGCCATCCAATTGGCAAAAAATCCTGTTTACCATTCTAGAACAAAACACATTGGAGTTCACTTCAACTTCACCAAAGACCTGGTAGCTAACAAAGAAACCAAGATCAAATACGTACCAACGGAAGACATGATTTCAGATATTTTTACAAAGGCCTTGGACTGAGAAAAACACACCAGATTTTCATTGATGATGGGTCTGTTACCGTTTTCAATGATCAAGCCAAGAGTAAGGGGGTGTGTTGAGCAACAGGCGGTTGAAAGCCTATGTATACTCTTGACTCAACCATCTCAGAAGATGTCATAGAATATGTAACAAGAGGAAAGATCTGTTCAAGCATCTGAACTTGACACAGAAAACCCCCAACTACCCAAAATCCAGTCTGCTGAGCACGCGGAACATGCTGGACTTGCTTTCAGTCAGAGACAAAAGGAATACATTCAGAAGAAAGCAAAACAGAGCCATAAAGGCCCAAGTAAGGATCTGGCTAAGGTTATAGATGAGAACACAAGAGCAATAGAAAGTAAGGTAAAAGCAGCAATGAGATTAAATGCCCATGAAAGAAAAGCACATTGTGCGGAGCTTGCGGCAAGTAAGAGACGCTGAGTAACTCTTGGAAAGCATAGAATGCAACAATTAAATTGCCCCGTGGGAAACGCTAGCATTGTCAAATGCTTCAAAAGGCAAGGAGGACCTCAAGGACTTGTGCACGCCCACCAATGTTGGGCACTAATATAAATAGGCCTTGATCTTCAGTTCTATTTCCGTTTTCTCTTTTTTCATTACTATACTTATCTCAATCACACTAGTGTACATAAAAATCATCATACATGTCTGGTAGCCTTTGCTCAACAGATACATACACATAAATAGAAACTAGATACATCATCTTATAAACTCATATTTAACAATATTTACTAAGGATAATTAATTAAATAATAAACATGTGGAAAGATAAGTGTTATTCACCCGTCTAAACAACAATCAAACAGTAAAATAATTCCCATTAACCAGTGAATTAGATTTAACCCGTGCTACAGCACCAAGAAAATGTGAAGGGCTACCACTGGTTACCATTCTAGCCCTAGCACCCATCCCTTTGAGCCCCTGTAACCCTCAGAAGGACAGAAATGGGACTCAAAAAGCTATAAATATAGAGCTCTTTTGAGAATATTGATACCCAGAGACCCAGTTATATTTAAATCCAGACACCGTTCCTCTTGGAATATTTTCTGTAAAGTCTCTGTTTGTGTTTTTGCTCCCAAAGTATAATTATTTTCTTTCTTCTCCTTTTTTCCCCTCCTTTTATTCTCCTGTTTGTTGTGTCCCATTCTTCAACTGGCAGCAGTCTGGCAGCTCCACACTCTATCATGCGCGGGCATTCAGACTTCAGATGCTTCATACACAGTTGTGCTTGGCAAGACTGCCTCTACTCAACTTGCTCAAAACAACTGAATTGAATGGAATTCAACAATAAAAGATCAAAAAACCACTCAAAAAAATCAACTCAAAATGATCCTCAAGACTCATTAACTCAATTCTCTCAATCCACTAAAGCACAATTTCCTTGAGTAAATCTCACAATGTCAAGCAGCCAGTTCAACATTGTAAGATAACCAGAGCAACAAGCGTCAACTTCTTGTTCAACTTTCCCACATACCTTCTCTCAAATACTTCATCAAGGCGCTCTGACCATCCTATTGTGATACCTCAACTGGCATTGTTGCAATCCACACTTTCCATCAGTAAATCACTTCACCAAACTTAATCAACTACCACAGACTTGTCACTGATCATCTCCTGTCTCATAGGCTGCAAGAATCCTTTGCATCCCTCATGCCATCATCATATTCTCAGACTCAAGCCTCTGCAACAACTTCAAACTAGGACTCATTGACTTGCAACTCATTCCATCTCTCTCCATGAGTGCTGATGCTCTCACAAAAGCAGCTAAAAAGACCTCAAATGTCAGACTGGTGAATAAATTCAGTTCCTTAACTCACTGACCTCAAAGTTGTGGGGGAGTGTTGTAATATTTTCTGTCCAGTCTCTGTTTTGTAAAAATAAAAAGAGCTGGGCTCTGGTTAAATTAAAGGTAAAGAGAAATGAATGAAAGAAGCTTATAACGTCAAGCGTACCCGACCTGGGCTCAGGAGGAAAAGGACACTCTGGTTGATGTTGTGAGTGAAAATATAGTTGAATTCCACTTTAGATCACCATGGTTTATATAGACTAAATACATCATTGGCTAACAAGTGGTTGAGTACAAAATGAATAAGGCAAAATTAACATAAGCAGTTTAAGTGACATGGTATGTGAAATGCTTATTATTGGACAGTCTGACAATCAAAATACAGAAAACACAGCCTAGTTATATTTTACCCATTATTTCAATGCTTCAATAAAAACAATAATAAAAATCAAATCAATCCAATCAAAGATACTTCAAACTCCAGTGAAAGTCACATATATATAAACTCAAATTCTAACATGTTTTTGTTGTTTCTCCCAAATTCTTACTACTTTCTTTCTTCTCCTATTTTTCCCAGCTTTTATTTTCCTGTTTGTTGTGTCCCATTCTTCAACTTGCAGCAGTCTGGAAGCTCCACACTCTATCATGCGCGCGCATTCAGACTGTGGATGCTTCATACACAGCTGTGCTTGGCAAGACTGCCTTTACTTAACTTGCTCAAAACAACTGAATTGTGCAGACCGCAACAATCAAAGATCAAAAAACTTCTCAAAACAATTAACTCTACACAATCCTCAAGACTCATTAACTCAATTCTCTCAATCCACTACAGCAAAATTGCCTTGCTTAAATCTCACAAAATCAAGCAGCCAGTTTAACATTGTAAGATAACCAGAGCAACAAGCATCAACTTCTTGTTCAGCTTTCCCACATATCTTCTCTAATATAGTTAATCAAGGCGCTCTGAAAATCCTATTGTGATAACTCAACTGGCATTGTTGCAACCACACTGGCCATCAGTAAATTACTTCACCAAACTTGCTCAACTACCACAGACTTGTCACTGATCATCTCCTGTCTCATAGTCTGCAAGAATCCTTTTTGTCTCTCATTCCATCATCAGATTCTCAGACTCATAGTTTTCTGCCAGTGCAACCTCATTTGTTATTTTCTTTTCTATTTTTCTTCTGAATCATCTCAACAGTTTCTCATTCTTGTGATTCCTTGAAATAAAATTCAGCTTGGTCTTGGTGTCCAACTCTAATTTCATCACAGTTAAAAGCCTCCGCCAATCAACATGGAGCAACCCGGACCTTCAGAATTGCCAGGACCAGGGGGGGAAGCAAACTACAAGTCAATCACCATCAAATCTCTAATAAAATCCACGCCACTAATAACAGCCAACAATTACAGCATGTGGCAGCAGAAGTTAAAGAAAATGTTCAAATTGCGTGTAATCTTTGATGTAATGGATGACCCTGACAAGCTAAGACAACTAGACAAGGACAAGAATCAGGAATTTTTCTCCCATCTCATTGCCAAACTAGATTCAAATACTTACAACAAAGTCATTGATGACGTCAACAAGGACAATGCAAAGCTCATATGGATGTTGACTCAGGCTCATTTTGCCTCATCACAGTCAGCAAACTGACTAAAAGTTTTCAACGGCTTCCTTCATTTTTCCATGGAGGTCAACATTGAGGTCTTTGTCCTTTTAGTCAAAGTATATCTGAAGAAAATGTTGGAAGTTGGGATCAATCTTCTGACTGACATTGTAGCATACCTGGCTCTCTTCAAGTTCCCTTCAATTATGCAACCCATGAAGTCTCAGATAATTCACTCAACCTCCAAAATGAAGATAGAAAATGTTCTTAGCCATCTTATTCAACATAAGAATGAAGCAATAGCCCAAGCCTGAAGAGCTGAATAACTTGAATTTCCTGAACCAACAGACTAGAACAAGAGAGTTGATCAGATGAGAGGAAAGAATGAGAGACAAAAGAAAGGATGACAAGAGAATGAAAAGTATGAGGAGGAATTCTCACTTGGTGCTAGCTGAGAAGAGGGGGCAACGCTAGGGACAACAAGGAACTGTAAGATGTGACGAAAGATGAGGAGGCAATGGAAGAGACAGAGAATGGGTCTAACTATGATTTAAGGAAAAAGTAGCGGCATGAGCAGTTGATAAATTCAGATAGCATATTGCGGACTACCTCAGATTTGAACAACAATGAAAGGAAATTGAATGTTATGGGCGGCCGGGAGGTTTGAGGTTGAGATGATTTGAACAGAGTACGTAGGTGAGGTCGAGGTCAAGTTGAGAGAGAGAGTGGGAGAGAAGAGGCAAGTGGAGGGAAGTGGATGGTGGTCAATGGTGTTGAGTGGAGGTGGAAGATGGAAGCAATGATGGTGAGTTGAGTGAAGCGTTGGAGGTGATTGCAAGCGGCAGGAGTGATTAGAAGCGGGTGGAGATGAGGAGATCAAGGAGAGGAGGATGATGAATGATGGATGGAACGGGAGTGGACGGAAGAGATCTTTGTGTGGTAGCTGTCTGTGACACAGTTGTAACAGGTGGAGGCGCGCAAGGAGGTTGAGTGTGTCAGTCTGTGTTGAGTGAGTGGTGATCAGTGATTTCCTTTCAACAAAGCCAAGAACATCAAACCTACCAATATAGCTGTATACAGGGGGCCAAGATGCCAGAATGGCAAGCACAACCCCGCGGTCACCTTGCACCCAGCCAGCTCTTTCTGGTTTGAGTTCCCTGAATTAAAAACTCCAAAAACTCACAATCACAGGAAGAAGGGAAAATCAAAAGCTGACAATAAGGGTCATTTCTACTCCTTTTTCTGTGGAAGGAGTATGGTCAATGGTCATACCTCAAAGAGCTTTATTCTTGGCTCCAGATGCTCCGTCCACATGATTACTGAAATGGACTCTTTCTTCTCTCTTTTCAAAAGGGACAGGTCAGAAAAAATTCAAACAGGGAAAAAGGATGCAGGTATCCTGATTAAAGGAACTGGAAAGGTTGCTTTGTCAACAAAAGACGCGAATCTGACTCTCTCCAATGCAGTCTGGGTGCCAGAGTCCACTGTGAATCTCATATCACTTGGTGCTCTCATGAATCAAGGTGCTCATCTGACTGTCAAATCAAAACAACAACCTAGTGTCTTCAACCTCTTGTTGCACGGAAGGACTCTACTCTCAGGCAAAATAGTTAAAAACCTTTTTGTGATTGAAATTTCAAAAGGGCCAAAGAAGTCCTACTACTCAAGCTTGGAACTTCTGCAAATTCATAGGTCCCTGGGACACATTAGCATCAATAGGATGGAAAAATACCTCAATCTAACAATTCCAGAAGACCAAAAGAAAACCTTTGAGTTTCTCAACTACAACAGTGCTAAAATAACTCGGAAACCTTTCAAAATTCAACAACATCGGGCTAAGAAGTGCTTCAAAAAGATCCATTTAGATCTGATTGAGCCAGTAAATCCAACTGCTAAAGGGGGATTTTGATACATTCTCAACCTGATTGATTCCCACTCCAGATACATAGCATGCTGTCCTCTGCAATCCAAGAGTGACACGGCAAAAACTATCATGCACTTCATCAAAAATTAATATAGAAAGAACCAATTCTATCCCGCTGAAGTCTGCTCAGACAGAGGTTGGGAATTTGTAAACACCAATCTTCAAAGTTTCTACAAGGCTTGGCAGATCAATCAAATTGTGAGCAAGCTGTACCACTCTCAGCAAAACAGAAGAGTTGAACTGGAAAACAGAACTGTCATCAAATAAGCCAGGAAAATCATTTCAGATTCCAATCTACCAAAGTTGTGCTGGCGCAAAATTGTTTGGAGTTCAAGTCTTATGCTTAATCAAATACCAAAGCTCAAGGGTGAATAATCTCTGCGGAGAATGATGCATGGAAATGACCTCCCAGCCAGCTACGGCAAGCCAATTGGAACTTGAGTGACCTATTATCTCAACCCCACCAACATCAAGTCAAAACTCAATGAAAAAGGCGCACCTGGAGTCCTTATTGGGTTCAATCCTGCTCTTCTATCCTACAAGATAATGACAGTGTAGAGACTCCTGTGGGATTATATAAATAAAGTAGCAAATAGCTTGCTGGCAGTCCTTGAAGGGGAATTTAGTATTGCTTCTACTCCTTTGGAGTAATAGTATATACTAAGAGTGGTTTTGAATTGCCTGCCCTTCTAGTACTATAGTAAGTCTGCACAGTAATTTATTTAAATTAATGGCTGGTTTCTTTGAGACTTAAAATATGTATCAGATCAGACCTAGGTTAGTTATTAATTGTTATTTGTAGGGTTTGTTGAAGAATAGACCAGATGTATTGGATTATTGGTTAATTATTGATCAGATATATGTGATCTTAACCAGTATCCCAATATCAAAGGGTTCAAATGGTTCAGGAGAGGACCCAAGGATGGGTTTACCCACAGGGGGCTGGGTAGAGGAAAGGTTGGTAGTTTCTTTTTGTTGTGCTCTCTTTCTTTGTAAGGGTTATTTATTAATTAATGGGTGGGTTTTCTTTAATCTGGTGCTGAATATTTAGGTCACAGAAGAACCCTTATTCAAGCACCTGTTGGGTGGTTTAACTGGTTAAATATGGTTAATAAATTGGTTTCTGATTTCCTGTTTCTTTATAATTGGTTCACTACTAATATGTATCTGGGTAGGTACCACAGATGGATGGGTTGATGGGGTTGATGGATAGATGATGAGATGGGTGGTAATGATACAACTTGGATAGGGCAGAGAGGCCCTCCTTAAATAGAAAATTCCTGCCCCCAGGGGTGCTAAAGCCCTCCCCTGAGGGTTCTCCCTGTTCTGGTGAGGAACAGTGAGATACAGTTACATGAGGCATTTCTGCTGGTTGGAAAAATGTTATACAGTTACATGAGGCATTTCTGCTGGTTGGAAAAAGCTTGTACAGGGGTTTCCTGCATGCACAGCCTTGCATAAATTGCTGTGTAGTGCTGATAAGATGTATTGCTGTGCTGTACTGGTAGTTTGTTCAGTGCTACTTGATTCTACCTACATGTATTTCTGTGCAATACTGGTGGTTTGTTTGGTTCTTCTTAAGTCTGGTCCCACTTCCTCCTGCATATATTTCTCCTGTATAACTTCTGCACAGCCTCCTGTATTTATTGCTCTTGTATTTTCTTCTGCACAGCCTCCTGTATTTATTGGTCTTGTATCTGCTCCTGCACAGCCTCCTGTATCTATTGTTCTTGTATTTGCTTCTGCACAGCCTCTTGTATGTATGCTTACATGTTTGTTTGGTTTTGGTTGAGACTGGTTTGACTTCCTCCTGCATATATTGTTCCTGTATGCCTCTGCACAGCCTCTGGTTTGTGTATTTGCTGATGGGGTTACTGGATCTGGTCTGCTTGCACTGCCTCCTGGATTTGTATTGCTGTATGGTGATGAGGTGACTGGATCTGACTGATTGCACTGCCTCCTGGATCTGTATTGCTGCATTCTTATCTGGACTGGTTGTTGTGTGGTCCTGGTCTTGAGGATAAGCTGCCACTGGTATGTACTTGAGGGTTTACTAGGTATGCCTTATGTCTTCCACAGAGATGTGACACCTGGGTGGGTATGAGTTTGCCACAGTTGAAGGTTTCTTGGGCTGTATCTTCTAATCCATGAGAGATAGAGGGGTATGTTGGCTGAGTGACTATGGGTTATTTTCAATGTAGAATCCATTTCTGAGGTTAATTTGAGGGTTTGAGCTGTTGTTACACTAGAAAAGTGAGTCTGATGGCTATAGGACAGGTTTGGACTACCACATCCCCCCCAGACTTAATGCTGTCCACAGCATTCCTGTCCATAGACATCAGACTCCACATCCTATCTTTCTTCTTCTTCTTCTTCTTCTTTTTTCTTCTTCTTCTTCTTTTTCTTCTTTTTCTTCTTCTTCTTGGTATTTATCTTGAGAGACATAAATAAAAAAACTAATAATCACATATAGAATAAAAACAAAGGTCCAGAGAATCCTAGTGATCCAGTTGGTCCTGTTGAAATCTTGATTGTTTTATCTCTAAATCTTCTCCTCTTAATTATTTCTTGATTGTATCCATGTAGCAAGTAAAGGTATAATTAAATCCTTTCCATTCTTCTTGGTTGTTGAATTATAGTAGGGTTCTTCTGGATCAAGACAGGTTTTGGCATTTTCCTCTGTTCCTATAATTTGACTTTGAATCTTCTTTCCCCTTCTCCATATCCTATGGTACCTCATGGCCAAAGCAAGATTCCCCTCTCATCACCTCTTTTCTAAATTTCAATCTTCTTTCCCCTTCTCCATATCCTATGGTACCTCATGGCCAAAGACAGATTTTCCTCATTTTATTCCCCCTTTTTCCTTTCTTTATGAATCTTTTCTCTAGTTTCAGGCCTTGACACCCTGTTTGCATCTATTCAAACCTGATAGATAACTTTTTCCTTTGAAACCTGCTGTAATTCCTTCAATCAGACAGTTCTAGCCAAAGATTAATTGATCCATTTTTCCTTGATACCTTGACACATCTTAAAGTCCTTAGTTGGATCCAATCTTGAGTTAAAGCCAATCTTGATGTCTTCAGGCCCTTCCTTCTTCCTAGTATTCCATGTTTCCTTGGTTTTTAATTGAGATCTTCATTTGATATATATATTTTTAAAATAAATGGTTGATAGGCAATTCTGGGTCTTACCAGGACCAAGATGATTTCTTTTTACCTAGTTTTTTATTTATTTATTTATTTATTTACTCATTTCTTTTATTCCTTTTATCTTAATTTTGCCTTTGTGTGTAGGCAGTTTCATGTTTTACCAAGGACCAAATGATGGTTTCTTTTTTTTTTCTTTTTTTTTTCTGTCCCTCTTCTTTATGTTTTTTTATGTGGGTGATCTTATTTATTTATTTTTTATTTTATTTTATTTTATTATTTTTTATTTTCATTATTTGAGAGGAAGAAATGGTTGTATTCTGCAGTTTAAGGTCTTACAGGGGACCGTCGAGGTGTTTGCTGTTGAATCGTGCCCAGGCACGGTGTGCGAGATTCAGTCGCGGGAGGGATTTTTTTTTTTTTGGTGCGAGGTGTGGAAGGGCGCGCGAGGTGCGCGGCAGGTCTTTTTCAAAGGCGGGGCGCGCGATAGTCGTCAAAACAAAGCGGGCATTGCGCGCGAGGTTGTCGCACAAGGACGGGGCGCGAAGTAGTCGTTCTGGACTCCATCTTGTTTGTCAATTGCCACGGCTCTGATCAATGTCAATCTTTGCGGCGGTCAACCTCCCAATATGGATTGAATCGAATACAGCCTTCCGGGTTGTAATTAATTGGTAAGCCGCACCTATTTTCTTCTGTTTCTGTATTTACTATCTATTCTTTTCTTATTATTTATTAATATTATTCTTATTTATTTGACCGGGGTTTAGCCGGTTGTTGAGTCGAGTACCTCTACGCTCTGGTACGATTGCGCATAGCTGGCGAAGAACATCCGGGCAATCCGATCAGATGCAAGATCAAAATTCTCCTTGGCAACTGGGGTCGTCGCGAGCGGTGCGATGGAGGCGATGCAGGGCAGCAACTGATTGTGAGTACTGTTTGGTTTCACATTCAATTTTTTTTACAGCTTTAATTTATCTAATCTTATTCATTATTTCTTCTTTTTCCTTCCTAAACAATGCAGGCTTGGCAGCAATAAGGCCGCGCAAATTGCAAGATCGGTCGGTTGATCTTCAATGGAATTAGTCATTCCGATCGACCAACCGCCCGGATCATTGACATTTTACTAGGCGACCGGGGTCATCAAGGGCGGTGTATGGAATTATTTGATTGTAAGATTTGTTTGGTCCAATCTTCTTTTTTTTACCGTTTCAATTTATCTGGTTGTATTTATTAATCTTCTTCTTTTTTCTCGGTCCTTCCAATCGGCGGACAGGACGATTAGATTGACTGATTGACTTGTGCAATTGGTAGAGGTGGGAGTGTTGCTGTATTGCGCATGATTACCAACGGCCGCTTGCGCAATCGGACCGGATGCAAGCTAAGTAATCTTTTACTTTTTTTTTAATTAATATATATTTTTTTATTATATAATTTTTTTCTTCTTCTCAATCCTTCCGATCAATGCAGGACCTGCAGGGACCAAGTTACGCAAATCGCAAGATTGATCGGACGATCTCCGGTCGCATTTATTTATTTGGTCAGCCAATTTTCTTGTATGATCGGCATTCTTCCTCTTCCTTCCAAACAACGTGGCTTGGCAGCGATAAGGCCCGCAAAATGCAAGATCTGTCGGTCGATCTTTAGCTGCATTACTTAATCAGATCGACCGATTGCTTGTATCATCGATTCATTGGTGCATGGGAACAGGCCAATTGCAATCGGAGGGTCCCCCCCTTTTTTTTAATTAATTCCGTTCTCTTTTCTTCTCAATCCTTCCCATTGGCAGATGGGCAGAGGTTGAGTTGCAGCCATTGGTGTTTTTTTTGTCCGATCAGATCGGGGTTGCCACGACAACGGTTGCGCTTTCTTCTGGTACGCCTCGTTCTTTCTTCTTTTTTTTCTTCTTTCTTTTTCTTTTCTTCCAATTTTTCTTCCTTCTCCTTCTTATTGATACAGATGGGCAGGAGCCCACTTGCGCGATTGATGCAAGGTGAGTTTCTTCTTCCCTCTTTGTTTTCTTCTCCGACTGGCGGATGATCGATATTGCCGCTCGGACCTGTCCGAGATTGTCGGACTATTGCGGTTGGAGCAGTTGGCGGTTGGGAGCAAGGTCCTCCCCTCCTACCAATGTCTATAAAAAGACAACGGGGTGGAGCCTGTTTTGTCTCCATCCATCCATCACTCCCCTGGCTTTTATACGCTGCGCGGCCCAACATGATGAAGGGTGTTAATGATAGCGCCAACCGGTTTATGTCACAGTTTTTGTAAGCCGTCAATTGTTCATTCATCTTTTTTTTTTAAATCAATCACCGTCTTGTCGCCATCACTGATCCCCTTTTTTTTCGATCTTAGGGTACAAGCAAACGCATCGTTCCCAACATCTTGGCTTCTTTGATCATACTTGTTTGGCTGGTCTTATGGTGAGTTTGATTCTTTTGTTGGTTTTATATATATATAAGGGTAAACTTGTCGCTGATTACTCAATATTGTTTTTTTTTTTGTTACACTTTGTTTTAAGATGAAATAAAAAAAATATTGTGAGTCTCTTTTTTTTATTATTTTCTTCTTATGACCTGGGGAATGAACTCGAACTGATTTTTTTTTTTTTTTTTTTTGTGTTTTAGGTTTATGTGGTATTCTACTAGTATGATCCTTCTTAATATTTTTTTTGCAATGAATACCCTTGGTTTGTCAAGACCATGAGTTTTTTTTTTTAATGGTAATTAATTTTTTTATGAGGTTGAGGTGATGAATACTGTGAGTTTTCTTTTCTTTTTTCTTTTTTTTATTATATTTTTTTTATGGAGGAAAGCCAATACTGAAATGATTTCTTTCTTTTTTTATTTGTTTCTTATTCTAGGAGCACAGATAAGAGAGAGCTTTGCAGTTTAATGTCATGCTGGACATTAAAATACTTGATTTTCATATTGTTCCAGGAGGTGGTGAGGTATCTCCTTGAAGTGCTCCCAATATCTTTGGATACTTTCTTCTCTCCAGAGGATTAGTCCTTCAACCAAATACTCTGCCCAGGGCTCCTGATAATATAACCCTACCCTGAACTCTGTTGAGATATATCCATAGTCTGAGTCCCAATCACCATTTTTGAGAAAACCAAGAGATCCAGTGCCTGTAAGTAAGTCCATGAATTCTAAGTTGGTAAGTCCCCAGCCAAGTAAGTTGTCCATTGCTGTTTTGTTTGCTGGATTTTCTTCTTGAACGAACCAGTCTGAAAAAACTCTTTGAAACAAGTTTCCTGGTTGGTCATTTGATGTCCATTCCTCCCAGGGGATTTCTGTGGTATCATCCAGTTCTTCTGTCTCTTCCAGACTCCTTCCCCATTCCATTTCTTGACACTGAGTTAGTGACTGGTCCAGTTCCATCTTGGTTTCACCTTCATCCCTCTTGAAGTCTTCCTTGAGTTCTCCTTCTTCCATTTCCTCATCTGTTTCAATCAAGTCTTCCCACTGAACTTTCCTGAGGGTCATTCCAGCCCTGTTAAGTCTTCTTGGTGGTTCCATTTCCCACCCTGCTTGACCTGGTTTGCAAATTGGTATACATAACCTCTCCCCTCCAGGTAGCTCTTCCCAATTGGTTCCTTCCATGTCTTCAAGGTTGGTCCAGAATCCCCCAAATACTTGTTGGAATACCTCCAAGGTCTCTTCAGCTTCTTGTCTCTTCAGTATTTCCTCCCATCCTCTTTCTGCTGGTGCTTCAGGGGTGATGATGATATTTTCCCAGGGGTCTGGAAAGTCTTCAAGGTGTATTTCTGGTATGTTTTGTCCACTGTGCCAGGCTTCTTCTTCCTCTAAGTTTGCTGTAATACTGTTCATACCCATGGGTCTTCTAGGTGGTGTGACCTGCCATCCTGCTTGATCTGGTGAACAAATTGGGATGCATAACCTTTCCCCTCCTGCTATCTCATAGCTTAAGACTTCTCATTTATGCTTTGATAATTCCAGCCTGACTTTATGATCCACTAGGAAGGGTCTCCCAAGTACTGTATGAATTGATCCTTTGGCTATGAAAAAGTGGGCAGAATTTGGTTCCCCAGGTGTTATTTCAAATACTGTTCTTTCAGCCAATCCAATTAGTGGGGTAGAGTGGCCTCCAATTCCTGTAACCTTCATGAATAATTCTCTGGACACCAAGCCTGTATGAATGGCCAAATGTTCTGGTATGACATTTAACTCAGCACCAGTATCCACAAGAGCCTTGATCTTCTTTCCCTTAATCCATATGTCAATAAATCCCAATGGACAAGCATAGGTGAGGTTGTTGCCTATGGAGCATGGGTATTCATCATCTGAATAGTCTTCAAAATGGTGTTGACATCCATTGATCCTCCTGTTGGTCTTGATGGTTGATTCTTTAGTGGCCCTGTTTAAGTCCAAAGTTCCTTCAGGATTCATATCTTTTAACTGCTGGAAGAAATTTGGTGCAACTGAAAGGAGCTCCTCCAAGGTAAGGTTAAAGTTCTGCTTTAATATCTTCTTCTTCAAAATTTCTTCCATCTTGGTTCCTTCCTGAGTATCCACTGGTTCTGACTTTACTGGGTTCTTCTTTACAGGTTCAGTTACTGGTTCCTTGACAGGTGCTTTGGGGGCCTCTTCTTTATCCTCAGAATCTTGATCCATTTCCACCCATGCTCCTGGGTAGCTTGGCTTCCTCTTCCTTGGTTCTGGGGCCTTTTCTTTAGTTGGTGCTGAAGGTCCCTGGTCTTCCACTGGTGCCTCCTGGGTGTTATCCTTCTCTGGTGGTTTTCCAGCCAACCTTTGTGATCTTCTCATTCCCCATTGCACTTGAGATTCCTTCATATTTACCTCTGGTGGTGTCCAAGCTTCCCAATTTCCAGTCTTCAAAAATGCTGCAACATCGGTTGGTTCTTCCTGCTTCTGAGGTTCCTCCAATTTTGGGACTTGTTGAGCCTCTGAGAATTTCTTGACCTGATCTCTGAAGCTTTCCTGGTTGTTATAAGGTATGGGTTCTCTGTTTGGGAAGTAGTAGTTGGGTCCCTGCTTGAAGACCCTCCTTGCCTTTATATCTTCTGCTAACTCTGGGCAGGTGAGTTGAGTATGGAGCTCATCCTTGCAATAGTAACATTTGATTGGCCATCTGGGTCCTGCATTGGGAGCTGGGGGTCTGTAGGTTGGTGCCATCCCTTGGTTGGTCCTATTGAATTGGGGAGGTGCCTGCTTCTGATTCAAAGCAATGGTGAGTTTTGCAATATCTTCCTTCAATTTCAAGAGCTCATCTACTCCTAGTTGCTGAAACTTCACTTCCTTCTTGGTTTCCACTAAGTTTTTGATGATAGGTTTAGGGGCTTCTTCTTCATCCACATCCCACAAGGCCAAGGTCATTTCCACAAATTCCTTCAAGGTTTCCAGGTCTGGGGGAAGGTACCTTCCATCTCTTGCAACCTTGATCCTCCCTGCATGAGCCAATTCTCTGTTCACCTCCCTCCTGAGATCAGTGGACAAAGCTTTCCAGAGGTTCTCTCCACTCTCCCAGTTGGTGTTGTCATAACCCATTCTGATGAAGTAAAGAACCATCTCTTCATAACTCCCAATGAACTTCTTAAAGTCATGCTTGGTCTTGATGCCTCCCTGTTCTTGAGTATGTCTGAGAAGCCTTGGTATGGACTCCTCATTGAACCTTCTAAGGGGGGTAGCTGTGCCCCATTTCCTTTTTAGTTCCTTCTTCAAAAGGTCCCAGTCTGCATATTCATTTCCCTCCATATCTTCAATAGACTCCCTGATCTTCTTGTCTTGTACTAGAAAAGGTAATTGTAGGGCTATATCTATTCCCCCTGCCTTCTGAAGCCTGGCCAGTTTCTCCACTCTTTTAATAAACTGTTCCACCTCTGTTCCATCAAATTCAAGGTTCACTTTCTTTCCATCTAATAACACTCCATTTTGTTCATTATTATTGATTATTGGGTTATCCTGGACTGGTCTTCTGGCTGGGGTTCCTTCAGTATATTGGCTCCTATGAGCTCTTCTTCCTTCTTCTCTAGCTTGGGGATATATATTTATTCCTGGGCTTATGGAGGGGTTTGTTGATTCTTCCATGGTTTCTGCTTGGATTCTTCCATATGCTGATCTTGGGGTTGGGGTCTGAAATCTGGTTCTTGGTTGGGTGTATGGGGTATCTGGAATTCCCTGTGGTGTTCTTTCTTCAAGTATTTGGTTTATGACTTTGGTAATGTTGGCAAGTTTCCCCATTGCTTCTTCTGCAGGTCCTGGCTGATTCTGACTTCTTTCCTGGTCTTCCTCTGGCTTTTCTTGGGATCCACTGGGTATTTTGGTTTTTTCTTGCAGTTCTTTCTCCATCCTGATTATTGAAGATAGTACTTCTTGGTTATTATCTTCAATCCCTCTGAGTTGGTCCTTGAGGTCTCCAATTATCTGGTATGGGTTTCTTTCTGCCTGCTGAATGTTGAGTTAATTCTTGAGGCTAATAATCCACCAATATTTTTTATGGTTTTTAATAACTAATCAAATCTGAAGGAAACAGCCACTGTTGGGACACCAATTGTAGAGACTCCTGTGGGATTATATAAATAAAGTAGAAAATAGCTTGCTGGCAGTCCTTGAAGGGGAATTTAGTATTGCTTCTACTCCTTTGGAGTAATAGTATATACTAAGAGTGGTTTTGAATTGCCTGCCCTTCTAGTACTATAGTAAGTCTGCACAATAATTTATTTAAATTAATGGCTGGTTTCTTTGAGACTTAAAATAGGTCTCAGATCAGACCTAGGTTAGTTATTAATTTTTATTGGTAGTTTTTGTTGAAGAATAGACCAGATGTATTGGATCATTGGTTAATTATTGATCAGATATATGTGATCTTAACCAGTATCCCAATATCAAAGGGTTCAAATGGTTCAGGAGAGGACCAAAGGATGGGTTTACCCACAGGGGGCTGGGTAGAGGAAAGGTTTGTAGTTTCTTTTTGTTGTGCTCTCTTTCTTTGTAAGGGTTATTTATTAATTAATGGGTGGGTTTTCTTTAATCTGGTGCTGAATATTTAGGTCACAGAAGAACCCTTATTCAAGCACCTGTTGGGTGGTTTAACTGGTTAAATATGGTTAATAAATTGGTTTCTGATTTCCTGTTTCTTTATAATTGGTTCACTACTAATATGTATCTGGGTAGGTACCACAGATGGATGGGTTGATGGGGTGGATGGATAGATGATGAGATGGGTGGTAATGATACAACTTGGATAGGGCAGAGAGGCCCTCCTTAAATAGAAAATTCCTGCCCCCAGGGGTGCTCAAGCCCTCCCCTGAGGGTTCTCCCTGTTCTGGTGAGGAACAGTGAGATACAGTTACATGAGGCATTTCTGCTGGTTGGAAAAATGTTATACAGTTACATGAGGCATTTCTGCTGGTTGGAAAAAGCTTGTACAGGGGTTTCCTGCATGCACAGCCTTGCATAAATTGCTGTGTAGTGCTGATAAGATGTATTGCTGTGCTGTACTAGTAGTTTGTTCAGTGCTACTTGATTCTACCTACATGTATTTCTGTGCAATACTGGTGGTTTGTTTGGTTCTTCTTAAGTCTGGTCCCACTTCCTCTGCATATATTTCTCCTGTATAACTTCTGCACAGCCTCCTGTATTTATTGCTCTTGTATTTTCTTCTGCACAGCCTCCTGTATTTATTGGTCTTGTATCTGCTCCTGCACAGCCTCCTGTATCTATTGTTCTTGTATTTGATTCTGCACAGCCTCTTGTATGTATGCTTACATGTTTGTTTGGTTTTGGTTGAGACTGGTTTGACTTCCTCCTGCATATATTGTTCCTGTATGCCTCTGCACAGCCTCTGGTTTGTGTATTTTCTGATGGGGTTACTGGATCTGGTCTGCTTGCACTGCCTCCTGGATCTGTATTGCTGTATGGTGATGAGGTGACTGGATCTGACTGATTGCACTGCCTCCTGGATCTGTATTGCTGCATTCTTATCTGGACTGGTTGTTGTGTGGTCCTGGTCTTGAGGATAAGCTGCCACTGGTATGTACTTGAGGGTTTACTAGGTATGCCCTATGTCTTCCACAGAGATGTGACACCTGGGTGGGTATGAGTTTGCCACAGTTGAAGGTTTCTTGGGCTGTATCTTCTAATCCATGAGAGATAGAAGGGTATGTTGGCTCAGTGACTATGGGTTATTTTCAATGTAGAATCCATTTCTGAGGTTAATTTGAGGGTTTGAGCTGTTTTTACACTAGAAAAGTGAGTCTGATGGCTATAGGACAGGTTTGGACTACCACAACGGCCACCATAAAAATCCATGAAACCAAACATGTCATTTTCAACAATCAAGAACAAATCAAAGTTTTGATCAGCACAAAGGACCTCAAGGTGTACACCGCTGAATCAAGTGTTTTGACTACTTGTGAACCAACAGAACACACAACTAACACCTCAGCTTAACCGCAATGTGACCTCACTCCAGCTGTTAAAAAATAACCATAAACTGACTCAGACAGCGACGCAGCTTTGGCAAAAACCTTAAAACCAAATTTGAGAAACAGGAAAACGCTCTCAAAGACAGATTGATATGGTTTTCTTGCAGAAAAAATCCCCACATCTCTTGAAGACGCGATGAACATCCCTGAATGGAGAGGATCAGCTCTCAAAGAATTCACTACAATTGGAGACAAGGGTGTTTGGAAAGAGGTAGATGAAAGCATCATAACAAATCCTCTCAATACAATACCTTTATTCAAGATTAAGAAAAACGCGCATGGCAAAGCCCCAACTCTCAAAAATCAACTCTGTGTACAGGGCTTCAACCAACAATACAGTCTTGGATATCTTGAAACGTACGATCCAACGGCCAAGGTTGCCTCCCTGAGAGGACTTCTAACTTACAAAGCCAACAAAAAGCTTGAAATTCTCCAACTAGACATCAAAGGAGCTTTCCTTCATTCGGAACTTGATGAAAAAGTATTTATCAAAACTCTGTATGGCTGCAATAGAAAGTCAAAATACCTAAGGCTCAAGAAGTTGTTATAAGGACTCAAACAAGCTGCAAGGAATTGGTACAAGATGTTGAGTGAGTGGATAAAAAATCAGGGCTTCAAAGAATCAGATTGGGATCCATGTCTCTATGTGGGGGATGAAAAAATAACTGTCATTTTCTTTCATGTAGATGACTTGATAGTCAATGGAAATATAAAACAATTCAAGAAGGAGTTCCTTTGTTTGTTAAAAAATTCTTCAGCTCATCCGCCTAATACACTTCTTGGAATGAAGTTAGTGCAAAAGGATTGCTTAATACACCTGTCATTACCCCTGCATGTCAAAAAAGGCCTTGAGGAGCTGGACTTCAGCGACTTTAAACCATTCTCTACTCCACTCACTCCAAGACTTCATCTCAAGACTGCTGATGACAAATACCACAGAAATTTTAATGCTCTCAACATCAGTTACCGGTCTCTGATAGGCATATTGAACTTCATTGCCTGCCTGGCCCGTCAAACTATTATTTTTGCCGTATCAAGTCTAGCAAGACATTGCAAACAACCAGGTCTGAGTCATTGGCAAGAAGTCCTACATGTTTGGCGCTACCTATCAGGCAAAAAAAATCTCACTCTCACAATAGGCCCGCAATCAATCAAGGACTGGTGAGTCTGTTTTAGTGATGCTACTTTGGCGGATGAACCTGAGACACGGGTTTCCCAGAGTAAATTCATCTGTTCCTTCAAAGAAATTTGGCCGTACAGGACCAGCAAGCAAAAACAGTGTATTACCCACTCATCCAAGGAGTCCAAATGAGTTTCTCTTTCTAGCTGTCATCTTGAGGCCCAATGGAATCAGAAACTCATTGAGGACATCTACTTTCTCCAATTAAAATTCCCTCTCCACCTGATTGACAAAAAGGGACTCAATGACAAAATTAAAAAATTTGGTTCCTTTTCAAAGGAAAAACACATTGATATCAAGACAAAAAGCCTCCGCAACGACTTCAAACTAGGACTCATTGACTTGAAACTCATTCCATCTCTCTCCATGAGTGCTGATGCTCTCACAAAAGTGGCTAACAAGACTTCAAATGTCAGACTGGTGAATAAAGTCAGTTCCTTAACCCACTGACCTCAAATTTGTGGGGGCGTGTTGGAATATTTTTTTTCAAATCTCTGTTTGTGTTTTTGCTCCCAAATTATTATTATTTTCTTTCTTCTCCTTTTTTTCCCTCCTTTTATTCTATTTTTTTTGTGCCCCATTCTTCAACTTGTGGCAGTCTTGCAGCTCCACACTCAATCATGCGCGCGCATTCAGACTGCGGATGCTTCATACACAGCTGTGCTTGGCAAGACTGCCTTTACTCAACTTGCACAAAAAAACTGAATTGCACGGATTTCAAAAATAAAAGATCAACAAACCACTCAAAAAAATCAACTCAACATGATCCTCAAGACTCATTAACTCAATTCTCTCAATCCACTACAGCACAATTGCATGGATTAAATCACACAATTTCAAGCAGCCAGTTTAAAATTGTAAGATAACCAGAGCAACAAGCATCAACTTCTTGTTCAGCTTGCTCAAATATCTTCTCTGAAATAGTTAATCAAGGCTCTCTGACCATCCTATTATGATAAATCAACTGGAATTGTTTCAATCCACACTGGCCATCAGTAAATCACTTCACCAAACTTGCTCAACTACCACAGATTTGTCACTGATCATCTCCTGTCTCATAGTCTGCAATAATCCTTTGCATCTATCATTCCATCATCAGATTCTTAGACTCATAGTTTTCTGCCAGTGCCACCTTGTTGGTTATTTTATTTTCTTTTTTTCTTCTGAATCATCTCAACGGTTGCTGATTCTTGTGATTCCTTGAAATACAATTCAGCTTGGTCTTGGTGACCAACTCTAATTTCATCAGTGCCATGTTAATCAAATAATTAAAAGAGATAAGTAAGTGATTTATGGCTTTAGCCTGATTAATATTATCCGTTCCCAACCCTTTTTATCAATCTAATCTGCTGAACAATCTTTTTAACCCCAGTAATAGGTTTAACCCATCAGTGCATGTCCCAAACAGGTATCTAAAGGATTTAATAATATACCATTGAGTCTTATTATACTTTTATTGTTGTTGCAGCTTGGCTAAAAGGCCCTGTAACACCACCATATATTTTATATGTGTATTATCTTTGGGCAATATCTCCTTTAAGAAATTAATTAAAGGCTCCAAAGTAACCAGGTATACGTGTTTTCAAAGTGAATGCCCTGAAGAGAGGTGTTAAAGATCCCCAATATTATTGTTTCCCCTCTATCAAATTATTTAAAAATCAATTTATTAATATTGATTTATAATATTAAATCATAACCAAACCAATCAACCTTGAAATAGCTTTATCCAAACATTTTAAGGATTTTTGCTGCAATTATTGAATAATGTATTTATTATTTATTCTATCACATCTGGTAGCTAAAGTATAGAAAGCTTCTTGGCATCCAGGAGGCTGAAACATTGATTGACAAGGCCCTTATAAGGGTCACCTGCTTTGCCTATGGCAAAAGGCTCAACACTGCAGGTGGAATTAGGATCAATCAAAAAATAAAAAATTAAAATAAAATATCTCAAAGAAAAAAAATTGATAAAAAAAGGATTGATTAAAAAGAGAAGGTGATTGATTTAGCAGAGGCGGTGTTTATGAAAGAGACTGAGAGAAGAGAAAAGAAGGGCTAAGAAGTTCCTGAGTTTGGTTGTGAAAGGAAGAGGAAAACAGTCCTTCCACAACCTCTGCCCTCAGATAAGAGAGACAAGAATATGAAATTTCACAGATTTTGACATGGATTTGAAAATGAAAAACAACAAGACAAGGAGATGGACAGATTGGATGAATCAGAAAAAATAACACATGGAGGAAAGATATAGGGTACTCCAAAGGGCAGCATATCCCAAGATCCAGCCTGAATTGAGGTCAAAATCTTCCTTTTTAACAAATACAAGAATCTTATCCAGATCCAAACCATAATTTTGAACAAAACTTTGATCAATAAGCTGGGTTTTATTCAAGCATGACAGAATATTGGCAACCTTTTTTCATGATATATCCATATAATGGATTGGCTGACTGATACCATTGGTTGAAAAACCTAAATCAAATTTTACCTTGAGGGATGGATGAATTTCACAGAGGGTGGTGGTCAATTTCTGCTGAAGTTGAAAAAGGACCATTTTTTTAATATCTTTGGTAAACTTTCCCAGTTAATTTTTTTTATCTTGACCCAATTTGGATTCACATTCTTGATGTGTTGGATTTAACAAGTGAGAGTATGAAGGTCATCATTGCCTGGCTCACATTGATGCTATCCCCTACCAAATCTTTGCAGATGAGCTGGCAAACTTTGGGCTTGATGATTTAATTTGGTTTATGCTCCTTTGAGTAAGTCAATCAGATTGATGCTTAAGGTTTTTTTCCAGAAATTATTTTGCTTTGAGAATGGCCTTCTGTTGGGAGCTTCTTCAGTTCAAATCTTGGGACTCCTTGAGGAGTTTATGGTCCAATTTTTCATTGGCCTTAATATAAATCATGTTTTTGGACTCATAATCTCCATTTGATCGGCCTTCTGTGTTTTCAATAAAGAGTTTGAAAATCTGAGCCTGTTCCAAAAAATAAATAAAAATAAAAATAAAAAAACAAAAAATAAAAAAATGTGACACATAAGATGAGAAATAGACTGACTATAATTGGTTAGTAGGAGATACTGCATTTGTTCAATCAGGTTAAGGTGAAAAAGAGGCATCAGTTTGAGGTGAAAAAAAGGCAGGCGGAGAGGAGAAAGTGGGTGAGGGGGGCTTGGCTTTGTCAAATCAGAACATGGATGTTTTCCAAGATCCAAAGCACAACCTGATGTGGGTATCAGGCCTGCTTAGCAATTTTCCAAGTGGGAATTGTTAGTTTGCCCAGAAAAGCTTGAAATAACATAATTAAATGTCTAAATTACAATCCATATTATGCCCAGGATTCATCTCCTTGTTTTATAAAAATATTTCCCAGTCATTCATTACTCAAATTTCATGGTCCTCTATTTGCTTTCAAACCTCCTTGAATTTTCAATTTATGTCAACAAACTCTATCCATCTGTTTTATTTTATCTTAGGTGGTGTTTGGGTGAATGTTTTTTGTGTAACTGTAACTCCCCCTTCCTGCCAAATAGAAGTTAACAGGAGTTCCAGGAGGGTTAGAGTTAAACATACAGTTTTGGGGTGTTCTGAAAAAAAATTAAAATCCCAAAAATCCATGTAGTCTAAACTTGAGGAAGTTAAACCCCCACCAAGACATTGGCTCAGCAATCTTCATGCTTTTTGGCTTGTAAATTTCTGTAAGTTTCCAGATTTTCAAGGAATTTTTTTCTAAGTCTTGTGAGAATTATTGGCCCACAAGCTTAGTAAAAGAGCAGTATTTAAAGCAGAAGAAATGCTGATACAATACTGCCTTATGATTGATCCTTAATCTGAGGCACAGGTTATGGCACAATTGTGAATGTGAATGAATTGATGAATGAATTAATTGATGAATGAATGAATTGATGAATGAATGAATTGATGAATTAATGAATTGATGGATGAATGAATTGATGAATGAATGAATGGAAAACAGCAGGGAGAAGGGCTCCTTAAATAAAAAGATGGTGCTCATTTGGAGCTCATATAATGACAAGCAAAAGGCAAAAATTCCGCCTCAAATGGGCTCTACAGGATCTACAAGCCCTGTTACTTTTTTGGGGCTTACTCAGCCCACTTGGAATTAGTTCTGAACCCTTTTGACTAGCCTGTACCAATCAAATTTGGTGTTTGCACCCTCACAGGGCTGAACCAGCCCCTTGCTTTTCAGACCCTGGCTGATTGTCTATTAAAATCAGCCCTGTTACCTGGTTAAATCTCCCTTCTAACCGTACTGGCCCTTTCTATACACTTGCAGGCCTGGTTGCCTCCTGAAACAAGGCCCCTGGCCCTCAAAATGGCCAGGGTCAACCCAGAATCACTCTCAGTCTGGCCAAGAACTCATGAGGGGGGGTGTAACCGCCGGGGGTGCGCGCCCCCCCCCTCCTTCACTCAAATCCCCTGGGGAGGTGATCAAATCCCCCTCCAGGGGCCCTGGGGGTCAATACCCCCAGTGATCATCACACAGAAGGTGGGCTGGGTGGTGGTCAGGCCCACCCAGCCCCATTGGTTGCCTTCCCCTTGGTAACAGGGGGGAGATGGCCCAATTGTCATTGGTCTTGAGGTGGGGGGGGAAATCAAGTCCCCTCCCACCTCACTGGCTTGCTGGTCTAGTTGAGCAGGGACCAGCCATTCTCCCTCCCCCTTGCAACTGAGCAAGGGGAGGGAGGGAGGCAGGGACCACCAGCTCCCACAACCGTGAGCAGCTGTGTGGTGCAACCGGGGCTGTGGCCTTGCACACAGCAGATGGGGGGACTCCAAACAGAGTCCCCTTACCCCTATAATGGCCCTGCGCAGGCCTTCAGGCCCCACAACGGGCCTCAGGTGAGAAACAAGAGGCCACAAGCGGGGAGCAACATGGGCAGAGGTCCAATGAACCTGAAAAAAATACTTTGGCAGGCCAGCCCATTTGGCCAAGTATGTCCATAATAATCCTTGGGCCCATAAATGCCCAGATAAACTTATCTGGCTATGGTGGCCCATCCACCCTGATGGGCCCTTCAAGTCCTGTGTCCCAATTGACTTGAAAAATGTGTTTTGGGTCCCAAATTCCCAAAACCAATAACATCCACAAAGGCCCACGTGGCCCACGTGATGTTCAATGGGCCATGGAGGCCTATTTCTGCGTCCCATTTGAATTACACACTAATATGCACAGTACCTGAGTGCATCCATATTTTAACAAGTCTGCAATTTGGACTCATCTCAATATCCACCACCACCACAACCATATCCCTTCCCCCCCTTCCTCTCCATCACCAAAACAATATTTATCCCCCCCTTCCTTCTCAACCACCACAAACATGTCTGTTCCACTAACTGATAAAGGCTCCCAATCCCAAATACAAACCTATGACTCAACAACTGGCCCCAATATTTTTCAAAAATTTTCCACCTGGTCCAATGCTGAAAACCAAATTTTGATTTAAATCCTCAGCAAGCAGCAACAGATTTCTCCTAAAACGCTTAATGGTTTCAAGGGGATGGCTTGAACTGCAGCCACAGAAGCATTGGCAGGTTCCAAGGTTAGCAATGGCTTCAAGCCAAAGGATGCAACAACCTGTTGCGGTTGGTTCAATGCAGTGAGGGTTTTTTTTAAATATATAAATATATATCTATATACTGATTTTTGTCTTTTAATAATAGCTTAAAAAACAATATTCACAGGTAAAGCATCTCTTGGATATGTTGGGCGCTTTCTAGAACAATTTCCTTCAAAAAATTTCAATACCAGAGGCTCCATGGAAAAAGCTGGCAACCAACCCTAGCAAGAACCAAAAGGACTTGTTTCAATGCAAGAATCACAAATTCCCACTATATGAAGACTTTTCAAACCTTATCAATGGCTGCATGGCCATATAAAACACTCTTTATGACCCGATTTCCCTCCCAACCAATTCACAAGCAAAAACCCCAAAAGTGGCAAGAAAAGCATCTGAACAATTTTTTAGTGGATTTCAAGCCCTACACCATCTAGAAAGTTCAAAGGGCAAGAATTTCAAGGCCAAACCCCCAAATATATAAGTCAATTGTCCAAATTATCCAATCAAACAGTCCCTAAACTTGCCTACCCATCTCCCCTTCCACTTGCGCCAAATTTCTGTGCCCAGGAAATCACCCTCCTTCAAGACCAAGGGAATTTGACTGATATTAAGATTTTTCAGGCCATGTGGATCTTACAATCAGCCAAGTTTGCAGAGATATATGTCTCACAAACCAGAGCGGGGGGATGTGTGGTTGAGGATGGAGATAGAGATTTCTTAGAGCTTAATTTCCATATTCCATCCATTACCAACCTAGATCAATTGCTTTGAACCCCATTCTGGTGGCTCATTGCTATATTTTATCCACACTTTTTCTCTTTTTTCTCTCTTTTTTTTCTCTTTTTTTTTCTCTTTTTTTTTCTCTTTTTTTCCCCTTTTTTTCTTTTTCTTTTCTTTTTTTTTTCTTTTTTTTTCTCTTTTTTTCTCTTTTTTTCTTTCTTTTTTTTTTCTCTCTTTTTTTTCTCTCTTTTTGTTTCTCTTGTTGTTTATCTTTTTTTTCTCTTTTCTCTCTCTTTTTTTTTTTTTTCTTTTTTTCTTTTTTTTCTCTTTTTTTTTTTTTTTTTTTTTTTTTTTTTTTAATATTGTCTCTTGGTAAAGTTTGTTTTGAATTTTTTTTAATATTTTCTCTTGGTGAAATTTTTTTTCAAGTTTTTTTAAAAAAATATTGTCTCTTGTTAAAATTTGTTTTGAATTTGTTTTGATTTTTTTTAAAAATATTAGGGCGTATCAGAGTTAGCAAACCCTCCATGAGAAACCTGCCTTTTTTTTTACCAAACCCACCATTATTAATGGCGAGTTTCCCAAATACACTTCCCCCCTAACTGGTGTATTTCAAAATGGTGGGTTTCATGAAAATTGCAGATTTCAAATATAAAACCTGCCATTTATGCATCATCATGAATCCACCATCCATCACATCTAAAAAACCCATCCACATCAGCAAATCCATACCAATCCCATCTCCATTGCTTCAGGAACATCTCATCTCCATTGCTTCACATCTCCATTGCTTCACATCTCTATTGATTCACATCTTCATTGCTTCAAATCTCTATTGCTTCACATCTCTATTGCTTCACATTTCCATCTTCACACAAACCCCATCATCATCTCATCACCCCACATCAAATCACCATCATTCTCAACATGTCCAATAAAAATTCCTGCCAGCAAGTTGAAAATGCAAAAAAGCTGACTGAACTTTTGTTAGTATTTGACTCCAATTCGGACTCCAACTAGGAAAAAACTTGGTTTGCTTTGAATGCTCTATTACAAAAGCAATACATGGTTCCAAGAAGATAAACTCTCTACAACCCTATTTATGAAAGGCAAAAGCTTCATCTCCTCCCTGACTTAAGCTTCCAGCAAGTTCTCCAAACTATATTGCCTTCATTCATAAAAATTTTGGAGATGATTGAAGACCACCACATCTTCCAGAACAATTATTGGAATCCTCAATGCAATCCAGCTATCCAACTGGCTGTTGCTCTTTGTAGATTTTGATCAAATGGAAATGGAGCAGCAATTCATCCATTAGAAAATCTGTGCTCAGTTGGTTATGGAACCATTGACTCATACACCAAAAGGGTCATGATTGCTATCCTATATTTTGGGGGCTCAGTCCTTTCTTTGCCAACCAAAGCAAAATGCAAGAAGATATCTCAAGTAATGGAGACTGAAGGCTTTGCTGGTTGCATTGGGTTTGTTGATGGAACCACCATCCCCTTGAGTCCAAAACCCAAGCTAGATGGCAACCACTATTTTGATCACAAAAAAGGGCAATTGATTCATTTGTTTTCCAATGACTTTGATAACACCTTTGATCACACACTGACCAAATACTTTTTTTCTGTTTTTTTAGATACTCTGTGGCACTACAACTTGTTTTCAATAACAACAAGAAGTTCATATCCCTCCATCCTGGCCTTCCAGGTTCTTTTCATAATTCATACATGTTCAATTGGATGCAGATTGCCCAATAACCAGAGAACTACTTTGACCAAGATCAATACCTTCTGGCAGATTCACCTTATGCTAGTGGGAAATATGTGGTTCCAGCCTACCAGAATGTTTTGTCCAAAAATCAAGGAAAAACCAATTTCAACTATCATTTTGCCCAATCACAAGTTTGGATTGAGAATGCCATAAGATTCCTGAAAAGAAGACGGCCCAGCTTAAGGGAAATGCAAAACCAGCTTGAAAATCCCAAAGACATGAAGTTCCTCATCCACTTTATTATCACTTGTGTAATCCTTCACAATCATTTGGCTGACATCAAAGATGAATGTGACAAAATATTTGAAGATGATACTCCTGATCAGCCTCAAGTTATCCCTGTATCATCTTGTCCCTCATCTTCTATGAGAGAGCGGATTTTACCCCTCACCCTTTCCCACTTTGATTAGTAAGATTTTGTTTTGAAATAGGTAAAAAAAATTTTTTTTTTGGTTGTTCAACCAAGAATCCTTGGCTGACTCACTCCTTTTTTTTCTTTTTTTTTCTTAGACAAAACTTCCCCAACACCTCACCCCACCAAACTGCCCACCGGTCCACTCTCCTCCTCAACCACCACCTCCTCCTCAACCACCATCTCCTCCTCACCCACCACCTCACTTCCTCCTCACCCACCACCACCTCCTCACCCACCACCACCTCCTCACCCACCACCTTTGGCATGCCTGGTAAGCTCTCCTCATCCTCCTCCTCATCCTCCCCATCATCAGAAGCTAACCACCTTGCTTGCTTGCTCCTTCACCACCCCCCCTTTCCTTGCTTACCCGCTGGCCCCACCTCGGCCCCCCCCTTTCCTTGCTCACCTGCTGGCCCCACCTTGGCCCCCCCCCCTTTCCTTGCTTGCCTGCCAGCCCCACCTTGGCCCCCCCTTTCCTTGCTTGCCCGCCTGCCCCACCTTGGCCCCCCCCTCCTTGCTTGGCCGTTGGCGCCACCTTGTCCTCCGCCTTCTTGCTTGCCCCCTCCTTGCCCACTGGCCCCACCTTGGCGCCCCCCCTCCTTTCTTGGCCGCTGGCGCCACCTTGGCGCCCCCTCTTGATTGGCTGGCCCCCGCCTCCTTGCTTGCCCCCTCCTCGCCTGCCGGCGCCACCTTGGCCCCCCCTCTTGATTGGCTGGCGCCACCTTGGCCCCCCCCTCTTGATCTGCCGGCCCCTGCCTCCTTGCTTGGCCACTGGCACCACCTTGGCCCCCCCCTCCTTGCTCAGCCATTGGCGCCACCTTGACCCCCCCTCTTGATCTGCCGGCCCCACTTCAGCCCCCCCCTCTCAATCTTCCAGCCCCCACCGGCCCCACCACCCCCCCCCCTCCTTGCTTGCCTGCCGGCGCCATTGCTGCAGCCGCCCCCCCCCTTGGATGCCCCCCCATCAATGCCCGCCCCCCAAGGCCTGCCTTCCCGGCCAATCAACCTCCCCCCCCCCTTTCTTCTGGGCCCTGCTTACCTGGCCCCAGGCCCAACCTGAGCCCGGCCCAATTCCCTTACACCCCGGTAGGTTTTTTTTTTTTCTTTTTTTTCTTTTTTTTTTGGGTGCTGATGTGATTTTTTTTTTTTTGGTGATCATGTTTCTGGTGAACTTGGGATCAAGTCCGGGTTTGGTTTCATTTTTTTTGATCCAATCTTGTTTCACCAATGATGTCCATTTGACTGACCGTTTTTATTTTTGGTTTTTTTTTTCAATCCCTCAACTACTATTGGTGAATGTCCAATTCTTCTCCCACCCCCCTCAAAATGTTACACAAACAATAAAATTCCATCTTTTTCCTCACCCCAATCTAAGTATAGGATTGTGAGGGAACAAGATGGAAGGAGATGGCTTGAAAAACATACAGAGAGGTGGGAAGAGTAGGGCTGCTTGCCAAAAGAGTCTTCAATCTTGGGAGTCAGAAATGTCTTCGGAAGTTTCTGAGGAAGTTGTGATGAAATAACCAGTGATTGCCGTGAGCTGACAGAAGAATGATGGGATGGCGGAGAACAAGAGAGCTGAAGAATCACCTATGAAATAACCAGTGATTGCCGTGAGCTGACAGAAGAATGATGGTATGGCAGAGAACAAGAGAGCTGAAGAATCACCTATTGAGGTGAGGGGACAAATGAGAGGCAACAAATGAATGAGTGTGAATTGCTTAGCAAGGAAGGAGAAGAAAACACAGAACAACATAAATGAAAGCAGAAATCAGACCTATGAAAAAACCAGTGATCGCCGTGAGCTGACAGAAGAATGATGGGATGGCAGAGAACAAGAGAGCTGAAGAATCACCTATTGAGGTGAGGGGACAAATGAGAGGCAACAAATGGATGAGTGAAGAAGGTGGATGTACAACGTGGGGTGAAGTCTATCCAAAAGAGTGTGAGTCTAGCCCTAAACCTAGTAGATGAGAAATGGAACAAAACCCCTAACAAGATCCTCCTCTCTGAACCCTATTTGCCTGTCATGACCATCCCTGGACGTCCTGTTCCTGTGATTGCCACAGCCCCCCCTGCTTGCTAGGCAATGCTTAGGTTGATGAAGTTCAAGTCCTGTTGCGTCTTTATTGGGGTGAGAGGTTTAGTCAAGAAATCCGCGTGGTTATTGTCTGTTCAAAATTAGGATAGTCAAAAGTTTTTGCCCACTCAAGGTGATAGCGTAGCCAATGATGGTGGACATTGATGTGTCAAACGCGGTGGCTGCACTGGTGGTTTTGCAGGAGGGCTAGGGCCCCTTGGTTTTTGCAGTAAAGGTGCGCAGAGGGTGGAGGTAGCTTGAGAAGGGGGTGGATTTCCAAGAGGAGCTGTTCAAGCCAGCGATTTCTTGCCCTTTTTCTGAGCAAGCGCGGTACTCAGCCTTGTTGGTGGAGAGAGCCGGTCCGTCGTCCGCTTGTTTTTGGGCATGCCAGCCAATAATGCTGTAGTAGTGGATCACGCTGCCGGAGAACAAGGCCGACTCACTGGCACTTACATGGCTGGAGTCTAGGTAGGCTGTGATTTCACTTGGATTGGCGGGAGGGCCGCTGAGGACAAGGCTGAGACCGGACGTGTGCTTGATGTAGTGGAAGACAAGCGGGACTTGATGCTTGTGGGTGAGAGAGGGTGAGTTGAGGAATTGGGAGAGATAACTGCAGGCAAAGGCCAGGTCAGGTTGTGTGCATTGGACAAGATAGTTGATCAAGCCCATGGCCCTCCGGTAGTTGAAAGATGCCAAAATGGGGTGGGGGTCGGCAGGCCCGGTGAGACAATTGAGCAGGAGAGGTGTGGATGCCGTCTTGCAGTCAGTCATGTGGAACTCTTCTAGGATCTCACCAATGTAACGGTCTTGGCAGAGGGAAATTGTCTTGTTGTCTTGGTGGCAAGTGACCCTCATTCCCAGGACAAACCGGCAGGGCCCAAGATCCTCCATCTCAAAGTGTGATTTGATGGAAGTCTTGAGAAAAGTCACGTCCGGTCCAACAATGACCAGATAGTCCACGTGTAGAAAGACAAAGTTTGGGCGGTCCTGGTCCTGAAGAATGAAGAGGCAGTCATCAGACGTTGATGGGTGGAAGTTGACTGAGAGAAAGAAATCTTTGAGGGCCTTGTACCAGCATTGGGGGCTTTGTTTGAGCCCATACAGGGATTTCTCAAGCTTGAGGCCTCAGCCTGGCGGGAAATTGATGTCCACTTCCTCCGGGACTTTGATGAAGATTTCTTTGTCTGGCACACCGTTTAGGAAGGCACACCAAACGTCCATTTGCTTGATTTTGTAGTCCCGAGAGGCAGCAAGGCCCAGGAGTAGGCGTAAGGTTGAGAGTCTGTCGGTAGGTGCAAAGGTGTGATTGTAGTCAATACCCTCTACTTGTTGGAAACCCCTGACGCAGAGGCGGGCCTTGTACTTTTGAAGCTCGCTGTCTGCATTGTACTTTTGCTTGAACACCCAGACGGTGTCAAGTTGTCTTGTTCCCACTTTCATTGGAGCAACAAACCAAACCTTGTGCCGTTTGATTTTGTCAATTTCCACCTCTACCGCCATTAGCCATTCATCCTTGTTGTACCGTCTTATTGCCTCTGCATACATTTTAGGATCCTTAGCGGATGATGGCTCCCCAACAATGACAAAGGCCCAGTGGAACCTTGATCCTTCAATGATGTTTGAGGGGTCAATGTTGCTGGAGATTTCCTTTGGAGAGATGTCAAAGTGGGGCACGTAAGCATAGCCCTTGGTGGCAGGCATTGGTGGTGTCAATGGTGGCTCCGGCTGATGCTCTTCTTCAGTGTGTGGAGGGGACTCATCCATCTGGGTTGTGGCAAGCGGGCCAGGGTCTCCAGCGGCTGGTTGAGGGGGTGAAGGAGGCAACAGAATCTCTTTGTCTTTTGGGGTCCAACATTCAAAGTCACTTCGGGCGGATGTGGAAGAGACAAGGAATTGAAATTCAGTGGGAAGGAACTTGACATGGTGAGATGTCTTGATGGCATTGTGTGTTGGGACCCACAGTTTGTAGGAGTGGTGTCCCGGTGTGGTTCCCCAACCTGGACAACCTGGCCAGGGCGGAGATTTTAATTTTTTTTTTCCTTATCATCTTTCATGGGTATCATTATCAAAAAAAAAAAAAAAATCTTTGATCTGCAATAGGCTTCCATTTAGTTCTCATCTCCCATCCTCTTCATCCCCGGTAATGCTGGCTCCTATCGTCAGCTCAGATCCCTGGCCTCCCTCACCACAACCACCTACTTTTGATCCCCTCAATCCCCTCATCCTCATCATCTGCTCCGTCATCACCCCGGTTTTGATTTCTTTGCCCTTGACTTCAACAATGACTACTCGGCCTTTCACGCTCAAAACCCTACTCAATCAGGCTATCTTCACCAATGATGCCATTTGATTGATCCTATCCCTCTACCAACAATCTCAAATCCATACAAACTCTCATCTACCCCTACCCACCTCAGTCCTCATCATTGCTTATTCCATGGGTGGCATAGTTGCCCGCAAATCTCTCACGTCCCCAAATTACCTTGATCGTAGTATCAATACCATCATCTCCCTCAGCTCAACTCACTCAATCCCTCCCATCACCTTCGAGCATCAAATCCAGTCAATCTACAATCATCTCAACACCCTCTGGCGTCAATCTTATTCATCTCCACTTGTGCCACCCCCCTCAATCAAATCATCCTTGTCTCCATCTCCGGCGGTACTTATGAGCCTACCTCTCTTCCTCCCCTCCTAGCTTGCGGTTGTTTGCGGTCGTCTGCGGGTTGCTTACGTTTTTGGTTGCCCGCGCAGGTCTCGGCAGTTGCCAATGCCCGTTGGACACCGGCCGGCGTTTATCCGCGGGTCTCGGCAGTTGCCAATGCCCGTCGGACACCGGCCGGCGGTCATCCGCAGCCACAGCAGTTGGCCGGGCTTGTCGGATGACCGGGGGCGTCCCCCCCTTTGTATTTCTTTTTCTCCGAGTACCTGTTTGTTTTTTTTTTCCTTTTGTTTTCTCATGATCTTGATCCTCATCCAAAAAAAAAAACAATTACGCTCTCATTTGTAATTCTCTCTTGTAAATAGCTTATAGGCCTCTGGTCTATAAAAAGAGGGGATCTCACCTGCTTTTTGAGAGGAGGACATCAGATCCTCAGCTAACAGAATCATCCATAGGGGTGTGTGCCTGTGTCCCCCCCCCATCATTGTGAAATTTAATCCTGATCCTTATCCTGGGTATATCTTTGATTTCCCCCTGATCCATTTTGACTCTGAGTCTTTGCCCCTCTGTGGCCTGATCCTTATCACCAACCAATAGCCTTGCTGGTTGAAGAAAAATTCCGTCTGTTGGAATTTTTGAGTGTGTTATACCACTCCTTGATCCCTTTCTCCAACCATACGGGTCCTGATCCCTGATCACCTTTCTGGAGCCAATCACGAGTGATTGAAGAGGTCTTATTAAGCTTCAGACATGGAGTGTTATACCTCCCTTTATTTTCTTTGGAGTTGCATCTTTCCAGCCTATTTGTGAGTCCCTTCAGAAGTGTTGAGGTCATCCTTGCTTCAAAATTGGTTACTGTTGGCTTTGGAGCTTCTTAAACATTGTGCTTTGTCTTTTACAGTCACCCTCAGTTATCTGGTACCCTTCAAGTGCTTGATTGCGGAGAGTTGGGCAGGTTCATTGAGAACCTGGAGGTTGCTTGGGTTTGAGTTGATCATCCCCAATCTTCTGCTGACAACCAGATTTATTAGCTTGTGGGCGTTGTTTACATACAACAGCTTTTGTTCTTCAAACTCTAAGAGGACTTTAACTTCTTTTGTTCAAGTTTTTCCCTGCATAATCTTGTCTCAGATAGTGCTGTTCCGTCGCTACCAAACTATTATCATCTTTATCCTCTACTCCTTGATTCCTCATTTACCAGGTTCTGGACTTTGATCTTGGTTACATTTAAATATTTTTGTAACACTCAGGAGGGCAGTCTAAACAGCGCCTTTCCCCTCCACAGAACTGCCACAGCCTAGCACTGTTTTGAGTCTAACATTTGGTCCCCCGGGCCGGGATCAAACCAGCAACCTTGGGATTTAAAGTCCCAACTTGAAGAATCAACTCCGAAATCCAATCAGATTTTTTTTCTTTTCTTTTTCTGTTGGTTCTTTTTTTTTCAGATCTGAACCATGGAGGCAGCTTGGTCAAGGAGTAAGTCCTCACAATTGTGCACCATCTGGGCAAGATCATTGTTGTTTTTTTTTTGTGAAACCCTACACTTGCCACACTTGTTAGCCACCTTGGAACTCTGCTCATTTGGATCTCTTAGGAACCCTTCAACATGGAATCCGCTGGATCCTCTTTATCAGTTTGGGCCAAGATGGTTAAAATCAAACCTCAGAAAAAAAATTTAGGCTTTAATGGGACCAATGTTGAACAATTCCTGGACTCCTATGAGATGGCTGCGGAAGTGGATGGTGCCAGCAAATATGATATGGCTTATCAGTTAAGATTTTTTATCTCTTCTGACAAAGTTATGGAGGTTATCAAATTGTTTGAGGGATTCAAAACTCACAACTGGCGGCTCCTGAAGGAGGCTATGTTGGCCTATTGGGGAAAAATAGATGTAGCCAGATTTACTTTGCAAGACTTGGATGCCCTGGTTTCTCAATGGATCTCCAATGGTGGTATCTCCTCAGCCTCTGACTATCAGACTTTCAGAAAATGTTGGGACCCTATCCAGTCCTATCTTATCCGGAAAGATCACATTGATACGTTGGACAAAATTTGAGTGCAATTTTTTCAGTCTTTCTCTCCAGGAGTCGGGAAAGAATTAAGGATGAATTGGTGAAATCTGGATCCATGATCACGACAAGAGACAATTGGTTCAAGCTCCCTGCTTTCATGGTTCTTAGGAATACTGTGGATAAAGTGATGAAATGTCAAACAGCTCTCACCTTTGAAAAACCTAAAATCACTGAACCAGTCCTTGCCCCCTCTTTTCAAGCATCTAACAAAATCACTAATAAGATGGAAGCCAATGGCAGACCTAAACCCAATTCTCAGACCCAGCAGGAGACACCTACTATACATGAGATCATCAAATTACTTCAGGCATTTGAGAATAAAATAGATCAGAAAATATCCTCTTTAGCCACTCCTAAACCTGCTAATTCTGTTCCTAAGTCTACTATAGTCTGTTATTATTGCCATAGGGAAGGCCATGGTACCGGTAGATTTCCTGAACTCCAGAAAGAAAAGGAGGAGAATTTAGTAGAGCAGAAGGGAAATAATTTTTTCCTTCCTAACGGTGCTTTGATCCCTTTTGATTCATCTTGACCAATCCGTCATGTGGTGGCCTCATACCAACCACCAAATCCTAAGAAGGCATCCTTGGTCTCTGTGGATTTTCAATCATCCTGTGGAACTCTGAAACCTTTGTATCCCCCAGCTATCACTTCTTCCAGCTTCCCTGGCACCTATCAGTCCGATCCAGCCAGGAAACGCCATGAGGAACCAAAACCTCATAAGTCTCCTCCTGTTCCATCCTCCATTCTGCGAAAACCCGTTAAACGCTGATCTTCACCTGAGCCTCCTTCCTCTGATGTGGAAGACATGGAAGTAGAAAGGGAACCACTTATGGAAAGGTTCCAAGACAACTCTGATCCTCCCCCTCTTCAACCTTCCCAACCCTCAGATCCTCTTTCATCACCTATTACACCAGATCTTCCTCCCTCCACCCAGCCCAAAGTTTGATTTGAGAGGGGCATCTCCAAGGACTACCCTAATGCTGTGGAAGGGGTATTAAAGAAAATTTCTTATCTTTAAATCCCTGATCTATCTGTGGCTGAACTCCTATCAATCTCTCCATCTGTGGCAGAAGGGATGAAGAAATGGGTTTCTCATTGACGTGTGGAGATTGGTCCGGACAAATTAAAGGTCTCCTCAGGTACTCTGATAGAGGATTCTGGTGGAACCAATCTCTCTTCAGATACCAACTTGTATTCCTCTCCTCTTGGTTTTCTTCCATGTTGTCTTGGTGATTCAACTAAAACGGTTTCTCTCCTTGTGGATTTGGGTTCTCAGCTCAACTTGATTTCGGACTCCATGGCCTGCAAGCTTAAACTTAGCCCAAGGGTCAGTTTCAACTCTGCGGTCTATGGAATTGGGAATCAGTCCTGTGAACTGGTTGGTATTTCTGAGGATATTCCTGTGCAAATTGGTCAAAAAATATTGTTGGCTACTGTCACTTCTGGATCACTTGTCTGGATGGTCCCATGATCTTGGGAAGGCCTTTCTTAATGGACTTTGGTGCTACCCTGATGTTTTCTGATCAAGTTGGGGAGAGAATTCTCCTCCCTGATGCTGATGGCAAAAAGATTGAAGTCCCCCTTTGTTCTTTGGATTCTGGTTTTTGGGAAAGAGACTTCCCTGGTCATCCTCCCAAATCTTTCCTGAAAGGAAAGCAGAAAGAAAACTCTCATTCCTTTCATCCTCATTTTTTAGCAGAATAGTTGGCCCTACTGATAGTTTTAGTCCTTCTCAGCCTCAGACTTCAACTCATGGACCAACTCCCATCTTAGAGGCATATCTTTCTTTTTCCTCATCATTTCCTTCTCATCCAAATAAGATCATAAATCAAACAGATGAAAAATCCGAAAAATCCCAAAATATTTCTTCTCTGTCTGGATCTGTTGTATCTTCTCTTCATTTTTCTTTTCAGCCTGATCACTCATCCTCTATTCTGTTTTCAAATCTCTGCAATGAGTCTAAACTAGATCTTGATCTCAATTCTTTTCTTGATGGCTTTGGTATGAAGGAGTATGGTCTTAGGTGGAGGCAATTTGGGGTAGAAGTAAGTCCTCCCAATTGTGCACCACCAAGGGCTTCTACTACTGTTGTTTTTGAAACTCTACCCTGTGCCACACATGTGAGGAATGTGTTATCTTTTGGATCCTGTTTTATGGAGAAGGCACCTTTCAACGACGCAGCAGAACATTGGACTTGGAAGATGTTGGAACATTGCCTCAGTTTTCGTAGTCAGGTCTCACTGGTCAATGCTTGGGGGAAGCAGGGATTCCTCTCCTTTGCCACCAAGTACAAACCAGTTGCAAAGAAGGTCCAGCCAGTCAACCAACCAACGCCTCTCAACATCAATCCTCCTCTTATGCGTCCTCCGCTATCCGGCAATCCTTACTGTGGTCTATCCAAATCCCTCACTGGTCCATTTATTCCCTCTGGTCGGGTCACTGAAGAACTTCTGAAAGTGGTCAACTTTGGTCCAGATGGATGGCTTCTTCCTGATGAGTTAAATTTGATCAAAAATATTTTGTCCCTAAGGGAAAAATCTATTGCATTCTGTGAAGAAGAGAGAGGTCTCTTGAAAGAATCCTATGGTCTCCCTTACATCATCCCTGTAGTTGAACATGACCCTTGGCAAAAGAAGAAGATCCCAATCCCTGCTGCTAAAGTTGACAAATTCATCAAGTTGGTCTGCGAACAAGTCCAAACCGGTTTATACAAACAATCAACTTCTAGCTATTCCAGTCCTGTTTTCTGTGTTCTAAAGAGCAATGGTAAACTTAGAGTAGTTCATGATCTCCAACCTCTTAAGAAAGTTACTATTAAAGACTCTGGAGTGCCGCCTGCCACTGAAGAATTTGTTGAATCCTTCTCTGGGCAACCTTGCTATGGTCTAGGTGACATTATGGGTGGCTATGAAAAATGATCCTTGCATCCTATTTCTTGTCCCCTCACTACTTTCAATACTCCCCTTGGTCAATTTCAGCTGACTCGATTGCCTCAAGGTGCCACCAACTTGGTTGCAGTCTATGAGGCTAAGATGATGTGGATCCTCCAGGACAAAATCCTGGATCATGCGGGTATCTTTATTGATGATGGCGGGATTAAATTTCCAGTTTCCAACTATGATAATGATCTCTTACCTTGGCACTCAGGAATCCAACGATTTATCTGGGAGTATGCTACTTTCTTGGAAAGAATTTTGTTTTGAATCGAGGAATCTGGCCTTACTGTCTCTGGATCAAAACTTGCCGCCTGTGTCCCTGCCTTGGAAATTGTTGGTCATATAGTCTGAAATGACGGAAGAAGGATGGCACCCTCTAAAGTCAACAAAATCATCTCCTGGCCTACCCCAATAAATCCAACAGAAGTTAGAGGTTTCCTAGGTGTTGTAAATTATGTCAGGATCTTCATTGCCTCACTATCAGAAATCTGTGTTCCCTTGTGTCGCTTAACCAGGAAGGATGCTGAATGGATTTGGACCCAAGACTGCAAATGATCATTTCAGTTGCTCAAAACAATTTTTGGGAAAGACATTTTTTTGAAAAAGATCACTTATGGACCTGGAGCCGGCAAGATCAAGCTGGCAGTGGACTCAAGTTATCAATCTGTTGGGGCTGTTCTTACCCAGGAAGATGAAAATGGTTTGGATCTTCCTGCTCTGTATGAATCTCTTCTTTTCTCAGATGTGGAATCCAGGTACTCTGTCACACAACCACCCCACGTACTATAGGGAAATTCTTAGATGATCGTGAGCGCAAAGGAATGCCAAGTGCAAGGGCAAGTCCAAAAAGCAAGACTCAGTTGCAAAGTGGAAACTTGGTTATTCCACTCAACAAATGGCGAGAGGAATGGAATGTGTTCCAAAGAAGGAAACTCAACCTGAGTCTAATGTGATAACTAGGTTGTAGCAAAATGCAAGAACGTATGAAATTAACTCACTGAGGAGACAATCATCAGGCAAGGGGATAGCCCTTATAAGGTAATCCAAAGTGACTAGATACAACCTGGTGATGAGCTAACTACAGTTGAAGCGGTGAGGCAATGAATTGATAAATTTCTGGAAAAGAATTGAAATAAATTATAATCTTAAGAAGGGCTGCACGGAGCAAGTCATCAGTACAAAGAATAAAAGCTAAGATGAATGAGATCTTAAAGAAAAGAAAACAATAAAAGAACCAACATCAAGCAGGTAGACTTAAGACAGTGAGAATAGATCTTATCAGCAGTTGAGTGATAGAGAGGTTACTGGAATTGAATGTAGAAGGTTGGTTGAGTCAAAGAAAAAAGTTGAAGGTTAGGTTGAGAAATAAAGAGCTAGGAGAAAGCCAGCCGTGACAGACATACTTGAGAAGAGGAAAGAAAGCTGTTGGTGAGATTCAAGATGATGAGGCTTGAGGATTGTTGTAAATGGGAAATGGAAAGAAATAAATTAGAAAGAAGAAAGAGATGAAAAATAATTGATCAATAAAAAAAGACGTTCAAGATGATTGATCTGGTTTGTGAGTCAAGAAGTGAGATTCGAGAGTTGAATCATGTGTAATCATGAATTGGTGAGCAGTCGTAGGTTGATCCGGTTTGAGATCTTGAGTTTCACTTTAAGACAGAGTTTGACCGAGAGTAGAGAGTGCGCGCAAGCAGTGACAGTAATGACAGTCAGTAGCGCGCGCGCGTAAGTGAAAGTTAAGTGACAGAATATAGGTGCGGAGAAAGTAAAAGAAAAGGTGAGAAAAGAAAAGGATAGAAAAAGAGAAAACAAAATAGAAAGAAATTAGATTTAAAGAAAATATGAAAAAGAGAAGAGAAGAGATTGGAAAGAGTAATCAGGAGCTTGAAAATATTCAACACCCCCTGTGTCTGGTATGGCTGGAGACAACAGAAAATTTTGGATTTATGAGAGTGATGACATTGGCAAGTAGAGCGGGAGACAATGCTTTCGTAAGTCCATCAGCATTCATTTTCTCTGAAGGAATAAGATCGATGACCAGACTTTCTCGCTTTAATTCTTCTCGAATTGCCTTAGTTTTGATGTCAATATGCCGAGTTTTAGAGTTACATCCAAACTTTTTGAGTTTTTCAATGAGGCCTTTATTATCCACGTAGTGTTTGCTAGGTTCTAAATTCTTCTTCCAGAGTTCGGATACTAAATTTTTCATCCAAATGGCTTCCAAAAATGAGTCTACAAGCGGATTAAGTTCAGCTTTGGTGGTTGAGTGGGTGACATTTCTTTGTTGATAGCTTTGCCAAGAAATGAGTGAACCAAAAAGTAAGGATAGATGACCTGATTGTGATTTTCTAGTTTCCAAGTCGTCGCCCCAGGTTGCGTCACTGAAGCATTGAATTTGCGTGTCAGAATTACGTACAGAGAGTGAGAGTTTAAGATTTTCAGTAGAGTTCAGGTACTTCCAGCACCGCTTGACTTCTTGCCAGTGTTGGATGCCAGGTTTCTCGCAGAATCTTGCTAGACTTGACACTGCAAAACTTAAGTCCGCACGGGTTTGACAAGCTATGTAGTTTGAAGGAAAAGAGCCGATCTGTAATTAATGTTGAGAGCGAGAAACTCCTGATGTTCTTCATCGGAGGCCAGTGAAAGATTGATATTGGCGGTAAGAGGGACAGAAGAAGGTTTGCAATCCGTCATCTTCAATTCCTTGAGTCCATGTTCTATGTGCTTAGGTTGAGATAACAGGATCGAATCATTGGTTCTTTCAAATTTCATGCCAAGGACTGTATTGGGTTCGTGATGGTCATGGAATCCTTGTTTGCAAATCCACGCGGTGAGTGTATTGAACCAGTTGGCAGGAGCCTGTTTAAGCCCGTATAAAGATTTGTTGAGAATAAGATACTTCGAGGTTTGTTTTGATCCTTTAGGTTGTTTTATGATAACAGTGTCGGACAGTGGGGCGTGAAGAAATGCGCTCTTTACGTCGAGTTGCGTGATAGGAAGAGAATGATATAGGCCAAACAGGAGAGCGATGCGGAGGGAAGCTGCTTTTCCAGTGGGAGAAAAGGTGTCAAGATAGTCGATGCCGTAGATTTGATCAAACCCCTGAACGCAAAGTTGGCTCTTATAAACAAGAGGGTCCCCGTGACAGTTGTTCTTGAGACGATAGACCCAAGTTGTATTGAGTGGATTCGCTGGTTCAGGTCCGTTATAATCGTCCCAAACTTTGAGCTCTTCAATTCCGTTAAGTTCCACATCCATAGAAGCATCCCAATAGATCGCGTCGGAGCACTTCTTGGCTTGTTCATAAGTTTTTGGCACAAAATAATGGTGATAGCCGTATCGTTGAGGGGGGTTAATGGATGATCTGTTTCGTAGGGAATAGCTGGGATTAAGTTGAGTAGCAACATCATTGGAGGATTTGGATGAAGATTCTGAAAGTGACTTGTCTGAAGACTTGGAAGAAAGTGAGGGAGAAAGATTGTTCCTATTGGCTGCGACAAGATCATTGGAAGAGGGTAAAGAAGGGGAAGAATCTGAAAGAGGAGAGGAAGAATTTGAAGAAGAGACAAAGAGGGGAAGATCAATGTCCAATTTGGGAGGTGGAGAAGGATTTGATTCGAGATTGGAGGAGGATGAAATCTGGGGGGGAGAAAATGTTTTGAGTATCTTTACATGCTTGGAAGAAATAATGGAGTTGTCAGGACAAAGAATGCAATAGGATAGAAAATGAGGGTTGTAGCCCACAAGGATACCGGAGAGACCGCAATCTTTGAACTTTTCCCCCCCAAGCAACCTTGGTGTCAAGATAGACCACCTTGGAACCAATGGGGTGAAAGTAATTGAGCGGAAGAGTTTTGTTGACAAACAGTTGATAGGGAGAAGGCAAGTCAGGTGTTTTGGGAATTTGATTAAGAACAAGACTAGCGGTTTTAGAGACTTCAGCCCAGAGGTTAAGAGGCATCTTGGAGCTGCGGATAATGGCTCGAATGGATTCCGTAAGAGTTCTGTTGGCTCATTCGATTTTTCCGTTATGTTTGTGATGATAGGGTTCGGTAATTAAATGTTGGATGGAATTTTATTGAAAAAAATCTCTCAGATCAGAGGAGATGAACTCTCCTCCTCCGTTGGAGCAGACAGTAGCAGGAAAGGAGGTTTGTTTAAGCTTTTCAAAATTTAAGATGGTTTTGAGTTGAGGACCAGCGTCGGACTTATGTTGAAGAGGGATTGCAGAGATATATCCAGAGTGATTGTCAACGATAGTCATGAGATAATTCATGCCATTTCTAGAAGTTGGAGTAATTGGTCCAACAAGGTCAATGTGGAGTTTTTCGAAAGATCGGGAGGCAGTGGTGGAGGTGTTTTTGAATGAGGATTTAGTGATTTTTGCAAAGAGACAATCTTTGCATTGAAAATTGGATATAAGATCGGGAGAGAGATTTGGAAAAAGATTTTTAAGTCTATGAGGACTGGTGTGTCCGAAAGAGAGGTGGAGATTTTTGAGCGTGACAGGATTTGAATCTTTTTGAGAGATATAGCATAATTTTTGATTGAGTCCAATTTTGGAGGGATTGTTCAGAACAAAGAGATTGCCTCAAATATATCCAGAGAAAACCGGACAGGAGTTAGAAAAGAGTTGAAATTGGTTACCGTTAGTGGAAAGGGAACAACTCTTGGATAGAATGAGTGCTCCAGGACTAATGAGATTGACTACAAGATCAGGTACAAAGAAGGCATTAGAGAGCGTAACCGTTGAGTTCTTCCAGATGAGCTGAACAGTGCCTTTTCCTTTTATAGGCAGTTTTGCTCCTTCCTTTACCGTACTAATGGATTTGTCACCTAAGCATTCATTGAGTTTGCAAAAGAATTTGGCCGAATTGAAAATATGACATGATGCTCCAGAGTCAAGGATTATTTGATTGGTTGAGTTTATGTCATTGACCCAAGTGGTGAGGAGGGCATGATAGTGAGCTACTTCCTTACCCTTGGAGTTGGCATTGAATTGCGCTCTCCAATTGGCTTGGGCTTCTTTCCACCAATCTGGAGCAAGGTGTTTGTGTTTGTGCCAACACTTATCTTCAGTATGATCGGGAGACTGAGGATTATGATACCCTCTTCTGCAGCCGATTTCTCTGGGTACGGGCTTTTTGATGGTTCGCGAGGCAATCAAGGCATTTTGAGAGTCTTGGGATCCTTTGCTTTAGATCTAGTTTCATTATTTAGTTGGGTGAGGTGATTTAGAACAAGATCAACTGATACACTTTTGTCAGAGTGCATGATTTGTTGACAAAGAGATTGAAGAGCGGAAGGGAATTTGAAAAGAATTAGGTAAGCCAGAATGTCGTCTGGAAGGTCGATCCCTACGTTGATCATTTTCTTCATAGAGATTTTGGTTTTGGTGATAAAGAGATTAATCAAGTCTGATTTGAATTGATGGTACAAGAATTCATTGAAAACCCTTGCTCGGTTGGCAGTTTGAGAGGATGCAAACCTTTCCTTGATAGTCAACCAGAGGAGCTTTGCGGATGTAATATTGGTAGGATTAACGACATTGTTGTGAGTAATTGAGTTGATTTGGGAGAGTAAGATGACCCTAATTTCCATATCGTTGGTTGCTTTAAGAGTTTTTGATTCGTCCTTGAGAGCTTCCTTTACACCTTTCAGTTCCAGGAGAATGGTCATCTTGTCCTTCCAAATGGAGTAGTTTTTGTTGGTAAGAATGGGAACTGCCTCGAGCGCTGCTTTCAGAATTATTTGTCGGAATCCATCGCCACTTCTTGATCCCTCCATGACTTCAGTGAGTTTAGTCGGGCTGATTTTTGGCTTTTAAACGTGATAAATTTCTGGAAAAGAATTGAAATAAATTATAATCTTAAAAAGGGCTGCACGGAGAAAGTCATCAGTACAAAGAATAAAAGCTAAGATGAATGAGATCTTAAAGAAAAGAAAACAATAAAAGAACCAACATCAAGCAGGTAGACTTAAGACAGTGAGAATAGATATTATCAGCAGTTGAGTGATAGAGAGGTTACTGGAATTGAATGTAGAAGGTTGGTTGAGTCAAAGAAGAAAGTTGAAGGTTAGGTTGAGAAATAAAGAGCTAGGAGAAAGCCAGCCGTGACAGACATACTCGAGAAGAGGAAAGAAAGCCGTTGGTGAGATTCGAGATGATGAGGCTTGAGGATTGTTGAAAATGGGAAATGGAAAGAAATAAATTAGAAAGAAGAAAGAGATGAAAAAGAATTGATGAATAAAAAAAGACGTTCGAGATGATTGATCTGGTTTGTGAGTCGAGAAGTGAGATTCAAGAGTTGAATCATGTGTAATCATGAATTGGTGAGCAGTCGTAGGTTGATCCCGTTTGAGATCTCGAGTTTCACTTTAAGACAGAGTTCGACCGAGAGTAGAGAGTGCGCGCAAGCAGTGACAGTAATGACAGTCAGTAGCGCGCGCGTAAGTGAAAGTTAAGTGACAGAATATAGGTGCGGAGAAAGTAAAAGAAAAGGTGAGAAAAGAAAAGGATAGAAAAAGAGAAAACAAAATAGAAAGAAGTTAGATTTAAAGAAAATATGAAAAAGAGAAGAGAAGAGATTTGAAAGAGTAATCAGGAGCTCGAAAATATTCAACATGAATGACAGGAACGGGATAGGAAATGAAGCAGTGGTATAGATCCAAGGTCATAGCGTAAGTGCAAGACAATAGAATCTGAGGGTACAATTGTATGACAAATTGGGACAGGAGCAAGTGATGTTGAAGGTAATGCAAATGAGAGGTAATAGTGTATGCAGGGTAGGGACTATTCCAATTGCAAACTGTACAGTAGTGATGGCTTAGTTGGACGTAGATGTGAACTAACAAACAATGCATGACCGAAGATGGAAGTCTGAGGCTGTTGATTGGCCAGGGAAGGAGATTGGATCTCATAATGGATGGCCGACCGGTATGGAGTTAACCGCAAAGTTTGCAAGTATATACTGAGTTGGTTGCCAAGATAGAAAGGTCAGTGCAAGCCAGAGGAAATAGCGGATTGCACCATTGATGTTGTGCTTTTATTTGTGTCACACTTCTAGACTGAGGTAGATGGTACTGAGGAGAGGGCATGTCAAAGTGATGAAGACAATAATCCCTCAGTGCGAAGCGTGATAGTTGCACGTGTATAAAGACACAAGCTCCTGCATGCGTTCAGATAAATTTTCCCATTGATTTCAAGTCGTTAATTATTACTATATACCCCTCACATTATTTAATTCATTACTTGATAAATTTATAATCTATATAAAATGTCTTCATTGTTTCCCCGCCGTTGCAAAAACTGTATTTGCCAAAACAAGCGTTGTGTTCCTAGTACTGCCGTCCAAGGCCTTTGAGGCAAGTGCGAGCAATGTCGCCTTTGCAAAGTGGCATGTAACTTCCCTGTAAATGTCAAGGGTCCCGCAGAATCATTGAGGGAGATGGGAAGTTGTAGGTCTGTGCCAAGGGTTAACTACAAGATACCACCGTTTCCGGAGATCAAATACTTGGGGACTCAAGTTCCTGGTAAGTCCTAATCTGGACTGACTCATGATCATAAAATAGTAACTAATTTTTCTTGTTTCGCTAGTATTGCCTTGTTTCCAAAGATATTCTACAAACACACCACCAAAGCCACCACCTTACTGGGGACCACCAACTGAACTCCCGGGGGCCCAGATGAATGCTGAGGTGCGAGGCGAAGTGTCTGGTGTGGAACCAGTAGGAATTATAACCAAGGAAGCAAGGGAGGAGGAAGGAAACAAAGCGGAAGGAGAATCCGCAAATGGAGGAAACGGAAATGGAGGGAGAGAAGGAACGGATGAATTGGGAGAAGGAAATGAAGGAGATGGAAGGGATGGAGTGGATGGAATGGAAGAAATGGAAGGCTGAGGTGGAATGGATCCGGTGCGAGTTGTAGGGCCAATCAAAACGGATGCAAGGCGGCTGACGGACAATATTGGAGAAGGTTTGTTGGGAGGCCAAAGGAAGAGAGCATACAAAGAGCTCTTGGAGGAAGGCGGATGGAATGCTTGGCCGAATAAAGCTAGGAATGCAAGGTGCGAGGAGATCTTCAAGAGGCACATCGTAACGGAAGTGCTAGTTCTCCAAAGAATGTCCGTACTAATCAACAATGAAGACCTGGATACTTTTCAATCCATGGTTGCGGAATTGACGGCAAATTGGGAGGATGCGGAGAAAGAATTAGAAGAAACTTTGTAATTATAAACATATTTTTTTATTTATTTATAAATAGAAATATTATTATTATTATTATTATTATTTAATAATAAGGAATGAGGTTTTATTTAGTAGAAATTAAAGGGAAATGAGAAAAAGGAATAACATGATGAGATGGATGATTTAACTGATGGAATGATGGTGTGAAAGAAAATGGGATTAGATGAGATGGAATATGGAATGGAATGGGATTGGATGAGATAGAATGTGAGATGAAATGGGATTGGATAAGATAAAATGTGGAGGAATGGGATTGCATGGGATGAAATGTGGAATGGAATGGAATGGAATTGGATGGGATAGAATTATGATTGTCAAGGTTTGCAAGGGTAGCTCGCATGGAAGTCTCAAATCAGGTTGGGTGAATTGCAAAGGTGATGGGCTGGTTCCCACAAGGTGCGATCTTTGTTGGACTGGAAGCCAGACCATTCAACGAGGTATTGACTTTTTCCTTTGCGCAACCTGGAATCCAGAATACGGCTTACTTCCCACTCTTGATGATTGAGGACAGTGACCGGTTCAGGATGGGGATGAGTCTTGCCTGGGTATAGGACTCGAGCTGGCTCTAGGAGAGACCTATGAAAGACCGGGTGGATACCTTTCCATTTCGCAGGTAAAGAAAGTTTAAAGGCGTTAGGGGAGATGACTGATTCTACTTTAAAGGGGCCAAGCTTTCTTTTGGAGAGTTTGCAAGTTGTGCGAGTGCTTCAAATGTTGCAAGCATCAAGCCATACATGATCTCCTACTGCGAAGGTTGGAGCCAAAGTGCGAGATTGGTCTGCTTGCTCCTTATAGCGCTGGTTTGCTTCTTCAAGGTTGGTTCAAAGTTGCAATTGAAGTGATTGAATTTGTTCAAGGTAATTGGTAGCAGGTTGAGAAGGTGCTACGTGAAGGGAAGAGAAAGTTGGGTTTCTACCATAAAGAGTTTGGAAGGGCGACTGTTTGGTGGAGGAATGAGTGGAGTTGTTGTAGGCAAATTTGGCTAGTGGGAGCCATTGCAACCAGTTGTCTTTTTAATAGGCAAAATACATTCAAAGATATTGTTTGAGAATCTGATTAACTCGCTTGGTTTGCCCATCCGTTTCCGGGTGGTAAGCCATTGATAAATTGCGATTGATCTTCAAATGTTGGCATAGCAAGGTCCAGAAGCTTGAGACAAACAGAGATCCACAATCACTAACTATATTATCAGGGAGACCATGTTTCAAAAATACATAATCTAAGAACAAGTTAGCTAAGTCTTCTGAAGAGGCCGTCAAATTAATGCGTAGAAATAAAGCCATCTTTGAGAAGCAATCTACTATTACTAGAATAGCATCATATCCACTAGAAGAAGGTAATTGAGAGATGAAATCCATAGAAAGCGGGTGCCAAGGACAAGGGGGAAATAGAAGTGGCTGGAGCAGCCCATACTTCCGGTGTTTTGAGGACTTGTTACAATTGCAATCATAGCACGTGCTAACATAGTCTTTTACTTCTTTGGTCATACCAGGCCAGTAGAAGTCTTGTGCGATCAATTGGTAGGTTTTATCCTGCCCATGATGACCAGAAAGCGGAGAATCATGCCTTGACTCAAAGATATCTAACTTAATGCAAGAATTATCTGGTACTACTATACAATTATCATAGACTAAAAAGTCATTATCATCAATACTGTAGCTACTATCTAATAAGTTTGCACTTTTTCAAAGTTTGATACACTTGGGCTCGTTGCATTGAGCTTGTCGGAGTTCAGAAGCCAAATCTCGTAAGTGAGCAATGATCAAACTGAGTTGGGCAGATTGGGTTGAGAAGAGTGGCCTAACATTTTCAGGGTTGTTTTTGACAAAGGTGCTCCCCCCTCTGGGTAAACATTGTCCCGACGTGATAAAGCATCAGGAACTACCGCTTGTTTCCCAGGACTTTACGTGATTTTAAAGTGGAACTTGGAGCGGTATTTGGCCCATCGTGCCTGTCTACGTGTGAGGACTTTTGAGCTCATGAAATACTTCAAAGAATTATGATCAGTTAAAAACTCAAAGGATTCCCTAAGGCTCAAAAGGTATGAAAGCTATTTCTTCAAGCAATAAAAGATTGCAAGAAGTTCCTTGTCATGAATCTCATAGTTGATCTCTGCAGTGAGCAACTTGAAAGACTCAAAAGCTAAGGGATGAAAGAGAGAAGTGGAGGAAGAAAACTGCAAGATTACTCCTGCAATCGCATAGTCGCTTGCGTCTGTGTTGATAATAGTGCGAGCCAGCTCATTGAAGTGAGTGAGTATCAGAGCAGTGGTGAACGCTTTTTTCAGAGCTTTGAACTCCGAAGCAGCTTTTTTGGTAAAAACAAAAGGAGTGTCTTTTTGGAGAAGGTTAGTAAGATTCATGGTTTTTTTGGCATAACACGCAGTAAACCTTCTATAGAAATTACAGAAACCAAGGAAAACTTTAAGGGATTTAACGGAAGAAGGTGGGGGCAAGTCCAATATGTGTTTGCTTTTGGCTGGGTCCATCAATAGTCCTTGCTGAAAGACTACGACCCCTAGAAAATGAAGAGAAGAGGAATGGAACTTGCACTTAGAGGCTTTTGCAAAAAGGTCATTCTTGCAAATTTGCTGCAGCACCTCTTGCACATGTGCAATGTGATCTTTGAGGTTCCTCAAGTAGACTAGTATATCATTGAGATTTACCACAAGGTATTTACCTATGAGATTGGAGAAAATGTTGTTGACAAAATGTTGGAAAGTGGAAGGAGCATTACAAAGGCCTAAAGGCATGACGGTATACTCATAACTGCCAAACCGGGTTCACATTGCAGTTAAATACTCATGATCTTCCTTAATGCAAATTAGGTTCTAGGCACCTCAAAGGTCTAACTTTGAGAAATAAGTAGCTCCATGGAAGAGAGTAAGGAGATGTGACATAGGCGGTACTGGGTAGGCATTCTTCCGGGTTACCTGGTTCAGTTTCCTGTAGTCAACACAAAGGCAAAGTCCGCCATCCTTTTTTGGAACAAATAGGACAGGTGAACCGGTATTTGAATTGCTTGGTCAAAGAAATCCTTTTGCTACATTTTCTGCAATGTAGTCTTGAAGCGCAATTGATTCTTGTGTTGAGAGAGAGTAGACTGGTCCTGGTGCGGGAGGTGGGCCAGTAAGTTAAATCTTATGATCTTAAGGACGGGATGGAGGCAGTTTATCTCCTTTTGCAGCTGAAAAGACGTCAGCAAAGTCATGATAAACCAAAGGTAAAGACTCTTGAATGATTTCTAAATCTTCGATCTTGTCATCTTTGAGCACCGGGTTTGAGGTGCTCACATGGTGCAAGAGGATTAGGGAGCTCAAAATACAACGTGTGGTTGTTGTCTGTTTCTCTTTGAAGGAACAGAAAAGAGGTAAGCTGGATAGGTAAGCAATAACTACTAAATCTGAAGAGGGAATTTTGGAATGAGGGTCAGGATATTACAAATCTCCTGGCGGAAAAGTGTCATCCAACTCAATGACAGTGTCAGGTAGGCTGTTTAATTCCTGATTGACGGAAAGGTTAGCGTTCTGGGGGTGCAAGGTTCAAAGGTTAATTACTCCTTCTTGCCAATTCACATCCGGATTCCAGTCAACTAGGAAATCATGGCCTAGAATGGTATCATCCATTCCAGGTATAGCCAAGACAAATAAATCCCATTTGAAGCTGGGTAAATTGGAGAATGCAAAGGTCCATTTTGCCTTTTGGGAAACCCAATAAGACGTTTCAGTCGCACTACTTACTAAATAGATAGGAAACTTATCTATCTCAGAACGCGTAAGATTTTTGGAAGTGGCGAAAGATTCACTGATGAAGGAAACATTAGCGCCGGAATCAAGTAATACTTGATAAGGAGTGTTGTTGGAATGGAATAGGATAAATCTTGAAATCAGAGCACCTAGTGACTCGCAAGTGCAAAGATTTACTTGCAGTCATTTAGATAATGTGTAGTTTTCCTTGCAAGTATCAGAAAAACTACAAGCTAATTTTTTGACTGCTTAGCCGCTTCAAGTGCTAACCGCTTTGCACAGCTGTCAAAATCATGTTTTCCTCCACAATACATAAACAGCCCGTTCTTTTCCCTTTGTAGCCGTTCCTTGTTTTGAAGCATCCCGGTTTCTTTGTCCAAGAACTTTGGAGTTTTGGCTACGGTTTTCCCTTTTGATTTTGAGTTCAAAGTTGGGGTTGGTTTGGATGGTTTTGGGTTCCTTGTGTTTTGCATCCAGGATTTTTCCACCCTCAGAGCCGGGGTGGAAGGTCCATGGTTGTTTTGCCAAGAGCAATTCTTGTCATGATAGCCATTATCAAGCTCAATCACTCAATTGATTAGCTGCTGAAGCGAGGTTGTCTTATGACCCCCAACTGCGAGCTGTTTGATTAAGCGTGCCGGTAGACCCTTTTGGAAATGGAATAGAAAAGCGGCCTTTTTCCACTGGATGCAAGACTGAAATGTTTGAAAATGACAAATATAAACGGAAGCTCTACTATTCTCCTTCATAACTAAACTATTAAGTTTGTATTTGGTGTTTCAAACTTCATTGGGATCACCAAACAGGGTGAACAGTTGTTGCTCAAACCTGTCCCAGTTGTTGAGAATACAAGTGGGACTGTTGTTGGAAAAAAGTTTGAGGTACGGTTTGAACCACTGCAACGCTCTACCTCCTAAGAAGGATGAAGCATACATAACTTTATGTCTATCAGAAGGGAAATTGTTGGAGTCGTTTGAAAAGATGATTTTACAAGACTGTAGGTAGGATCTAAGCTTATGAGGGTGTTCTCCTGTAAAGTGATTGGGTTGTTTCATGCCCGGAGTGCAAAAGCTAGGAGTAATTGGACTAGATCGCTGGGCATCATGAGTGAGGGCCTGGATCAATGTTGAAAGCAGGGTTGGGGCATCGGGCTTGGGAGCAGTAGTGCAAACCCCTGGTCTACCACAAGTTGAGGTTTCATTGGAAGAATGGTTGGAGTCTGCAAATTCCGCAAGAGGGTCCGTTGGAGCATCCCGTGGTGGAGCCCGACGATCATCAGGAGGTCCAACAGATGGCAATTTAGAAGGAGGAACTGGATCTAAGGGTTGTTGGGCCTGAGGAGAGCTGGTTCTCCCTACCTGATGAATCTCATCATTGTAAGGGGCGAGGGAAGCGTTACCGGTTGAGTGAGTACGTGACATCAAAAAGAAGAAGTCTACTATAGGTTGGCAGGCTACAAAAGATGAGTTGAATTAGTTAATCTACTGTCACACAACCACCCCATGTACTATAGGGCAATTCTTAGATGATCGAGTGCAAAGGAATGCCAAGTGCGAGGGCAAGTGCAAATAGCAAGACTCAGTTGCAAAGTGCAAACTTGGTTATGCCACTCAACAAAAGGCGAGAGGAATGGAATGTGTTCCAAAGAAGGAAACTCACCCTGAGTCCGATGTGATAACTAGGTTGTAGAAAAATGCAAGAACGTATGAAATTAACTAACTGAGGAGACAATCATCAGGCAAGGCGATAGCCCTTATAAGGTAATCCAAAGTGGCTAGATACAACCTGGTGATGAGCTAACTACAGTTGAAGCAGTGAGGCAATGAAATTCAGGAACAGGATAGGAAATGAAGCAGTGTTATAGATCCGAGGTCATAGTGTAAGTGCAAGACAATAGAATCTGAGCATACAATTGTATGACAAATTGGGACAGGAGCGATTGACGTTGAAGGTAATGCAAATGAGAGGTGATAGTTTATGCAGGGTAGGGACTAGTCCAATTGCGAACTGTACAGTAGTGATGGCTTAGTTAGACGTAGATGAAAACTAACAAACAATGCATGACCAAAGATGGAAGTCCAAGGCTGTTGATTGTCCAGGGAAGGAGATTGTATCTCATAATGGATGGCCAACCGGTATGAAGTTAACGGCAAAGTTCACAAGTATATACTGAGTTGGTCGCTGACATTGGAAGGTCAGCGCAAGCCAGAGGAAATAGCGGATTGCACCATTGATGTTGTGCTTTTATTTGTGTCACGCTTTTAGACTGAGGTAGATGGTACTGAGGAGAGGGCATGTCAAAGTGATGAAGACAATAATCCCTAAGTGCAAAGCGTGACATACTCCCAGCCAAAACTGGAACTCTGCGGTGTGGCCCAAATGTTGAAGAAGCTTCAGACTGTCCTTTGGGGTCAACACTTTGAGTTACAAGTTGATGCACAATCCATTATTGAAATGATTAATGCCCCCAGCCTCCCAAATGCTCCAATGACTTGTTGGGTGGCTTTCATCCAGTTGTTCTCTTTTGATATTGTTCACAGGCCTGGAAAATCTTTTACCATGCCTGATGGTTTATCTCGACGACCTATTGGAGACAATGGATCAGAGGTTGGAATGGATTTTGATGAGGAAGAACCCTTGGTCCGCCCTGTCTTTGCCTTCTCGTCCCAAAATTACTCTGGTTTCCAGCAAGGTTTCTGGCTTAAATTAGAGCAGTACCTTTCAACTCTCCAAAGACCCCCTGATCTCTCTCCCAAAGAATTTTGGTCCCTTAAAAGGAATTCCTCCAACTTCTTTGTCCAAGGTTCTAGGCTTATGAAAAGAGCAACTCCTTGTGCACTTGTTGTGGTCACTATCCCTTCTAAGCAATATTTGATCCTGGAAAATCTCCATGAAGGCCTTGGTCATTGTGGGGAAACCAAAACTTATTGACAAATATCCAAACAATTTTGGTGGCCATCCCTTAAAAAAATCCTTCGCTCAATGTTGCAGGAGTTTTGAAGTGTGCCAGAAAAGTGATCTTAGGCGCCCAGCGGAAATTTGTTACCCCACTGGAGAGTCCACTGTCTTTGGGAGGATTGCTACGGATGTGGTTCACATTAAGGCTGGTGGAGCTAAGTACAACAGTTTTTTTTCTTTGAACTCTAAGAGGACTTTAACTTCTTTTTTTTAAGTTTTTCCATGCATAATCTTGTCTCAGATAGTGCTGTTCCATCGCTACCAAACTATTATCATCTTTATCCTCTACTCCTTGATTCCTCATTTACCAGGTTCTGGACTTTGATCTTGGTTACATTTAAATATTTTTGTAACACTCAGGAGGGCATTCTAAACAGCACCTTTCCCTTCCACAGAACTGCCACGGCCTAGCACTGTTTGGAGTCTTAAAACGTCATAATTGAATTTGATTTTGAACCAAATAGCATAGGGAATCCGATTTTGATTGGATACCACCGGCAGGAGATTGAGGAGGTCTGCAGCTGTTTTAATGGCTTCAGCCCAGTAGCAAGGCGGAAGATGACTGTGATTTAGCAGGCATTTAGCCTTTTAAATAATCAATCTGTTAGGGCGCTCTACCAAACCGTTTTGTTGAGGAGTATAAGGGGGCAAAAAATGGTGAGTAATTCCAGCGTCTTGACAATAGGTTTTAAACTCTGAGCTTTTTAACTCACCACCGTTGTCAGAGACTAGGTTGATCAATTTCTTGTTGAGCCGCCTTTTTGAAGTAGACACAAAGTTTTTGAAGGCAGATAGCGCCTCACTTTTCTTCTTGAGAAAAGAGACAGTCTTTAAACGTGAATATTGATCCACTATAGTTAAGAAGTATTTTCAACCACTAGCCGATTCAACTGAGACCAGTCCAACTAGATCAATATGGACAATTTCTAATGGCTGATTAGCTATTTTGAAATGGCCCTTGAACATGGTAATTGTCATCTTGCAAGTCTGGCATATGTCGCAGTCGGCACTTGTGGAAGCAGAATTAGGAAAAAGAATCTTTTGTGTAGCAATTCCCGGATGGTTCAGACAATGGTGCCACTTGAAGTCTGACTGGTTAGTTGATAGATGGTGAACGAGAGATCTGGTGGGTACTGTGATGAATTGTGTACCGTATAGCTCCAGAAGGTGATTGACGGATGAACCAATGAGGTTCACATTGTCAATCTGAATCAAGACGCCACTCTTGCCGAACCAAGAAAGGTTTGATTTTTGTACAAGATGTCTACCCAATGATAGCAGGCATTGGTTAAGATCTGGAATCAGCAAGACGTCTTTCAAGATGATTTCGGAACCTTCGTGATTGATCAATTTTGCTGTACCAATAACTGTGGCTTGATGTGAGGAAGATTTGGAGCCAGAGCCAACAGTGAGGTTAATCGGTTTTGATGTGAGCAGGAAGTCAGGGTTGTTCACAATATGGTGAGTGGCCCCTGAGTCGAGGACAGGGGGCAGAGCAAGGGTTGATTCAGAGCGCAACTTTTTGGCCTTATGGTGGTACAGTTGAGCATTGAAAAATGCATTTGCAGGTTCAGCTGGGTTTTCAGGAACTGGAGGGGTGGATTCTGCGGGTTGAGTATGATGAGCTTGAGGTGCATTTTTATCCGGCCGCAGATGAGGGTGTAGGTGGCAGCAACGGGACTAGGGGTGTTTGGCAAGAGGATTGTGATGCCCTTTTGAGCAAGGATGTTTTGGTCCCTTTCGAGTTTTAGTCTTCAGAAGGGCAATTGAGCTGGATTGGTTGGGAGAATTAGTCAAGGGGACGGAAGAGTTGGGTGGCACTCTGGTTGATTCCAGGTGAGTTACTTCACGCAATTTGTTGAGAACTCTAGAGGGGCTTTGTAATAAGTCATTGTTGAGGAGAATAATTTTGACCAAGTGATAAAATTTGGCAGTAAGTTTGGCTAAGATGGTGTATCTGAGAATTTCTTGGGGCACTTCGAGTTTGACCACTGCGAGTTTGTTCAGAAGCTTTCTGCATTCTCTCAGATAAGTTTGAAGGTTTCCATGGAAGTTATATCAAATGAAATTCAACCATATGAGACCTCTGTTGTTGGTCCACTGAGATGCATATTGGTCCAGGACAGCTTGCCAGATGAGGGATGGTTTATACTGATTCTCAGGGTTGAGGACGGCATCAAATGCTGTGTCTCCTAGGTGCTGGATTATGAGATTGGCTGCTTCATAGCTTTTATTTCTTTGAGGAGCCGTAGTGGGAAGGATAAAGGTTTCAAACTCTGTGTCTTCAACATACTCAAGCAGACCATTTCTTCAGAGATGACTTTGAATTCTCATTACCCAGGAGGCGAAGTTGGTTTCATTCAAAAGGGGTAGGTGAAGATGTTTTGGGTTGGGCTTATCAATGTCAGACATGTTGAACCGCTAGTGTTGATCCTGGTTAAGTCGATGAGACTTGGGACTGTAAATATATAAAGTTAAGAGGAAACTAAAACCAAATATCATTTCATCAGAATAAGAAACAGACTGTGCAGAGAAGAATGAAATGGTTAATAACCTAAAACCAGGAGTCAACAAGAGTGAAACTGCACCAGTAAAGAAACCTTTAATGAAAGATATAGAAACACCGCTAAAGATGATAACCTCTGACACAAGCCTTAAACCTAAAAGAAACTAATTCCATCCGAGTGAGAGAGACATCAGAATGATCTGCCCGTAAATACAAATATTGAGGATGAGGCTTACCTGACTCAAAGCACCCTCAGACCAATGACACAACCGTTTGAGTTGTGTGAGGAACAGGTGAGAGGGGTGCGCAAGTCAGGTCTTAAGTAGCTTAGAGTGCCCAATCTAATATAGAGTATTGGCACTGGAGTTGGTGTGAAAGAAGGACGCGCGCGTTGTAGCGCGTTGTAGCTAGGCAGAGACCACAACATGAGACTTGAGCGTGACACATAAAGAGGCAAAGGAAAGAAGTAAGGAAACAGTAGGTGGAAATGATAAAAGCTGAGAGATAGTAGGAAAGATTATGAGCTTTCAACAATCCTCAAAGCCTGAAAAATTTGAAGTGTTTCTCCTCTTTTGAATGCTATTGGGGTTGATGTTGATGGAATTGGAGGCCTTTTTCTTTCCCTTTGCAGAGGAGGTTTTTGTGGGAACATCATTGCTCTCATTTGAAGGGGATGTTGAAGGCCCCATTGGCTTGAGTTTTTGGCAATTCAGGAATGGATGAGCCTGTTTCTTTTGAATCTAAATCAGTCAGGATAAACTGGAAAGAAGAGAAAAGAACTTGGTTCCTTAATTGAGCAGGTGTTGATGGCAATGGTGATACGGGAATGAAATTCTCCTCTTTGGCCGAGTTCTCCTGTTTTTCCACCCCAGGAAGAGTGTCAGCTTGCTACTATTGCAAAGCAAGCTGCAAAAGTAAAAAAAATAACATAAAAATAATAATAATACAATGAACCTAAGAAGAGTAGGAAAACCATAAATATTATTACAGAAATGGATCCTCCACCCAAAATTAGGTAGGGTCACTCACTGACCCCACCCTTGAAATCCAACTCCTTGTATGTTTAAATAATTAAGGAAAGAAAGACCAAAATACTATGGCTCCACTATTGAGCTTTTGGTCAACTAAATATTTCAAAAATATTTTCAAGTATTGTTTTCACACCTAAAATTCAGTCAGAATTGAGGTGTTGTGTATTTTTTAGGAGTTACGGATGGAAATGTGTTTTTTCACAATTCCCGCACGCAGCCGCGGCAGCCAATGCACCTGCGCGCGGCTGAGATACAGCCCTGTCACTCCGTCAAGGTTGTGTACCCAGCCCTGGGCCTCTGACAAGTACCCAGCCGCGGGACTACGGGTTGAAAGAGTTACAGGCGGCCTGAGAGGCTTAGGCACTGCATAAACATGCTACAACCCACACAGGAAGAACATTTTACATATTTAATAAATGTTCCCGTGGATAGTAGATAGTCTAAAAGTACATAATATTATATAAAAATACTTAAATAACCCTTATAAGTATTTTTTATTAAATATAATTTAAAGTACTAAGAATGTCGAAAATAAGACAATGACAAATTGCAAAAATATATTAAAATACTTTAATATACTTTTATGGGAATTCCTAGACATTAATATCTTTCTGACATACTAATAAAACTAATGATGTAACAATAGTACATGAATTCCCACTACTTATATTTTTAAGAAATTATTTTAGTAAATCAACCGGAACTCAAAAATAAGGAGTAAAATCAATATCATGACTTTACTCAAGTTATTTAATACATAATGAGAACTCACCTGACATCAGGATGTCCGTAGAAATGTCTATTTATATAATTATTAAATTACTGAAAACATTTACTAAGGATTATTAATTAAATAATACATAAATGGGACAGATTAGTGTTATTCACACGTCCTAATATCTATTATAAAGTAGAATAATTCCCATACCCTGAGTAATTAGATGCTACCCGTGCTATAGCCCCAAGGACACGTGACAGGCTACCCCTGGTTACCCTCTTAGCCTTAGTGTCTGTCCCTCTGAGCCCCTGTACCCCTCAGAAGGACAATATTGGGACTCCAAAAGCTATAAATAAAGAGATCTTTTGAGGATATTGATGGGCAGAGACCCAGTTATATTTATATCCAGACACCATGCCAAGGCAATCAAGTACTTATAAGAGATAAGTAACTTATTTATGGCTAATTCTGATCAATAATATCCGTCCTCAACCTCTTTTTTATCAATTAAAACTGCTGAACAACCTTATAACCCCAGTATACAGGTTTAACCCATCAGTGCATGTCTCAAAAAGATACCCAAAGGATTTAATAATATACCAGTGAGTTTTATTATCCTTTCTCTGTCGTGGCAGCTTGGTTACAAGGCCCTGCCACTCCACCGTGTATTTTATATACATATTATCTTTGGGTAAAATATCCTTTAAACTAAAGAGCCCAAAGTAACCAGGACTACGTGTTTTCATACTGAAATCCCTGAAGAGAGGTGTTAAAGATCCCCAATATAATTTTGGCCCCTCTATAAAAATATTGAATAATCAATTTATTCATATTTATTTAAAACAATAAACCATAACCAAACCACTTAACCTTGCAATAAGCTTAATCCAAATATTTTACAGATTTTTTCTGCATTTATTAAATAATATATTTATTATTTATTCTATCACCTCTGGTAGCTAAAGGATAGCAAGGTTCTTGGCATCCAGGAGGCTGACAATTGGGGGTCTGGCTGGGAAATATTCCACTTTATTACATTTAATACCTTGGACCAGACATTTCACGTCAAAATAAATCAAAGATAAATTTATCTGACTTTATAACCATGATTTATCATTAAATTCGTTTGCAGTGAATTTAAAAACCAATGCAGAATTAATTATCTATTATTCAAATCTTTTAAATATAAGAAAAGAAGAATATATTAAAAATTATAAACCTACTGGTTGGAAAGCTTTAACTCAAGCTGAGAAACTTAGTATCTCTTCTGCACGTAAACACTTAGATAAACTCCTTTAACAAGAGGATCTTGAAATGCGCATCAACTTTCAGGCCCTATTAAGGAAACACAAATCTTGGAAGAAATACCGTATAAATTAATCTTTGAAATGTACAAGTAAGTATACAACTTGTATTACCATATTTTTTTAAAAATAATATTAATATATTTTATTAACCAATAAAATAAACTTTCTTATGAGTGAACCCTCCTGTACCAGAAACCACCGCCACTGAAGTTGATTTATTGGATCAAGAAATCCCATATATCTCTGGAAGCCCTGAAAATATTGATTGGGCAGGTGAAGACCTCATTGGAACACACCAAGACCCCATAGGATTACCTACTAAGGATCAATTTAATCCCAAAAAAGTCTTTGTACCTTTGAACATCAACTTAAGTGAGTTTTGAATAACACTTATTTTTATAGATTTTTTCTGTAAAATACTTATTAACATATTATTCAAAAATGAATAGACGTAACACAAGAGCCTCAGGGAGAATTCCCTCCTATGGATCTTTGCCAACAGCTCCCAGTAACCGGGAGACCACCAATAAGGACAACCATGAAGGGACTGGAACCCGTGAATCAAATGTTGATGGACAAGAAGCAGCACCAATTACTTCTTCTGCCCTCTCCCAACCTACAGCCAGAGAAGGTAGTAGAATCAAGCCACCCTCCTTTACAATAAGATTCCCTGCAGCCAACCCAGCAGAATCTGGCCAAGGATTCCAGGATCAAAGACTTAGTCAAAGAGCACGTGAAATATTGGGAAGAATTCAAAGAAGCCCAAGCCAAGGAGGACATGGTGTCTATGAAAAAGATAATCTCCCAGGCAAAAGCCACCCAGATAGCTCTTCAGAAAATGATTCCAAGAAAAGAGGCAGAATCCTATGTAGAAAAGTGGAATCCTTGGGATCAATTAGCCCAACTTAAAGGCAAAGCATCAGGAAATAAGAGATCCTCTTCCCATCCTAAACCAAAGGGAAAGAAAGACTGGGATCAGATAATATCCCTAGCTCAAAAATGGAAAAAGGTTTACAACAATTAGCTTCTAATTCTGAGCCCAAACAAACCTCTGATGTAATTTCTTCCTTTTCTAATGATATTCCTCATAATTTCAAAATTGTTTGTGAAAATTTGGATGGTGTTTATACCCAAATGAATAAATTAACCTCAGTAGTAGCCAAATTGATTAATAACCAAACAAAGATGGTAGCAATGGAAGAAATCAAAGAACATACAGAACATTCATTGGTGACAATTAATCAAGGTAGGATCAGACAGACTCAAACAATTGAGAATATGTTATCAGGAATCCAAGAAGATGTTATTATGTCTTTTCACCCCTTAAAAGAAGAATTGGAAACCACCACTAACAGCTATATTCTATCCCTTAGTGAAAAATTGGAGGTGCTTAATAACAAAGTGGACATGAAACTTAATCTGATCAAAAATGATCTTAGAGACTTGAAAGTCTGTCTGATCAACCCCTTGGGGAGTACCACAGAGGAACCAAAACCTTCCAGACAAACCACTACTCCTTATGCACCACCCTTATTAGGAATGCATAGGAGTGACAACTTTAGGCCTAGTCCTACTCCTGAGATGGAGCAAGCCCTCAAACTTTAACCCCCTGTTTATGAATGGCCCAAGTTCTCCGGTGAAGGAGAATACAATCATATAAATTTTATTAAATTTATTGACTAAACTATTAACTATTATGAACTACCAGAAGCTATAGCTGTAGTCAGGCTGCCCAGAATATTTGAAGGAGGAACATTGGAATGGTTTATCATTAAAAGAGAAGAATTAGGATCCTTATCATGGAATTCTTGGAAACTTCTGATTAAACAGCAATTTGGTTCTAGAATGTGGGAAAGAAAAAATGATGAAAAATTTTGAAAATTCCCCATTTGATCCCTCCAAGGATAAACCTCACAAATGGTGCTTGGAACAGAAGAAAAGGTTGGATTGCTTCTATCCAGATGCTGATAAAGAGGAAGTAAATGAAAGACTCCTCAAACTGTGTCCTGGAAATCTTAACCATAGTGTAAGATGTAGGATTATTATGGATGCTGACTTGCCAACTCTAATCAATGTGCTAGAAGAAGTAATAGACACAAATGGGTTACACAAGAAATCTTCTTCTAGACCCAAAGAGAACTATAACATTAACAAAACCAGAGAAAAACCTCCTCTGATGAATACCTCTGATAATAAGAAACCTAATGAGAATAGGGATAAAGAGAGGATGCCTGCAACCTGTTGGAATTGTAACAAGACTGGGCATATGAGACAAGACTGCCCATTACCAAAAAGAAAGATAGAAGTCTTGGAAGGAGAGCAGGAGGTTGAAGGGAATCAAAACTATGAAGATATAGCTCATACTGAAGGATCCCTTTCGGAATGTGAATTGGTACTGACCAACCCTGTTAATGTTATAGAAGGAGATATAGGCTCTTCTGTAGAAATCAATAACATCCATGGGGATTCTAGCTTGCTCCAAACATGGTATCCTACCATAATTCTTAGACATATTAGGTATGTCAAACCATTAACAGTTAAACCTATGAATGGGAAAAGTTATACCACTGGTCAAACTTTTTATGCAAAAGGATTGTATAAAAACAGACCTATAAGGTTATTACTGGATAGTGGAGTTTTTTGCTCATTTGTCTGTGCTGAATTCTTAAACAAATGGGATCCCAATTGGAAAGAACACCTTCTGCCCGTCCCAAAAGCCAGGTTCAGCTCTTGCAACTCTACCATGAATGCTATTGGAGTATGGACTGCTCCTATAATACTACCTCATACTAAAGGATCTTTGAGGATACCATTGGAATTTGTAGTATTGCTCAACGGAATATGTGACTACCTGATGCTGGGTAATGATGCCTTATGTCTATATGTTATAGATGTGTTCCAGAGTAAAGGAAGATACTTCACAGTAGGTGGTAATTGGGACAAGAAGTTTAAGATATGCACCGTTCAGTCTAACTTCCCCTCCTCTACTTATCAAAATCATTTAGAAGACTTTGACCAAGAATATTTCTCTCAAGCAGCTCTGAATATGAAACTTTCTGAGGAACAGAAGAAAGATATATTTAAAGTCTGCTTTGAGAACCAGAATGCTTTTTGTACTAAAGATCATCCCATTGGTGATATTAAAGTACATGATATGGTATTGACATTGACCATTAAGCCTCCTTATCCTCCAAACTTAAGAAGGCCAGCCAATCCTTCTATTCCTAAGTCTAGAAAAGCTCTCAGGAACATATCCAAGAACTAATAGACTTACAAGTATTAAGGAAAGTAGGGCATAATGAACAGGTAGATGTGACCACACCTGTAATCATAGCTTGGCATAATGACAATTCAAGAATGGTAGGAGACTTCAGAATGCTCAACAATTATACTCAAGCAGATTATTATCCTATACCCCGGATTTATCATGCTCTGCATAACTTTTCCAAGTCCAAGCACATGTCACAAGGGCTGCTGACATGCAAGCAGGGCTTGGCACAAAGGGGTCTCCACCCACAGTAGGCTTGGGGCAAGGTTACTGAAGGAGGCTAACAGGAGCAGAGGAGGATTGGATTGAATGGTGCTGAATGACACTTGCTGGGAAAGATCCACTAGTAAGAAGTAGTAAACTGATTTCTTGGGGGAAGCATCAGGAAGAGGAAAGAGGAGGTTTATTAAATAGACAAGAGGTTGGAACTACAACAGAGGTACAAGTGATTGGGGCTCAGACTACACACATGATGCCATGGGAACAGTCTAAGTAACAGAGAGGGCTGATCAGGGATGCTACTACATTAGGTTAGGCTGCTTCTACATTGGGACAAGGTTCCAGGTCTGAGCTGTCTAAGTTGGGAGAGTACAGTTGAAGGATGTACAGTGTACATGGGAGTCATGACACTATGTACTAAGTAGAGAGAGTATGTAATACAATCTGCAGGAGGATGTACATAAAGATTCCCAAAGGATAAACCACACAGAGGAGGTATGGGTTAGACAGAGATATAACCCAGAGGTATGGGTTAGACAGAGAGTTAACCCAAAGAGGTATGGGTTAGACAGAGAGGTAGAGTAGAGCCTGGGAGATTGAGTATGTGCAAGCCTATGGAGTCTATCTGTGTATAGTATGAGGTTAGACTATATGTAGATATGTACTGCATGAAGATCCTGAGGTATATAGTTACTGGAGACATATTGATGTAAGTCTCCTGAGCCCTGAGGTTGAAGTTCCTAAGAAATTAGATTAGGCCTGAGGGTAAGACTGAGGTTAGACTGAGTTTGGTGTCAGTATGACAGTACCCCCTGGTGAAGAAGAGGGAATCTCCTGATGACCATAAAAGGAGAGGTTGAAGAGGCCATCCAGGTTGCCCTTCAGCCATGTCCAACTTGAATTTTCCTTCCCCTTACCCACAACCATCACCACCATCCACCCCATTACCACCTTTATCTCCTTACACCAGATCACCTACACCAACCTATCCAATGGAGAAGACCAACAATTATCATCCAGTCCAGCAATACTACCCAAGTTGTGATAGGTGCGTCAAGCTTGGAAGAATCTGCACCACCAGTATCAAGCACAATTCTGCCAAATGTGAAAGTTGTAGGCAGTATGGAAGAATGTGTGATATGGATAAGCAAGGCAGAAAGGCCTTGGGGCCAACCTTATGGGTCCTGGAGAAGAGTCAACCTTTTGAAGTAAAAGAGGCTCCAGATGATGATGCCATGACCTTGGGTTACTCATCCAGACTTGGTGAATCTTCAGGTAAGTGCTTCTGGATTTAGTATTGGAGGTGCTGGAGTGCTGATAAAGGTTTTCAATAGTCCATTTGATGCAGGAGAGATTGAAGAAAACGCAAGAAAAGAGGGAGGCACTGCGTCAAACCGTTAATTTGGCCATAGATGGTACGTCGAGGCGTCCGCAGGAGGAGTGCAGTGAGGCATTTATACGATGGGGAACCCCTCACGTAGATTTGGACAAGGAGGTGGTCGAGGTCCCCCCAAAAAGGGTACAAAAAAAAGGTATTTTGGAATCCGTCAAACCCGTCAAAGGAAGTTGTTGAAGCGTTGAAGGGGTTGGTCGAAGCGTCAAATGTTGAAGCGTCAGAGAAAATAGTCAAAGCGTTGAAGCTCACCGTTGAAGCGTCAAAGCAAATCGTTGAAGCGTTGAAGCCCACCGTCGAAGCGTCAAACGTCAAAGCGTCAAAGCAAACCATTGAAGCGTCAAAGCGGATTGTCAAAGCGGGGATGATGATGAAGACGCCAAAGGGAGTTTGGAGATGGAATTAAGTGATATGGATGAAGATAGAGGAACCACCAAAGAGATCGTTAAAGGAAAAGGAAGAGAGATCATTGTTGAAGAAGGGGGCAGATCAGATGACTCTTTCGAGTTAGAAGATTTGAGGAACAAGATCAAGGATTTGGAGGTGAAGATGAAGGTGGTGGAAGACAGAAGGAATAGAAGGAAAGGGATTGAAAGAAGAGGTGAAACTGAGTTTTGGTTGGAGGAGTTGGAAAGTGGGGAAAGGTTATTGGAGATGATGGAAGGAAGGATATTCAGAGAAGATTCTGGTTTAAATGAAGATCAAGTTAATCTTCTTTGGAGATTTATAGCAGGAATTCTAGGACTTTAAATTCAAATTTTCAGGAAGGTTTAAAGAAGGGTTGGGGTAGTGAGATAAGAAAAGAGAAGTATGGGTTTTTAGAAGCTAGAAAGAAAAAAGTTTTAGAGATAAAGAAAAGACTAGCTGATATTTTGGCTTTAGCTGGGCATACTTTTGAAGTAGGGACTACTATAAGGGGGCCAAATTCTTATCAAGTTTCCAAGTTAAAATTAGTAAATACTTGGATTTCTAGAGTAAAAGAGTTGGAAGAATTGATGTGTGAAGCTATCTAAAAAGTTGTTTATATAAAATTTGTTTTATTTTATTATTATTTTATTTTTTGTTTTTATTTATATTTTCTTAGAGGGGAGTAATTGATCTTTCCTTTTTTCTTTTTTTTTTTTTAAGGTTGAAGAAAGGGAAAAAGGAGAAAGAATCTTTATTTTTTTATCATGTTATTGATATATATATATATATATATATATATATATATTTTGAAAAGGAGAGTAAGGTTTGTATTGTTTTTATTTTAAGGATGACTTTAGTTTTGAGGGATAAAGTGTATGGAAGTCTTGAAGTAAAGTAGGGCAGTTGGTAAGATTAGAGTGAGGTTCCCAAGTAGTGCGTTCCTCGTCATTCTGGAAGCCTTTCCATTCAAATAAGTAAAATAATTTCCCCCTCTTAAGTTTGGAATCCAATATCTGAGACACTTCCCATTCTTCTTCACCATCAATTTTGACTGGCTCAGTTGGTGGTTGGTGCCTAGAGGATAGTGAGTTGTCCTGATATGGCTTGAGTAAGGAGGAGTGGAATACAGGGTGAATGGTGGACCATTGTTGAGGAAGTTGAAGCTTGAATGAACTTTTTCCAATCTGTTCTGTAATCAAAAAGGGACCTAACCATTGCTCTGAGAGTTTATGAGTTGGACAATTAGTTTTGATATTTTTAGAAGAGAGCCAAACTTTTTTTCCAACAGCAAATAAGGCAGGAAATTCACTTCTTTTTAGGTCAGCATACCTTTTGTAGGTTTTAATTGCCTTTTCTAGTTCAATACCCAATAAATTTTGATTCTGGTGAATCTGGGTTATGTAGTGGCTGGCAGGTTGATCATCTACTACATGGAGACTGTCAAAGTTGGGATGTTGTCCATAGATGGTGAAAAAAGGAGATTGCTTAGTAGAAGTGTGAGTGGAATTATTGTAAGCAAATTCAGCAAGGGGGATCCAGGTATCCCAGTTGTCTTGGTGATAACTGACATACATCCTAAGAAATTGTTCTAGGATCTGATTTACTTGTTCCATCTGTCTGTCTGTTTCAGGGTGATAAGCTGTGGAAAGATTTCTTTTTATCTGTAATTTTTCACATACAATTTTCCAAAAGGAAGAAACAAATAAAGATCCTCTGTCACTGACAATGTCAGTTGGAAGGCCATGTTTAGTAAAAACATGAGAAATTAGTAGGTTAGCCAACTCCACAGAGGAGATATCAGTTCTGGTTTTAATAAAGAGTGACATTTTTGAAAAACAATCAACCACCACAAGGATTGAGTCAAACCCATTGGATAGTGGTAGTTGTGAGATGAAGTCCATAGAGAGTGAAGCCCAGGGAGAATCTGGAATTGGTAAGGGTTGGAGGAGTCCAAACTTTTTGTGGTGACTGGCTTTGTTTCTGCTGCAAAGGTAACAAGAAGAAACATAATCTTTGATAAAGGAATTCATATTTTCCCAATGGAAATCTCTTTTTACTAGATCAGCTGTTTTGTCTTGTCCAGGGTGGCCAGAGAGGGGAGATTCATGTCTTTGTCAAAGTATTTCAAGTTGGAGTTGTTCATCATTCTTGGGGATTACTATTCTGTTTTGGAAAATAAGGAGTCCAGTGTCTGGGTCTATAAGGTAACTCTTTACTTGTTCCTTTTTATGTAGTTTCTGAATAATCTGCTGGGTTGATTTGTTGGAGATCTGGGACTGAATTAAGTTTTCCAATTGTTTTTCAACCTGTTTTGCAGAGATAAAGAAAATTCTAGAAGGTTCAAAGTCAGTCTGTTTCAAGAGTTGTTTGACATTTGCTGGATTATTTTCTGCATAGGGCATCCCCCCTTTGGGATAAACGTTGTCTCAATGTGACAAGACATCAGGCACTATTGATTGCTTTCCAGGTCTATAGACTATAGTGAAGTCAAATTCAGACAGAAACTCAGCCCAACGGGCTTGGCGACGAGTCAAGACTTTGGAGTTCATGAAATATTTAAGAGATAAGTGATCAGTGAGAACTTCAAAGGGAGAAGAAAGACTGAGGAGGTAAGCTCTGCAGATCTTGATGGCCCATACAATGGCCAGGAGTTCCTTATCGTGGATTTCATAGTTCATTTCAGCACTACCCAATTTCCTGCTGTCAAAAGCAATGGGGTGTTTGGATCCATCAAGAGAGACTTGGGTGAGGACAGCCCCTAGGGCATAGTCACTGTCATCAGTCTCCAAAAAGGTTTGTAAGGAGAAATCAAAATGTCTGAGTACAGGAGCTTTAGTAAAGGCTACCTTGAGGTCCTCAAACTGCTGCAGAGCCCCTGGGGATAAAGAAAAGATGGGGTCTGCTCCAGTTAGAGCAGTGAGGAGGTGCACCTTTCTGGAATAGTTAATGATAAACCTGCGATAAAAATTAGAAAAACCCAAAAACTGTTGCAAGGCCTTTTTGTTTGTTTGGTGGCCAGTCCAAGATCTTCCGGACCTTGGAGTTTTCCATTTCAATGCCACTTCTTGAAATGACATATCCTAGATAGTCCACTGAGGAGGCATGAAATTCACACTTAGAAGCTTTTGCATATAAGTTGTTCTTCCAAAGTCTGTTCAAGACTTCACACACATGAGCTGTATGTTCTGTTAATTTTTTGGAAAAAATAAGAATGTCATCAAGGTATACCACCACACAGATGGTCAGAAGGTCTGCAAAAATGTCATTAACAAGACATTGAAAAGAGGAAGGAGCATTGGTGATTCCAAAAGGCATTACCAAATATTCAAAACTCCCAAACTGAGTTCTGAATGCTGTAAGATGTTCATCCCCTTCCTTAATTCAAAGGAGATTATAAGCACCCCTGAGGTCAATTTTGGAAAAAATGGTAGAACCAGAAAAGACTGTTAATAAGTGAGTCATGGGAGGAATGGGATACCGTTTCTTTTGAGTCACAGCATTGAGTTTGTGATAGTCAACACACAAGTGCAACCCACCATCCTTCTTTCTTACAAAGAGGACAGGTGCTCAAGTGCTGGAAGTGCTGGGGCAAATGAAACCTTTCTCTATATTTTCCGCTATATAGGCTTGTAGGGCCTCCTTCTCATGGTGACTAAGAGAGTAGATAGGCCCAACTGTAGGCATAGGGCCTTCCAGTTTGATATGATGGTCGTAAGCCCAATTAGGAGGGAGTTTATCAGCTTTGACCTTGGAAAAAACATCTAAAAAGGTATGATAAGCATCAGGAACTCTCTCCATCACAGTTTCAATTTCATCAGTTTCCTCATCTTCATCCAAACCTTCTGCAGTAGCCTGCTTTGGGTCAGAGTCAGAAGTGGAAATAATCATACGCAAAACTTGAACAGATAGATCATTCTCCATATCCTCCAAGAATTTCAGAGAATGTCCAAAGAATATCCTGTTCACAGAAGTAGTTGTTGAACTCAAAGGGAAGTGTTGTGAGTGCATAGATTCTGAAAAGGGGACAGGAGCAGTGACCTTCAGGTTCACTGGCGGAAAGGAAGTAGTGGCCAAGGAGAGTTCAACGGAAGAGGAATGATCCAAAGTTGGTTGGTGTCTTGGGGTGATCAATCCCAGTTGCCAATTTACCTCTGGGTTCCAGAAATGGAGGAAGTCAATACCTAGAATAATTTCTTCTTTGGGTGGAGTATCAACAACCAAGAAATCCCATTCTAAGTTGGGAAAAGAGGGCAAAGAGAATTTGAAGGAAACCTTATGGGTGATTTCCTGGGAAGGTGAGTCAGAAGGGCTGAAGGTAAATAGGAAAATAGGAGTGGTCAGGGGTTTGAGTGATAGAGAAAACTTTAAAACCATAGATTTTGAAATAACAGATTGAGTTGCTCCAGAGTCAACAAGTACACTGTAAGCCTGGTTATTGGTCAAGGAAACAAAACATAAGTCTTTGGAAGGAGGGTTAGTGTCTTTTCTTTCCAAAGTTTGTACTCAAATATTAGGAGGGTGATGGTCAAGGAGTACCACATTCCCATCACCTAGTCTTTTCCCTTTTTTGGCTTCATAGGATTGGGTTTCTGGCCAGGCTTAAAATCTGGACGTTTCCTGCAGAGGCTAATTTTGTGAGTTCCTCCACAGTAGTTACACAAACCCTCTCTTTCTTGCCTAGCTTTTTCTTCAGCCTTGAGGTGTCCATCCTCTCCTACGTTGGGATTGGGGACATAGGTTGGAGTAGAATTAGTAGGGGTTGGCTTGGTCTTCCCCTTAAACCTACCTGGTTGGCTGGTCTGTTGAGATTTCTGAGGATTTGGAAGACTGGGTCCAGTTCTTGAGGTCTGAGGGAGAGTGAAGGACTTCTCCTGGATCCTTTCATGGTAACAAGTGTCATACTTAAGAACAATATCCATTAGGTCTTGCAAGGTTTCTTGAGGTCCATCATAACCAGCTAGTTGGTCCAGTAATCTGGCTGGGAGACCCTGTCTAAAATGAAAGAAAAAGGCTTTATCACCCCACCCAGAGACCTTGGTCATAAGTGTCCTGAATTCAGTGATATATTTAGTAGCATAACCACTGTCTTTCATCTTAAGGAGGGTAAACTCCTTCTCAGCACGCTGGATTTCTAGGCGATCCCCAAAAAGGGTATGAAGCTGTTGATTGAATAGAAGCCAGGAGTTAAGTATGAAGTCTGGCTCATGATTACCAATGTGAGCAAGATAGGGTTGGATCCATCGACTGGCATTTCCTGAAAGGTAAGAGACTGTAAAAAATACTTTCTTTCTGTCATTAGAAAAAACTCTCTCATCATTTGCAAAAATGAGTTCACAAGCTTGAAGGAAAGGTCTAAGCTTGTTTGGGTTAGTTCCATCAAATTTATCTGGGGCATTAATAGATGGAGATTTAAAGTTAGCAGAGGGTCCATGGTCAGCAGGTTTAGACAGTTGAGTCATTGCAGTGGTCATTTGCTGAAGAATGGCCAGCAGGGCAGGGTCAGTTGAAGGAGCCTGAGTGGTGGAAGGAAGGTTGGTGTGTGGGGAAGGTGAAGGGACTGCTGTTGAATTAGAAGTTTGACTAGGATTACCCTCTGGGGATGGTGAACCCAGGCCACTCAAGATTCTGGAATCAAATCCTGAGTCTTCATCCTCTTTTTCTTCCTCACCTTCTCCTGGGATTGGGACCATGCTTGCATCATAGGCAGGAGAGTCCAAACCATGGTAACCTGGGCTTGGAAACTGACCTGTGATCCTGTGGAGGCTAGAATTTTCAGAAGAAGGAATAGTAGAAAGGGATACTTGGGGAATAGGTTCCAATAAACCTGTATCCATAGGAGTGGAAGTGGTAGCCACTGGTGCAACCAGGTTAGAAAAGGTCCTACCTGTTCCACAAGATCTAGGGGTAGAATGGTCAGTAGGTTCAGTGGTACCTCTCCCCCTAGAGCTGCAGGTGACTTCTGGGCTGGAAATGTGAGAAAAAAGAGCACATTGTGGGGGCATTCTTACTTCTAAGAATAATTAGTTACCCAAAAGTTGTTCTTCACCTTGGAGCAAGAATAAAATGATTAAAAAAAAGGAATTTTTTTTTCCCTCTGATTACCTTTATGGGACAGTCAAATACTGGTCACTATACCTTGTCTAAGTGTCAAAGTGTCGAAGCGTCAAAGCGTCAAAGTGTCAAAGTGTCAAAGCCTCGAAGCTTCAAAGTGTCAAAGTGTCAAAGTGTTGAAGCGTCAAAGTGTCAAAGTGATACTTAGAGGATGGAGAGCTGGAGATCTGAGTAGGTTTGACAGTAAGGTAAGGGGAGCAATGAAAATGGCCACAAATCAAATAGCCAAGTTCAAGGTTGGGACAGAAATAAAGCAAAAAAAAATTGCCACAACTCAATAGCAAAGTTTGATGCTGTCTAAAAGGATAGGGAGGGTGGTTGGTGAAGAAGGGGTTATTGGGGAAGAAATCAGTTTAATGTCACAAGGGCTGCTGACATGAAAGCAGGGCTTGGCACAGAGGGGTCTCTACCCACAGTAGGCTTGGGAGCAAGTTTACTGAAGGAGGCTAACAGGAGCAGAGGAGGATTGGATTGAATGGTGCTGAATGACACTTGCTGGGAAAGATCTCCTAGTAAGAAGTAGTAAACTGATTTCTTGGGGGAAGCATCAGGAAGAGGAAAGAGGAGGTTTATTAAATAGACAAGAGGTTGGAACTACAACAGAGGTACAAGTGATTGGGGCTCAGACTACACACATGATGTCATGGGAACAGTCTAAGTAACAGAGAGGGCTGATCAGGGATGCTACTACATTAGGTTAGGCTGCTTCTACATTGGGACAAGGTTCCAGGTCTGAGCTGTCTAATTTGGGAGAGTACAGTTGAAGGATGTACAGTGTACATGGGAGTCATGACACTATGTACTAAGTAGAGGGAGTATGTAATACAATCTGCAGGAGGATGTACATAAAGATTCCCAAAGGATAAACCACACAGAGAAGGTATGGGTTAAACAGAGATATAACCCAAAGAGGTATGAGTTAGACAGAGAGTTAACCCAAAGAGGTATGTGTTAGACAGAGAGGTAGAGTAGAGCCTGGGAGATTGAGTATGTGCAAGCCTATGGAGTCTATCTGTGTATAGTATGAGGTTAGACTATATGTAGATATGTACTGCATGAAGATCCTGAGGTATATAGTTACTGGAGACATATTGATGTAAGTCTCCTGAGCCCTGAGGTTGAAGTTCCTAAGAAAGTAGATTAGGCCTGAGGTTAAGACTGAGGTTAGACTGAGTTTGGTGTCAGTATGACAGTACATCACTACTATGGATATGCTTAAAGGTTTCCACCAGATACCAATAAGCCCTGAAAGCAGGAAGTTTATGAGAATAATCTGTCATTTGGGAATATATGAATATCTTAGGATTCCCTTTGGTATAAAGAATGCTCCATAACACTTCCAGAGAACAATGGATACAGTTCTAGGTACATACATTGGACAAGGATGGATGATGGTATATATAGATGATGTTATCATATACTCTGATGATTGGGATACTCATATTCACCAAGTGAGATTATTACTCCAGACTATCTCCAGAGCAGGATTGAAGTTGTCCATGAATAAATGAAACTTTGGCTATGGAGAATTGAAAGCCTTAGGACATATATTCTCTGGTCTAACTCTAGCTTCTGATCAAAATAAGATAGCTGCTGTCATGAATAGACCTATGCCTCAAAAAAAACAGAGTTGCTGTCTTTCATTAGTTTTTGCAGTTATTACAGACAATAAATACCAAATTTTTCTATGCTAACTAATAGTCTGTATGAAGTATGCAACAAAAACACTCTATTTGAAATGACTCATGAGAGACTGAAAAACTATGGGGAACTAAAAATAGCTATGACCTCTACTCCTTTACTCATCCAACCATATTACCCCAATCCCTTCAAACTTTACATTGACGCCTGCGTGGAAGGGTTAGGAGCTGCTCTACATCAAGAAAGGATAGAAGAAGAAAGACCAGTAGAGAAACCAGTACTATTCATATCTAGACAGATAAAAGATACAGAAAAGAGATATGGAGCCAGTCAGTTGGAATTTTTGGCACTAGTATGGGCTTGAGAAAAGCTAAACTATTACGTAGAAGGCACCACTTTTCAAGTAATCATGGACTGTAATGCTGTAAGAACTCTTATGAACATGAAAACTCCCACCAGACATATGCTCAGGTGGCAAATTGCTATACAACAGTATAGAAGTCAGATGACTTTAGTGCATAAGGCTGGAGCTAAACATCAGAATGCTGATAGTCTAAGTAGGAATGCTTTGCCAAATGACTCTAAAAATCCAGCATATGACCCTGAAGATCAAGATATTTTTCCTATCCTGAACATCAATCTTTTTGCATTGAATGCCCCAATAATGGGGAGCCACTTATTTGAATTAGATACTGCTTTCTTCAACCTAGTAAGGGACAACCACTCTCCTGAAATCAAACTGCTGATTACCATTATGTAATTTGAATGCCCAGAAGCAGCTCTGATAATTAGTCTATCTGCTTCATTACTTAAACCCTATAAATCAGGAAGGTTTACCTTTTAGGATGGTCTACTTTACTACAGACAACAACATTCCAGTGTATTAGTACTAAGAAACAAAGAACATATACAACATATACTCCAGGAATGCCATGACAACTTTTCATCAGGACATTTATCCACAGAAAGAACCTTAGAGAAAGTGAAACAAACTTCTTGGTGGGTAGAATGGAAATAAATCACTATTAAATATGTTACTAGCTGTGAAACCTGCCAAAAATCTAATAAAACTACTTGAAAAAGGTTTGGACTCTTACAGAAAATCTCTGAACCTAAAACCAGATGGGAAATCATTAAGATGGATTTTGTCACCGGCATCCCCTCTGGAGGTACTCATTCATATAACTCTGTCCTAGTTATAGTTGACAGATATTCTAAGAAGGAAAAATTCTTACCTAACCACAAAGAAGATAGTGCTATGGATGTAGCTTTACTATTCTGGAACAGGATCATAGCTGATGTGGGTATACCCAAGATTATAATCAGGGATAGAGTCTCCAAATTCACCTCTGAGTTTTGGAGAAATCTACATGATATACTGGGTACTACTCTAGCATTTTCTACAGCATACCATCCCCAAACTGATGGATTAGCTGAAAGAATGATACAGACCCTAGAAGATATGTTAAGAAGGTTCTGTAGCTTTGGTCTAGAATACAAAAACTCAGAAGGTTATTGCCATGATTGGTTAAGCCTACTCTCAGCCCTAGCAATGGCTTATAACAGCAGTAAACATTCTACTGCCAAAGAAGCTCCTTACATACTAGAAAGAGGATGGATTCCATAACTCCCTAGGAATAACTTGAACTATAACTTAGCCACTATTCATCCAAAATCTCTTAAATTTTAGAATATGATAGATCTGGCAAATAATCATGCTCAAAAATGCGTAGAAGAAGCAGTAGAATACAAAAAAAAAATATGGGAAAAATCACATAAAGAACCTGACTTTAAAATAGGAGATCAGATCTTGATATCTACAACCAATTTCAACAATCTAGCAGGTAACTGAAAACTGAAACCAGCCTTTTTTGGACCATTTTTTATCAAGAAGATGCATGGCAAAAATGCTGTGGAAGTAATCTTGAGTGAAGAATCATCAAGGAAACACCCAGTATTTCCTGTTAGCCTAGTCAAACACTTTCAAACAAGAGAAGGTAGTAACCTCCCTCCAGCAATAATCCCAATAGAACCTGACCCTTTGAAAGAAAAAGGGAAAGTCAGCAGGATATTGAGAGACAAGAAAGAGAGATTACAAGGAAAAGATACTAGACTATACTTAGTAAGATGAAAAGGAGAATCTGCAGACAAAGATGAATGGTTACCAGAAAATAACATACCTGATGGACCAATACATCTCAGAAACTAAAGGGCCAGCAAAAGGAACTGAAACACACATGAAGTTAATTTTCTCCCAACATCCTCCAGAATTTTTTCAGATATGGCCATATCTTGGAGTGGGGGAAAGTCAGCTTGCTACTATTGCAAAGCAAGCTGCAAAAGTAACAAAAATAACATAAAAATAATAATAATACAATGAACCTAAGAAGGAGTAGGAAAACCATGAATATTATTGAAGAAATGGATTCTCCACCCAAAAATAGGTAGGGCCACTCACTGACCCCTCCCTTGAAATCCAACTCCTTATATGTTTAAATAATTAAGGAAAGAAATACCAAAATACTACAGCTCCACTGTTGAGCTTTTGGTCAATTGTATAATTCACACATATTGTCACGTTAGGTTTCACACCTAAAATTCAGTCAGGATTGAGTTGTTGTTTATATTTTAGGAGTTACGGACGGAAATTTGTTTTGTCACAATTCCCGCATGCAGCTGCGGCAGCCAATGCACCCACACGCGGCTGAGATACAGCCCTGTCACTCCATCAAGGTTGTTTACGCATCCCTGGGCCTCTGACAAGTACGCAGCCGTGGCACTACGGGTTGACAGAGTGACAGGCGGCCTGAGAGGCTAAGGTACTGCGTAAACATGCTACAACCCACACAGGAACATTCTACATATGTAATAAATGTTCCCGTGGATAGTAGATAGTCTAAAAGTACATAATATTATATAAAAATACTTAAATAACCCTTATACATATTTTTATTAAATATAATTCAAAGTACCAAGAATGTCAAAAATAAGACAATGACAGATTCTAAAAATATATTAAAATACTCTAATATACTTTTATGAGAATTCCTAGACATTAATATCTGTGTGACATACAAAGAAAACTAATGATGTAACAATATTACATGAATTCCCACAAATTATATTTATAAGTAATTATTTTAGTAAATCAACCGGAACTTGAAAATAAGGAGTAAAATCAATATCATGACTTTACTCCAGTTATTTAATACATAATGAGAACTCACCTGAAATCAGGATGTCCGTAGAAATGTCTATTTATATAATTATTAAATTAATGGGAACATTTACTAAGGATAATTAGTTAAATAATACATAAATGGGACAGATTATTGTTATTCACACATCCTTATATCTATTATAAAGTAGAATAATTCCCATACCCTGAGGAATTAGATGCTACCCGTGCTATAGCCCCAAGAACACGTGACAGGCTACCCCTGGTTACCCTGCTAGCCTTAGTGTCCATCCCTCTGAGCCCCTTTACCCCTCGGAAGGACAATATTGGGACTCCAAAAGCTATAAACAAAGAGCTATTTTGAGGATATTGATGGGCAGAGACCCAGTTATATTTATATCCAGACACCATGCCAAGGTAATAAAGTACTTATAAGAGATAAGTAAGTGATTTATGGCTAATTCTGATAAATAATATCCATCCTCAACCTCTTTTTTATCAATTAAAACTGCTGAACAACCTTCTAACCCCAGTATACAGGTTTAACCCATCAGTGCATGTCTCAAACAGATACCCAAAGGATTTCAAAATATACCAGTGAGTTTTGTTATCCTTTCTCTGTCGTGGCAGCTTGGTTACAAGGCCCTGCCACTCCACCGTGTAGTTTATATACATATTATCATTGGGTAAAATATCCTTCAAACTAAAGAGCCCTAAGTAACCAGGAATATGTGTTTTCATACTGAAATCCCTGAAGAGAGGTGTTAAAGATCCCCAATATAATTTTGGCCCCTCTATAAAAATATTTAATAATCAATTTATTCATATTGATTTAAAAAAGTAAACCATCACCAAACCACTTAACCTTGCAATAAGCTTAATCCAAATATTTTATGGATTTTTGCTGCATTTATTAAATAATATATTTATTATTTATTCTATCACCTCTGGTGGCTAAAGGATAGCAAGGGTCTTGGCATCCAGAAGGCTGACAAAGAGAGAAATACAAAGAAGGAGGCAAGAGGTCCAAGGTTGGTTTTGACTCCTCAATCAACGTGGAAGTAGACGGGATTGGAGCTGATTGCATTTGAATATCCTCCTTGGCTTTGGATAAGGGCCACTCATAGGTTTTTTCAGGATCACTATTGCTAGGCTGACAATCCCCAGCCAAGTCCTCAGTGTCAACTGAATTGGATTCTTGGGCACCAAAAGCAGCTAGGGGGGTGATGTTGGCCTTCTTTCCAAATATTTCATCCATTTGAATATAAAAAGGACAAATGAAGTCCAACTTATCAACTACCAAGTTGATTTCCTTGGCTTTTTCAGAGTGGGTGATACCAAAGCCAGTGGAGATTGACATGGAGTGGGCCTTTTTGTACTTGGATCAATAATTCTTGAATCGCTCCATCATCTGTTTGGATGACAGATCCAGCCTACCTTTTGTTTTATTCTTGAGTTCATTGGCCATCAGGAGATAACCATTGACCTTAGAGGATGGAGGTTGGCCAACGCCTGTTTCATTCTTGGATCCAAAGCAAGCATTGTAGTTGGACAGAATTTTGAGCCAGTTTAACAGGATGATGTGATCAGCTCTCTTGAGCTGACTTGAGCCTTTGGAAGCTGATGGGGGAGGATTGTTGGATTGTGAGTTCCTGGGGGATGCTTTCTTTGGTCCATTGGATTGTTTAGTGGACTTGCGGGTGGAGGATTTCTGAGGGGCCATTAAAAAATAGTAAGAGGGATGAAGGGATGAAGGGCTATGAGAGTGTTTAAGTGGTGATAGTGATTATGTGATGAGAGGATGAGGGTGATGAATCAAAGAGAATTGGAAGAGATGAGAATGATGAAGTGACAAGAGGGATAAATCAATGAGAGTTAGGATTTGATGAAACTGATAAACGGATGAGAGCAATGAAGTGATAAGGATAGTGATCCAATGAGAGTTAGCTGGATGTGATGAAAGCAATAAACAGATTAGAGTTATGAACTGATCAGGGTAGTGATCTGATGAGAGTTAGCTGGATGTGATGAAAGCAATAAAGTGATGAGAGTGATGAATTGATGAGGATAGTGATGAAGAGATGAAGAGCAATGAATCAATTTTTTTTCCAATGAGGTTCAAGTTAGAAGGAGGTGGGAAGCCAGGGGTGGATGACGTGGACAGGTGGTGGAAGCCTTTAAATACTTTATTTGAAAAAACCCACTCATTTACAGGTAAATCTGACACTTCTGATGTGAAATAAATGGGTTTTTTTTTAATGTCAGGTTTGAAATGGAGGATTTGGGTTGAAACTCACCATTAAAAAATGGCGGGTTTGCTTAACTCTGATATGCCCTAATATTTTTTCCACACTCATTTGTAGTATCAATTGTAAATATTCAACAGGTTCTCTTGTCAATGAAATGAGGGGCTCTCATCTACCTTTCTGCCAGATCCATCATCCATCTTACCTTGGATTAATTAGCTATCATTATTGTCTAAGTAATCAATCCATTGTAGAGACTCCTTTGGGATTATATAAATAAATTAGCAAATAGCTTTCTGGCAGTTGTTGAAGGGGAATTTAGTATTACTTCTACTCCTTTAGAGTATTAGTATATACTAAGAGTGGTTGTGAATTGCCTGCCCTTCTAGTACTATAGTAGGTCTGCACAATAATTTATTTAAATTAATGGCTGGTTTCTTTGAGACTTAAAATAGATCTCAGATCAGACCTAGATTAGTTATTAATTGTTATTGGTAGGTTTTTTTTGAAGAATAGAACAGATTTATTGGATTATTGGTCAGATAATGATCAGATATATTTGATTGTAAGCAATATCCCAATATCAAAGGGATCAAGGGTTCATCAAAGGGGTGGTTCAGGAGAGGACCCAAGGATTGGTTTACCCACAGGGGGGATGAGTAGAGCAAAGTTTGGTAGTTTCTTTTTGTTTTTCTCCCTTTCTTTATAATAGTTATTTTTTGATTGAGGGGTGGTTTTTATTTAATATGGTGCTGAACATTTAGGTCGCAGAAGAACCCTTATTCAAGCACCTGCTGGGTGGTTTAACTTGTTAAAGATGGGTTATGGCTTGGTTTCTGATTTCCTTTTTCTTTCTAATGGGTTCACTAATATTTTTTATCTGGGTAGGGTACCACAGATGACTACTGATGGTTTTATGGGCCAGAGGGCCTGAGGAGATGGGATGGCTAGTGATGGATGGTGATACAACCTGGATAGGGCAGACAGGCCCTCCTTAAATTAAAATTCTGGTCCTCGGGGAATGCTCAGGGCTGCCCCTGAGGGTTCCCTGGGGCTTCCCCTGTTACAGTGGGATATAGGTACATGAGACATTTCAGCTGGTTGGAAAAAGAAACTGCATTAAACTGAGGCAATTCTGCTGGTTAGACAAAAGACACTGCATGAAAGTTTTCCTGCGTGTATTGCTGTTCATTCACTGGTGGTTTTCTTAGTGCTAATTTCTTCTACCTTCATGTATTTCTGTGAATTACTGGTGGTTTGTTTGGTCCAGCATGGTCTTGACTGCCTGCATGAATTGCTGGGTAGTACTGGGGGTTTTTTTTACTGATATTTTGTTTGGTATCACATGCATCTGAATACATAAATTGCTGTGTGGGGTTGAGGTTGTTTGTTACTGCATGGTTCTGCCTGCCTGCATATATTGCTGGGTAGCCCTGTGGTACTTGTACTGGTGGTTTGTTTAGTATGACATGCTTCTGACTACATAAATTTCTGTGTGGTGCTGGGGGTTGTTGGTACTGGTAGTTTGTTTGGAACAACATTCTACTGGCTGAATAAATTACTTTTTGGTGCTGTGATGGATTGGTGATGGTAGTTTTTTTGGTTTTGGTTGATCCTGGTTCTACTTTCACCTGCCTATACTGCTCCTGTATACTTCTGAACAGCTTTCTGTATGTATATTTGCTTGTTTTTTTGGTTCTGGTTGAGACTGGTTTCAATTCCTCCTGCCTGCACTGTTTCTGTATACTTCTGCACAGGCTTCTGTATGTATATTTGCTTTTTTGTTTGGTGAGGGGACAGGAGCTGAACTAGCTGCACTGCCTCCTGTATCTGTATTGCTGTATTCTGGATGAGGTTTTAGGGTTTTATGGTCTTGGTGTTGAGGATAAGCTGTCACTGGTATATACTTGAGGGGTTCCAAGGTATTTCTTCATGCCTTCCACAGGGCTGTGAAACCTTGTTTGGTATGAGTTTTTCACAGTTGGAGGTTTGTTGGGCTGTATCTTCTAATCCATGAGAGATAGGGGGGTACTTTGTCTGAGCAACTATGGGTTATTTCTGATTTAGAAATCATTTCTAAGATTAATTTGAGGTTTTTGAGCTGTTTTTAAACTATAATAGTGAGTCTTATGGCTATAAGACATGTTTGGACTACCACACCATGGGGCCCTTCCCTTTTCAGAGCATCCTTATCCTGGGTATATCTTTTGATTTCCCCTTGATCCTTTGAGCCTCCATACTTGAATCCTTTTGTAATTCCTCCATGACCTGATCCTTATCACCAAGCAATAGTCTTGCTGGTTAAAGAAGAATTAATTGGGTTGAATTCTTGAGTGTGATAAGCCACTCTGTTGATCTCTTTCTTTGAAAGCTTTGGTCCTGATCATTCCTTTGATTGTTTTTCTGGAACCAGTCACATTTGACTGAGAGGTTCCTTTAAGCTTTGAACATGGAGTTTTAAACCTCCTGTTATTTCTCCAAAGTTAAACTCCCCCAAGCTATTCTTGAGTCCCTTGAGAAGTTCCTGGTTATTCTTGTTTTAATCTGTTACTTTTTTGCTTCTAGAGCTTTATAAAACAAATTGCTTTGTTTTTTAAAGCCACCCACAGTTATCTGGTACCCTTCAAGCGCTTGATTACAAGGAGTTGGGAAGTTTCATTGAGAACCTGGAGGTTTGTTGGGATTGAGTTGATCTTTCCTAATCTTCTGCTGATGACCAGATTTATTATCTTGTGGGATTTGTTACTTACAACTGCCTTGTTCTATTGAACTCTGAAAAATATATAACTTATATATTCAAGTCTTTTCCCACACCATCTTGCTTTAGATAGTGTTGTTCTCCATTGCTACCAAATACTTCCAAACCCATCCCTTCCGTTTATTCCTTATTTACAAGTCACTGAATCTTGATTCCAGTTACATTTAAATATTTTTTTAAGTCTTAGGAGGGCAGCCTAAACAGCACCTTCCCCTCCACAGAAATGCCTCTGGCTCAGCACCGTTTGGAGTCTTACAACAACCAATCTCCACCATTTCCAAATTGCTTCCCACAATATCTTCCTGTGCTGCGCCAGTGGCCAAATCATTGCCTTCCATTCAACAACTCACCTCCAAATTTTCACCCAACCAGTCTATCCATCTCTTGAGATCAAGTCTTCACAACCATTAGGGCCCTCAGAAATTCTTGCACAACTCCAAACCCATGCTCTTGGCTGATTTCTCCAATCAATTACTCCCTCTGTCAAACGGCCAATCTATGAATTGCTTCCCTCCTTGCTTTTCTGCTACCTCCTCTCATCCCCCACCTTGACCACGCCTCATGTCATTGGTTGCTTGTGGTTGTCAAAATTTGTTGCAACCATTTGGAAAATTGCAGACGCCCATCAGAAACTGGGTGCTGCTGCTCATCCGCCAACCCCTGGTGGCTCATCCACTAACTGCTGTTCTCCTTGAACCTGGGTTGGCTTCCTATTTTCATTTCTTTTTTTTTATTTCACTATCTTCCTGCCTTTTTTTTGTGTTGGTTTCATTAGAGAATCCCCAATTGTTGGAGAGCATGGCTTGTTAGGTAGCAACTGGCTAGCCAAAAAAAATAGCTAGCAAGTGATTTACCGCCCGTGTTTCACAATTGTCCACTTCACAAGGCCGCGGCAGCTAGCTAACAACCCAAAACGCACAATTGTGTGCCAAGTCAGTGGCTTGCTAGCTAGGTCCCCCCCCTTTGTTGCAACTTGTACTTGCAACTAACCTATTTTGGTGACTCATTTTCAAGGAGGGAGGGGGTGGGGGGAGTGGGGCATATTGGAGCTGGGGCTTGGGGGAGGGGGATATTGGTGGGAGATATATCAAAGTTGGGATGGTGGAGGGGACATATGAGGATGGCAGGGTGGTTGGGGTATTGGAGTATTGGATATGCAAGATATGCCAAGAGGGGGAGCTAGAAAGCTTGCTAAAATCTGGTAACTTTATGGAAATTGGACCCAACTTATGGAGCTCTGTTGCTTTTTCCCCATCATCCATGATTCATCAATTAACTCATCCATCATTTTGGAGAAATAAATAATCCATGGGGCTCTTCCTCTTTATCTGAGCATCTTATCCAGGGTATATCTATGATTTCCCTTTGATCCTTGAGCCTCTATACTCAAATCCATGATCAGCCCCTCTGTGGACTTATCTGTATTTCCAACCAATAGCCTTGCTGGTTGAAGAAGAATTCATTTTGTTGGATTCTTGAGTGTTTTATACCACCCCTTGATCCCTTTTTCTGACCATACTGGTCTCAATCATTCTTTGATTGTCCTTCTGGAACCAGTCACCTTTTACTGAGAGGTTTGTTTAAGCTTGAAACCTGGAGTATTAAGCCTCCCTTATTTTCTTTGAAGTTGAATTTTTGCCAAGCTACTCTTGTTTCCCTTGGGAAGTGCTGTGCTATTCTTGTTCAAATCAGTTATTTCCTTGCTTCTAGAGCTTCATAAAACAAATTGCCTTGTTTTGTAAAGCCACCCACAGTTATCCGTTACCCTTCAAGCGGTTGATTGCGGAGAGTTGGGCAGGTTCATTGAGAACCTGGAGGTTGGTTGGGATTGAGTTGATCTTTCCTAATCTTCTGCTGATAACCAGTGTTATTAGCTTGTGGGAATTGTTACTTACAACTTCCTTGTTGTATTGAACTCTGAAAAAACTTTAACCCATTTTTTTCAAGTCTTTCCCACATCATCTTTCCTCAGATAGTGTTTGTTTCATTGCTACCAAATACCATCAAATTTATCCCTTTCAATCAATTCCTTATTCACAAGGCTCTGGAACTTCATCCTGGTTACATTTAAATATTTTCTAACACTCAGGAGGGTGGCCTAAAAAGCACCTTTTTCCCTCCACAGAACTGCCTGCGGGTCAGCACTTTTTGGAGTCTTACATTGGTTTGCTCTTGGATGAGCTGATGAGGCATGAGCTGAGGATGGACTATGGACCAATGGATTTGGCCAGACTTGTGGAAGCTTTCAAAACATAAATTGGATTGATCACTGACATCAATGAGTTTATTTTGATCCTTGAGGAATGCCTTTGTTTTTTTCAATAACCATACAGAACCCACAATTTCTCTATATATTATTAATATTATTATTTTTTGTCAGATGAATGAGAGATTATATATAAAAATAAATCCAAGATTTGCCCTTTAGTTATGAGTTTTCCCAAATTGGTCACCACAGCTGTGGGGGGGCATACATGTTTCTACATGCGTCCAAAGTGTTGTTTCAAACACACGCAAGGCCTGGGTGATTGTGTACCCCCCGTAAATGGAATTTTTGGGTTGTGTACCCCCATACACAGCCATCTTGATGCGTTTTGGGGGGTATAAAACCCACTGGGGGTCATTCCAGAATTTGTGGGACCTCCTGGACCACATTTTGGTTCCATCAACCCAAATGGGGCATCAACGCATACCATGTGGGACTATTGGACCCAAATTAGCAATCCCAAAGTGAAATAAAGTGAAACCGCAAACCAACTCATTGAAACTAAAGTGAAACTGAAAATATAACATCCCAAAAAACGTGATCTTTCTCAACTCAAAATTGAAGAAACTTTGTAGTTGTTCCATTGAAAGTTGGATTGAATACTGAAGTACCATTGCATTTTTTTGCACAATGGGAACTGTGGCAAGCCCATCTTTCTGTGAAATGGCTGCATTGAAGGACTACATTGATATTGCCATTAACAAAGCTGTGGAAAAGAAGGATTTGGGTAATAAAACATTGGAAGTCCCAATTCCATCCTCATCTAGGGTTACAATTGAGGAACAAAATTTTTCACAAATGGAAATGACCTCTGGTGGTGAAACAAATTTTATGTTACTCTGTTATTTGCCTTATTTAATTTGATTGAAGCTGATGGAGTGCATGCCATCAATATAACCATTCAATTGGTGCCAGAACTCCTGTGACAGGTTTTCCTACTAGGGAAGAGTCACAAAAATATTGTCAAAAATGGGAAATGAAGCATGGTTACGCTTTGACTGTTTTCAACTCAAAGTTTGATAAATATGTGGATTTACCCTTTGATAGAAATGGTTTGTACTCTGGGAAATTGCTCACCAAACAGTCAAGGCAAACTCAAACATGGAAGGTTGGGTGCAAGTTTTCAATCCCTGCTAGTCACACAAAGGCAGACCCCTTGTGGCAAATCTCCTACAATAATGATCAACATAACCATGAACCATCTCCACACCCCTCATTGCATCCTCACATGAGGTAAATCTCTGGGGTAGCCTGAGAAAATCTAAAAGAAGGCTTGAATGTTGGGCTCAATAAAATTCAACTCAAAAGAAAATTGAGCAAGATCAATGGTGGCAAATATGTTGATGACCAAAAAATCTATAACACTAAGCATAAGGTAGTGCTGTGGTTTTTTATTTATAGCCTTGGATTGGGAACTGTGTTGCAGGCTGCCTGCTCAGCAGTTGGGTAGGCCAGGCTCAGCATTAAGTGCGGTTTGGGCTCACTCTAGGCAGGGCAGGCTTGTGACCCACTGGGATGAAGCGGACCAAGTAATGGAGCCAACCCAACCAAGTTTGCAGGTGGCTAGTTTGGAAAGCAGGAGCGGGGCAATCACAGGGTTGTACGCGCCAGGGAGGTCTGCGCAAGCATAGTTGTGGACCAATCCGTGGATTACAGGATCCACATACACACCCAGAAGGATAAACACAGGGGGCTCCAAGTAGGGCGCAGCGGAGAGCTGCGCCATGAGAAGGAAAAGCTGGACGTATGTAACGGCAGAAGGGTGGGTTTTGGCAGTATGGGTTATGGTTGGGCTAGGGTTCCTGATTTTAAGTGTCTTTCTTAATTTTGTTGTTAGGCTTTCAGTTGTGCTTGTACTTAGGTTAGGGTTGAGAGGGAGGACTTAAATCCTCACTCTTAACTCCAGGTTGTAGGTGAATATCATCATCTCATCATATATCTTACAACAGAAGGATTAGGAAGGATTGAAGGGCAGGAATATACAAGCATCATTTTCTTTGTTTATATTTTTCCTTATAACTATCTCTTTTTCTCAATACCCTTCACAACTCAACCTCCTTACAGAAACTTGGGCCAATAACTTCCAAACTTGAGGAAAACATAGGGGAGAATTGCTCTCTTGTTTCCACAGCACTTGAAGAACTGAAGGGAAAATTTTTTAATGAGGTACTCTTTGAAAAACTTGGTGATTCAGGTTGGATTCATCAAGCAAAATTCAGTGGAGAGGATCACCTGGAGTTCCTTTTCTTGGCCCACCCCAAATTGTTAAAGCTTTGCAAAAAATTCCATAGTATTTCTATTTTTGATTTTACTTATAAAACAAATAATTACAAAATCCCACTATTGCATGTCTTAGGAATTACAGCCAACCAAAGAAATTTCACAAACCCTCTTGTTTTTATAACATAAGAAATTTTTGATTTCTACAGTTTTTCTGTAAATGCACTAAAGGAGCTGGCTAATGATCCTGAGAGAGTTCCCAAATTCTTTGTGACAGACTGTGGAAAAGCCCTTATTTTTGATATAGAACATAGTTTCCCTGAGTCAAAAAGACAGTGCTGTCAGTGGCATTTGTCTAAAAACATACAAGCAAACTGTAATTTTTTCTTTGATTATGAAGTTGAAGGGTGTAAAAGCTTTATATTTATGTGGGCTAAGTATGGGGCCTCAAAAACCAAGGAGGAGGCAGAGGTCAACCGTGGGGAACTTAGAGTAAGTGCCAAATCACTGTCTCTACTGTTAATCTTCCAAGTTTTGGGTTGCTTAAATTATGACTTGTATAAAGTGTTTCTTGGCAGACCATTGTGGTGTTGTATTTATAACTTTGGATTGGGAGCTACGTTGCGGGCCGGGACCCGCCCAGGGAACGCGGACCAAGTGATGGAGCCGGCCCAACCAAGCTTGAGGGTGGCTAGTCCAGAAGGCAAGGGTGGGGCAATCAGGGGTTATACGCGCCGGGGAGGTTTGCGTTGGCTTAAGCGCGGGCCGACTCACGGATTGCAGGATCCACAGATGCACGCGGACAGATAAACCCAGGGGGCTCTGAGTAGGGCGCGGCGGAGGTTTGCGCGGGCCGAATCACGGATTGCGGGATCCGCAGGAGCACGCAGACGGATAAACCTGGGGGGCTCTGAGTAGGTTGCGGGGGAGGGCTGCACCATGAGAAGGACAAACCGGACGTATGTGATATTGAAGGGGTGGGTTTTGGACGGGGTGGGTGGTACGGGGTAGGGTTAGGGGGGAGTTAGGGTTCTGTACTTGGGGTCATATTTCATCTATCTTGTTGCTTGTGGTTGTACCTAGGTTAGGGTTGAGAGGGAGGACTTAAAAACACCTCACTCTTAACACTGGGTTGGATCATCTCATTTTATTATTGGATCATAACATCATCATATATATATTGCCATCACTGGTGTGGTGCCCCATCCTGGACACCCTGGCCACCTTAAGACCTTGATCCATAAACTGTTGCGCAAACGTACCATCCGGCTCCACATAAAAAAAAAACAAAAACAAAAAAAAAAACAAAAAAAAAAAAAAAAAAATTCCAACTCATCCTCAGGTTCATCCACATCCTCGCGCGTTGTGTGTCCCTCATCCGCATTGTCATTGCCACGCGCTGCTCACCGTCATCATTGCGCATTGCTCATCTATAATTGTCCTGCGTCCTTATCCTTGCGCGTCCCGCGTTGCCCATCCTTACCCGCTGAGCGTCCCGATCCCCTGTCCGCCGCGCATCCCAATCTCTTATCCAACCTCCGTGTGGGGCTCATCCATGACTTACCAAATCCATCCCAACGGCACCCCCAAGCATTTTTCCAAACCTCGGATCCGTCAATCTCCCATCTCACTCAATCTATCAGTTGTGAATCTCAAGACTGTCAGGATTTACGCAACTGCCTCGAGCGGATCTCCTATCCGCCCATCCGCGCTCTCAAGAACTTCATCTGTCACCTTTCTTGGGACTCTCCCACCCGCTTCCGCCTTTGGACAAGGGGTGGAGAGTGTTTACTACCGCCCGCGGACATCCGCACCGGTCCAGTTCATTTTCCTTTACCACCCCATCCGCCTTTGGACAAGGGGTGGGTGATTCCGGTATTGTCGCGCAAGCCCATCCACGGACGGACGCAAGCGACCACATGATTTTCTTTCCGTTTCCGCTCTATATGGAGAATCTGTTGTACATAGTCTAACATGGCCTCCTGCCCATAAAAGGAGGGGCTCTCCCCTGCCTTTTGGAGGAAGCATGGAAGGGGGAGCATGAAATCAGCACACCCTTGATCCTTGAGTCTCCATACTCAAACCCTTGATCCTTGATCCTTATCACCAAGCAACAGCCTTGCTGGTTGAAGAAAAATTCTGCCTGTTGGAATTTTTTTGAGTGTTTTATACCACTCCTTGATCCCTTTCTCTGACCATACTGGTCCTGATCCTTGATCATCTTTCTGGAGCCAATCACAATTGATTGAAGAGGTATTATTAAGCTTAAGACCTGGAGTGTTATACCTCCCTTTATTTTCTTGGGAGTTGCATTTTGCCAGCCTATTCTTGAGTCCCTTGGGAAGGTTTGAGGTTATCCTTGCTTCAAAATCAGTTACTGTTGGCTTTGGAGCTTCTTGAACATTTTGCTTTGTCTTGTACAGCCACCCTCAGTTATCTGGTACCCTTCAAGCGCTTGATTGCGGAGAGTTGGGCAGGTTCATTGAGAACCTGGAGGTTGCTTGGGTTTGAGTTGATCATCCCCAATCTTCTGCTGACGACCAGAGTTATTAGCTTGTGGGCATTGTTTACTTACAACAGCTGTTGTTCTTTGAACTCTAAGAGGACTTTCACTTCTTTTGTTCAAGTTTTTCCCTTCATAATCTTGTCTCAGATAGTGCTGTTCCATTTCTACCAAACTATTATCATCTTTATCCTCTACTCCTTGATGCCTCATTTACCAGGTTCTGGACTTTGATCTTGGTTACATTTAAATATTTTTGTAAAAATCAGGAGGGCAGCCTGAACAGCACCTTTCCCCTCCACAGAAATGCCACGGCCTAGCACCATTTGGAGTCTTAAATTTGGTCCCCTGGGCAGGGATCAAACCAGCAACCTTGCGATTTACAGTCCCAGCTTGAAGAATCAACTCCAAAATCCAATCCGATTTTTTATCCTTTGTTTTTCTGTTTGTTCTTTTTTCAGATCTGATTTGTGGAGGCAGCTTGGTCCAGAAGTAATTCCTCCCAATTTTGTACCATCTGGGCAAGATCCTTGTTTTTTTTTTTGTGAAACCCTACTCTTGCCACACTTGTGAGCCACCTTGGAACTCTGCTTGTTTGGATCTCTTAGGAACCCTTCAACATGGAATCTGCTGGATCCTCTTTATCTGTCCGGGCCAAGATGGTCAAAATCAAACCTCAGAACAAACATTTAGGCTTCAATGGGACCAATGTCAAACAATTCCTTCACTCCTATGAGATGGCTGCGGAAGTGGATGGTGCTAGTGAATATGATATGGCTTATCAGTTACAATTTTTTATCTCTTCTGACAAAGTTATGGAGGTTATCAAATTGTTTGAGGGATTTGAAACTTACAACTGGCGGCTCCTGAAGGAGGCTATGTTGGCCTATTGGGGAAAAATAGATGTAGCCAGATTTACCTTGCAAGACTTGGATGCCCTGGTTTCTCAATGGATCTCCAATGGTGGTATCTCCTCAGCCTCTGACTATCAGACTTTCAGGAAATCTTGGGACCCTATCCAGTCCTATCTTATCTGGAACAATCACATTGATACGTTGGAAAAAATTCAAGTGCAATTTTTTCAGTCTTTCTCTCCAGGAGTGCAGGAAAGAATTAAGGGCAAATTGGTGAAATCTGGATCTATGATCACAACAAGAGACAATTGGCTCAAGCTCCCTGCTTTCAAGGTTCTTAGGAATACTGTGGATAAAGTGATGAAAGATCAAACAGCTCTCACCTTTGAAAAACCTAAAATCACTGAACCAGTCCTTGCCCCCTCTTTTCAAGCATCTAACAAAATCAGGAATAAGATAGAAGCCAATTGCAGACCTAAACCCAATCCTCAGACCCACCGGGAGACACCTACTATAGATGAGATCACTAAATTACTTCAGGCATTTGAGAATAAAATAGATCAGAAAATATCCTCTTTAGCCACTCCTAAACCTGCTAATTCTGTTCCTAAGTCTACTATAGTCTGTTATTATTGCCATAGGGAAGGCCATGGTACCGGCAGATGCCCTGAACTCCAGAAGGGCAAGGAGGAGAAGTTAGTAGAGCAGAAGGGAAATGTTTTTTCCTTCCTAACGGTGCTTTGATCCCTTTTGATTTGTCTTGACCGATCCGTCATGTGGTGGCCTCATACCAACCACCAACTCCTAAGAAGGCATCCTTGGTCTCTGTGGATTTTTGATCATCCTGTGGAACCCTGCAACCTTGGTATCCCCCAGCTATCACTTCTTCCAGCTTCCCTGGCACCTATCAATCCAATCCAGCTAGGAAACGCCATGAGGAACCAAAACCTCATAAGTCTCCTCTGGTTCCATCCTCCATTCTGCGAAAATCCGTTAAACGTCAATCTTCACCTGAGCCTCCTTCCTCTGATGTGGAAGAAATGGAAGTAGAAAGGGAACCACTTATGGAAATGTTCAAGGAAAACTCTGATCCTCCCCCTCTTCAACCTGCCCAACCCTCAGATCCTCTTCCATCACCTATTGCACTTGATCTTCCTCCCTCCACCCAGCCCAAAGTTTGATTTGAGAGGGGAATCTCCAAGGACTACCCTAATTCTGTGGAAGGAGTATTAAAAAAAATTTCTGATCTTAAAATCCCTGATCTATCTGTGGCTGAACTCCTGTCAATCTCTCTGTCTGTGGCAGAAGGGATGAAGAAATGGGTTTCTCATTGACGTGTGGAGATTGGTCCGGACAAATTAAAGGTCTCCTCTGGTACTCTGATAGAGGATTCCTTTGGAACAGATCCCTCTTCAGATACCAACCTGTATTCCTGTCCTCTTGTTTTTCTTCCATGTTGTCTTGGTAATTTGAATAAGACGTTTCCTCTCCTTGTGGATTTGGGTTCTCAGCTCAACTTGATTTCGGACTCCATGGCCTGCAAGCTTAAACTTAGCCCAAGGGTCAGTTTCAACTCTGCGGTCTATGGAATTGGGAATCAGTCCTGTGAACTGGTTGGTATTTCTGAGGATATTCCTGTGCAAATTGGTCAAAAAATATTGTTGGCTACTGTCACTTCTGGATCACTTGTCTGGATGGTCCCATGATCTTGGGAAGGCCTTTCTTAATGGACTTTGGTGCTACCCTGATGTTTTCTGATCAAGTTGGGGAGAGAATTCTCCTCCCTGATGCTGATGGCAGAAAGATTGAAGTTCAACTTTTTTCTTTGGATTCTGGTTGTTGGGAAAGAGACTTCCCTGGTCACCCTCCCAGTTCTTTCCTGAAAGGAAAGCAGAAAGAAAACTCTCATTCCTTTCATCCTCATTTTTTAGCAGAATAGTTGGCCCTACTGATAGTTGTAGTTTTTCTCAGCCTCAGACTTCAACTCATGGACCAACTCCCACCTCAGAGGCATATCTTTCTTTTTCCTCATCATTTTCTTCTCATCCAAATAAGATCAAAACCCAAACACATGAAAAATACGAAAAATCCAAAAATATTTCTTCTCTGTCTGGATCTGTTGTATCTTCTTTTCCTTTTTCTTTTCAGCCTGATCACTCATCCTCTATTCCGGTTTTGAATCTCCACAATGAGTCTAAACTAGATCTCAATCATGATTATTTTCTTGATGGCTTTGGTATGAAGGATTTTGGTCTTAGGTGGAGGCAATTTGGGGTAGAAGTAAGTCCTCCCAATTGTGCACCACCAAGGGCTTCTACTACTGTTGTTTTCAAAACTCTACCCTGTGCCACACATGTGAGAAATGTGTTATCTTTTTGATCCTCTTTTATGGAGAAGGCACCTTTCAGGGACGCAGAAGAACATTGGACTTGGAAGATGTTGGAACATGGCCTCAGTTTTTGTAGCCAGGTCTCACTGGTCAATGCTTGGAGGAAGCAAGGATTCCTCTCCTTTTCCACCAAGTACAAACCAGTTGCAAAGAAGGTCTAGCCAGTCAACCAACCAATGCCTCTCAACCTCAATCCTCCCCTTATGCGTCCTCCTCTATCCCATAATCCTTACTGTGGTCTATCCCAATCCCTCACTGGTCCATTCATTCCCTCTGGTCGGGTCACTGAAGAACTTCTGAAAGTGGTCAACTTTGGTCCAGATGGATGGCTTCTTCCTGATGAGTTAAATTTCATCAAAAATGTCCTAGCTCTTAGGGAAAAATTCATTGCTTTCTGTGAAGAAGAGAGAGGTCTCTTGAAAGAATCCTATGGTCTCCCTTACATCATCCCTGTAGTTGAACATGATCCCTGGCAAAAGAAGAAGATCATGATCCCTGCTGCTAAAGTCAACAAATTCATCAAGTTGGTACGCAAACAAGTCCAAACAGGTTTATACAAACAATCAACTTCTAGCTATTCCAGTCCTGTTTTCTGTGTTCTAAAGAGTAATGGTAAACTTAGAGTGGTTCATGATCTCCAACCTCTTAATAAAGTTACTATTAAAGACTCTGGCGTGCCACCTGCCACTGAAGAATTTGTTGAATCATTCTCTGGGAGAGCTTTCTATGGTCTAGGTGACATTATGGGTGGCTCTGACAAACAATCCTTGCATCCTATTTCTCCTCCCCTTACTACTTTCAATACTCCCCTTGGTTGATTTTAGCTGACTCGATTGCCTCAAGGTGCCACCAACTTGGTTGCAGTCTATCAGGCTCAGATGATGTGGATCCTCCAGGACAAAATCCCTGATCATGTGGGTATGTTTATTGATGATGGTGGGATTAAAGGTCCAGTTTCTGACTATGATAATGAGCTCTTACCTTGGCACTCGGGAATCCAACGATTTATCTGGGAGTATTCTACTGTCTTGGAAAGAATTTTGTTTTGAATTGAGGAATCTGGCCTTACTGTCTCTGGATCAAAACTTGCCGCCTGTGTCCCTGCCTTGGAAATCGTTGGTCATATAGTCTGCAAGGAAAGAAGAAGGATGGCACCCTCTAAAGTCAACAAAATCATCTCCTGGCCTACCCCAATAAATCCAACGGAAGTTAGAGGTTTCCTAGGTGTCGTAACTTATGTCAGGATCTTCATTCCCTCATTATCCAAAATCTGTATTCCCTTGTGTCGCTTAACCAGGAAAGATGCTGAATGGATTTGGACCCAAGACTGCAAAAGATCATTTCAGTTTCTCAAAACAATTGTTGGGAAAGACATTGTTTTGAAAAAGATCACTTATGGACCCAGAGCTGGCAAGATCAAGCTGGCAGTGGACTCGAGTTATCAATCTGTTGGGGCTGTTCATACCCAGGAAGATTAACATGGTTTCAATTGTCCTGCTCTGTATGAATCTCTTCTTTTCTGAGCTGTGCAATCCAGGTACTCCCAGCCAAAACTGGAACTTTGCAGTGTGGCCCAAATGTTGAAGAAGCCTCAGACTGTCCTTTGGGGTCAACACTTTGAGTTACAAGTCAATGCACAATCCATTATTGAAATGATCAACGCCCCCAGCCTCCCAAATGCTCCAATGACTTGTTGGGTGGCTTTCATCCAGTTTTTCTCTTTTGATATTGTTCACAGGCCTGGAAAATCTTTTACCATGCCTGATGGTTTATCTTGACGACCTATTGGAGATGATGGATCAGAGGTTGGAATGGATTTCAATGAGGAAGAACCCTTGGCCCGTCCTGTCTTTGCCTTCTCCTCCCAAAATTACTCTGGTTTCCAGAAAGGTTTCTGGCTTAAGTTAGAGCAGTACCTTTCAACTCTCCAAAGACCCCCTGATCTCTCTGCCAAAGAATTTTGGTCCCTTAAAATGAAGTCCTCCAACTTCTTTGTCCAAGGTTCTAGGCTTATGAAAAGAGCAACTCCTTGTGCACTTGTTGTGGTCACTATCCCTTCTAAGCAAGATTCGATCCTGGAAAATCTCCATGAAGGCCTTGGTCATTGTGGGGAAACCAAAACTTATTGATGAATATCCAAACAATTTTGGTGGCCATCCCTGAAGAAATCCTTTGCTCAATGTTGCAGGAGTTGTGAAGTGTGCCAGAAACGTGATCTTAGGCGCCCGGCTGAAATTTGTTACCCCACTGGAGAGTCCACTGTCTTTGGGAGGATTGCTATGGATGTGGTTCTTATTAAGGCTGGTGGAGCTAAGTACCTCATTGTGGCTAGAGATGATTTTACTGGATGGGTTGAAGCAAAGTTTCTTAAGAACCTCAGCTCTGAATCAGTAGCAGCTTTCCTTCATGAGACTTGGAAAATGCGCTATGGCTTGGCCCAATCTTATTCTACGGATGGTGGCTTGGAATTTGGTGTAAAACTTGCTGAAATTATCAAATTGCTCCCTGGACAACATAGAGTTACTACTCCCTATTATCCTGAAGGGCAAGGAATGGTGGAAAGAGGCCATGCTCCTTTGAAGGCTTCTCTTGTCAAATTGGCTGGTGAGAGTGGCAAGAATTGTCGGAAGTTTCTCTCCTTGGTCCTCTTCTCTGATCAAATTTCCACAAAGCAAACCACTGGTTACTCTCCTTATGAAATCATCTTTGGTCAGAGGGCTTTTATTCCTCTTGATCTTCAAATGGAGTCTTTCTTGGGCATCTCTTGGGAACAAGTTTCCTCAACTACTGACCTATTAGTTTCCAGATCAAAGCAACTCGAGCGGAGTGAAGATATTTGTAACAAAGCTTATCAGAAGATGATGGAATCAAGAGCAAAATCAGTTCAGTATTGGGAAGATAAACACCTAAATCAAATCAGGGACCCTTTAAACCCTGGTGACCTGGTATTGGCTTATAATTGTTCCTTGGAAACTCAGTGGGGAAAGCTTTTCTCTAACCGCTGGAATGGTCCTTACCAAGTAGTCCGTCAAGTTAGAGGTAGATCATATGTTTTGGAGGAACTGGATGGGACTCAGATGGCCAGAAGGTTCTCTGCTGATCAGGTCAAGAAATTTCATTCTTGTGGAGGCAACTTGGTCCAGAAGTAAGTCCTCCCAATTGTGCACCACCAGGGGCTTCTACTACTATCATTTTCGAAACTCTACTTCATGCCATGCATGTGAGCACCTAGGACGCCTTCTTCATTTTATCTCAGCCACTTCTAGGATTTTCCTTTGGATGGATTGACATATTTTTTTTACTCTCAAGAGCAAAATGGCCATTCCTTGGTTTCAATCATATTTCTTTCCTTTCTCTTTTTAAGGCATCAAACTCAGGAGCAGACTAGGGACAGTCTGTAAGTTGGGGAGAGATGTGGTGCCCCATCCTGGACACCCTGGCCACCTTAAGAACTTTATCCATAAAAGTTTGCGCAAACGTACCGTCCGGCTCCATATATAAAAAAAAAATAAAAAAAAAAATACAAAAAAAAAAATCAAACTCAGGTTCATCCACATCCTTGCGCTTCGCGCATCCCTCATTGGCATTGTCATTGCCACGCGCTGCTCACCCTCATCATTGCGCATTTCTCATCTATCATTGTCCTGCGTCCTTATCCTTGTGCGTCCCGTGTTGCCCATCCTCACCCGCCGCCCATCCCAATCTCTTATCCGACCGCCGCTTGGCGCTCATCCATGACTTACCAAATCCATCCCGACCGCACCCCCAAGCATTTGTTCAAACCTTGGATCCGTCAATCTCCCATCTCACTTGATCTATCAGTTGTGAATCACAAGACTGTCTGGATTTACTCAACTGCCTCAAGAGGATCTCCTATCCGCCCATCCGCGCTCTCAAGAACTTCATCTGTCACCTTTCCTGGGACTCTCCCACCCGCTTCCACCTTTGGACGAGGGGTGGAGAGTGTTGACTACTGCCTGCGGACATCCGCGGCGCTCCAGTTCATTACCCTTTCCCACCCCATCTGCCTTTGGACAAGAGGTGGGTGATTCCGTTATTATTGCGCAAGCCCATCCACGGACGGACGCAAGCGACCACATGATTTTCTTTCCGTTTCCGCTCTATATGGAGAATCCTTTGTACATAGTCTAACAGGGCCTCCTGCCCATAAAAGGAGGGGCTCTCCCCTGCCTTTGGGAGGAAGCATGGAAGGGGGAGCATGAAATCAGCACAGCCTTCATACTCAAACCCTTTATACTTGATCCTTATCACCAACCAATAGCCTTGCTGGTTGAAGAAAAATTCTGCCTGTTGGAATTTTTTTGAGTGTGTTATACCACTCCTTGATCCCTTTCTCTGACCATACTGTTCATGATCCTTGATCATCTTTCTGGAGCCAATCACAATTGATTGAAGAGGTCTTATTAAGCTTAAGACCTGGAGTGTTATACCTCCCCTTAGCTTCTTTGGAGTTGCATTTTGCCAGCCTACTCTTGAGTCCCTTGAGAAGTGTTGAGGTTATCCTTGCTTCAAAATCAGTTACTGTTGGCTTTGGAGCTTCTTAAACATTGTGCTTTGTATTGTACAGCCACCCTCAGTTATCTGGTACCCTTCAAGTGCTTGATTGCGGAGAGTTGGGCAGGTTCATTGAGAACCTGGAGGTTGCTTGGGTTTGAGTTGATCATCCCCAATCTTCTGCTGACAACCAGAGTTATTAGCTTGTGGGTGTTGTTTACTTACAACAGCTTTTGTTCTTTGAACTCTAAGAGGACTTTAAATTCTTTTGTTCAAGTTTTTCCCTGCATAATCTTGTCTCAGATAGTGCTGTTCTATTGCTACCAAACTATTATCATCTTTATCCTCTACTCCTTGATGCCTCATTTACCAGGTTCTGGACTTTGATCTTGGTTACATTTAAATATTTTTGTAACACTCAGGAGGGCAGCCTGAACAGCACCTTTCCCCTCCACAGAACTGCCGCGGCCTAGCACCATTTGGAGTCTTACACCGGACCACCAGGGAATGGTATGGGAAGGATTGGAAGGGGGGAATTTATCTTGCCATCACTCTCTCTATTCTTAAACTCATTGCATCCAATCTCCTTACAGACGCTTAGACCAATAACTTCCCAAACTTGAGGATAACTTTGAGGGGTGTCACACCTCTCTTGTTTCCACATCTGGGGGTCTGGCCAGGAACAATCTTTTGTCAAAGTCTCTCAAAGGTACTTACGGATGCTAGCAGCCGTTGCCCCTCTTTCTTCCTCCTTCTCCCACCCCTTCTGCACCAGCCCACAGCATTACCCTCATATTCAATTCAACACCACAGATGTGGAGCAATTTATCTCACGGTATGAAACAATTGCAGACTCTGAAGGCGCATTGGATTTTGAGAACGCACGCCATGTTGTCCTGTTCATCAAGTACCCAGAATAGCGTTGGGACGTAGAACAGATGAGAGGCTACCGGGACCTGGATTGGCCAACACTGAAGGGGGACATGTTGGTAAGATGGGGGAGGCGCAACTCTTGTTTTCGGGAAGGCAATTTCAAGCTGTCCACGGAATTGGACTACAAAGCAGGTGTGGACAGCGGGGTCCGGTTACAAGCCAAATTGGATTATGCAGAGCTGTATTACAGGGCAGTGTGCGTTCCAGCCCCATCACCGGAAACCATTCCTTGGGCCAACAAAATTACAGAGGTTTTAAGGGGCCTCAAGGCCTATCTGGAGAGTATTCAGCTTCCTAGTGCATCTGCGCCCCGGGTGCGCACGTATGGGGACAACAAAGATTGTCGGCGGCTGGGACGCGATGGTCAGATGACAGATTCCAACGCGGGACCGGTTTCCTTGGCGGAGGCGGGGTGTGCTTTGGGGAAGCGGGTCTTGGCGGAACTGGTTCAGCCTGCTAATAGGAAGCAAGCAAGGACAAAGGAATGGGGAGCGGATACTCCATGCGGTTTGGGAACCAATGAACAGTGGATGGGTCTTGCAGAGAGGGAAGAAGTGGCAGCATTGGAGGACTGTAACTGGGTTTGGGCCTCTTCAACGGCGGGGAGAATGCATGCAGGACAGAAGGACGTGGTGGTGGCAAGGAGGACAAACGGGGAATGGAAGGATGAAGGGCGCAGGGAGTGCAGGACGGATTGACAGAGGATGGGCCCGTTGCCATCATGCCTAGCAGAGGTTTTGCTGTTGGTGCAACGGACACTTGTGGTGGGCATCAGGTGCAGAACGGGGAAGGATTGGGTGCCAATGGGATGACTGGGAGAAAGGAATTAGGGGTTGCAAGGGCTTTAGCGGCAGAAGGTACGTTGGGATGGAATTTTGGGGAATTGGCCGGTGGACCCGACCTCTGTGGGATTGGTTGAGACTGTCAGCTGAGGACAGCAGCCAAGTTGGGGGGGAAGCTAGCAAAGGATTGGAGGGGGGTGCGGTGCAAGCCAGTTCTGTAAACGCAAGGACAAGCTCCGCGGTTGGGTAATGCAGGACTAGGAGCGGAGGCCCGGTGTTGGCAAAAAAAAATATAAAAAAAACTTTCTTTTTGGGTTTGGTTCTTTTCTCTGTCTTCTCTTTATCAGTTGTCTTCTCCTACAGCATAATGGGTGCGGAGTATACGGGGAACTGTGTGGAAGTTTGGCTGGGGAGGTCCAGGTACCTTCTGGGGAACGTTGTTGGCTCACGATGCGGGTGGGGATCTCAATCTCACTCTCATTCTCACCAGGACGCAGGCGCGGATCTCAATCTCACTCTCATTCTCACCAGGACGGGGACGCGGCAGAGTGGTGAAGCGGAGTCGCGGATTGGGCTAGTAGCTGGGGTGGACTGGGAGTAGGGGGGGGTGGTCCGGTAGCGGGGTAGGGTTGAGGTAGTGATGGAAGGACCTCTGGGCACAGAACTCAACTTGGGGGGGATGTGGTGTTGTATTTATAACCTTTTATTGGGAGCTGTGTTGCGGGCCGCAACCTGCCCAGGGAATGTGGACCAAGTTATGGAGCCGGCCCAACCAAGCTTGCAGGTGGCTAGTCCGGAAGGCAAGGGCGGGGCAATCAGGGGTTATATGCGCCGGGGAGGTTTGCGCAGGCATAAGCGCGGGCCAACTCATGGATTGTGGGATCCACAGACGCGCGCAGACGGATAAACCTGGGAGCCTCCGAGTAGGGCGCGGCAGAGGTTTGCGCGGGCATAAGCACAGGCCAACTCACAGATTGCGGGATCCGCGGGAGCACGCGGACGGATAAACCTGGGGGGCTCCAAGTAGGGCGCGGCAGAGGGCTGCGCCATGAGAAGGACAAACCGGACGTATGTGATATCAAAGGAGAGGGTTTTGGAGGGGGTGGGTGGTACGGGGTAGGGTTAGGGTGGAGGTAGGGTTCTGTACTTGGGGTCATATTTCATCTATCTTGTTGCTTGTGGTTGTACCTAGGTTAGGGTTGAGAGGGAGGACTTAAAAACACCTCACTCTCAACTCTGGGTTGGATCATCTCATTTTATTATTGGATCATAACATCATCATACATATATTGCCATCACCAGAACACCAGGGAATGGTATGGGAAGGATTGGAAGGGAGGAATTTATCTTTTCATCACTCTCTCTATTCTTAAACTCATTGCATCCAATCTCCTTACAGATTCTTAGACCAATAACTTCCGGAACTTGAGGATAACTTTGAGGGGTATCACATCTCTCTTGTTTCCACACTGTGAGGATGTGCTTGAGTATATGGATCATAACATCTTCCGTATCAAAGAGACTTTTGTAATGGCTTGGACTTTAAAAAACCCTGACTTTGGAAATAAAACAACATCTTGGATTGAAGGGGCCCATGCTACTCTCAAAAAGTTCCTTGCAAATTCTTTGGGAAACATGTTTTATTTTTGGAGGAACCCATGGGGAACAGTTTCCAATCAAATTAAATTGGTTCAGGCTGCCCTTTACAAATCTTGAATAAAGATAAGAATAGCTCTTCCCACTGAACTGTTTCTGTTGGGATAAAATTTGTATTTAGAGACAATTAAACTTGTTGTGGAACAATTAGAGAGGTTAAAGTGGAATCATGATGGGGAAGTGTGCCCCAAGTCATACTGCAAGACTATGCCTTTGCCCTTTTCCCACCAGATAGGTGAATTACTAGCCTCAAGAGGATCTGTTGTGCCTGAGGATGTTCCTCTTCAGTGGAGGTTGGATTATGACCCTTGCAGTTCTAGTTTTGTAATTTGGTTTAATGGGATTAATGCTTTTTGATGGATGATTCCTACTTTAATAATGTTTGATCCTTTTGAATTGTGGGATTTCAATGTTGATGAAATGCTCAACAATTCTAAGTTACATGAGAAGCTCAATGAAATGATCTTGGGAAATCCTGAAAAATCTTATTCACAAGACCACAAAGTGTTGATCAAAGCCAAGACTTGAACCAAAAGTCTTTCAATCATGTAGAGATCAGCTAAAATTGACAGATACCCAGAGAGATCCTTCTCAATTTGAACATTTTGAGAAGCAACTTAAGCTGGAAAATAGAATTATAACGACACCAAATAAGAAAATACAAAAGATTTTAAGTCTTTCCTTTTGTGAAATTTTCATTTTTCCGGTTGAATGAACTGATGGTAAAATTATTTCTGTAGTGCAAGGATGGCTCTTCATCTGCATTTCATAGTTCAGTGGAAGAGACTGAAATTTCATTAGGGTCCCTTCCATTGGAATCAGATTCATTTTCAAAGGATGAAGAAGAAGAAATGGAGGAGTCAAACACAAGCTCATCTTTGGTGAGTGTTGTTTCCTTTAATGAGATTAGGATTTTGAATAACTAATGTTTGATTGTAGGAAGTGCATTACCTCAATCAAATACCTGAAAACTTACATAAGTTCTTTTGGGAGGTTTGGGATCCATTTGGTGATGGAAATTGTGGATTTAGAGTCATTTCTAAATCATTTGGGTATGATGAGAATGGATTGTTTCAATTACAAAAAGGAATGCTTGAAACATTCAGGAAAAATAAGATGTGCTATTCTAAGATCCTTGGAAGCAGTAAAGATGTTGAAAAGATAGAAAAAAAAACTTGAAGTTAATGACATTAATGAAAACATTCCATCTTCAAAATGGCTTTCAAAGTTATTTATGGGTCAAATAATAGAATATACTTATGGAAGACCAATATGTTTCATTTCATTGGATTCATGCTGTACTTATACTCCTATGAAAATGGGGATAAAAGAAGCATCAGACCGAATATTCATTTCATTTTTTAATAGTGACCATTGGTTCCAGATTGTACTTGAGGGAGATGTGATTCCAATCCTGCCCATAGTTTCCAAACCATGTTCCATGATTTCTAAAAAAGCCTCTTTTTGGGTTGATCACCTCAAAGATCAACTTGATTTGTATTCCAATTTAAAGAAATCATTTTAATTTCATCATTTGGGTTTGGGTTCTGATGCTGATCTTGTAATTATATTAATATAAAGGGTTATCACAGTTTTAACATCATTACATTGAGTGTTTTGAGTTAACATCATTATGATGAGTTTTTTGAATAGGATTTTATTGGTAATTCAGTTCAACTTGTTCTGGGCTGATCCCACCATAAGGAGTATTTTTACTTCTTGTGATGGGATCAGCTTAACACAAGTTGAACTTGTTTTTCTTTTGGTTTTTTTACTTTAGGGCTTGTCAAGTTGAACTTGTATTTATTGATGATTAGTGATTAATAGTCGGTAGATAAAATTAAAAATTGATTTTTGTCAATAAACTAACAAAATGAGTCTATATGGGGAACAACTTGGATGGCTGGGGACTGGGTCCTTTAAATATTGATGAGGATCCAGTTCCAAATACATGATGAAAGCTATTTACAAGTGATGATAAAAGCAAATAAAGTTAAATTCTTTTGTTCTTTTCATAAGAAAGCAAAAGGTGTTTATGAAATGCCATCTAGTGCTTTTCCTATTGTAATCTAAATTTAATTCATATTAATAGTACTATTGAGAGGTGATAGACAAAAATATAACATTTTAATGTAACAATAATTGTTACTCATGTAACAGTACTATAATAATTAATACCATATACTTCATGAATTTAGACATAAATTCAATGTTTAATAACTTCTGTATTATTCAACATTTTTGTATGATTTGTTTTTCTATAATGATCAGAATCATTGCCTCTTTCATTTCGTAATAACATAAATTTATTCAAATAAATATTTCAACATGTATTTTCCCTTAAGAGGGATTACATTCTCAACAGTATTTTTTGGCACTTATACTTTAGGGCTGCTCCATAGACTCATTCATTGTTTATTTAATTTTTGGTGTTTTGGTTGTCTTAATCAGTTTTTTCTTTTTTTACTTATTTTTATTTTATTTTTCATTTTTTCATTTTTTGTTTTCAACCAAAAAATCAACATTTTTTGATCTTTTGGTTGATTTCTTTTTTTTTGTCCTTTTATTTAGTTTTATTTTCTTTTTTTTTGCCCACAGCACTTGTGGACATGTGGCACAGAACACTACTTCATTCAAGTTGTGTACAGCCCCACACAACTTTAATGTAGTCAGGTGTGGTGCCACACAACACCAGGCCGCCATGTGGGGGCTGCATTACCACACTCAAGCTGTGTGGAGGCTACACAGCTTGATTGTAGTTGTGTAGCATGACACAAAACTCACATGAGTTGTGTACACAACTCATCTGAGTTGTGAATTTATCATCACCCTTATATATATATGTATATATATATTGAATTGAAATTTGGGTGGAGGGAGGCTGTTTGGGTTGGTGCAACCAGCTTTAATTGGCATCAAGGGTAGGTAGCATTAGTTGGATGCCAAGTTTTAACCCCCACAAGCCAGATTCTGCCTAATCAAGCACCCTGGGTACCACCAATCCAACTCCGGCTGGGTGCACACCAAGTCAAAACTTGGATAGGCACCCAGACAGGCTTTACACATCATAAGTACATACGTATCTGCTTTTGATCAGGACAGTAGGTGCCTTGCGCCTCTCTCTGTGACTTGTCTTGTTCACTGGGTCACACCACAAGTGGGAGGAGGCTGGTCAGTCAGGTGCAACCAGCGTGGGCAGGCAGCAAGTTTTGACCCCTTCACAAATGTGTCCCGCCCAAAAGGCCCAGGCACGGGGGGCCAAGTCCCCGGTTGTGGCCCACAGCACATACTCAGCCAGGCGCACAAACGCGCTTGATCCACCAAACGTGGATCAAGATGACAAGATATTTGGTCTATCAAGCTCATCTGGGCACCCCCCCCCCAAATTAGCCAAAAAAGATCTAAAGCGCGCTTGGCACCCCCTAAAGCCCAGGTGGCACTTAGCAAGCGCAACTTGGCACCTCCCCAAGTTCAGATGGCACCGGCCAAAGTTTGGCTGGGCCACACCCAAGCCAATTGGCCACACCTCAAAACCTCACAGTTGTAGCAGGTTAAAAAAAATTCATTTTTTTTTAAGATTTATGTATGTAACTATAAACTTGTAGATACAAATAATGGAAAAAATAGTAGAAAAAATAATGATAAAAATTTAAAAAAAATATATATATATAAATAAACAAATCAATTGGGTTTGGACAAAACTGTCCTCAAGATTTCTTGAAAGTCAGCACATGGACAATAAAGTTGCTGACAATGTAAACAGAAGTTCCAGGATTTTGATGGAGTGATTGCCTCCTTGATTCCCTGCTCAATTTAAGTAATGAGCATGGCACAATTTGGCGGCTGTTTTGATCAGACAAAAGATTTAATCAAAAGGAAGGATTATTCAACGGGATTTAAGAAAGGGGAGTAAGAAGGGAGGAACTCAATTTGAATCAATTTTGAATTGAAGATTGTTTTGGGAACCTCTTTGAATCACTGACCTTGATGAATTGGGGCATTGTCCATGATGAGAATTGATTCAGGTGGAATTTGGGCACTAAGACTTCCAAGGAATAGGCAGAATTCATCTGCTCCTATTCCTTTGGTCTTAGTGCCATCAGCATTCAGGAGCTCATGATACACAAATCCATCAATTGACAAGGCCCCTATAAGGGTGACTTGCTTGGCCTTGGGCACAAGGCTCAAGACCACAGGTTCACATTTCATGAAAAATAAAATGAAATCATAAGTAAATTGAAAAAAAAATTAAAACAATTAAAAAAAACAATCAAAAAAAACAATCAAAAAAAAGAAAAAAATGATACAACTTGATTAAAAGAAAAAAAAAGGAAGCAACTTACCACAGGGAGCATAACCAAACCTTTGGCCCAAATGAAGGTCAAAGCCAGCCTCATCAACAAAAACAACACTTTGCCCCAGGTCCAATCCTTGGCAATTGACAAAATTTGCCCTTTGCCCAATAAGGTTGGGTTTATTCCAGGAGGCAGGGATATTAGTAACCTGCTTCCATGATATGTCCATATCATGGATCAAGTTACTCATGGCCTGAGTGGAACCACTTATGCCAAATTCATTCATGATGAATTTGGATAGTTTCGGGAGGGTGGTGTTAGCTTACTGGTTGAGTTGCATGAGGACCACCGTTTTCATGTCTTCAGTAAACTTGCCAGGCCGCTTTTTATCGATCTTGATCATGTTTGGGTCTTCTTGCTTGATGCGTTGGATTTGACATTGGGACACCTTGAAGGTCTTCATTGTCAGCTTGCTACTATTGCAGAGCAAGCTGCAAAAGTAACAAAAATAACATAAAAATAATAATAATACAATTGACCTAAGAAGGAGTAGGAAAACCATAAATATTATTACAGAAATGGACTCTCCACCCAAAATTAGGTAGGGTCACTCACTGACCCCACCCTTGAAATACAACTCCTTATATTCTTTAATAATTAAGGAAAGAAGAACCAAAATACTACGGCTCCAGTATTGAGCTTTTTGGCCAATTAAATATTTCACACACATTTCCACGTATAGGTTTCACACCTAAAATTCAGTCAGAATTGAGGTGTTGTGTATATTTTAGGAGTTACAGGCGGAAATGTGTTTTGTCACAATTCCCGCACGCAGCCGCGGAAGCCAAAGCACCCGCGCGCGGCTGAGATACAGCCGTGTCAACCCGTCAAGGTTGTGTACGCAGCTGCGGGACTATGGGCTGACAGAGTGAAAGGCGGCTCAGGTACCGTGTAAACAGGCTACAACATACACGGGAACTTTCTACATATGTAATGAAGATTCCCGTGGATAGTAGACTGTCTAAAAATACATAATATTATATAAAAATACATAAATAATCCTTACACGTATTTTTTATTTAATATAATGCAAAGTACCAAAAATGTCGAAAATAAGACAATGACAACTTCTATAATATTAACATATTTTATTAAACCAATAAAATACATTTTTTTACCAGTGAACCCTCCTGTACCAGAAACCACCACCACTGAAGTGGATCTATTGGATCAGGAAGTCCCAGACATCTCCGGACGCCCTGAGAATATTGATTGGACGGGTGAAGACCTCATTGGAACCCACCAAGACCCCGTAGGATTACCTACTAGGGATCAATTCAACCCCAATAAGGTCTTGGTACCTTTGAATATCAATTTAAGTGAGTTTTGAAATAAAACTTATTTTTACGGATTTTTTCTGTAAAATACTTATATACATATTATTCTGAAAATGAATAGACGCAACACGAGAGCCTCAGGAAGAATTCCCTCCTATGGATCTTTGCCAAAAGCTCTCACTAACCATGAGACCACCAGTAAGGACAACAATGAAGGGACTAGAACCCGTGAACCAAATTTTGATGAACAAGGAGCAGCACCAACCACTTCTGCCCACTCCCAACCTAGAGCCGGAGAAAGTAGCAGAATCAAGCCACCCTCCTTTACAAGAAGATTCCCTGCAGCCACCCCAGCGGAATCTGGCCAAGAAGTCCAGGATCAAAGACCTAGTCAAAGAGCACGTGAAATATTGGGAAGAATTCAAAGAAGCCCAAGCCAAGGAGGACATGGTGTCTATGAAAAAGATAATCTCCCAGGCAAAAGCCACCCAGATAGCTCTTCAGAAAATGATTCCAAGGAAAGAGGTAGAATCCTACGTAGAAAAGTGGAATCCGTGGGATCAATTAGCCCAACTGAAAGGCAAAGGATCAGGAAAGAAGAGATCCTCTTCCCATCCCAAGCCAAAGGGAAAGAAAGACTGGGACCAGATAATATCACTAGCTCAAAAGTGGAAAAAGGTTTAAAAAAATTAGCCTCTAATTCTGAGCCCAAACAAACCTCTGATGTAATTACTTCCTTTTCTAATGATATACGTCATAATTTCAATATTGTTTGTGAAAATTTGGACGGGGTTTGCACCCAAATGGATAAATTAACCTCAGTAGTAGCCAAATTGATTAATAACCAAACAAAGACAGTAGGAATGGAAGAGATTAAAGAACACACAGAGAAGTTATTGGAGACAATTAATCAAGGTAGGATCAAACAGACTAAAACAATTGAGAATATGTTATCCAGAATACAAGAAGATTTTATTATTTCTTTCCACCCCTTAAAAGAAGAATTGGCAACCACCACTAACAGTTCTATTATATCCCTTAGTGAAAAATTGGATGTGCTCAATAACAAAGTGGACCTGCAACTTAATCTGATCAAAAATGATCTTGGAGACTTAAAAGTCCGTCTGACCAACCCCTTGGGGAGTACTACAGAGGAACCAAAGCCTCCCAGACAAACCACTACTCCTTATGCACCACCCTTATTAGGAATGCATAGGAGTGACACCTTTAGGCCTAGTCCTACTCCTGAGATGGAGCAAGCTCTCAAACTTTTACCCCCTATTTCTGAATGGCCCAAGTTCTCCGGAGAAGTAGAATACAATCATATAAATTTTATTAAATTTATTGATTACACCATTAACTCTTATGACCTACCAGAAGCTATAGCTGTAGTCCGGTTACCCAGACTATTTGAAGGAGTAGCGTTGGACTGGTTTATCAGTAAGAGAGAAGAAGTAGGATCCTTACCATGGAATTCTTGGAAACTTCTGATCAAAGAACAATTTGGTTCTAGAATGTGGAAAAGGAAAATGATGAAAAATTTCGAAAATTCCTCATTTGACCCCTACAAGGACAAACCTCACAAATGGTGCTTGGAACAGAAGAAAAGATTGGATTTCTTCTATCCAGATGCTGATAAAGAGGAAGTAAATGAAAGACCCCTCAACCTGTGTCCTGGCAATCTTAACCATAGCGTAAGATGTAGGATGAGTATGGATGTGGACTTGCCTACTCTAATCAATGTGTTAGAAGAAGTAATAGACATGAATGGGTTGGAAAAGAAAGCCCCTTCCAGACCCAAAGAGAACTATACCATCAAAAAAACCAGAGAACAACCTCCTCTGATAAATGCCTCTGACAATAAGAAACCTAATGAGAATAGGGAGAAAGAGAGGACGCCTGCAACTTGTTGGAATTGTAACAAGACTGGGCATATGAGACAAGACTTTCCATTACCAAGAAGGAAGATAGCAGTATTGGAAGGAGAACAGGAGGTTGAAGAGAATCAGAACTATGATGAAATAGCTGATACTGAAGGATCTCTTTCTGAATGTGAATTGATCTTGACCAACCCGGTTAATGTTATAGAAGGAGATATAGGTACTTCTGCAGAGATCAATAACATCCATCGGGATTCTAGCCTACCCCAACAATGGGATCCTACTATAATTCCTAGACACATTATGGATGTCAAACCATTAACAGTTAAACCTATGAGTGGGAAAAGTTATACCACTGGTCAAACGTGCTATGCAACTGAGTTGTATAAAAACAGACCTATAAGGTTATTACTGGATAGTGGAGCCTTTTTCTCATGTGTCTGTGCTGAATTCTTAAACAAATGGGACCCCAATTGGAGAGAACACCTTTTACCTGTCCCAAAAGCCAAGTTCATTTCTTGCAACTCTACTGAGAATGCTATTGGAGTATGGACTGCTCCTATAATACTACCTCACACTAAAGGTTCTTTGAGAATACAAGTGGAGTTTGTAGTATTGCTCAACGGATTATGTGACTACCTGATACTGGTTAATGATTCCTTATGTCTATAGGGCATAGATTTGTTCCAGAGTAAAGGAAGATACTTCACAGTAGGAGGTAATTGGGATAAGAAGTTTAAGATATGCACTATTCAGTCTAACTTCCCCTCCTCTACATACCAGAAGCATTTGGAAGACTTTGACCAAGAATATTTCTCTCAAGCAACTCTGAATACAAAACTTTCTGAGGAACAGAAGAAAGATATATTAAAAGTCTGCTTTGAGAACCAGAATGCTTTTTGTACTAAAGATCATCCTATTGGTGATATTAAAGGACATGATATGGTATTAACATTGACCATTAAGCCTCCTTATCCTCCTAACTTAAGAAGGCCAGCCTATCCTTCTAGTCCTAAGTCTAGAAAAGCTCTTGAGGAACATATCCAAGAACTGATAGACTTACAAGTATTAAGGAAAGTAGGACATAATGAACAGGTAGATGTCACCACACCTGTAATCATAGCTTGGCATAATGACAAGTCAAGAATGGTAGGAGACTTCAGAATGCTCAACAATTACACTCAAGCAGATTATTATCCTATACCCCGGATTGATCATGCTCTGCATAGCTTGTCCAAGGCTAAGTACATCACTACTATGGACATGCTTAAAGGTTTCCACCAGATACCAATAAGTCCTGAAAGCCGGAAGTTTATGAGAATAATCTGTCATTTGGGAATATATGAATATCTTAGGATGCCTTTTGGTATAAAGAATGCTCCATCACACTTCCAGAGAACAATGGATACAGTTCTAGGTACTTACATCAGACAAGGATGGATGATGGTATACATAGATGATGTTATTGTATACTCTGATGACTGGGATACTCATATTAACCAAGTAAGATGAGTACTCCAAACTATTTCCAAAGCAGGACTAAAGGTTTCCATGAAGAAATGCAACTTTGGCTATGGAGAATTGAAAGCCTTAGGACATATAGTCTCTGGTCTAACTCTAGCTGCTGATCAAAATAAGATAGCTGCTGTCATGAATAGACCTATTCCTTAAAACAAGACAGAATTACTGTCTTTCATCAGTTTCTGCAGTTATTACAGACAATATATACCAAAGTTTGCTATGCTTACTAAAAGTCTGTATGAAGTATGCAACAACAATACACTATTTGAAATGACTCATGAGAGACTAAAGAACTATGAGGAATTAAAAATAGCTATGACCTCTACTCCTCTACTTATCCAACCAGATTACTCTAAGCCCTTCAAACTATACATTGATGCTTGCATGAAAGGGCTAGGAGCTGCTTTACATCAGGAAAGGATAGAAGAATACAAACCAGTAGAAAAACCCGTACTCTTCATATCTAGACAGATCAAGCATACTGAGAAGAGATATGGGGCCAGTCAGTTGGAATGTTTGGCACTAGTATGGGCTTTAGAGAAGCTGCACTATTACTTAGAAGGCACCACTTTTCAAGTAATCACGGACTGCAATGCTGTAAGAACTCTTATGAACATGAAAACCCCCAGCAGACATATGCTCAGGTGGCAAATTGCTATACAACAATATAGAGGACAGATGACTATAGTGCATAAAGCTGGAGCTAAAGATCAGAATTCTGATAGTCTAAGTAGGAATGCATTGCCTGATGACTCTAACAATCCAGCATATGACCCTGAAGATCAAGATATCTTTCCTATCTTGAATATCAATCTTTTTGCATTGAATGCTCCAATAATGGGAATCCACTTATGTGAATTAGACCCTGCTTTCTTCAACCTAGTAAGGGATAGCTACTCTCCTGAGATCAAGCTGATGATTACCATTATGGAATGTGAATCCCCAGAAGCAGCTTTGATAAATAGCCTGCCTGCTTCACTACTTAAACCCTATAAAGCAGGAAGGTTTACCTTTTGGGATGGTCTCCTTTACTATAGACAACCACATTCCAGCGTATTAGTACTGAGTAACAAAGAGCATATACAACATATACTCCAGGAATGCCATGACAACTGTTCATCAGGACATTTATCCACAGAAAGAACCTTAGAGAAAGTGAAAAAAACTGCCTGGTGGATAGACTGGAAAGAATTCACTACAGAATATGTTACCAGCTGTGAAACCTTCCAGAAATCTAATAAAACTACTGGAAAAAGGTTTGGACTCTTACAGAAGATATCTGAACCTACAACCAGGTGGGAAATCATCAATATGGATTTTGTCACCGGCCTCCACCCTGGAGGTACTCATTCTTATAAATCTGTCCTAGTTATAGTTGACAGATATTCCAAAAAGGCAAAATTCTTACCTAACCACAAGGAAGATAGTGCTATGGATGTAGCCTTATTATTCTGGAATAGGATTATAGCTGATGTGGGTATACCCAAGATTATAATCAGTGACAGAGACCCCAAATTCACATCTGAATTTTGGAGGAATCTACATGATATACTAGGTACTACTCTAGCATTTTCTACAGCATACCATCCCCAAACTGACGGATTAGCTGAAAGGATGATACAGACCCTAGAAGATATGCTAAGGAGGTTCTGTAGCTTTGGTATAGAATACAAAAAATCTGATGGTTATTTCCATGATTGGGTAAGCCTACTCCCAGCCCTAGAAATGGCTTATAACAGCAGTAAACATTCTACTACCAAAGAAGCTCCTTACATACTAGAAAGAGGATGGATTCCAAAACTCCCTAGGAATAACGTGAACTATAACTTAGCAACTATTCATCCAACATCTCTTGACTTTAAGAAGATGATATATGTGGCAAATAACCATGCTCAGAAATGTGTGGAAGAAGCTGTTGAATACAACAAAAAAAGATGGGACAAATCCCATAAAGAACCTGACTTTAAGATAGGAGACCAGATCTTGATATCTAAAACTAACTTCAACAACCTGGCAGGCAACAGGAAACTGAAACCAGCCTTTGTTGGACCATTTGTTATCAAGAAGATGCATGGAAAAAATGCTGTGGAAGTAATCTTGAGTGAAGAATTATCAAGAAAATATCCGGTATTTCCTGTTAGCCTAGTCAAACACTTTAAACCAAGAGAAGGCAGCAACCTCCCTCCAGCAATAATCCCAATAGAACTTGACCCTTTAAAAGAAAAAGGGAAAGTCAGCAGGATATTGAGAGATAAGAAAGAGAGGGTACAAGTAAAAGACATCAGACTATACTTAGTAAGATACAAAGGGGAATCTGCAGACAAAGATGATTGGTTACCAGAAAATAATATACCTGATGGACCAATACATCTCAGAAATTACAGAGCCAGAAAAAGGAACTGAAGCACATATGCAGTTAATTTTTTCTCCCAACTTCCTCCAGATTTTTTTCAGATATGACCATATCTTGGAGTGGAGGAATGTCAGCTTGCTACTATTGCAGAGCAAGCTGCAAAAGTAACAAAAATAACATAAAAATAATAATAATACAATTGACCTAAGGAGGAGTAGAAAAACCATAAAGATTATTACAGAAATGGATTCTCCACCCAAAATTAGGTAGGGTCACTCACTGACCCCACCCTTGAAATCCAACTCCTTATATTCTTTAATAATTAAGGAAAGAAGAACCAAAATACTACGGCTCCAGTATTGAGCTTTTTGGCCAATTAAATATTTCACACACATTTCCACGTATAGGTTTCACACCTAAAATTCAGTCAGAATTGAGGTGTTGTGTATATTTTAGGAGTTACGGGCGGAAATGTGTTTTGTCACAATTCCCGCACGCAGCTGCGGCAGCCAAAGCACCTGCGCATGGCTGAGATACAGCCGTGTCAACCCTTCAAGGTTGTGTACGCAGCCCTGGGCCTCTGACAAGTACGCAGCCATGGGACTACGGGCTGACAGAGTGACAGGCGGCTCTGGTACCGCGTAAACAGGCTAAAACATACACGGGAACTTTGTACATATGTAATAAAGATTCCTGTGGATAGTAGACTTTCTAAACATACATAATATTATATAAAAATACATAAATAATCCTTACACGTATTTTTCACTTAATATGATGCAAAGTACCAAGAATGTTGAAATTAAGACAATGACAACTTCTAAAAATATATTAAAATACTTTAATATACTTTTATGAGAATTGCTATACATCAATATCTTCATAACATACTAAGGAAGATAATGATGTAATAATATTACATGAATTCTCATGACTTATATTTTTAAGTAATTATCTTAACAAATCAACTGGAACTCAAAAATAAAGAGTAAAATCAATATTATGACTTTTACTCCAGTTATATAATACACAATGAGAGCTTACCTGACATCAAAATATCCGTAGAGATGTCTAATAATATAATTATTAGATTACTGGGAACATATACTAAGGAGAATTAATTAAATAATACATAAATAGGACAGATTAGTGTTATTGACACGTCCTAATGTCCATTAGAAGGTAGAATAATTCCCATACCCTGAGGAATTAGACCCTACCTGGGCTATAGCACCAAGAACACATGACAGGCTACCCCCAGTTACCCTGCTAGCCTTAGTGTCCGTCCCTTTGAGCACCTACAACCCTCAGAAGGACCATATTGGGACTCCAAAAGCTATAAATACAGAGCTCTTTTGAGGATGTTGATGGGCAGAGACCCAGTAATATTCATATCCAGACCCCGTGCCAAGGTAATAAAATACTTATAAGAGATAAGTAAGTGATTTATGGCAATTTCTGATCAGTAATATCCATCTTCAAACCTCTTTTTATCAAATAAAACTGCTGAACAACCTTATAACCCCAGTATACAGGTTTAACCCATCAGTACACGTCCCAAACAGATACCCAAAGGATTTAATAATATACCAGTGATTCTTATTATCCTTTCTCTGTTGTGGTAGCTTGGCTACAAGTCCCTACCACTCCATTGTGTATTTTATATACATATTATCTTTGGGTATAATAATCTTTAAACTAAAGGACCCAAAGTAACCAGGACTACGTGTTTTCATACTGAAATCCCTGAAGAGAGGTGTTAAAGATCCCCAATTTAATTGTGGCCCCTCTATAAATATTTAATAATCAATTTTGATTTGAAACAATAAACAATAACCAAACAATTTAACCTTGCAATAAGCTTAATCCAAGTATTCTACAGATTTTTGCTGCATTTATTAAATCATATATTTATTATTTACTCTATCACCTCTGGTAGCTAAAGGATAGCAAGGGTCTTGGCATCCAGGAGGCTGACATTCATGGCATTGCTTACCTTCATCCCATTTGATAAGATGTTATCCCAGATCAACTTGCAAACTTCTGGCTTAATGATTGCGTTTGGTTGGCGCTCCTTGTGAGTAAGTCAGGTGTTTTGATGCTTGATTTTGCTTTCACGATTGCCTTTTGTTGGGCAGTTTGTCAGTTCAGATCATGAAGCTCTTTGAGAAGCTCCTGGGCTTGTTCCTTGTTTGCTTGGATATTGACAAGTTCATCCAAGTCGGTTGCATCTTCTTCAGCAGGTGCTGAAGGTTCCCCAATCATTCCTGAAGAATCAGCCTGTGTTTTTAAAAATACGCAAACAACTTAGTGTCTTGTCAAATCAAAATAAATAAATAAATAAATAAATAAATAAATAAATAAATAAATAAATAAATAAATAAATAAATAAATAAATAAATAAATAAATAAATAAATAAATAAATAAATAAATAAATATTGGTACTGACCATGGTTCAGATGGAGAAAACTCGGAATGGGTGGGATGATGCGACGGAGTTGGATGTGGTGGGTGGAGAGGATCGAGGTGCAGGGGGGGGTGCCAACAGCTTGGCCTCGGCCGAGCGGAACTTGGCTATGTGCCAAGATCCGCAGCCCGGCCGAGTGCGGAAATCAAGCGCGCTGGGCACACACCCAAGCGCCCTGGGCACTGCGCCAAGCGGGACTGGGGAGTGTGCCCAGACGAGCTTGATACACCATACCAATGAAGAAACTTTGACCGTCCACGAGTTCCGTAATCATCTTCTGTACCCCCCCCCCTCCCCGCCCCCTGCCTCCACGGCTCGATCACTCTCTCATGGTCTTAATCTCCTACATCTCTAAGGTTTCGTGACCCTCTAGCCACCCACACTCTCGTCGATCAGCGGGTAGGGTTTTTGACTCATCATCACACCTCACCGGTCGATCGATCAATCATCAATCTCATCTCACCACAAGATGTAATTCGAAACTCGAGATAGAGAGAGAGAGGGAAAGGGAAAGGATCACAAGAAAAAAAAAGCATCCCGTTTAAATCATCGTCATCGTCGTCATCAAAAACAAAAGAGAGGGAGAGATGGGGTCGAATCAAAGGTGCTCATGCAGGTTGACCGAGATCTAGAGCTTGACTAGATGTATAAAGTATATATACATCCATGAACAAGTCTTTTTTCTTTTTTTTTGGGGGGGGGGGGGGAGGTAAGATGAACGGAATGAAGCCGAAAAGTAAAGTCCACGGGAGAAGTACTGATGATGAGATTGTATCGAGTTCAGCAGTCGGGAACGGTGACTGGGATCCTAGGACCTTTGACGGAAGTCTGTGGATGAGATGGAGACCATGCAGAGGAACGAACAAACCAACCCAATCGAGAAAAAAAAGGGGAAAAAAACAAATCAATCAGATCAAATCGCGATTTCTATCCAACCGCAAGGGTTATTAGTGTTTTATTATTATTATTATTGATGAACGAGAGAAGGAGGAAGGGTGAAGTGAAGAAGGAATTGGGCGCGCTCGAGATGATCTCGATTGCCTTGAATCCCACGTGTGCGTGCGTCCAGGTAAAGAGAGAGAGAGAGAAGACAGAGGAAGCTGTAACAAGGTCGAAAATCCTCGTTGTTCACTTACCGCCAGGCCAGCCCGACTGGTTTCCTTGTACCTAAGATGAGGGGTGCAAGTAAGAAGCCAGAAGGGGAGGGGGGGCGACAACGTTAGACATCAGGATAACTAGACGTCAGATATACTGGCGGGAGCAGAGATCGCATCAAAGGCGAAGGGGGATAAGACCGAAACCGTCAAGAAATCAAGACTCAACTTGCTCGACATATCCTTGGCAGTCTGTCTCATAGCCTCGATCGCTTCATCCAACGAGACACTGTGGACGCCATCACCCGAGAGAGCTAACTGGGCAGCTGTAACGGCTTTGACAGCTCCTAAAGCGTTCCTTTCGATACATGGAATCTAATCCATCATTTGAATCGAAAGGAAGAAAGCATGAGGATAAAAAAAAAGAACCACCCCCCCATCAGCATGCACACATTCAATGCAAAAAGATAAAAAAACCGATCTGGATCTTCTTCATCCCGGCCCGGATTCAAGGATGACACCTCTCACCTGGACCAATCCATCGATGGGATCACAGGTCAGACCCAAGCAATGCTCGATCCCGATCTCGGCAGCCGCTTCGATCACCTCCGGACTACCTCCCATACTGGTCTCACCAACCAACACGAACGAGGGCAACGAATCCGAAACCGTGATCGATGATCAGTACACGGCAGAGACAATCCTCCTGGCTTACAAACCCCCAACAATTTTACTTTCGATTTGCCAAAAACAAAGAAACAAGAGCATCCCTATAGGCACTCCCCCTTATCATGAACTTACCAGGCTGCGAATGCTCCAGCAGCCATCGAACAGGCAACACCGACCTAAGTAGATGAGCAGAGGTTTTTTTTTTTTGAAATAAAAAAAGAATCAACCGCGCCAAAACACGTGAGCCAGAATTTTTCTCTCTTCGCTCGACATCGACTTTTTGAAGCTCTATCTAAGTAATGCAAAGAAAAAGGGAGTACGCACTTCAGCCATACAGCCACCTTCGGCAGCGCTGATTGTAGCACCTCGTTTATAGAGCATGCCGATCGCAGCGGCAGTCAATAGGAACGTCATCGTATCGTTCTCTGGATCTTCTGAGATGAACTATCAAACAAACCATCGATCATGTACGTACGATGGCCATGATAGGAAAAAAGAGGCATGAGTTAGTTGAGTGGGGTGAGGGAAGGGAGGGATCCTGGTTTGGGTGGCATGGGTTTAGATCACGATGAAAACTGGAAAGATAGATGCGTTACGAACCTCCAAAAAATATTTCAACACGGATGGAAGAACTAGATTCCGAGAAATTGATCAAAGTGACCCATCGCACCGAATGAGAAATAGGAAGAGAGGGGTAGGGGGGATATGATAGTAATAGGTATCTCAGAAAGCTGGTGAATCAAGCACTCTCGTGATGATCAAACTGACCACCTGCCGCTCCGTTCGTGGGAGCAGTCACGATTCTTCCACCGGATGCATTGACCTCACTGAATAGGTTGAAGAGACCGACACCGTGTGGTTATTCGTTGTTCGGGTTGAGGAAAAGGTGACGACGTTTTTAGTCATTCATGGGTTAGACTTTGAATAACTCATGATCGACTGAAAAGAAGACGAGGGTTGGAAAGATCAACGGACTTGACGGCGATAGCATAACAGGACAAGAAATCCATCGAGGGGAAGCTCATTCGACGAGGCATGATGGGTTGAATTTGATGATTGAATTGACCGCGAATGAGTAGAGGAGCACGACCATGACCACGGAAATGAATGGTAGTATTGGATTCACGGGTCAGTTTTGAGTCTTGAGAAGTCGGATGAGTGCTCTGGTGATTGACTAGCTCAGTAGCTTGACCAAGTGTGCTCTCGGCATTCGCACTCGATGTTATAGGTAGGACGTTGGGTTTCGTAAACGATAGCGCAGGCGGTGGTGAAGTAGAAATATCCGATACGGATGGGAAAAATCCTCGATGAAGTCTATGTCCGATAGGATCCATGATTGAATCAGCAGCTCGCGGTAAGGCCCCCCGCCCCCCACCAAAAAAAATCACAAAAACTCGAGGGGGAAGATGGCAGTGTAAACTTGATCAGAGGAGATAAGAGCTATCCCGCCTACCTTCGGTAAAGATTTCTAGCTCTTCTTTTTACCTTTAAGCGACCTGGCAAAACATCCTCTTCGGCACAGACACCCTGTTTGATCGAATCATCCATGACCTAAAACAGAGATTATTGATCAGAAAAGTATCAGCGCAAGCACAAAACGGGCACTCGAGCTAGACCACCGCAGGTTGTGAGAGAGGTCGAGCGGGAGATGAGGTGCAAAGGAACCAACCTTGTAAATCTTCAAGACTTTTTCCCTAATTTCATCATCCGAGTAGAATTGACGTTCGTTGTTATAAACGATTTGAGCGATCGACAACTACCCGCAAGAAAAAAGCCCACAAGAGAAAAATGGGTTGACGGATGAGTGCGAGTAGATCGAAAGAGACTAGGAGGAGTGAGGAGATCGAGGGACGGGATGATATAATATTATACGTTATGTTTCCTGGTAAGTTCCAACAGGCTATCGCAACTATGAAACGGGAAGCGAGGACCAGGGGGAGGATCGTCGATAGGTTGAGTAGGATCGGTTGGATGAGGATTAGCTTCTTGAGGGTGAGAGGAGGGTGGGAGGGGTGGATTGGAGGCTTGATCGTTGAGGGGTAAGGATTGGGTGTGTTGGAGTTGATTGAACGGATCGACTCGAATGGTGGATGCCTTGGTCTTATCGATCTGCTTGTAATAAAGATTCTCGCCGAGGAATTGAGTTTCGGAGTTGACGACGAATCCACCGCCGATGGAAAAGTAGGTATTGTTGGCAATGAGATCACCCTCTGAGTCGTAGACTGAGAACAACATCCTAATGTTCGCGTAGGGTTACATACAAGACAGATGAGGGAATCTGTGATATTTAGGACCATAGGATGAAATGGACGAACCCATTAGGATGTTGGGGAAGGACGCAATCCCATAACCAAACCAAATCTTTCTCGATATCGAATTGAACCCGATGACCGATTCGATTGGGATCTAAGGCTAAACCGAGGTTGATGGACTTATTCTGACAGACGGATTGATACCTGATTGGGATCGACTCGGTCTCTACGGTCTCACAACTGTGACCTTCGAATCCGGCGATTAAGGCTTCTGGGGACATGTGACCTTTACCTAGAAGAAGGAGATCGAGGAAGGGATGATGAAGATATACCTTAAGTACGATGATGATGATGATGATGATTTGTGTCATAGTGGGTAGGATTGAATGACCAACCTGTAGCGGCCAAGCTACCATCTAGATCGAGGAAGCAGGGGGGAATCAGTGATCGGATCTTGGGCAGAGATCGAGAGAGGAAGGAAGGGAGGATGAGAAGCTTACAGAGAGCAACCTTGAGTGTCTTGACTCGATCGAGTACACCGGCTCGATCGAGGTCGGAGATGAAGATCTTGGCGGCTCTCATGGGCCCCACGGTATGAGAGCTGGAAGGGCCGATTCCGATGGAGAAGAGATCGAAGGTACTGACGACGGCATGTTGAAGATGCGGTTGGTGGTCGGAGTCGGATGGGTTGGGATGGTTGATGGGTAAGAGTTGATCGGAAGGTGGGGATGGATCGATTGGGATCGATGCTTGGTCGTTGGATGATGATGATGACCAGTTCCTAGTGATCGAGGATGGCGGAGGGGAGAGGGGAAGAGGAAGAAGAAGAAGAAGAGGGTGATGATGGTTTGGATGGTAGGACTGGTGATGCTTGAGGCAGGTCTTATATGGTGCTCTAGCTGGTCTTGACCTCAACCTTGCCAGTGCTGTGGATGGTTGTATGCTCCTGAGTAAGTGGTTGTTGCTGTGAATCTGACTAATCGTTCTTCTTCGATCGAAACCCTTCATCCTGACTAAGTACAGTATCTATTTCGCTCACTCTTACCTAATTATTTAATCGATCGCAATAAGGGTCGATCGGTAGTGACTATCTTAAACTCGACTCGAGCTAAGCTTTCTGCTGATGACTGTTGACGATCGTCGAAAGTGACTCGTGAGTCTCGACTCTCGATTGATCTCTTCCTCAGCAACCCAGGCCTAGGCCCACTGGATCATCCACTACCACTTCTTGAATCACAAGTCGCTTCCAACTCCCCGTGATGGCGATTAACGATCCTATCCCTGAAACTCAAGGTTCTGGTGATCAGACACTATCAACTTATCTGGCCTAGACATCTATCTTCATGAGTCGTAACTATCTAGCACTCAGATATTCAGAACGAGTTGTACGCATCTCTATCGATCATCGGTTTCTGATCCTCCCACTTCCACCTCCTACCTTCTCCTCAATCTCCCTCATCCCGATCATCCCAATCCTAACGCCAGCTGAAATCAAATACTACGACGAGGATTGAATCCAACCGTTCTATGTTTCTACAAACCAAGCGAGAATGAAATACGAGTCCCGCCAAGTTTTCTAATGCGGCATCCGAATAATACAGCCCTGCAGTACTTATCCTACGAGTTTCACTATCCCACCGGAAGAATTCCTTGTCATTTCTTATTCTCTCCCCTTTCATCTTTCTTTCATGTTTCCTGGTGTGATGTCGCATGTGGTATTCCACACTATGAATCCGTCCAATCGTCTTGGTAAAACCCCCCACTCTTGAGCTCACTCTACCGAGAGCGATCCTCACAATCGTGGAAAAAATATGAGTAAGCGAACCCATCAGGTTCGCTGGATTCTCCGTATGGAATCTAGGCCCTGTTCGGGGCCCACACGAGGCGTCATGTGAGGAGGATCATCTTCCGTACCATCACCTCACCATCAACCCCCCGAAACCCCCGATCCACAATTCTTATCTCCACAAATCAACCAGCAAGAAGCTGATCCTCTCTAAAATCTCTCTCCAAACTTGGACCAAATGGTCCCCCTCCGCCCCCCCCCCCCCGACCCTCCGAGAATGGAGGGAATCATCAACGACAGCCTGAATACCGAAAGCGACGCCCAGATAATCCCCTCAACCGAAGATGGAGCCAGCGGTGTGACTTGACTGCTGACGCGTTTAATGGCCGACAAAGAAAACTATACCGCTGATGGTGAACTAATTATCAGCAAGACGATGTTAGATTTATTCCGAATCCTAATACGCTCCGAAACAAAACGGGACGAGAACATCCAACAGATGGCGAGCCGCTTGGATAGCTTGGTAGCCATGCAAACAGCGGACCGATACCCAAACAACGAACCTCATCCTGCAATGCTTCCACCGAGACCAACGTATGCCGAACGCACAGCGACAAGAGCCCCGCTAACCGCTAAGCAACCGAATCTAGCCCCACCGATGAAGGGTGGTATGCGGCTTTTTAAGCCGGGCAGAGCCATTATTCACTCCAACCCCCTGAACAACCAGATTGACAAGTTGCCAAAAGCCCTTTTTGTCCAGAGAGCAAACGAAACCTTATCACAGATGAACGCTAAAGTACAAGATGAATTGATCACAGTAACAGGCGCGCATGTCATGAACTCAGGTGATGTCGTATTTTATACTAAAAACAAAATTCATCAAAAATGGTTAATGGATAATAAGCACTTATGGTCTAAGCACGTTCCTCCTGACCTGGAAGCAACACCCAGCACGTGGTCGGTATTAGCACATGGGGTACCTAAGGAGTTTGACCCGACATCAGATCAAAACAAGACAAAGATAGCAATGGCGAACCACTTCAAGAAAGAGGGCCTAGTGAGAATGCGATGGCTGTCTGACAACATGAACACGGCAAAGAAAGCAGGTTCAAGTGTGCTATTGTTTGCCACCAAGGTGCTGGCGGATCAGATTGCATACATGGGATTGTTTCTAGACTAGGACTATCATCGGGTAACGCGTTTCAAGCCCTACCCAGCCCAGTGCTTCAAGTGTCTACAAATGGGACACTATGGGAAATGGTGTTGCCAAAAGTTAAGGTGCGGTAAGTGCAATGGCTGTCACATGACTAAAGAATGCTTAGATGAGAGACCGGAGATTAGTGAATGTGTGCAATGTAAAGAAGGTCTACGAAACAAAGTCAAAGGCATAGACAACATTAATCACTCCGTTTTCAGTGTTCTATGCCCCTTCAAGCGATCATGGATACAAGCTAAGTTGACGCGTCCTTTCCCTCTTCAATGATAAGGACACCCTTACCCACCAAGAATTCTGATTTACCCCCTTCTTCTTACCCCAGATATAATGCATCTAATACTTCTGTGATCCCTTCCTCGGAGGGGTTTCAACAAACATCAATCGACACGCTTCCCTTCCTTCAGTTAAATTGCCATGTATCAAATGAAATCACGCTTACCCTTCTACATTTACACCCAATCGTTGCCCCTGTCCTGCTCCTCCAGAAACCGTGGGTGAACCCACACACTCTATTCCTGCCTACCCATCCGCACTGGCATGAAGTAACAAGCTAAGATTATACCCCGATGAATTGGAGGGACTGGCACAACAACTGTATATATGTCCACAGATTGATCCCTTTGGAAGCCATCATCCAGCTACCTGGCGGCTCCAAACACCTGACCATCATTCGACTTCAAGATGTAGATGGAAAATCCGTCACGCTAGTTAATGTATATAACCCTCCCACCAATAATGAAGGTCTAAAGGACCTTGATGCGTGGCTACCAGTTCATAATCAAAGAACTCTGCCCATGTGTATTTTCATGGACTCTAACCTACACCACCAGGTGTGGAACCTGATTGGGTATCGCTCAACGCACAAGGAAGCAGCAACTTTCATCAAGCTCTGTGGTAGGAACGGCTTCCGCTTAGTCTTGCCGCACCACATCCCAACTTTCTACACCACCAAAGGTAAAGGCACTACAATCAACTTAATATGGGCAAATTACAAAGCGGCGGACAAAGTATCAAACGTCCAAGTTTCAGAAGAGAACTTTGGATCAGATCACCAGGCCCTGAAGGGACTCCTGGTTATGCAAGGCTATAAACAACCCAAGCGCTGGGCTCAGCCAACATGGAATATGTTATATCCTAACACATTCAACAACACATTTGATAACTCAGTTGCATCATATTTTGCCACCTTGGAAACAAACAAAATGGTGCTGGCCTTATCCAACGCGCTATACCAAACACAAACTAACCTAGGATGGATGGTAAGTCATGATGCTAACCGGACCAAATCATGGTGGGATCTGCATACGCATAATCCCATATTAAAAACAAGAAACCAAGCATGCAAATGGATGCTGATGACAAAATCAGAGGAGGCAACCATTTGCTACAGGGAAGTGAACAATTATTTGTGTTTGGCTGTCTGGCATGCCAAACAATCTCATTGGAAGTCCTATCTTGAATCCATTGGAAGTGATATCTTCAGTGCTTTGTGACAAGTTAAACCTAGGGCAAACAGACAAGTAATTCTGCTCATAAAATTGGATGGCACATATGCAACTGGTAAAATAGAACAGGCAAACATGCTTTTCTTGGGCACTTCCCTAATGGAAACCTCCATTGACTTGTCTGATATAGATGAGGTGGGCAAGAGTTGGCCAGCAATGTATAGAGAAATTACCAACAAGGAAGTCACAAAAGCAATTGGCAAGCTCACGCTAGGAAAAGCCCCAGGCCTGGACAAGGTAAGAAACAAAATGCTAAAACTTACTTGCTCAACACTTCAGCCTAGATTGGCTGATCTCTAAAACTGTATCCTAAGCCAAGGAACATATCCCTTGTGCTGGAAATGGGGAGAGACTGCCATCACCCATAAGGCACATAAGCCAGATTACACAAATCCTGGCATTTATTGCGCTATAGCTCTCCTCAACACCCTAAGTAAAAGCTTGGAGCTCATCTTAGCCAAACGCCTAATGGAGTGGGAAGTAAAATCTGGGGTCCTTCCAGATCAACACTATGGGGGGCAAAAGGTAGTAGGAACTGAAGATGAAATATTTAAGCTAGACACATGGGTGCAAGATAGATTAAAAGAGAAAAAAGTTGCTGTAGCTCTATTTTTTGGATGTCCAGTTCACGTACACCATGGTACACCCAAGCAGACTAACACACCTACTACACACCTGTGGATGCCTGACATACTTATGGAGCCTGATACAAGATTTTCTGCAAGGAAGGAGCACAACAATGCACCTGGAAAACTACATATCTGTAAAAAAAACTGGTTGAATAGCAAGCCAAGACCAGACTTTTATTGAATTCACAGAAGAATATAATCAGAAAGGGAGCATGACATCAAAGAATGAGAAAGAAGATAAGGAAATAAGAAAATGACCAACGGAAGAATTCTGCTGATAATATGGCAGAAGTATGAGGACAAGCAGACTTTCAGAGCAAGCAAAGGAGACAAGACAAGGAACTGGAATATCCAAGAGATGAGTCAGAGTTGGAAAGGAGTATTTTGACCGTACAAAAGAAGAATTTACTAGCAGGAGCCTGAGACGATAGAAAGAAGCCAACGACAACAATGAGACAAGAATTTGAGTGAGCCCCTTGAGCAAGCTGTTGAGATAAGGTCAGTACTGGTAATACCAAAGAGTTGGATACAGTCCTTACAATAGTTGAGCTGGCAGCTTATAACAGGATTGAGATGGTAGTCGCGGTTGATAGTTCAAGAGCGTTGATCTTGAAGAGTAAGTTGATTGAGTTGGTCCAGACTAGAGTGATCTTGAGCCTCCGGTTCTCTTCCTCTGATTGTGGTGGACAGATAGGAGACCGCAAGTGCTCTGAGAATGGAGTGTGTACACTCTGAACAAGCCACAACATACAACTGTAGTAAAATAAAGATTAGAATGAAAGAAAGTAAAACACGACAAGAAAAACAGAAACATTAGATTCAACACTCCCCCTCAACTCAGAGGTCAGTGGAAGGATGAAAAAAAATAATTTACAAGTCTTAAGTTGGACCCTATATTGGCCACTTTTGTCAATGCATTGGCAGTCATTGATTGTGATGGTATGAGCTTCAGGTCAATCAGATTTTTTTTAAAATCTTCTCTTAAGATTTTTGTTTTGATGTCTATGTGTTTGGCTTTGGAGTTAATGCCAAAATTTTTCACTTTGTTGTCTAAACCCTTGTTGTTGATAAGGTGTAGCGGACAGTTGAACTTCAGTCAATAAAGGTCAGTGATCAATTGGTTCAGCCACATTCCTTCAAGATGGCTTCTGGATAACACCACCCACTCTGATTCCGTAGAGGAGTGAGTGATGCAGCGTTGTCTGCAACTGGTCCAGTATAGTGGGCTAGCTTTGAACAAGAAAGCCATACCGGTTCGGGAAATTTGATCATGGGGATTGTCTCCCCAGGTTGCATTGCTGTAACAGATAAGCCAATTTGATATAGAGCAAGGACCTAATGTAAGACATACGTTCTTGGTAGCTGATAGGTAGCGCCATACGTGGATCACTTCCATCCAGTGTGTATAGCCAGGTTTTTTGGAGAAGCATGCCAGGCTAGACACTGGAAAACTGATGTTGGGTCTAGCTAAGCCCGCAATGAAATTGAGATGGCCTATTGGGGACCATTAGTTGATGTTGAGGGACAGAAATTTTTGGTGGTATTCTTCAGTTGCCGGAGAAAGGTGAAGTCCGGTGGTTCTGGGAGTGGATAATGGCTTACACTCAGTCAAATTCAGTTTGGAGAGGCCCTTCTTGATGTGAAGGGTTAAAATCAGATGGAGAAATTTGTTCTCTCTTGTAACTTTCATACCTAGCAGGGTGCTTGGAGCATGTGCAGAGGAATGTTTTAATTGATTTAAGAATTTGTCTTTGAATTGATTGGTGTTTCCAACCACAATAAGATTGTCCACATGAAAAAAAAGGCAGATACATTGTCATTGCTAAGAAAGAAACAGGGGTTGCAGGATGATTTGGTGTATCCTTGAGCTTTGATCCAAGATTTCAGCGTTCAGTACCAGTTTTGAGGGGCTTTTTTGAGCCCATATAATGATTTCTTTAACTTCAGGAATTTTCCCTTTCTTCCAGAGCCAGGAGGATTGAATATATAGACGTCTTCATCCAATTTGGCATGAAGGAACGCCCCTTTTACTTCCAGCTGGAGTAGTTCAAGCTTCTTATCCATGGAAAATGTTAGAATTGCTCAAAGTGAGGCTATTCTCCCGGTAGGTGCGTAGGTTTCTGTGTAATCCAAGCCGTATTTCTGGTTGAATCCCTGTACGCAAAGTTGTGTTTTATAAGTGGGTGCTTTGCCATGTGCATTCTCTTTTATTTTATACACAGGTACTGTCTTGAGAGGATTGGTAACCTGATCCTCGTTGACTTCTTCCCAAACACCTTGATCTTCAATGGTCTGAAACTCTTTCAATTTGGAGGCTTTCCAAACGGGAATGGAGAGAGCTTCCTCAATTGAGGATGGCAGTGTCTCTGCATGAAAGTCATACCGGTCAGGTTTGGTTAGAGTTTCTCTGTTTCTCAGAGATGGTTGCAAGCTGGCAGATACATTCTCTTCATCCCCTGATTTGTCATCAATTGAGCTAGAATCTTCTTCCTTGACGGTAAGACTAGGGATCGGACTAGGTTTTTTCTCTTCAGATGGGGAATTGGTGATAGCAGGGACATTCTGGCTAGTCTGAATTGTCAGATTGAATCTGGTGTCAGAGTCAGAAATTTTGTCTTGGAATTCAAGTTTGGTTGATGGTGATTTGGAGAATTTGACATGTTTGGTGATAATAATTCTGCCCAAGCTGGAGAGGACTCTGTAAGATAGTAATGCGGGATTGAAACCAATGAGGACGCCAATGTCTCCTTTTTCATCCAGCTTGGATTTAATTTGTGGTTCATTCAGTTGATATGTTAGTTTAGAACCAATTTGTTTGAGGTAATCAGCAGGAAGCTCCTTTCCATGCACAAGAAACCAGGGAAATCTGTGTCCCTTTTCTCTAGGGATTTGGTTGAGTAGGATGCAGCAGCTTTTGATGACTTTGTGCCAATAGGATTCGGGGATTTGAGTTTTGCAAAGGAGTTTTCTAGTCGACTCCATGACAGTACAGTTGGATCTCTCAACTCAACCATTGTGCTGAGAGTGGTAAGGTTTGGAGATGATCTGGTTGATATGCTTCTCCCTGTAGAATGACAATAATTTGATATTGACAAATTTGCCCCCTCTGTCAGAACAAACTTCTGAAGGGTATCTCTGATTTTTCCTAAATTTGTTCTAAATTATGAATATGAGAGTGCTGGCGGTCTTGTCTTTTGATTTCAGTGGGAAAGAAGTGGTTTAACCAGAGAAGGATTCCACAAGATTAAGAGCAAATCTGAATCCTCCTTTGGCCGTGGGATTGAGAGGAACCATCAAGTCAATGTGGATTGGGTCAAAGGCCTTTTTTGCAGGTTGTTGAGTCTAAGGAAACAAGGACATTGTTATTTTGCTTTTGTTGCAGTTGAGACATTCAAAAGCTTGTTTGTCTTCAGCTGAGATGAACTTGTCCAGGTATTTTTCCATTTGTCCAAGACTCACATCCCCCAAGGTTCTGTTTATCTTGGGTAGATCCTTGGCTGAGTATAGACTTTCATTATTTTCCCTGGCCATGTCAATCAAAAAGAGCTTGTTAAGAATTTTCCTGGTGAGTAGCGTCTTTCCTTGGAGTGAGAGAGAAAAGGTGCAGGGAAGATTGGTTGAGTTAACCTTGAGACTAGCACCTTTCTTGACCAGAGCCCCAAGTGAGATGAGATTGACTGTGGCTTCTGGTACCCAAGCGGAGTTACTGAGGAGGATGTTTGATTTGAATGATGGTATGAGAGCGCTCCCCATCCCCTTGATTTTGATATCAGTGTTTCTTTTACCAGTTTGAATTGTGCCCTTGTCATCTGAGGTGGAGATCAATTTAAATAAAGACTTATCAAAAATCATGTGGATGAAACATCCAGAATCAAGAATGAATTGATTTGGAAGCAAGTTGCTTTGACTGGTCAATGTCATCCCACAGAAGAAAGAATAGTAATGAGCTTCTTCTTCTGTTTTCTTCTTCCCTTTCTTTCCTCGGTTGTGGAGATGGGGGGGTTTCAGTTCCAGAAATTCAGCCCAGCACAAGTTTTCCGGATGGGTTGTGACGGCAGGATTGTGTTTCCCATTCTTGCACCTTGGTCCATTGTACAGAGTCGTTTTCACTGGTTCATTTTGGGCTTCCTGGGCACTTATTTCATTTTTGTGTTGCGTGAGATGATCCAGAATGGTTTCTATCTTCATATCAGTCGTTGAGTGCATAATTTGGGTCTTCATGTTCTGCATGGATGGCGGAAATTGAACAGGACAAGGTAGGCTATGATGTCCATTGGTAATTCTGTTCCCACTTCTGTCAGTTTTTTTAGGTACATCTTGATCATTGTGACAAAGCTTTTGATGTTGGAAGACATGGTCAAATGAAGAAATCCGGTGAAAACCGTTGCTCTGTTTGCCAATTGCAACAATGAAAAATGTGATTGAGTCGCCAACCAGATGAGTTTGGCGTCATCCTTGTTATGACCATCTATAATGTTGTTGTACGTGTTTGTGTCCAGTTTGGCAATGAGATATGCAACCATTTCTTGATTTGTCTCCTTGTCCAATTTGACTGATTTGTCTGGTGAGCTCATAAGCCTAAAAATTCCAGGTAGCTTGAAGAGGGTCTCCATTTTTTTGCCACATACTATAGTTATCTTTGTTCAAGAGTGGTGTCAACTCAATGAGAACTTTCATGGCGTGTGCTTTGAAGTTTGTGGAATCTCCCCCTGGTCCTGGAATTGTAGAAGGGCTGGCTTCTGTAATTTTTGGCTTTTAACCATGTAAAAAACTAGTTGAATAGCAAGCCAAGACCAGAATTTTATTGCATTCACAGAAGAATATAATCAGAAAGGGAGCATGACATCAAAGAATGAGAAAGAAGAGAAGGAAATAAGAAAATGACCAATGGAAGACTTCTGCTGATAATATGGCAGAAGTATGAGGACAAGCAGACTTTCAGAGTGAGCAAAGGAGAAAAGAAGAGGAACTGGAATATCCAAGAGATGAGTCAGAGTTGGCAAGAAGTATTTTGACCATAAAAAAGAAGAATTTACTAGCAGGAGCCTGAGACAATAGAAAGAAGCCAACAACAACAATGAGATAGGAATCCAAGTGAGTGCCTTGAGCAAGCTGTTGAGATAAGGTCAGTACGGGTAAGAACAAAGAGTTGGATATGGTCCTTACAATAGTCAAGCTGGCAGCTTATAACGGGATTGAGATGGTAGTCGCAGTTGATAGTTCAGGAGTGTTGATCTTGAAGAGTAAGTTGATCAAGTTGGTCCGGACTAGAGTGATCTTGAGCCTCTGGTTCTCTTCCTCTGATAGTGGTGGACAGATAGGAGACCACGAGTGCTCTCAGAATGGAGTGTTTACACTCTTAACAAGCTGCAACATACAACCGTAGTAAAATCAAGAGTAGAATGAAAGAAAGTAAAATACAACAAGAAAAACAGAAACATTAGATTCAACAATATCACCCCCAAAGATTCTTCTAGGAGGACTCAAGCAGGGCTCCCCACTCTCTGTTATTTTATACATTCTATACAACTTGGAACTGTTTTGTCTAACCAAGAGGTTAACTTTGAAAATGAATTCAAAAGGGCATGTTGTAAAAATAAAGAGATCTTGAGCTCAAATGAGATGAAAGGATTAAAGAATGAGTGAGAAGGGATTTTAACGTCAAGCATAAAAGACCTGAGATCAGGAGGAAAATGACACTCTGGTTGATGTGTTTGATGAACAGATGATGGAATTCCCCTTGAGAGCAAAGTTGTTTATATAGACTAAATACATGATTGGCTAACAAGTGGTTGAGTGCAAAATGAATAAGGTAAAATTAGCATAAGCAGTTTAAGTGAAATGGTATGTGAAATGCTATGATTGGACAGTCTGGAAATCACCATAGAAAAACACAGCCTAGTTATATTTTACCCATTGTTTTAATACTTCAATAACAACAGTAATAAAAATCAAATCAATCCAATCAAAGACTCTTTGAAATCCAGTGAAAGTCAACAATATGAATACTCCAATTCTAACACGCCCACTTGATTTGCACTGGAGGAAGTTACTGTCCTAAAAAGGAATCTAAATCTTTTTCTTCAATTAATGTGATGTTCTGCTAATTGTTGGAATAATTCTTCATACAGGTTAGTGACTGATTAATAAGGTGAGCTGAATGAATTGTAGACTTCCTGGGGAATATTTTAATTAAAATGCTATCTGAAGGTATAATTTCTACTGTTTTCTGGAAAATTCTTTGGTTCAAAAGTGAATGTCTGTCAGATGCGTTGAATTTGTTCAAGTTTGGGTTTGATTGTGTAGAATTGATAAAATGGAGTTGGTTCATTTTTGGAGTTGAGTACTGAAATGACAGTGATAATTTAATTACCTAATTCCAACTTCTAATTAGTGATTGATCAATTATATTCTTGATATTCTAATTGAGATTTTTGTTGGATGAACATTATACACTTGTTTGATGGATGATTGAAAAAAAATGTAGGTAGAGTGTGAACGCAGCAGGAAAACTGTAGTCCAATCCTCCCAGGACAGATTGATGCACTGTTGAGGTGAATGGTGATCAGGTTGATTTGTTGGACAGTAGACTGATTCTCCCAAGTCAAGTCAATAGCAAGATTAAAGGTTTCTGGTGATCAGGACAAGTTGGCAATGTAAAGAGTGCTGGTGAAAAGATGAAGGAGATTGGTCCTATCAAAGCAAGTGATCTCAGGAGGAATTGTAGAGGATTGAAGGTTGAAGAGGGGGCAATCAATGGAGGGAGTCATGAGGCTTGGTTAGAATTCTGGTTTTCCTAATCAATGGTGACAACCACACCAACAAGTTGACTGCATGCACTTTGGACGGCCTTGATTGGTTCTCAGGTTACAGTACTGGTCATGATGTCATGAGATCAATTCTGCTTCAGATTTTGAGAAGAATTTCTGATTGAGTTCTGCGGCAGTCTTTATGGTTGCTCATACAATTGCCCACTTTGAGTGTACCGGTAGATGGATGTGAGACAAACAAGGCAGCTGGATCACATTTGATTGCCTATCAATTAAATCCATTGTGCTCCCCAACTGGATTTGTTCTTCTCAATCAATCACATTAAAGCTAGAACTACTAAAACTGCCAAGCTAAGGAAAAAGAAACAATTGGAAGGGATAATTTCAAGACCTTACTTAAGCAGCATACTCAAATCAGTTGTTTGATGATAACTTGGGACAAATCAACTAGGCAACTGAGGTATTGATGATGATTGGTGTCCAAGAATTCTTGAAACAATTGATCAACCAGTCCGCTCACTTGTCAAATCCATTGATTTAATTTGGTCATTTGATTCTGGTAGATCATGAGCTGAAAATTTTTTCAATTTAAACCAGTCCAATCAGTTGAATAAAATAGCTTTTTGAAGCTCATCCCCATCTGTTGGTAGGTTGGCTTGCCACCTCTGGAGCTCTTTGTGGTCATTTGATTGAAAATATTTACACATTTGCCCTCAGGGTTTGAAATATTTTGCTTGGTTGCTTCACTCAATACGTCTTAATCTTCAGATGATCTGTGGTTTTTATCAAATTCTTGCTCAGATTCCTTTTTGTAAAGGTTTAGACTCTCTCTAGCCTTCTTTTACAAGTTTTGTTAATCCAATGTTTGAATCAATCGACCACTTCCAAGATAGTCGGATGCCCAAATGGTTGTTTCCTGGCTTTCTTTGACTCCCAACTTGCTTCTATCCGAGCCATCCATTTATTACAAAATGTTGTTCTGATGATCTTGAGGATGGTGATTTAATTCTTGTTGAGATGCTGATGGGATAGGATGAGCTTGATTGTCAATGACAAGGATCATCCCCATCTCACCCCCTTGCCAAAAGAGTCAAAGACCAATTTCTGGATGAAACTGTTGAAGGCAAACAATTTGAAAGAAAGATAGATGGCTCAGGTTGAGCATAGGCTTTTAACCGTGTAAAAATAAAGAGAGCTTGAGCTCAAATGAGATTAAAGGATTAAATAATGAGTGAGAAGGGCTTGTAACATCGAGCGTAACAGACCTGAGATCAGGAGGAAAAGGACACTCTGTTTGATGTGTTGGATGAACAGATGATGGAATTCCCCTTGAGAGCACAGTTGTTTATATAGAATAAATACACAATTGGCTAAAAAGTCGTTGAGTACAAAATGAATAAGTTAAAATTAGCATAAGCAGTTTAAGTGACATGGTATGTGAAATGTTATGATTGGACAGTCTGGCAATCACAATACAAAAATTAAAGCCTAGTTATATTGTACCAATTATTTTAATACTTCAATAAAAACAATAATAAAAATCAAATCAATCCAATCAAAGACTCTTTGAACTCCAGTGAAAGTCAAAAATATGAATACTCAAATTCTAACATATTTCAATGATATTTTACACCTAACGTCCGTAAAAACAGTCCAGGAAGCCCCCAGCCACATGCAGGAATTTGCTGATGGTTCCTGCCTTTGGGGTATGAAACATGAAGCAACCTTCAACAAACGGAAATCCCAAATAATAATCATATCCAACGCTAGGAGACTCCCTGAGCCCCCTGCTCACGTTAATTTTGGAGGCACACTAATCACGTTTTCTGCTACAGCAACATGGATAGGTATTGTTATGGATAAAAATCTCTCTTATCATTCACATATTTGAAGTCTTCCTGCTTGGATCCAACAAGCCATGAGAATGCTAACCAGGCTTGGGAACATATGGTGGGGAATATTGGAAAAAAATTGGGTGAAGCTCCTAAACTCAGTTCTTCTTCAAAGGATCACCTATGCTGCCAATATTTGGGCCACAAAAAAAACAAGTCTTGGTTAAAAGCCATAGCGGAAAAGATTGAAAAGTCAAGCTCAATATGGGCAAAAGGCCTATTTAGAACCACACTGATGGATTGGTTAAAACAGAATGTCACTCATACACCAGTTGACAAAGTGATTAGGAAGGCTTCTTTTATTTTCTTTACACGGAAGCTAAAACAGATAAATCTCTCCCAAAGCATATGCAAGGTAATTTTCGGACAAATTTCTGAAATAAAAAATCCTGACTCATCAGCTATAAGCACCACAATCTGTAGAACTATGTTACTGACTTTCATTGCCTCCAACCCAAAATTAATAGCGGTCCAGACAGAGGCCACTGCAATCAACTTACTTAGCTTGATCACACACCTCAAATTATCCTTAAAAAAGCGGGAGGTGATCACCTCCACTGAAGCTCTCATCAATAATGCATCAATTAGAGAGGCTCTTATCTTCACCAATGGCTCTTATGAAAAAGACAAAGGGGGTGGAGTGGCGGCATGACTACTCAACTCCAACCATGCCTTAATCTTCCAAACAGAGAAGAACATTGCTCATTCCAACTATGAAGGCAAAGCACTAGGGCTTGTAGCTGCAATCCAGCTGATAAGCACCCTATATGAGGCTTCATATGACCGCATAAACATTTTTTCAGATAACAAAGGCCTCTTACTAAGATCTTTAAATTGACTAGTTGAAAAACCTGTTCAATATATTTTAAGGGAACTAATGGAGCATGTTTCTCCTTTGAGTGCAAATCTACATATAAATTTTGTGTTGTTCCCAGGACATGCAAATATTGGAGGAAATGAACAGGCAGATACCAAAGAAAAGGAGGCAATCTCTGCTGGTCTACCACTGAACTTGACCCTTTTTGGAAACTCTAAAAAACTCAAACGGATTATATTAAAAGAAAAGGTCACTCTGTGGTGGTCTTTTATAGATGCAAGTTGGAATTGGCTGCGCGCTGCGCACTCAGCAGTAGCGGCGGACTCAGAAGGGGTATCCCACTCAGCAATGGGTGCGGCTTCCCTGCAGCAAGTCGCGCTGCAGGCTCAGCAGCAGTCAAATTGGGCTCAGAATCTGGAGAGGCACAATGGATTAGATTGGATTGGATTGGGAGGATTGCGCCCAGATTGCACTTTGCAAGATGCAGATAAGATTGTGCAGATATATCTTGGATATCTGAAATGGCGCGTTGGGTGGATGCAGACATGTTCCAGGGGCTCCAAGTTGGGCGCGGGGCAAGGGCCGCGTCATGAGAAGGACAAACCAGGTGGACGTAATGGCAGGCATGAAATACAGATGGATATGGGATATGGGATGTGGATTATGGGATGGGAAGGATAGGGTTGGGGCTAGGGTTCTGTGCTTGGGGGTTGTATTTCATTATTCTTTCTTGTTTCTGGTTGTACTTAAGTTAGGGTTGAGGGGGAGGTTACTTAAACTGCACCCTCAACCCGGATGGTTGGAGGGTATTAGATCATTGGATCACAGAGGATCACATCACAACACAGAGGATCACATTGGGTTATCATAGGTTTTGGAAGGATCTTAACTCTCAATTCTCTATCTCTCAACCAAAGGGTGAACTATTTCACTCAGGGTTTACAGACGCAAGGGATCAATAACTTCCAAACTTGGGAACCATTAAATGAGAAGACCTCTTCTGAATTCCACATCTGGGGGTCTGGCTGGGAAGTAATCTTTTGTTCTTTGTCTCTTGAAACTAACAGGCACAATGTCCCAGTACCACCCATTGACCGTTGCGGGGTCATCTAAAATTACCCCCACTCCTCTTCCTCCTCCTCCTCCGGCTTCCCGGAAGCAACCCTCATCAGGGGCAGGATATGGTGTCCCATGTTCCAACAATGGCGCCAATCACAAGCCCGTTTGCATGAGGCCATGGGCTATCCTCACATCTGGTTCAACACTGAGTATTTGGAGCAATTCCTTGCGTGATACAAAGGAATCGCCAATGCGGAAGGTGCAAAGGGTTTGGATAAGGCTTGGCTTGTTGTCCTCTTCATCACGGACAAAGAGAAGCTTTGGGATGTGGAGGAGATGGAGGGGTATGAGGAACTCAATTGGCCAAAACTGAAGGCCAAAATCTTGGCGCGGTGGGGAAGGTGCAAACCTTGTTTTTGGGAAAGCAACTTTGAGCAAGCCCCTGTGGAAGCAAGCGCAAATGGAGGAGTCCGGACACAGGTGCAATTGGGGTTTTATGTAGCAATGTTTGATTGGATCTATTGTTACCTGGCAAAGAACAAGGTGATATTGGGGCAGACAGGCACAATGAAGAGGGCGTTTTTGGGAGGACTCAGTCCCCCACTCTGTGGGCGGGTGCAGTGGCACTTGTACAACAACAACTTGGTGAAGAGGTCATTGGATGGGAGTATTGCACTTCTTCCGGACATCCTTGTCATTTGTTGCGCAGTGGAAAGCAAGCTGGACTTGAAGCAATGGGCTGGAGGGGACCTGACCAGCCCCAGCCCACTTAACCAACCAGCCCTGTTACTTATCTTAGCACTTGTACAGCCCTGGCCCCTCATATGGGCCAGGTGGGACCCAGGACTCACCTGAGTCCAACCAAAATCTCACCTGGGGGGGTGTAACCAGCAGACATGCCCCCCCCCTCTTCTCTCAAATCCCTGGAGGGGGCAGTCAAATCCCCCTACCAGGGGCCCTGGGGGTTGCTACGGTAAGTGGGCTGGGGCTGGTCAGGTCCCCTCCAGCCCGTTGCTCCTGCCTCTTGCTAAGGGGGGGGGGGGGGGGAGAGCACCCCTTCAATGGTGGGGGGGTGGTCAATTCCCCCCCACCGCCGGTCACCTCAATGCGACCGGCCTGCCCACCTCTTTTGGTGGGGGGGTGATCAAGTCCCCCCCACCATGACCAGTTGCTGGCTGGTTACAACCAGCCAGCCCTCCCCCTCCCCCTTGCAATGGCGAGCCAGGGGAGGGGGAGGAGCCGGGACCACCAGCCCCACGGCCGCCACCCAGCGCGGCAGCTGCAACAATGGCCCCGCGCGGGCTGTTGGGCCCCATAGACGGGCCAAAGGCAAAAAAAGTGGCCCCAAGCCGGCCCCAACATGGGCAGCAGCCCCAAGCGTGCCCCAACACGCGCAGCGGCCCCAACCGGGCCGCAACGCGGGCAGCAGACCCAACCAGGCTGCAACATGGGCGGGGGCCCCAATGGGCTGCCCCAAGCCCAAAAACTAAGTAAAACATACTTTGGGGGGCCAGCCCATCTGGCCAAGTATGTCCAAAATAAACCTGGGGAACAATTATTCCCGTACAAGCCCATCTGGCTGTATTTGCCCATATCCCCCACAGGGCCCATGTATCAATGAGCCTGTTTCACGCCTTTTGAGGCCAGTTTCACCAAATCAGTGACATCCACACAGGCCCGTATGGTCCGTGTGAGTGTCCAATGGGCCGGACCACAACTCGCGTTCCCCTTCCTCCCCCGCTGTGTCCACACGCTGCACCGTTGCCGGAACCCTGCCGCCCCCGTGCTCCCTCAGCGCCTGAACCATTTCCTTGACAACCACTGGGGAAACCGCAGCCAGCTCCCATAGCCTGAGGGGTATCAGTGCCTTGCTCCCCATCACCCATTGCACAATTTCCATGGCCTTCCTCCTTCCTCCGGAACTGGTCAACAGCGCGTTGCCTACCGGCCCTTGCGTACCAGTTTTTGGGGCCTGGGTTGATGGCGGCTCTCTGACATCCACATCCATCTTCTCCAATGTAAGACTCCAAACGGTGCTAAGCCGTGGCAGTTCTGTGGAGGGGAAAGGTGCTGTTTAGGCTGCCCTCCTAGGAGTTACAATAATATTTAAATGTAACCGGAATCAAGGTCCAGAACCTTATGGATGAGAAATCAAAGTAAGGGAAGAGGATAAGAGTTGTTGGTAGCAATGGAAACAACACTATCTGAGGCAAGATGGTGCAGGTAAAGACTTGAACAAATAAGTCAAGGTTTGTTCAGAGTTCAATAGAACAAGGCAGTTGTAAGTAACAACGCCCACAAGCTAATAACTCTGGTCGTCAGCAGCTGATTAGGAAAGATCAACTCAATCCCAACCAACCTCCAGGTTCTCCATGAACCTGCCCAACTCTCCGCAATCAAGCGCTTGAAGGGTACCAGATAACTGTGGGAGGCTGAACAAAACAAAAGCAATTTGTTTATGAAGCTCTAGAAGCAAATCAATAACGAATTTGAGCAAGAATATCCCAACACTTCTCAAGGGACTCAAGAATAGCGTGGCGAAATTCAACCTTAAAGAAGAAGGGAGGTATAACACTCCAGGTCTTAAGCTTAATAAAACCTCTTCAATCAAACGTGATTGGCTCCAGAAAGATGATCAAGGAGAGATCAAGACCAGTATGGTCGGAAAAAGGGATCAGAGTGGTATAACACACCCAAGAATTCAGACAGACAGGAATTCTTCTTCAACCAGCAAGGCTATTGGTTGGTGATAAGGATCAAGGTCACAAGGGACAGAGTTTGAGTACGGAGGCTCAAAGGATCAAGGGGCAATCATGGATATACCCGGATAAGTTGCTCAGATAAGTGGGGAAGGATGCCCACGGATAAGTTGATTATGATGATGGGGGAAACAGATGAGATGAGATGATGATGGTCTGATGGGATGCTGGGCCAAAAGGCAGGGGAGAGCCCCTCCTTTTATAGACATGAGGCCCTGTATACTATGTACAAGAGATACTACAAATAGGTGCGGGAAAATGAAAACATACAAAAAAGATGACATGAGAGGAAAAAAAAAAAAAAAAAGAAATGTCGCCCACGTCGAGAATGACCGCGGGCAACCAGATGGACACCCGCGACAGCGGTCGCGGGTGTTGACAATGGCTGTCATTGTCGTTGTTGGATTGGAGGGATGAGTGGATGGTAGGAGTGATAGATCGGATGAGTCGGTGGGTGGTGGGTTGAGTTGGGTTCGAGGTCGTTTGATGGCATGGTTGATGAGTGGATCGAGTGGGATCCTCTGGAGCTGATGATGATGCTCTGGTAGGTTGAGATGGTGGGTATGATGAGATTGACCAAATGATAGTTGACGACCGTCGCAACAAGCGACGGCGTCAGTTGGATGAGAGGATCGGGAAGGATTGAAGGGATTGTCAAAGGTGGTTCAACGATTGCTCGCGTTGCCAAAAGTCAGGGCCGCGAGCGCAACAAGTAGGAGTTGAACATAGGAGGGGGGGATCGAAGCAGAGAGACAGGCAAGAGGCCTGTCCTAGACCGCTAGGACAGGGAGAAGTTGAGAGATGGGGGGAAATGAAGGTACCCATAGGGGTACAACCAAAAAAAAATATTTTTTTTTTTTTTTTTTTTTTTTTTTTTTTTTTTTTTTTTTTTTCCGTGGTGTCCTGGATTGGTCACCACACCGACACAATACACTTGTTTGCCACCAATGCCCTAACCTCTGCCTCCACAGGCAGAGATTGCCATGTATTGGACCCAGTGACAATCCCAAGTGACACCCAAGCGGCCCCTGCGGGCCGGGCTCTTGCCCTAACCTGCTCCACTGGGGGTGGCTGACCGGCCCCAAGATCCACTGGCTTGCCTGTTGGGAATATGTAAGTTTCCCCGGAAGTGCGGACCAACCCCTTGTCCATGTCTTTGTCAGTTGCACGCAAACAGACTTCCAGTGGCCTTTATCACCGCAATGGGTGCACATGCAAACCAAAAACCTGCTTGAAGGTCCACTAATGGGCTGGAAGCCCCCCCCATGTGAGGCCGCACTCTGCGCGGAGGAGGAGGAGGCGGAATTGTTGGCAGGGCCTTTATCCAATTCAGAAGTATCTGTAGGTCCCGTAACATATCCTTTACCTTGTTCACTGGTACTTCCATTGACTGCAAAGGGGCTGCCGGCCACTCTGTCTCTGATGAGCCCGGGGGCAGTACCTGTGTTGGAGCCGGAGTGGAAGAGGCCGTTGGATGCCTTGAAACCTTTGGGAATGACCTAGCCATATCCTTGATCAGTTCTTCCAAATTGATCTTGCTCTCTACCGCCTGGTTGATCACACTTAGATTTGGACGAAGCGTGACACTCCAATCCACTGACTGCAATACCAACCCATGTTCAAATAGATACCTCTGGACCTGCGCACAAAGTTGCGGCGCAAGCCCGCCTGAAAACACCTGCTTCATTGCCCCTGTTTGACCCTCTACCACCTAGTTCTTCTCTAGGTAGCTGTATATGCGGTCAAACGTAGATTTCTATTTGGAAAAATCATTCCGTGTCCGCACCCCACCTTGCAAAATGGCCTCTGACGCCGCCTGCTCAAAGTCCTTCTCCCAGAAGCAGGGCTCACGCTTCCCCCACCTTTCCATCATCTTGTTCTAGAGCCTTTCCCAGTCTTGAGCCTTGTAGCCAGACACATCCTCCACATCCTGGAGTTTATTCTTGTCCCTGATAAAGAGAACAACCGTACAGACCTTATGCTTGCCCGTCGCGTGTTTGGAGTCCGCAATATCCTAAAAACTTGCCAGAAAGCGCCCAATATCCGCAGTGTCAAACCAGAGATGAGGGAATTTCTGTGGCCTAAGCCATACCTGTTGCGGAACCTCAGCTGCCTCTGAATTCTCCAACCAAGGAGGAGCAAAACCGCCAGACCAAGTAGTTGGCGGTGGTGGAGGTTTTGGCCTGCCAGCTCCCAACCGGAGAGGGAACCAAGGTGGGACGTTTGATCCTGGAGTAGTTGTTGGCAAAATTGAACCCGATAGCTTTGAGAGACCTAGACAAAAGATTTTTCCCAGCCAGACCCCCAGATGTGGAAACAAGAGTGATGTGAAAAAAGAGAGGTGGTAACCCTTGAAGTTGTCCTCAGGTTCTGGAAGTTATTGGTCTAAGCCTCTGTAAGGGGATTGGATGCAATGAGTTTTTAGAAATAGAGAGGGTGATTATATGATATATATATCCAACCCGCAGTTGAGAGTGAGGTATTTTTGAGTCCTCCCTCTCAACCCTAACCTAGGTACAACCAGAAGCAACAAAATAGATGAAATATGACCCCAAGTACAGAACCCTAGCTCCACCCTAATCCTACCCCGTACCACCCACCCTGTCCAAAACCCTCCCCTTTGATATCACGTACGTCCGGTTCTTCCTTCTCATGGCACAGCCCTCTGCCCCGCCCTACTCCAAGCCCCCTGGGTTTTATCCGTCCGCATGCGTCCGCGGATCCTGAAATCTGTGAGTCAGCCCATGCTTTTGCCTGTGCAAACCTTGGATCCCGCAATCTGTGAGTCAGCCCCCGCTTATGCCTGCGCAAACCTCCCCAGCCCATATAACCCCTGACTGCCCCGCCCTCGCCTTCTGGACTAGCCACCCGCAAGCTTGGTTGGGCCCGCTCCATCACTTGGTCCGCATTCCCTGGGCAGGTTGCGGCCTGGTGCCCCCTAGAGTAGGCCTGACCCGGACCTGGTACCAAGCCCCGCAGTCCCTGGCGCTGAGCCCTCATCTGCTGCTTCTGAGACCGGGCGCACCCCAAATGCTGAGCCCAAACTACCCAACTGCTGAAACCACCCAACTGCTGGGCGCGCAGCCTGCAACGCAGCTTTCAATCCAAGGTTATAAATACAACACCACACCATTACCTACAACTATGGATCCGTGCGTGCCCCTCCCTTGCCTGGGGCCAAACAGAAAGCCCAGCCTTTCCCAGCACCCGGTGTGGTGTTGTATTTATAACCCCGGATCAAGAGCTGCGTCGCGGGCTGCGTGCTCAGCAGTTGGGTAGGTCGGGCTCAGCATCTGGCGTGCGCGCAGTCTCAGCAGTGCCTGCTGCGGGCTCAGCAGCAGCCACTGCGGGCTCAGCAGTGCCTGCTGCAGGCTCAGCAGCAGCCGCTGCGGGCTCAGCAGCAGCCACTGCGGGCTCAGCAGTAGGGGCTGCGGGGCTCAGCACCAGGTATGGGTCGGGCCTACCTTAGGCGGCGCCGGGCCGCGACCCGCCCAGAAGAAGCAGACCAAGTGATGGAGCTGGCCCGACCAAGCTTGCGGGTGGCTAGTCCGGAAGGCAAGGGCGGGGCGATCATGGGCTATACGCGCTGGGAAGGCCCGCGCGGGCATAAGCGTGGGCCAACCCGCGGATTGCGGGATCCACAGACGGTGCGGAAGGAAACACGGGGGGCTCCAAGTAGGGCGCGGCGGAGGGCCGCGCCATGAGAAGGACGAACCGGGCTACGTTAATACCGAAGGGCGGGGGTAATGGCAAGGGATGGAGGGATAGGGTTGGGCTAGGGTTCTGCGGCTTAGGGTTGTATTTCATCACTCGTTCTTGTTGTTTGTGGTTGTACTTAGGCTAGGGTTGAGGGGGAGGACTCAAGACCTCACCCTCAACTCCGGGTTGGGGAGGATCATCATCACCTTACGGAAGGAGAAGGAAGGAATTTCATCATATCATCACTCTCTCTTCTTAAAAACTCATCGCTCCCAATCATCTTACAGACGCTAGACCAATAACTTCCGGAACTCAGGACAACTTGCAAAGGCAACTCTTCTTAAGTTTCCACATTTGGGGGTCTGGCCGGGAAATCACCTTTTGTCTAAGTCTCTCGAAGATAGCGTACGCGATGTTGCCGACAACTACTCCAGGATTGACCAATCCGCCCCCATTTGCCCCCCGGGCGGGAGTCAGCGGACCAACACCTCCCCCACCTCCAACCACTCGGACAGGCGGCTTTGCCCCCCCTCGGTCGGAGCCTTCAGAGGCTGCCGAGGCCCCACGGCGGGTATGGCTTAGGCCACAGAAATTTCCCCATCTTCGGTTTGACACTGCCGATATTGGGCCTTTTCTTGCAAGGTTCGAGGATATTGCGGACTCAGAAAACGTGACAAGCGAGGACAAGGTCCGCACCATTGTTCTCTTCATCATGGAAAAAAGTAAGCTGCGGGATGTGGAGGATATGGCTGGTTACAAAGCTCGGGACTGGATTAGGCTCCGGGGCGAGATGATGGTGAGGTGGGGAAAGCAAGAACCCCTCTTCCGGGAAACGGATTTTGAGCGGGTGGCGGCAGATGCAATCTCGCAAGGTGGGGTGCGGACGGGGAACAATTTGTCCGAGTACAAATCTCTGTTCGACCGTATCTATAGTTATTTAGCAAAGAACCAGGTGGTGGCGGGTCAGATGGGAGCAATGAAACGGGCGTTCTTGGGCGGGCTTGCGCCACAACTTTGCACGCGGGTTCAGCGGCACCTCTTCGACCACGGGATGGTATTGCGGTTGGTGGACCAGAGTGTCATCCTTCTCCCGGACCTGAGGGCAATCAACGGGGCGGTAGAGAGAGAGATCAATCTGGAGGAACTGATCAAGGACACGGCTAGGGTGTTCCCGTCAGCCTTGAAGAGACCAGCGGCTTCCTCAGCCCCGCCTCCGACGCAGGAACTACACGCGGGCCCATCCACGACGAGTCGGCCGGGTACAATGGAGGTACCGGTGAATGAGATGACGGACATGTTGAAGGATCTGTGGATACTCCTCAATTGGGTAATGGCGCAGCCCGCGGCACAGCCCACGGCCCAGCCAACAATCCAGTCAACGGCTCCGCCCCCGCCTCCTTGGCGCGATGAGCCGCCCCACGTGGTGGGGGTTCCTTGGCCTGGTAGCGGACCCTTGGGAGGGTTCCTGGCCCAAATCTGCACATATTGTGGCAACAGTATCCATTGGAGGTCGGGTTGCGCCGAGTTGACAAGGGATATGGACAAGGGATTGGTCCGCGCGTCCGGATTGACTTTCATATTTCCAACGGGTGAGCCGGTAAGTTTCGGGCCCGACCACCCGTCCCCATTGGACCAGGTCAGGACAAGAGCGCAGTCTGCAGGGGCCACTTGGGTGTCGCTTGGAATCGTCACCGGGCCCGGCACGTGGCGAGCTCCGCGAGTGGAGGCGGAGGTTAGGGCGTTGGCGGCGGACGAGCAAATCTTGTCAGAGAAGATGGAGGTAGACGTGAAGGAGCGGCTGACAACTCAAGCCCCAAAGACTGGTGCGCAAGGACCGTCGGGCGACACGCCGTTGGCCGGCTCCGGAGGGAGAAGGAAGGCCGCAGAAGTGGTGCGGCGGGTGATGGGGAGCAAGATGCCGGTCCCTCTCACGCTACGGGAGCTGGCCGCGGTCTCTCCGGTGGTTGTTGAAGAGATGGTGCAGGAGTTAAGGGAGTATGGGCGCGGCAGGGTTCTGGCAACGGTGCAGCGCGTGAACGCGGCGGAGGAAGGGGGGGAACGCGAGTTGTGCCCACCCAAGGCCGTGTCGGTCCCGCTTGCCTACGTCTCAATGAAGATTGCAGATTGGAAGGTGTGGGCAATGGTGGACAGCAGGTTGATGGTTAACTTGCTCCCGTCGAGATTGGTGGACAAGTTGGGGTTGGTCCGGAGGAAGTGCGCCATGGGATTGCGGGCGCTCAACGGTGGTGAGTGTTGGGTGGACGGGGTGGTGGAAGGAGAGGAGGTGGAGGTTGCAAAGGTCCGGAAGCCGCTATCATTCCTTTTGGTTGAGTGCGGCGACGTGATCTTGGGTCAACCATTTATGTTTGGGTTCCGGGCCCGGATGGCGTTCAACAAGGAGGAAGGGACGGAGGCGCTGACGGTAGAGGACGCGTCCGGGGCCAAGTTTGAGACAACAATCTCCGACCACGGGAAAGGGAAGTGGGTGCGGTCGGCGGCGGCTGGCAAGGAGACGGAATCCGACGGGGGGAACGGCTGCAAGGGCCGCCTCACAGGGGATTTTGCCTAGTCAACCGCGGCAACCGCTTGGGACAGGCTCCAGTCTCGCGCGGGTGGCCAACTAGGGAGGTGCAAGGGGGGGAGGGAAGCGCGCGGAGGGCGCGGGCGGCAGAAGTAAGTTCTTTTCCTTGGTATGCGTCACCGGGAGGTACCGCGTTTCAAAAATCCTACCATAGTGCCACGCTCGTGAGCAAAGGCGAAAGCCGCGGGTTGATTGTTGCCAGGATCCACGACAACGACAACGGACGCGTGCAGATGGTTAGGTGTAACGCGGGGCGGTATAAGCCTGTGGCGCAAAAGGTCCGGCCTTGGAACAAACCAATGCCGCAGGGGCTGAACGGGCCCCTGAGACTAATCATCTGGTCTCGGAATCCCTGGGTAAGTCCATTGAAGACGTTGGGGTGGGTAACCCGGTTGGCGCAGATCACGGATGAAAGTATCAAGGCGCTTAACTTTGGGCCGGAGGGGTGGTTGAGTGCGGAGGAGAAGGATTTGCTGGCATCGGTATTGGTGCTTTGCGAGAAGGCCCTCGCCTTTGGGCCGGACAAGCGCGGATTTTTGAAAAGAGAGATCGGCGACCCCTACGTAATCCCCACGGTGCTGCACGAACCCTGGCAAATCAAGCCGATTCCAATTCCTTGGACCGTACGGGAGCCCTTTCTGGAGCTGGTCCGGGAGCGCGTTAGAACGTGTTTGTACAAGCAGTCCACATTGAGCTACTCTAGCCCGATCTTTGCGGTCTTTAAACAGGACGGGAAGTCGCTGAGGATTGTCCATGACCTGCAGCGGCTGAATTCATTCACCATCCGGGATGCGGGATTGCCGCCGCGGGTGGACAAGTTCTTGGAATCGATGGCGGGGGGCGCGTGTTATGGACTGGTCGATGTGATGGGGGGGTACAATCAGCGGGAGCTCCACCCTGATTTGCGGCCTTTGACCGTGTTTGAAACAGGGCTGGGAAGAATGCAGTTGATGCGGCTGCCGCAGGGCGCGAAGAACTTGGTGGCAGTTTACCAGGCTCAGATGATGTGGATACTACGGGACAACATCCCGGAGGGGGCTCTGATCTTCATTGACAATGCGGGGATCAAGGGGCCAAAGACAGACTACGGGGGCGCGGTGTTGGAGGAAGCCCCAAGGATTCGCCGCTTTGTCTGGGAATACGCGAGGACGTTGGAGCGGATCTTGTTCCGGATTGAGGAGGCAGGGCTTACGGTGTCGGGGAGTAGGTTGGCGGTTTGCGTTCCGGCGCTGGAGGTGCTGGGACATGTGGTGGGCGCCGACAGCCGGAGGATTGCGGAGAAGAAACGGAACAAAGTCCTCAAATGGACGACTCCACGGACGCCTTCACATATCCTCCAGTTTTTGGGGCTGTGCAGCTACGTCCGCATGTTCATTGAGCGGTTTGCGGAGGTGGCGAGTCCGCTGCGGGCACTTACGCGTAAGGGTGCGGCATGGGAGTGGACGGCGGGGTGTGACGCTGCCTTTGCGAAGCTCAAGGAGATTGTGGGGCGCGACATTTTCCTCCGGGACCTCAACTATGATTTGGGAGGGATCCGCCTGGCCTTCAACTCTAGAAAACTCTGCGCGGGAGGCGTTATGACGCAGGAGGAGGATGGTAAGGATAGGCCGGTTCTTTATGAATCCGTAACCTTCACCGCGACGGAGAGTTGGTATTTGCAACCCAAGTTGGAACTGTGCGGGGTCACCAAGATTGTGCAGAGGCTGCAGCATTTGCTTTGGGGGGTGAATTTTGAACTCTTGGTGGACGCGGAGGCTCTGGCGCGGATGATCAATTCGCCGACGCTGCCGAACGCCCCTATGACTAGGTGGGTTGCGTTCCTTCAGCTCTTTGCCTTTAGTGTGGTTCATGTTCCAGGGAAGGCGTTCACAATGCCCGAAGCGCTGTTGCGGTACCCGCGCGAGGATCCGTTCGAAGGAGCGGAACACTTGGACGTGGAATCCCCGGTTATCCGGGTGGGCATGATGGAGACGGAGGTTGCCCTTCCGCTGCAGCAGTCTGGGCGTTACGCGATGTTGTGCTTCTTTCTGCAGGGTCTCCGATTTCCGGAATGTACGTCGGAAACGGTAATTCGGTGGGCAAAACGGCGGACGACCAACTTCTATTTGCAGGAGGGGCAACTGTGGCGGCAGTGCACCCCCGTGCCCCTGGTGGTCGCAACATCAAGGAGGGACCAGGAGGTGATTCTGTGGTGTCTTCACAACAACCTTGGGCATTGGGGCGAGATCAAAACGCGGCGGCGGGTGAAAGCAAGGTTCTGGTGGCCGGGGGTGGTACGCGCGGTGCGCAAGTGGGTGAAGTCATGCAAGGCTTGTCAGAGGCAGAGTTCTAGGCTCCCAAGGGAGGTGGGTCACCCTACAGGGGAGGACGCCTTGTTTGGACGGGTCTCCCTTGACGTGGTTCACATCAAAGCAGGGAAGTTTGTGTACCTGCTGGTCACGCGGGACAATTTTGTTGGGTTGGGTCAAGGCGCGTCTGCTGGTCAAGCTGTCGGAAGAAAGGGTCGCGCAGTTTTTGGAGGAAGATTGGTTTGCGCGGTATGGTTCGCTCTGACTTGTCACCGTCAACGGGGGCGCAGAGTTCCGAGGCAGCTTGATGGGGTTGGTTCAGAGCTGTGGGGCTAAGTTTGGGCGGGTCACGGAGTACTACCCCAAGGGTGTTGGGATGATTGAACGCGGTCACCAGCCAATCAAGGACGCGCTGGTGAAGATGTGTGGCAAGGACGGGAAGCGGTGGCAGGAGACCCTTCCGGTGGTCCTCTTTGCGGACAGGATATTGGTCAAGCGCTCAACAGGCTACTCGCCTTATGAACTCCTCTACAGACAGCGCCCGGTCCTTCCGGTGGACATCAAGCTGGAGACTTTCTTGGGAATTGATTGGTGGAAGGTGAAGACCTCCCCTGAGCTTGTGGAGGCGCGCGCCAAACAGCTTCTCCGGCGGGACGAGACCCTGGCAAAGGCCGCGGATAGGTTGCAAAAGACCAGGACGGCATTGGTCCGCTACTGGGACAAGCGCTGTTCCCATTGTCTCCGGGATCCGTTGCGGAAGGGGGACTTAGTGTTGCTGTACAACCGTAGTTTGGAGTCTCAGTGGGGTAAGCTTTTTGCCAACCAATGGAATGGCCCCTTCCGCGTGGAATCCAAGTTCAAAGGCGGGAGTTATCAACTTGAGGAATTGGATGGGGCGCCGCTCAAACGGAAGGCCGCGGCTTCGCACGTGAAGCGCTTCTTTGCACGCGGCTCCACCTCCTTCAACGAGACGGCTGGCGATGGCGCGGACGCGCGGGACAAAGCCGAGGGTCCAGGATTGATGGGCGGCTTGGGTTCCTCGGTTGAGGAGGAGCCTGCGCTTGATGCGCCGCCCCGGAGGAGTAAAAGGCTACGAGTCGCTGGGGACAGTTGTCAAGTCGGGGGGGGCGCGAGTAGGGCAAAAAACTGATTTGGTGAGGGGGTGTTCTAGCCGGTTCACAGCCGGGATGACTAGACACCCCAGAATGTCCGTTTTCCTATTTCTTGTATAAATTGGTTTTGCAAATTGGTACTGGTGTTGGCTATTTTTGTTTTTTAGGGACGCGGGCGCCGCGCAAGCCGGGTCCATAAACGCGAGGACGAGCCCCGCGGATGGGCACGCAGGACAAGGAGCGGAGGCCCCATCATGAAAAAAAAAAAAATATAGTGATCTTTTTCTTTAAGGTTTGGATCTTTTTCTCTGTTTTTCTCTCAACCTGTTGTCTTGTGTATGGAGTAATGGGTGCGGATTATGGGTGGAACACGCGCGGGACAAGTCTGATTTGGTAAGGGGGTTTTCTAGCCGGTTCACAGCCGGAACAGCTAGACACCCCAGAGTGTCCGTTTCCCTTATGTCCTCTTTCTCTCTCTTGGATAACTGTGTGCGCGCGCTGGTGTAGGGTTGTTTTGTTTATTGCAGGGTGGGTACGGGGAACTGTGTGGCAGTTTGGCTGGGGCAGACCAGGTACCTTCCGGAAAACTTTGTTGGCTCAGTGCACGGGCGGGGCGCGGATCTCAATTTTGTCTCATTCTCAACCTCGCTCTCATTCTCAATCTCACTCTCACTCATAATGCGCGTACGCAGAATTCTCTCAAGGCTCTCACAAGATGGCGCGGCAAAAGTCTTTCTTTGCAAAAGGGCACGGAATAGGAACTATGAAAAAAAAAAAAAAATACGAAAAGGGAGGGGGCAATCTGTCTAAGTCAAGCGGGTCCTCATCATATCCTCTGCGTCCGCGCGAGCCGCCACGACCAGGGTTTGGAAGGCCGCCAAGAGTTCCCAACGGTCATCAGTGGTGTGGGCTCAAGGGACCGCCAGGAATCGACGGAGTAGCCCGTCCGCGCCGTCCCCCATTGCATCAAACCTTGCAAGCCGGAGAGCCGGGAGGAAAGGAATGTCCGGAGGAGCCGGAGCTGGAGCAGGAGCAGGAGCCGGAGGAGGACCAGGGGCACAACGCAGGAGAATCTCATCAAGGCGCGGGTCCCTCGCGCCTTGCGTCACTTGAACCCGGTCCACCCAGAATTGCATGGCCGCCTGGTACGCCGCAAAGTTTGGGTAATTCTCCTTGCGGGGAGGTCCAGCGCGACGGTATGGAGAGGTGGAGTCGCGGTCCGAGCTTGGGGAGGGACGGCCAGGGGGCGATCCAGGAGGAGTCCACAAGTGCTCTGAGACCGAGTCATTGTCCAAAACCACAAACAAGTCCGGACGGGCCCTCTTGCGGGGCCGGGGACAAGAGCCGGATGAGGGTGGAGGGCGTGGCATACCCTCCCCCAGCAAGCAGTGGCGGTGACCGCAACGGCAGGAACCGCAGGCACGTCGACCAGGGGCGATCGTGCAAACTAGCCCGTTCCGGGCACAGAAATCGCAGAGGATCATGGCAAAGGCGGGAAGCAGAGGAGGAGCGCGGCTAAGACGGCTAGGGGTGGACTGGGGGTGGGGGTGGAAGCGGTTCGGTAGGTGCGGCAGGAGCAAGGTGATGATGGAAGGACCTCTGGGGACAGAACTCAACTTGGGGGGGGATGTGGTGTCGTATTTATAACCCCGGATCAAGAGCTGCGTTGCGGGCTGCGCGCTCAGCAGTTGGGTAGGTTGGGCTCAGCATCTGGCATGCGTGCGGTCCCAGCAGTGCCTGCTGCGGGCTCAGCAGTAGGGGCTGTGGGGCTCAGCACCAGGTATGGGTTGGGCCTACCTTAGGCGGCGCCGGGCCGCGACCCGCCCAGAAGAAGCGGACCAAGTGATGGAGCCGGCCCAACCAAGCTTGCGGGTGGCTAGTCCGGAAGGCAAGGGCGGGGAAATCATGGGCTATACGCGCAGGCATAAGCGTGCGCCGACCCGCCGATTGCGGGATCCGCAGACGGCGCGGACGGAAACATGGGGGGCTCTGAGTAGGGGGCGGCGGAGGGCCGGGCCATGAGAAGGACAAACCGGGCTACGTTAATACCAAAGGGCGGGGGTAATGGCGAGGGATGGAGGGATAGGATTGGGCTAGGGTTCTGCGGCTTAGGGTTGTATTTCATCACTCGTTCTTGTTGTTTGTGGTTGTACTTAGGCTTGGGTTGAGGGGGAGGACTCAAGACCTCACCCTCAACTCCGGGTTGGGGAGGATCATCATCACCTTACGGAAGGAGAAGGAAGGAATTTCATCATATCATCACTCTCTCTTCTTAAAACCTCATCGCGCCCAATCATCTTACAGACGCTAGACCAATAACTTCCGGAACTCAGGACAACTTTTGAAGGCAACTCTTCTTAAGTTTCCACACCGGTGTGGTGTTGTATTTACAACCTTGGATTGGGACCTGCGTTGCAGGCTGTGGGCTCAGCAGTTGGATAGGTTGGGTTCAGCATTTGGGGTGAGAGCGGTCTCAGCAGTGCCTGCTGCAGGCTCAGCAGCAGCGGATGAGGGCTCAGCAGCAGGGATTGCGGGGCTCGGCACCAGATGCGGGTTGGGCCTACTCTGGGGGGCGCCGGTCCACAACCCACCCAGAGAATGTGGACCAAGTGATGGAGCCAGCCCAACCAAGCTTGCGGGTGGCTATTCCAGAAGGCAAGGGCGGGGAAGTCAGGGGTTATACGCACTGGGGAGGTTTGCGCGGGCATAAGGGCGGGCTGACTCATGGATTGCGGGATCCAAGCTTTGCGCAGGCATAAGAACAGGCTGACTCACGGATTGTGGGATCTGCGGATGTGCGCAGACCAATAAAACCAATGGGGCTCCAAGTAGGGTGCGGCGGGGGGCTGCGCCATGAGACAGACAAACTGGACGTACATGATATCAAAGGGGAGGGTTTTGGACAGGGTGGGTGGTAAGGGGTAGGGTTAGGGTGGAGCTAGGGTTCTGTACTTGGGGTCATATTTCATCTATCTTGTTCCTTGTGGTTGTACCTAGGTTAGGGTTGAGAGGGAGGACTCAAAAATACCTCACTCTCAAATCCGGGTTGGATCATATCATATCATATCATCACCCTCTCTATTCTGAAAACTCATTGCATCCAATCCCCTTACAGACGCTTAGACCAATAACTTCCGGAACCTGAGGACAACTTAGAGGGGTATAACCTCTCTTGTTTCCACATCTGGGGGTCTGGCCATGAAAAATCTTTTGTCTAGGTCTCTCAAAGCTAGCGGGTGCAATGTTGCCAAAAACTACTCCAGGATCAAATGTCCCACCTTTGTTCCCTCTCCGGTTGGGAGCTGGCGGGCCGACAACACCACCACCACCAACTACTTGGTCCGGCCGTTGTGCTCCTCCTTGGTTGGAGCCTTTGGAGGCGGCTGAGGTTCCGCAACGGGTATGGCTTAGGCCTCAGAACTTCCCTCATCTCCTGTTTGACACCGCGGATATCAGGCGCTTTCTGGCAAGGTTTGAGGATATTGCGGACTCAGAACACGCAATGGGCAAGGATAAGGTCTGTACCGGTGTTCTCTATATCATGGACAACAATAAACTCCAGGATGTGGAGGATATGTCTGGCTACAAGGCTTGAGACTGGGAATGGCTCCGGAATGAGATGTTGGCAAGGTGGGGGAAGCATGATCCCCACTTCCAGGAGACAGACTCTGAGCGGGCGGTGGCAGAGGCAATTTTTCAAGGTGGGGTGCCAACAAGGAGTGATTTGTCCAAATACAAATCTACGTTTGACCGTATCTACAGCTACCTAGAGAAGAACCAGGTGGTAGCGGGTCAAAAAGGGGCAATGAAGCGGGCGTTTCTAGGCAGGCTTGCACCGCAACTTTGTGCGTGGGTCCAGAAGTATCTATTTGAACATGGGTTGGTATTGTGGTCAGTGGATCGGAGTGTCACGCTTCTTCCAAACCTTAGCGTGATCAACCAGGCGGTAGAGAGCAAAATCAGTTTGGAAGAACTGATTGAGGATACGGCCAGGTTGTTCCCAACGGTTTCAAGGAAACCAAAAGCCTCTTCCACTCCGGCTCTGAGGCAGGTACTGCCTGCGGGCTCATCAGCAACGGAGCCGCCAGCAGCCCCTTTGCATTCAATGGAAGTACCAGTGAACAAGGTAACGGATATGTTACAGGACCTACGGATACTTCTGAATTGGATAACAGCCTGCCAACAACTCGGCCTCCTCCTCCTCCGTGCAGGGTGCCGCCTCACATGGGGGGGGGCTTCCAGCCCAGTAGCGGACCGTCAAGCGGGTTTCTGGTTTGCATGTGCACCTGTTGCAGTGATAAAGGCCACTGGAAGTCTGTTTGTGCGGAAATGACAAAGGACATGGACAAGGGGTTGGTCCGCAAGTTGGGGGCAACTTAAATATTCCCAATGGGCAAGCCAGTGGATCTTGGGGCCGGTCAGCTACCCCTGGTGGAGCAGGTTAGGGCAAGAGCCCGGCCCGCAGGGGCCGCTTGGGTGTCACTTGGGATTGTCACCGGGTCCAATACATGGCGAGCTCCACCTGTGGAGGCAGAGGTTAGGGAATTGGCAGCCAACAAGCAGATTGTGTTGGAGAAGATTGATGTGGATGTCAGAGAGGGGCCATTGACCCAGGCCCCAAGAACTGTTACGCAAGGGCCGGTAGGAAACGCGCCATTGACCAGTTCTGGAAGAAGGAGGAAGGCCGCAGAAATTGTGCAATGGGTGATGGGGAGCAAGGCACAAATACCCCTCAAGCTACGGGAGCTGGCTGCAGTCTCCCCGGTGGTTTTCAAGGAAATGGTTCAGGCCCTGAGGCAGCATGGGGGAGGAAGGGTTCCAGCAACGGTGCAGCGCGTGAACACAGCTGGGGAGGAAGGGGAACACAAGTTGTGCCAATCCAAAGCCGTGTTGGTGCCGCTTGCCTATGTCCCAATGAAGATTGCAGGCAGGACGGTGTGGGCAATGGTGGACAGTGGGTCAATGGTCAATCTGATCCCGTCAAAATTGGTGGATGAGTTGGCTCTGGTTTGAAGGAAGTGCCCTATGGGATTATGGGTGCTCAATGGAGGGGAATGTTGGGTTGATGTGGTGGTGGAGGAAGAGGAGGTGGAGGTTGCAAAGGTCCAGAAGTTGCTTTTTTTTTCTTGGTCAAGTGCGGCAATGTAATTTTGGGTTGACTGTTTATGTTTGGGTTCCAGGCCTGGATTGTGTTTAACACGGAGGAATGGACGGAGGCGCTTACAGTGGAAGACACGTCTGGGGCAAGGTTCAAGACAACAATCTGAGACCACGGGAAGGGGAAATGGGTGCGGCCAGCGGCATCCAGCAAAGAGGCAGAATCAGACGGAGGGGACAACCATGAGAGTTGCCCCATGGAGGATTTTGCCTAGTGAACCCCCGGGACCGCGCGGGAAAGGCTCCGGTTTTGTGCGGGCAGTTGACTAGGAAGGAGCAGGAGGGGGAAGGAAGCTGTCAGAGGGCGCAGGCGGCAGAAGTAAGTCCTCTTCCTCAGTATTCCCCATTGGAAGGTACTGTGTTTCAAAAACTCTACCATAGTGCCACGCTTGTGAGCAAAGGCAAGAGCCGTGGGTTGGTTATTGCCAGGAATCACAAGGACAACAGTGGACACATAAGGATGGTCAGGTGCAACGCAGGATGGTACAAGCCTGTGGTACAGAAGCTTTGGCCACAGAACAAGCCAATGCCGCAGGGACTGAACAGGCCTCTGAGGCCAATCTCCTGGTCTCGGGACCCCTGGATAAGTCCGTTGAAGCAGTCCGGGTGGGTAACAAGGTTGGCCCGGTTCATGGATGAACGGATTGAGGCGCTTAATTTTGGGCCAATGGAGTGGTTGAGTGCGGAGGAGAAGGATTTGCTGGCATTGGTGTGGGTGCTCCGCAAAAAAGCCCTTGCCTTTGGGCCTGGTGAGCGCGGATTGCTGCAGAACAAGGTTGGCAATCCCTATGTGAACTCCACGGTGCCGCACAAGCCCTGGCAGATGAAGCCAATTCCAATCCCTTGGACCGTGCGGGAACCCTTTTTGGACCTGGTCCAGGAGCACGTGAGGACAAGGCTGTACAAGCAGTCCATATCAAGATACTCTAGCCCGATCTTTGCGGTTGTTAAACAGGACGGAAAGTTGCTTAGGATTGTTCACAACCTACAGCGGCTTAACTCATTCACCATCTGGGACGCGGGATTTCTGCCCCGTGTGGACAAGTCCCTGGAGTCAATGGCAGGGCGCGCGTGTTAGGGATTGGTCAATGTAATGGGGGGGTATGATCAGCGCAAGCTCCATCCCAACTTGCGGCCGTTGACCACGTTCAAGACAGGATTGGGGAGGATGCAGCTAACTTGGTTTCCGCAGGTTTCAACAAACTTGGTGGCAGTTTATCAGGCCCAGATGATGTGGATTCCGCCAGACAACATTCCGGACGGGGTTCTGATTTTCATTGAAAACGCAGGCATCAAGGGACCAAAGACGCATTATGGGGGCGCGGTGTTAGAGGAAGCCCCAAAGATTGGTTGCTTTGTCTGGGAGAACGCGCAGACGTTAAAGCGGGTCTTGTTCCAAATTGAGGAGGAAGAGCTTACAGTGATGGGGAGTAAACTGGCAGTTTGTGTTCCAGCGCTGGAAGTGCTAGGACATGTGGTGGCTTTTGACGGCAGGAGAATTGCAGCAAAGAAACAAAAAAAAGTCCTTGAATGGACAACCCCGCAGACGCCTTTGCATATCCTCCAATTTCTGGGACTGTGCAGTTATGTCCGCATTTTCATTGAGCAGTTTGCGGAAGTCGCAAGTCCTCTGCAAGCGCTAACACGGAAGGGCGTGGTGTGGGAATGGACGGCAAGGTGTGACACTGCCTTTGCAAAACTCAAGGAGACTGTGGGCGGCGACATCTTCCTCCGGGACCTTGACTAAAACACGGGAGGGATCTGCCTGGACATTGACTCTAGCAAGTTTGGCGCGGGCAGCATCCTGACGCAGGAAAAGGATGGTAAGGACAAGCCGGTCCTCTAAAATTCCGTGATGTTTACCATGACGGAGAGTTGGTATTTGCAGCCAAAGCTGGAATTATGCGGAGTCACCAAAATTGTGTGGAGGCTTCAGCACCTGCTTTGGGGGGTACACTTTGAGATTTTGGTTGATGCGGAGGCCCTGGCACGGATGATCAATTCTCCGACGCTGCCAAACGCTCCTATGACTAGGTGGGTGTAGTTTCTTCAGCTCTTCACTTTTGGCGTGGTTCATGTTCCAGGGAGGGCATTCACAAGGCCCAACACGCTGTCCCAGTATCCGCCAGAGGACCCGTTTGAGGGGGCGGAACCCCTGGACGTGGATTCTCTGGTTATCCGCATAGGTATGGTGGAGGTGGAGGTCATCCTTCCGCTGCAGCAGTCCAGGCGTTACCCAACCTTGTGCTCCTTTTTGCAGGATCTTTGGTTTCCCAAGGGTACATTGGGGGAGGTAATTTGATGGGAGAAGCGGCGGACGACCAACTTCTACTTGCAGGAGGGGCAGCTGTGGCGGCAGAGTACCCCAGTGCCTTTGGTGGTAGTGACATTGAGGAAGGACCAGGAAATGATTCTGAGGTGTCTTCACAACAAACTTGGCCACTGGGGCAAGATTGAAACACAGAGGCGGGTGAAAGCAAGGTTCTGGTGGCTGGGTGTGGTGCCGCGGTGCGTGAATGGGTGAATTCTTGCAAAGCGTGTCAACGGCAGAGCTCTAGGCTTCCCAGGGAGGTGGGTCACCCTACGGGGGAGGACCCGCTGTTTGGGCAGGTCTCCCTTGACGTGGTCCACATAAAGGCGGGAAATTTTGCGTACCTGCTGGTTGCGCGGGATAATCTATTGAGTTGGATTGAGGCTTGTCCTCTGGTGAAGTTTTTGGCGGAAAAGGTTGCTCAGTTTCTAGAGGAAGATTGGTTTGCCCGGTATGGTTTGCTTTGCCTGGTCACCATCAAAGGAGGCGCAGAGTTCCGTGGTTGTTTGATGACGCTGGTCCAGAAGGGCGGAGCTAGGTTTGGGCGGGTCATGGAGTACTATCCGGAGGGCGCCGGGATGATTGAATGCAGTCATCAGCCTATTAAGGACGCCCTGGTAAAAATGTGTGGTGAGGACGGCAAGCGGTGGAAGGAGGCCCTTCCAGTGGTCCTCTTTGCGGACAGGATCTTGGTCAAACGCTCAACGGGCTACTTGCCTTATGAACTTCTCTACGGACAGCATCCGTTGCTTCCGGTGGACATTGAGCTGGAAACCTTCTTGGGCGTGTAATGGTGGAAGCTGAAGACCTCTGCCAAGCTTGTGGAGGCGCACGCCAAACAGCTTCTCCAACGGGACAAGAACCTGGCAAAGGCCGCAGAAAGGTTGCAGAAGACTAGGACATTGTTGGTCCGCTATTGGGACAAGCATTGTTCCCATTGCCAAAGGGGAACTTGGTCTTGCTGTACAATTGTAGTCTGGAGTCCCAGTGGGGTAAGCTTTTTGCCAACCAATGGAACGGCCCCTTCCGCGTGGCATCCAAGTTCAAGGGCGGGAGTTATCAGCTTGAGGAATTGGACAGGGTTCCACTCAAATGGAAGGCCACGTCTTTGCAGGTGAAGTGCTTCTTTGCACGCGGCTCCACCTCCTTCAACAAGACGGCCGGCAATGGCACAGACGCACGGGACGGTGCTGGTGGTTCAGGATTGGTAGACAAAACTGGCTCTTTGGCTGAGGAGGAGCCTGTGCGCAACACTCTGCCTCAAAGAAGCAAGAGGCTACAAACCGCTTGGGACAGCCCTCAAGCTGGGGGGGACACAAGTAGGGCAAAAGGTTGATTTGGTGAGGGGGTGCTCTAGCCAGTTCACAGCCGGAATAACTAGACACCCCAGAATGTTTGTTTTCTAATTTCTTGGATACATCAATTCACAAGGTGGTACTGGTTTTGGTTATGATTTGTTGCAGGGACGCGGGCATGGTGCAAGCTGGGTCCGTAAACGCAAGCACAAGCCCTGCGGTTGGGTAATGCGGGACAAGGAGTGGAGGCCTGGTGTAAGCAAAAAAAAAAATTTTTTTTTTTGGGTTTGGTTCTTTTCTCTGTCTTCTCTTTATCAGTTGTCTTCTCCTACAACGTAATGGGTGCGGAGTATGCGTGGGACACATACGGGACAGGTCTGATTTGGTGAGGGGGTGTCCTAGCTGGTTTACAGCCGGAACTGCTAGACACCGCAGAGTGTTTGTTTCCTTAACTTCTTTTCCTCTCTTGGATGACTGTGTGCGCTGTGGTTCCCCATCCTGGACACCCTGGCCAGTGCAGAGACTTTATTTTTTTTATGATTTTTCATTATCATCATTCATAGGCATCATTATCCAAAAAAAAAAAAAAAAAACCATCCACCCCACTCCCATCTCACCATCATCCACCAAGCCATTGTATTCCTCATTGACCTGCATCAGTGACCCTAGATATACATAGATCCTACCCTGGATAGCTTCAACAAGCGGATGATGGGATGGATGGAGGAGATGGTAGAACTAGATGATGATAAGGATGATGATCAATTGCTTGGGTGATCTCTGCTTCCCACTCGTGTTGACAATCCATCGCCCTCTGAGCTTTCCAAGGTCCCCATTGGATGTCCATCATCCATCCACCACCCTCTTCCTCCTCACTTTTCCTGCCTCCCCTCATCTTCCATCAGCCCAATACTCTACCACCGTTGCTTGGTTGGAGGACCAGAACCCGGGCCATGATGGCAAGATCTGATCTGATATGATTTCCATCATCCCCCGACGCCCATCTCACCCTGTCCCGTACGCTTGAAGAGATCTATTGCTTTGATCAATTGCTGCGTGCAACTTATCCTGGAGTCTTTGAAGACTTCCCCCCGACCGTCGTGCCTCGCAAACCGGCTACCAATCATCCTTCCTCCTGCCAACTACAATCCATTTGGCCCCCTCTCTCCTCTTGCACCTCCCATCTCTCACCTTCATCAAACCAGAAGGATACACGCTCCACCAAAGTCAGAAAACTCCTTCCAATCCATCCAATCCCTTGTCACTACCCCTCATCCAATCCGCGCTCTCAACGCATCACCGGTTTCCCGCGCGAGCATTCTGTCGCCTGCGCGGGTTGGTGATGTGTCCCGCGCCCCTCAAGGATTCTGACCGCGCGGTCATCCGCGGGCCAGCGGTTTCCAAGGGGCTTTGGCCTGTCTGCTCAGCCCGTCACCTTGCCCTCACCTGCCTGTGCCCACCTTTGGGACGGGCTGGTGTTTGTTTTCATCCTGCTCATTCATTTCCTTATTTTGTTGATCCTTAAAAAAAAAAAAACAAAAAAATTCCGCTCTATTTGTAGTATCTCTTGTAAATAGTTTACAGGGACCCATGGCCCATAAAAGGGGGGGCTCTCCCCAGCCTTTTGTTCATAATCCATGGGAGTGTGTGCTTACGTCCCCCCATTATTGTGAAATTGAATCCTGATCCTTATCCTGGGTATATCTCTGATTGCCCCCTGATCCATTTTTGACCCTGAGTCTTTGTCCCTCTGTGGCCTGATCCTTATCACCAACCAATAGCCTTGCTGGTTGAAGAAAAATTCTGTCTGTTGGAATTTTTGAGTGTTTTATACCACTCCTTGATCCCTTTCTCTGACCATACTGGTCCTGATCCCTGATCATCTTTCTGGAGCCAATCACAATTGATTGAAGAGGTCTTATTAAGCTTAAGACCTGGAGTCTTATACCTCCCTTTATTTTCTTTGGAGTTGCATTCTGCCAGCCTACTCTTGAGCCCCTTGAGAAGTGTTGAGGTTATCCTTGCTTCAAATCAGTTACTGTTTGCTTTTAGAGCTTCTTAAACATTGTGCTTTGTCTTGTAAAGCCACCCTCAGTTATCTGGTACCCTTCAAGCGCTTGATTGCAGAGAGTTGGGCAGGTTCATTGAGAACCTGGAGGTTGGTTGGGTTTGAGTTGATCATCCCCAATCTTCTGCTGACAACCAGAGTTATTAGCTTGTGGGCGTTGTTTACATACAACAGCTTTTGTTCCTTGAACTCTAAGCAGACTTTAACTTCTTTTGTTCAAGTTTTTCCCTGCATAATCTTGTCTCAGATAGTGCTGTTCCATTGCTACCAAACTATTATCATCTTTATCCTCTACTCTTTGATTCCTCATTTACCAGGTTCTAGACCTTGATATTTTTTACATCTAAATATTTTTGTAACACTCAGGAGGGCAGCCTAAACAGCACCTTTCCCCTCCACAACTGCCACGGCCTAGCACCATTTGAAGTCTTACAGCGCGTGCTGGTGGAGGGTGGTTGTGTTTGTTGCAGGATGGGTACAGGGAAATGTGTGGCAGTTTGGCTGGGGTGGTCCAGGTACCTTCCGGGGAACTTTGTTGGCTTGGGAAGCGGGAGCGGATCTCAATCTCACTCTCATTCTCACCAGGACGCGGGCGCAGATCTCAATCTCACTCTCATTCTCACTTATGATGTGCGGACGCAGAACTTTCTTTAAAGCTCACTCGGGACGCGGGGATGTTTCCACAGGATGACCCGCTGGGAAAGGACGGGTGCGCAGAAGATGTGTGTTTCTCTAAATCAGGGGAAGCGCGGTACAATGAAGAAAAAAAACACGGAAAGAGGGAAGGGGGGAGAGGGGGGGGCAATGCACCCAAGCCATTCTCATCATTCCCTCCATGTCCGCCCGCAACAAAGCCAGTAAGGCCTGGAAAGACGCCAAAAGCTTGCGCCGGGATTCTGAGGATTGAGCGCCGGGGGTTGCTAGGAAGTCGCAGAGCATTGTGGTTGACCTTTTGGCAAAGATCTCAAATCCGGCCGCAGGGAGTTCAAAAACAACAGGGATTGCGGGGATCTTTGGGGAACTTGCGGGAGGCGGGACTTGTGAGGAGGGGGCCTCCAGAGGACCATCTGGTGGGCTTGGTCCAACAGGAGGCAACAATGAGACAACAATGGGTGAAGCGGGCGGTGGAGGGGTGCCTTGCAGAGCCGGGGAAGGGGCTGGGGCAGGAGCCAGGGCTGGGGCTGGAGGAGGAGCCGGGGCAGGGACCGGAGTAGGAGCCGCGCAATGTCAAAGGATTTCATTGATATGCGGGCACCTCGCACCTTGCGTAACCCGGGCGCGGTCCGCCCAGAATTTTATAGCCGCCCGGAAAGCCGTGTAGTTGGGGAAATCCTCCTTCTGGGGGGGTCCTGCACGGCAGAACAATGAAGAGTTGCGGATCAAGCTTGAGGGAGGGCGGCAAAGGGGTGATCTGGGCGGAGTCCATGAGTCCTCTGAGATGGTTTCATTGTCAAATACCACAAAAGGGTCCGGACGGGCCCTCTTGCGCGGGCGGGAACGGGAGCCAGATTGAGGGGGAGGCTGGGGCATTCCCTTGCTAAGCAAGCAGCGGCGGCGGCCGCAACGGCAAGCGCTGCAGGCGTGTTGACCAGGAACAATCAAACACGCGTGCCCATTCTGGGTGCAGAAATCACAGGGGATCATAGTGACGGTGGAAGTTGGAAGGAGGGGAGGGGCTAGAGTAGCTGGGGTGGACTGAGAGCAGGGGGGGGGGGGGTGGTCCAGTAGCAGGGTAGGGTTGAGGTAGTGATGAAAGGACCTCTCGGGACAGAACTCAACTTGGGGGGGGGATGTGGTGTTGTATTTATAACCTTGGATTGGGAGCTGCGTTGCGGGCTGCGCGCTCAGCAGTTGGGTAGGTTGGGCTCAGCATTTGGGGTGCGTGTGGTCTCAGCAGTGCCTGCTTTGGGCTCAGAAGCAGCAGATGAGGGCTCAGTGGCAGGGATTGCAGGGCTTGGCACCAGGTGCGGGTCAGGCCTACTCTGGGGGGCGCTGGGCCGCGACCCCCCCAGGGAACGCAGACCAAGTGATGGAGCCGGCCCAACCAAGATTGCGGGTGGCTAGTCCGGAAGGCAAGGGCAGGGCGGTCAGGGGTTATATGCGCTGGGGAGGTTTGCCCGGGCATAAGCGTGGGCCGACTCACGGATTTTGGGATCCAAGGTTTGGCCAGGCATAAGCATGGGCTGAATCCTGGATTGCAGGATCCGCAGACGCGCGCAGACGGATAAAACCCAGGGGGCTCCAAGTAGGGCATGGCGGAGGGCTGCACCATGAGAAGGACAAACCGGAGGTACATGATATCAAAGGGGAGGGTTTTGGATGGGGTGGGTGGTACGGGGTAGGGTTAGGGTGGAGGTAGGGTTCTGTACTTGGGTTCATATTTCATCTATCTTTTTGCTTGTGGTTGTACCTAGGTTAGGGTTGAGAGGGAGGACTCAAAAATAACTCACTCTCAACTCCGGGTTGGATCATATCATATTGCATCATCACCCTCTCTATTCTGAAAAATCATTGCTTCCAATCCCCTTACCAACGCTTAGACCAATAACTTCCGGAACCTGAGGACAACTTAGAGGGGTATCACCTCTCTTGTTTCCACACCGGCCAGCAAACAGACTCCTACCGCCCATGCTACAATCAGTGAATTCCGGAAAACATACCACCAAGGCATCAAGAGAATGCACCAGCCAGCCCAAAAACACAATACTTGCACCAGATGACCCTGGCGTTGCCCCGCTTGACCAATTCCTTGACTTCCCCAATGGAGACAATGCAGACCTGGTACCAGTATTCCAACACCTTGGCACCGGCAACACACACGGTGGCACAGGCCAGGATCCATTTTGGGATTTGGGGGCGTCAGAGAATATAGCTGGTGATCTGTCTGACCTATATGACTTCCATACCCTATCTTAGCCCATAACCATCAAGGTTGCAACTGATAACGTTGGGAATGCCATCACAGGAATAGGGAATCTCCAATTCATTGGGACGGGTGGGATGACCTTTGAAGTTAAGAGTTTTTACTTCTGTCCGCAAGCACGGTCTATGCTTTTGTCAATTGGAGCTTTCAAGAGAGAAAACGCAAAACTGCGGGTGAATGGGAATTTTGATTTGATCAACCTTCTTGACAGCAATGGTATGCTCCTTGTACAATCTTACTATGACCCGGAAAAGAATTTTTACCCTTTAAGTAGGCCTTTCAGGGCATGCAATGCAATCCAAGTTGCAATGAACAGATTTTTGCGTGACCACATGGGATCCTCTCCTGCCTTTCCCTGGGACCAGTCAAACCTGACCAAGCATGAGAAAAAGCTGCTATTCTGACACTCGCTTTTTGTTCATGCCTTTCTGGGTCAAATACGCCGGCTGGTGAACTTGAAATTAGGGAACTGATTACCCAGCAAGCTTCCAGTGGGTGAAATCTCTTGCCCTATGTGCCTTTTATGCAAAGGGGTCCGCACTTCACACCTTGCGTCCACCAATCCTAGTGGTGGTCCACTTGACATTGTCTGTGCAGACCTGATTGGCCCAATGCTGGAGGTTTCAATTTGAGGCGGTTTTTTTGCGCTGAAAATTAGGGATGTGGGAACTTCATATGGTTCTGTCCATATTCTGTGGACAAAGGGCAAGGCAGCTAGGCTACTCATTGAAACCTTGACAAGATGGGAGCATCAGTTGTCTGGGAAGGTAAAAGTGTTCCGCTCTGACAATGGTGGGGAATTCAATGGCAAGTTACTGCAAGATTACTTTATGCATGAAGGTATTGTCATGGAGCACAGCCCACCTTACCACCATCACCAGAACAGGGTGATCAAACGCTTCAATTGGACCGCTCAGGATATGGCTAGGAATATCCTGCGTGACAGCCCACTGGGCCCCCAGTTCTGGGGTTTTGCCCTCAAATGGGTGGGTCATGTGCTCAACCAACTACCAAACAAAGTAAGTGGTTCCATTACACCCATAGAATGTTTTCTTGGGGAACAACCCTGCCTGAATAGAATGCAAGTTTTTGGCTTGCTGGCCTTCATACTGACCCCACCTGAGAAGCAAAATAAACTGCAGGATTTGTCAACACCGGGGTATGTCATTGGGAACCTGGAAGATAGCAAGGGTTGGGCCTTCTATGTCCCCTCCACTAACGCAATTGTTTATTCTGCATGTGCATTCTTTGGCAATCAGAACCTTTTCACCAAAGTAAAATTGAGCAAGGGCCCCGTGGGCCACATAATCAACCACCTCCAGCTGGGTTTGTTCAAAGGTGAGTTATTTGTTGCCAAAAAAAAAAAGAAGATCATTGATTCAATCTTCCAGGCAGAAGGAGTGGATTGTCTTAGGATTCCTGCTACGTATAGGCAAGCCAGAAAAAGCCCCAAGTGGGCACTTTGGGAGTGGGCTTTAAAGACTGAAATAGCTAACCTGCTTTGAAAAGGTGTTTTTGAAGTCTGTGAGCTCCCTCTGGGGAAGCAGCTGCTTTTGGCCAAATGGGTATTCACAAAAAAAAGCAGCTAGACAAGATTTTCTATAAGGCAAGGTACATAGCAAAGGGCTTTGTGCAGGTAGAAGGGAAATAATTCAAGGAGAACTTTGCGCCAACGGCAACTTTCAGCTCCATGAGGTTGCTTTTGACAATTGCAGCTGCGTAAAATTGGCTGGTTTTTAGTTTTGATGTAGTTGCCGCTTACCTCAACTCAGACACAGACGGCAAGGTCTGGGTGGCCCCGCCGGAGGGTCTTCCTGTTGGTCCCGGGGAAGCCTGCCTGCTCAAGAAATCCCTCTACGGGACAAGGCAGGCCGCAAGATGCTGGTGAAAGCATTTCAGTGGGGTCCTTTCAAAGATAGGGTACGTACCAAGCACTTAAAACTTCTGTGTTTATACCTTCCACAATCCCAAAGAGCGCAGTTTCATATGGATGCATGTTGACAACAGCATCATCACTGGTTCCTCTGGGCCAACGCTGAGGCAGGTAGAAGCGGAACTGAAGGGGGCGCTCAAAATCAAATGGTTGGAAGGTTTGTCAAGTATAATTGGGGTGGCAGTTACAAGGGATCCGGGGGATTTTATCCTATCACAACCATTGCTGATTGACAGCATCATTCAGCGGCATTGGGGTCAACATCAGGTGAGTATTCCCCTACCCAAGGGTTTCAATCCAGGCACTGTAGTTGCATCTGGCCAGTCCACCGGGGGCAGTGCCTATCTCTCTCTTGTGAGCTTGATAGGTTACCTTGCGGTGGGAACATGCCCGTATATAGCTTACGCCCTCAATTTCCTGGCACAATTCTTGGCCAACGCCTCAGATGAACACTGGCGGGGACTTCAACACCTGGTTGCGTACCTTGCCTGCACAAAGGAGATGCATCTCCGCCTCTACCCTGATTGTAGAAAGGGTCTGGAGACTTTTAGCAATGCAGGATGGGGAGGCGAGTTTTCTTGTTCCATCTATGGAGTCTTAATTAATTTCCATGGCTGCCCCGTGTACTGGCAGTCACGGAGGTTAACCATGGTTGCTGCTTCAACCTGCCAGGCATATTTCATGGCTATGGGTGTTGCCACCCGCCATACCCTGTGGCTCTGGCATTTGCTCCAAGAAATTTCGCTAAAAGAACTGGTAGGTAAAATGTACTGCAACAACAAGGCCGCAACTCTTATTGCCAACAACAATAGCACAAACAAGCGGACACGTCATGTTGAGGGTGAGTTCTACCTGACCAACCAAGCCATGCAGCATGGCTGGTTGAGTGTGGGTTAGTGCCTGACCTCAGAGCAGCTAGCTGAAATTCTGACAAAGCCTTTGAAACGTGTGTCTCATTGCCGTTTGATGGCCAAACTCATGGGAAATTCTGCTGCTTTTATGGCAGTTGGGGAAGGGCCAAGGCCAACCATGGCGGCTGGATACTTGTTGGAAGGGGGGGGTGTAGTGGCCAATTCCATTTCACCATCTGTAGTCACACAACCCTACTGCGGCCCAGCCACCTATGTACATAGCATAAGAACTGAGTCCAACTTTCACAAAATAAATACAATCATCTGTTCTCCCTCTTTTTAGTTGTTACAAAAGTTGCCCCCCCCCCCACATTCTTGTCTCAGTGGACTGAGCCCTAAACAAGTAGTCATTCACTCTAGTCCTTTAAATACCACAATTAAAGATATCCCTGCCCTGGCTTTGGTACAGAAGGCAAATGAAACCCTTGCAGATATCAATGCCAAGATGGATTAAGAATTGGTAACTGTCCAGGGAGTTAACTATCTCCCCTCTGGTGATGTATCTTTTTATTCTCAGAATCATCAACTTCAGAAATGGCTGATGGACAACAAAAATACTTGGTTTAGGAAGTTCAACCCAGACTTCGAGGCTTCCCCAAGTACCTTCTCCATTATGGTACATGGCATCTTCAAATCTTTTGACATCACCAGAAAATTCAGCATTGACCGGCTGGCATTGGAGAAAAATTTTGAGGCATCTGAACTGGCTTGAGCCCGTTGGATGGGCTCCAACTCACCTTCAGGAAAGAAAGCCAGCACAATAATCCTCTCATTCTTAAACAAGGATCTAGCTCTGCAGATTGAATGCTCTGGTATCTTCAACAATTTTGAATTTCACTGCACGGACAAATTCAAACCTTGCACCCCTCAGTGCTACCAATGTTTACAAATAAGACACTTTGGAAGATTGTATTTTGAATCCCCAAAAGGCGCAAAGTGCAGAGGAAAGCACCCTAATAATGAATGCCCTGATGGGCCAGGTAACATTTCTACCTGATTCTTATGCACAGAAGGATCAAAGTCAAGGATCCTGGGTATATCTGACGTATCTCACACCCCATTTAATATAGCCGGCCCCTTTAAGCAAGGATGGTTCAACAAATGCTCCCTCCCCCAGTCAGGTTAGGAAAACCATCCAAATCACTCTCTCTGTCCCCCCACTCCCCTGTTTTTCCTCCCTCCCATTTGGGCCCTCCCCCCTCACTTTCAAGCCTGGCCTGGCACCGCTTCCCCCATCCCTCCCCACTCTCAATTTTTCAACTTAACTTCCATGTTTCAAAAGTGGTAACCCTTGGCATCTTAAACAAGGGAACTCTGGCTGATGTACTAGTCTTGCAGGAACCCTGGGTCAATCCATACAACCTCTCACCCCCAGCTCAATCCACCTGGTGTGGTTTCTCCTCATTTGAGCACTCCCCAAGCATATGGTCCAACAGGCACAAGGCAGTTATTTACGTGAAGAAGTCAATTATGTCATTCTTGGTTTACCCACTCCCAGGGGGCTCCCAGTGCCTTGTTGTGGTGGAGTTGGTTCTTGCCGGGCTTGCCCTCTGGATTGTAAATGTTTATAACCCACCCCCCTCCTTTTCCTCTGTACCACTAGTTGCTGCCTTGCTGAAGGACCATGCCAGTTGCTCTGTCCCCACCTTCTTCTTCCTTGAATCTAATCTCCATCACCCCCATTTGAATCCAATTGACTTCAGGAAAAAGTAACCGGAAGCAGCGTCCCTGCTGGCTACTTTCTCAACTAACAGTTTTTGAATGGCTTTCCCCAGAAATTCCCCCATATACTTCTTGCAAACGGGAAATGGCTTTACCCTAGACCATATCTGGGCCGACTACCTAGGTTTCAAATTGATTGTGAGCTGCACCATATTGGAAGATAATTGTGGGTCTGACCACCAGCCGCTCAAACTGATCCTGAATGTTTCTCTCCCCCCCCTCTTTCTGCTGGAGTACTCCGGTGTGGAAGGACATCCCACAGGAGAAAGTAGGTTGCGCATGCCTCAATCTGAAAAGTTTTACTGATGATTGCTCATGAAACATCAATCAACGTGTGGAGGCTTTAACCAACGCCTTATTTACGGACCAGTAGTCTCTTGGGCGGAAAGTAAAGTGTTTTAGAAACAGAAGGAAGAGCTTGTGGTGTGCATCCACCCTGGGCCCTGTGTTCAAGGTGCAAAACTGTGCTAGGAGGTGGTTCCTCCTGGTCAAGACGGATGAAGCCAGGGGAATTTACAAGGAATGGAACAACTACTTCCTTTTGCTAGTCCGTGCTCTCAAGATGAAGGAATGGAAGTCTCTCTTAGAAGCTGCAACCACACACAATGGGTACAAGATATGGAATATCTCATAAAACAAGGCTGGAGCGGACATATTACCTCTTAGACAGGCGGATGGCACCCTAACAAACCTCAAGAAAATTCAAGCCAAACTTTTGTTTTGTGGAACATTGACTCCCCTTACGCTTTTTGACACATCTGACATTCCTCCCCCTGAGATATCCCGCAGTTTTTCTTATCCCTTGGTCTGCACAGCGGAAATCTCCTTGGTACTGAACAAAGTTTGCTCAAAAAAAGCGAGTGGGGTGGATGGTATTGCTAAAAAATGCTTAAGATTTCCTCCCCCTCACTAGCCCCTTTGCTGACCCCAATTTTTGAAAACATTATTTGACTAGGCTCCTTCCCAGACCCATGGAAGAAAGCAGTCACTGTCATAATACGCAAGGCTGGCAAGAAGGATTACACCTGTCTGGAAGCCTACCGCCCAATTTCCCTTCTGAGAACGGTTGGTAAGGTTCTGGAGCTCATGATTGCGCAAAAACTCACCCAGTTGGCCAAAACCCATAATGTTCTGGCTGAGGGTCACTTAGGTGGCAGAAAGGGATTGGGCAAAGAGGATGCCCTCTTCCTCTTAGATAGGTGGACCCGGTCCAAATGGGCCAAACATAAAGTAGTGGTGGCTCTCTTTCTGGATGTAAAATCCACATATCCCTCCATCCAGCCTTTGAAGCTTATTCACAGCTTGAAAAGACTGAAGTGTCAGGCTTAACTTGTTCTGCTGATCTCATCTTTTCTGGGAAATCAAACTACAACCATAAAACTGGAAGACTACGTCTCCCCAGAGTTTGACATTCCAATTGGCCTCCAACAAGGCTCTCCACTCTCAGTCATCCTATATGTTTTTTACAATAATGGCTTACTTAACCCTGACTGCTCTCCTTCTAGTGACAAGATCTCTATAGGCTACATTGGTGACGTTGTGGTGCCCCATCCTGGACACCCTGGCCGCCTTAAGACCTCAATCCATAAACTGTTGCGCAAACGTACCGCCCGGCTGAACAACTTATCCTCAGGCTCATCCAAACCATTCTTTACCCGCGCGCGCGCCGCGCCGCGCGCGCTGCGCTTTCATTATCCGCGTCGCGCGTCCTTTATCCGTGTTGCTTGTTGTCTCCGCCGTTGTCATAGCACGTCCTCATCTTTGTCGTTGCGTGTCTTCATCTTTGTCGTTGCGCCTCCCAATCTCCTCATTGCTACCGTCGCGCGGCGCTCATCCATGATTTACTGAATCCATCCCGACCGCACCCGCAAGCATTTGGCAAATCCTTGGATCCGTCAAACCTCCCATCGCACTTGATCTATCAGTTGTGGATCTCAAGGCCGTCAGGATTTACTCAACTTTCTCAAACCAATCTCCTATCCGCCCATCCGCGCTCTCATGGACTTCATCCAACACCTTTCCTGGGACTCTCCCACCCGCTTCCGCCTTTGGACAAGGGGTGGGTGACTCTGGTATTGTTACGCGCGCCCATCCACAGACCGACGCGAGTGACCACATGGTTGCCTTCCCTTTTCCGCTCTATTTGTAGAATCCGTTGTATATAGTCTAACAGGGCCTCCTGCCCATATAAGGAGGGGCTCTCCCCTGCCTTTTTGCCCAGAATCCCAGCATGAGAGCATCAGAGAATCCCATCATTCTATGAGACCATCATCATAAGCAATTTATCCGTGGGCATCCTTCCCCACTTATCTGAGCAAATTATCTGGGTATATCTATGATTGCCCCTTGATCCTTTGAGCCTCCATACTCAAACTCAGTCCTTTGTGACCTTGATCCTTATCACCAACCAATAGCCTTGCTGTTTGAAGAAGAATTCCTGTCTGCCTGAATTCTTGAGTGTGTTATACCACTCTGATCCCTTTTTCCGACCATACTGGTCTTGATCTCTCCTTGATCATCTTTCTGGAGCCAATCACGTTTGATTGAAGAGGTTTTATTAAGCTTAAGACCTGGAGTGTTATACCTCCCTTCTTCTTTGAGGTTGAATTTTGCCACGCTATTCTTGAGTTCCTTGAGAAGTGTTGGGATATTCTTGCTCAAATTCGTTATTGATTTGCTTCTAGAGCTTCATAAACAAATTGCTTTTGTTTTGTTCAGCCTCCCACAGTTATCTGGTACCCTTCAAGCGCTTGATTGCAGAGAGTTGGGCAGGTTCATTGAGAACCTGGAGGTTGGTTGGGATTGAGTTGATCTTTCCTAATCAGCTGCTGACAACCAGAGTTATTAGCTTGTGGGCGTTGTTACTTACAACTGCCTTGTTCTATTGAACTCTGAACAAACCTTGACTTATTTGTTCAAGTCTTTCCCTGCACCATCTTGTCTCAGATAGTGTTGTTTCCATTGCTACCGACAACTCTTATCCTCTTCTCTTAGTTTGATTTCTCATCCATAAGGTTCTGGACCTTGATTCCGGTTACATTTAAATATTATTGTAACTCCTAGGAGGGCAGCCTAAACAGCACCTTTCCCCTCCACAGAACTGCCATGGCTTAGCACCGTTTGGAGTCTTACATTTGGTCCCCCGGGCCGGGATCGAACCAGCAACCTTGGGATTTACAGTCCCAACTTGAAGAATCAACTCCGAAATCCTATCCAATTTCTCTTTCTTTTTCTGTTTGTTCTTTTTTTCCCGATCCGTGGAGGCAGCTTGGTCTAGAAGTAAGTCCTCCCAATTTGTGCACCGCTTGGGCAAGATACTTGTTGTTTTTGGCGAAACCCTACTCTTGCCACACTCGTGAGCCACTTTGGAAATCTGCTCTTTGGATCCCCTAGGAACTCTGTTATTTGATATGGCATCTCCCGCTACTTCAACCACCTCTGTTTGACCTAAGATGGTAAAGATCAAACCCCAGAACAAGAACTTAGGCTTCAACGGTACAAATGTTGAGCGATTCTTGGACTCCTACGAAATGGCTGCTGAAGTGGATGGAGCTAGTGAATTCAATATGGCTTATCAGTTGCGGTTCTTTATCTCCTCTGATGAAGTTATGGAGGTAATTGAGTCTTTCGAGGGATTTGAATCCCACAACTGGACGCTTCTCAGGGAGGCTATGTTGGCATACTGGGGTAAAATAGATGTGGCTAGGTTTACTCTGCAGGATTTGGATGCTCTGGTTTCTCAGTGGATCTCCAATGGTGGTATTTCTTCAGCCTCTGACTATCAGATTTTTAGAAAGTCTTGGGATCCCATTCAAAACTATCTTATCCGAAACAATCACATTGACACAGTGGACAAAATTCAAGCAAAGTTCTTCCAATCTTTTTTGTCGGCTGTGCAGGAAAGGATTAAAGAAGAACTGGTCAAATCTGGATCCATGATTACTACCAGGGATAATTGATTCAAGCTCCCTGTTTTTCTTACCCTTAGGAGTACTGTGGATAAAGTCATGAAAGGTCAAACTGCTCTTACCTTTGAAAAGCCTAGAACTACTGAACCAGTCCATGCTCCTTCTTTTAAAGAGTCAAACAATATTATGATTAAAATGGAGGCAGATTGTAGGCCTAAAGCAGATCCTAATTCCAATCGGGAACCTACTACTATAGATGAAATCACCAAGTTACTTAGGGCCTTTGAGAACAAAATAGATCAAAAGATTTCCTCGCTATCTACGCCTAAAGCTCCTTCTTCTGTTCCCAAATCAACTCTGGTCTGTTACTACTGTCATAGGGAAGGCCATGGAACCGGACGATGTCAAGAACTTCAGAAGGACTTAAAGGAAAAGTTGGTAGAGCAGAGGGGAAACAATTACTTCCTCCCTAATGGTGCCCTAATCCCTTTTGACTCGTCTCGTCCTATCCGACATGTGGTGGCCTCTTACCAGCCATCACCCCCTGTGAAAGCATCTCTTGCTTCCTTTGAATTTCAATCATCCTGTGGTACCCTCCAACCTTGGTATCCTCCAGCTATTTCTTCCTCTAGTCTGGCTGGGACTACTTATCAATCTGATCCAGCCAGGAAACGACATGAGGAACCTAAACCTCACAAGGCTCGTTCCTTGCCAACTTCAATCCTTCAAAAACCCGTTAAAAGTCAATCATCACTTGAGCCTCCTTCCTCTGATGTAGGAGACATGGAGGTGGAAAAGGAACCACTCATGGAAAGGTTCCCAGATCGCCCTGATCCTTCTCCCTCACCTCAACCTTCTAATCCTATCTTAGATTCTGCGTCACCTGAACTTCCTCCCCCCACCCAGCCCAAAGTTTGATTTGAAAGGGGCATCTCCAAGGATCACCCCAATGCTGTGGAGGGAGTATTAAAGAAAATTTCTGATCTCAAAATTCCTGATCTATCTGTGGCTGAACTCCTATCAATCTCTCCATCTGTTGCTGAAGGAATGAAGAAATGGGTCTCTTGTCAACGTGTGGAAATTGGCCCTGAAGAACTCAAAGTCTCCTCTGGCACTTTAATGGAGGACTCTGGTGGAACCAGTCCTTCTATAGAATCCAATCTTTATTCCTGTCCCCTTGGGTTTCTTCCTTGTTATCTTGGTGACTCAGCTAAAACTGTTTCTCCTCTTGTGGATTCTGGATCTCAGCTTAACTTAATCTCGGATGCTATGGCCTGCAAGCTCAAACTTAGTCCTAGGGTCAGCTTCAACTCTGCAGTATATGGGATAGGAAATCAAGCTTGTGAACTGGTTGGTATTGCTGAAGATGTACCGGTCGGGATTGGTCGAAATATTGTTGGAACCTGCCACTTTTGGATCACTTGTTTGGACAGTCCTATGATCTTGGGACGACCCTTCTTAATGGACTTTGGGGATCAGAGTGGTATAACACACCCAAGAATTCGGACAGGAATTCTTCTTCAACCAGCAAGGCTATTGGTTGGTGATAAGGATCAAGGTCACAAGGGACAGAGTTTGAGTATGGAGGCTCAAAGGATCAAGGGGCAATCATGGATATACCCCGGATAAATTGCTCAGATAAGTGGGAAGGATGCCCACGGATAAGTTTGATTGTGATGATGGTCTCATTGGATGGGATGCTTGGATGCTTGGAGGCTGGGCCAAAAGGCAGGGGAGAGCCCCTCCTTTTATAGACATGAGGCCCTGTATACTATGTACAAGTGATACTACAAATAGGTGCGGGAAAATGAAAACATAATAAAAAAAAAAAAAAAAAAAACATGAGAGGAAAAAAAGAAATGTCGCCCGCGTCAAGAATGACCGCGGGCAACCAGATGGACACCCGCGACAGCGGTCGCAGGTGTCAACAACGGCTGTCGTCGCCCGATCGGCGGCAACAGCGGGGTGAAGGTTCCGACGGCCGCGAGCGGTCGCTCGTGGTCGTCGGTTTGATCAGATGATGGGCAAGGAGGGCTCGGGTGGATCGGTTGTGGAAGAGGGAGGATAGGAGCGTCATGCTGACAATTGGGATCATTGACTTGGCTCAAGTTGGATGAAAGGGCTATGTTATCATTGTTCGGAGGGCGAGCTTTGAGGGGAGTGGCTTGAATTGAGGTAGTGGAATTGCACTTGTTCATAGGCCAAAGATGCTGTTGGGGCAGCCGAATTGCTTCGAGGGACAGCTGGTGCAGAAAAAGGCTCGTTGAAACTTATCAAAGGAATCAATGAGGATGAACTGGTAGGCCATCCACATCCAGATGAAAAGCTGCTACCGCTTGAAGGCGCGAAGCTGAGTGCGGAGTGAGGAAATTTGATTGGCTGAGGCAATAGACGAGGATGATGACAAGGATGATGATGAAGGAGGGAGTTGGACAGCCAGTGACCACCAGGAAGGATGGGTTGCTTGATGTGGACGTAATGCTCCAGGTTGAAAACCAACAGTGGGAATATCTTTTCAGCAATATTATACTGCTTGGCGAGAAAGACGGCACGATCAAAAGTGATCCAAACTCCCTTGAGGTGCATGGTGCCATGCTTAACATCCTTGCAAATTTTTTCGTTCTTCAAGATGCCATCTTGCTTCCCGCGGCTTATTCCGGCCAGATTGAGGAGCTTGGTACCGTTAACAAGGCCAGAACCCTTGACTCTTCCAACTGTGATACCCTTGTGGGCCACTTGAAAGTAGAAAGTATTCTCTTCGTCCCACTTCTTGACTTCAACATTGGCGGCAGCTGCAGCGAGCACATGGGGATTGAGGGAGGCGGTGGGGTTTTCTGGAAGCTTGGTGGTGGATGATGGGGTTGGGCATGAGGATGTTAGCTTGAGGGAAGGAGAAGGGAGAAGGGAGTGAAGGTACCCATAGAGGTACAACCGAAAAAAATATTTTTTTTTTTTTTCCATGGTGTCCCGGATTGGTCACCACAGTGGCAGGGAATCACACACAGATACCTCCCTGCATACCTCCCTGCGGTGTTGACGCAGCAGTTTGGGGAGGCAAAAACGGCTGCGCAAACCTTGTTTTTATGGTTTGCCTCCCAACTTTTACCTCCTGCGGTAAGGATTCCCTAAGGGTGTGTTTGGCAACCTTGAGGCCTTGTCACTCTAACTCAAGGCCATGGGAGGATTTGTAAGGGTACGCTTGGCTGCCCAGTGGTCAGACTACTTTGGCCGGTAAACAAGTCAAGTGGACCAGCAAACCCTGTCCAGTTGTCAAATGAGGAAGGACACATAACAACTAATAAAGACCCCTGTTCAATTAATTCAAGGCCAGTCATCAACAGGATAAGGCCTCTCAACAAGGGATTGAAATCCCCTTGACATTTGCTCAAGTGTAATTGACAAGGGTAGGAAGTTCCCAGGACAAGTCAAGCAGCCACTGTGGTTTTGGACCAAAAAAATAAATAAATAAATAAAAACATTTGATGTAGCTGTTTGTATTAGTTTAAATGAACTGTGATTTATTACAATTACAACAAAAAAACATAAATTTATTGGGTAGATACTGTGTGGTAGTTGAAATATTGATATTTTGGCAGACCATGTGGCCAATCCTGTTGAAAACTGACCTTCCCACCCTGGTCAACAGGCATGATTTAATCTTTCAATAAAACAAGGACTTCCTTCAAGAAAACAAGGCTGTAAAAACCCATTAAAAAAGTCTGCTGTACTTTATTCACAATATTTTTTGCAGACTTTTTTACAAGGAATTACTCCTGTATACTGCTGCAGGAGTTTGTTTATTTCTACATGCAGTGTCTTGCATACAACTTTTCCTGGTAAAAAATTCCACAAAACAAGTGGATTGAGTCTGGAAGACTTTTCTATTGGGTTCTGCAGCCTTTTTTGCTTGAAGGTAGTCCTTGTTCTGTTTAAAAATCAAATCATACCTGTTGACAAGGGTGGGAAGGTCAGTGTTCAACAGGATTGGCCACAAGGTCTGCCATCCTATCATTCTTTCATCTAACACACAATATCTTCCCAAGAAATTGATTTATTTTTTTTTTCATTGTAATAAATCACAGTTTATTTAAACTAATAAAAACAGCTACAACCATCAAGGTTTTTTTTTTGTTGTTGGTCAAAAACCACAGTGGCTGCTTGACTTGTCCTGTGGACTTCCTACCCTTGTTGAGAGGGCTTGAGAAATGGTCATGGGGACTTCAATCCCTTGTTGAGAGGCCTTATCCTGCTGATTACTGGCTTTGAATTAGTTGAACAGGGTTCTTGATTAGTTTTTATGTGCCCATCCTCACTTGACAACTGCAAAGGGTTTTCTGGTCCACTGGACTTTTTTACCAGGAAAAGTGGTATATACTTCTGTATACTGCTGCAGGAGTTTGGGTGGTGGATGAGTTGTAATGTATGTGATATGTATTTGAATGCTTCCAGAGTATGTACATTTCTTTCACTGATCTGTGACACTTTATTGGGGTATGGGTAGGCCAGGGTTGATTTGAGCTGCATCTTCCAATCCATGAGAGATAGAGGGGTACTTTGGCTGCGTGACTATGGGTTATTTTTGGTGTAGAATCCATTTGGGGGGTTATTTGAAGTTTTGGAGCTGTCATTATACTAGCAAAGTGAGTCTGATGGCTGTAGGCAGGCTTTGGCCTACCAAACAGCTTCCTGGGTTTTTGGCTGGGTTGGAACATTGTCATCCATCTTTTCCCCAAAATGTTTCCCATCCAACCAGACACCCTTGACTCCTCTGAGACTTGTGGAGGCTCCCAAGAGAATGTTGGGAATTTGTAGCTGTCAGAGGTCATTTCCTCCTTCTTTATGGCTGCCACTGCAGCTTATAACTTATCTTTTGGTGAGGGTAGCTCCAGAAGGTCAGATACCTGTTCTCCCAAGGGTAGAAACCAATCCCTTCCTTCCACCTGTAAATTTTTTGCTGTAAAATCTTTGTTCAAGGCCCTAAAACTAAAATTATTATGTCTGGATTCCCTAAAATAGTAGTATCAAACAGTTTGGAAAGAATCACCTCTGAAATGTTCTGGAGCTTCTTCTGGCTCCTCTGCAGCTTTCTGAAGGAATCAGAGTTCCTTAAACATCTTCATGACCTCTGTAGTTTCATTTTACATGAACAGGGGCAAGACTTGTCTTACCAGAGTCTCCTCCTGTGCCATTGTTGTCTTGGGATTGCCTTTTTTAATTAAGCCTGATAACTCCAGCTCACCTATTGTGGCAAACCAGATCATTTTCATTTCTGGCAGGAGTAAAACCCCTCTGTACCACAATCCTTGGATCAGTTTGATGTGGTAGATCTTTTGCTGGAAACTGCTCCTTAATTCCACACTTAGCACCCCCAAAAAAGGTCCTCTTGATGGAGCCAGTGTGCTCTGCCACAATACCATTTCTAGAGAGATATTTAATAATTTGATTAAAGGAAAAACAGTAGACTAAAAATTCCTTGAGGAAAACCTTCCCACTTCTGCCATTTTGACTGCCAGCTGTCCCAAGTCCACCTCAATGAAATTCTGCTCCCTTGTTCCCCATTTCTCCACCATTTCTTCCCCAAACTTTGCCCAGTCCCACTCCTTTTATCCCTCCATTTCTGCAAGGTCTGACCTTTTTAGGCCAAAAAATTAACTATATCCATCAGACTCACTTTTATAGTAAAAGGAAAGCTTCAAAACTCAAATTAACCTCAAAAATGGATTCTACACCAAACATAACTCATATTCACTCAGACAAAGGACCCCTCTATCTCTCATGGATCAGAAGATAAAGCTCAAATCAACCCTTACCTACCCACATCCCAATAAGGTGTCAAAGGTCAGTGAAAGACATTGAAACACTCTGGAAGCCCTCAAATACATACTGCATACAGAAGTAATATATGCAAGGCATTGTGTGCATAACCAAAAAAACTCCTGCAGAAGTATAAAGAATTAATATAGGACAGACAATTCATAAAGCACCAAAAAAACCCCTTCAGCAGCATGCAGAAGTAATATATGGATGACACTGCATGCAGAACAAACTCCTGCAGAATTTTACAGAATTAATCTATGCAAGAAACTACATGAAGAATGAAACAAACTCCTGAAGCAGTATAAATAATTAATATATGCAGGACACTGCATGCAGAACCAAACAAATGACCAAAAACCACACCAGAGGCAGTGAAAAAAATTTCACCACCCATAAAAGATTTTGTGACAGGTGGTACACCCCCTGATGCCTATAAATAGAAGGCCTCCCTCCAGCAATCTTTCTTGTATCCCCCTATGCACCCAGCCAGGGGTTTTCACCCCTTATAAAGTATATTAGACCCTTATGAGGAATATTCAACCCTTATAAAGGATACCAACCCTTATAATCAACAATGATTAACCCTTATATCAATCATCAAAATCCATCAGCAAAAAAATCAACAATTACCACATACCTTGATATAATCATGATCATCCATCATTCATTATTATCATCCATCATGATCATCCATTATCCATCATCATCATCCATCATCATCATCTATCATCATCATCCGTCATCATCATCAATCATCACCTGCCATCATCATCATCACCTATCTTGACCATCATCATCATTCATCCATACTATCATCAATAACCATCAGTTATCAAGTATAGGCTCAAATATTTTTAACTTATCAATCATCTACTGTAACATCAAAGGAGTATCCATCAGTAACCAATAAAGCAGAATAAAAATATACAAAGGATAAGACAGGATAAAATATTTTTCTTTACTCAGCTTCTGTTGTCCAAGTCACCAATCTGTTCCAACACAAATTCCTGAACAAGCTTAACCATATTGATCCTAGGTCTGATAGAGACTACTATATTAGAAACTGTATCTGATATTCAGACACAAATCTCTTCTCTTTTGTTGTTTTAGGACTTACCATAGTACCCAGAGGGGCAGGCAATTCAAAAATGTTAAAATACAGATGCCCTTATGCGTGTGCTATTTATGAGTGTAATCCAAATGGGATGCACACGTGGGCCTCAGCAGCCCATTGGACACACACAATGACCATATGTGCCTGTTTGAATGTCACGGATTTGGGGAAACTGGCCTCAAAACGCGTGAAACAGGCCTATTTGTACATGGGCCCTAATGGGCCGGGTGGGGTATATGGGAAAATACAGCCAGATGGGCTTGTATGGGCATAATTGGGCCCAACGTTTATTTTGGACATACTTGGCCAGACAGGCTGGCCCTCCAAAGTATGTTAAACTCACTTTTTGGGCTTGTGGCGGCCCATTGGGGCCGCCGTCCGTGTTGCAGCCCATTTGGGGCTGCCTCCCATGTTGCGGCCTGCTTGGGGCCACTTTTTTTGCTTTTGGCCCGTTTATGGGGCCTGAAAGCCCGTGCGGGGCCGTCATAGGGGGAAGAGGGACTCAAAGTGGAGTCCCCCCACCCCAGTCATGGCTGATTGCTGCTGCGGCCGGGGTGGTGGCCGGCTTTTGGAGCTGCGGAGCTGGGCCCAATGGCCCCAGATCCCCCCCCTCCCCTCACTTGCCATTGCGAGGGGGAGGAGGAGGGCTGGCTGGGTTGAACCAGCCAGCAACCAGTTGCAAAAGGCAACCGGTCAGGGTGGGGGGGACCTCATCACCCCCCCCACCAAATTTGATGGCTTGGCCGGTTGCAGCAAGGCAACCCCTGGTGGGGGGGAATTGACCACCCCTCCACCATCAAAGGGGGGCACTCTCTCCCCCCCCCCCCCCTTTACCAAGGGGGAGGAGCGACGGGCTGGAGGGGATTTGACCACCCCCCAGCCCACCTACCTTGACAACACCCTGGGGGTATCAACCTCCAGGGCCCCTGGTAGGGGGATTTGACTGCCCCCTCCAGGGATTTGAGAGAAAGAGGGGGGGCGTCATGTCCGCCGGTTACACCCCCCCATGTGTGTCTGAGACCGGACCCAGGTATGTCCTGGGTCCCACCTGGCCATTTGTATGGTCAGGGGCTGGTTGCATGAGGCAACAAGACAGCATGTGAGGTAACAGGGACAATTTTAACAGATGAATGGCCAGGGGTTTGAACAGCTAAGGGGCTGTTTCAGCCCCATTACAGTGGAAACACCAGAAATGACCAGAATAGGCTGGTTTTAAGGGTACAGGGACTGATGCCATGCGGGCTGATGTAGCCCAAACCAAGTAAAAAGGCCTGTAGAGCCTGCAAAGCTCTTTCTGGGCGGAAAATTTTCCTTTTGGCTTGTTGTATCATGGGCTCACAAGAGGCCAATCTTTTGCACTTAAGGAGCTCTTCTCCCTGCTGTTTTCCATCATCCATTCAACATCCAATTGAATTCATCAACAATATTATCTGATTAATTGCCCCATTGTGAGAGCCCATTAGGAATTCTTGACACAAGGTGCCCAGCATTTCTTTTGCTTTAAATACTACTCATTTTCCTAAGCTGATTGCTGGCCATAATTATAACACATTATCAGTACCAACAACATCATTACTTCCAAGCCATCTAGACCCTTGTACCTCACTCTGGAGAACCTCAAAGACCTCAAGTTTTCCAAGGAGATGTCCTATATACCTGATGTTAGCTCCACCAAGAGAGTTCTGAACATTCAGAATTATAATGCTTGGGATGTCCTTATGGATAGTGAGCTGGACAACATCTTTTGTGGGGAGATAATGGATGCAGATGACACTTTGATCAGTTCAGAAGTGGAGAGAAAGTCTTATCATCTCATCCTTAGGCATCTTGATGAGAATCATGTGACATGGGTTGCTGATACTCTTAGGGAATATGAGAGAAGGAGGGGCAGCATCCTTTAGAAGTTGCTTAAGTCCAAATATGCTGGTGATTCTGTTCACCAGAAGATTGTAGCCTTCAATAAACTATTCAAGTTACAATATTCAAATTTTAAGCAGTTTGTTGCAGAGGCTAGGTCTAGCATAGCCAATTTTGAGTCATCAGGACTTAACATGGATCCTGAGTGTTTGTCACTCTTAATCCTTCAGAAGCTACCAAAGGAGTTTTATTCTTTATTCATAATTATTTCTCAATTGGATCCTCTTCCTGGGGAGGAGGATTTGCTGCAGAGGATCAAAAAGGATGATCTTCAGTTCAAGATGAAGGGGGGATCTGGAACAGCCCTTGGTGGAAAGACTGGAAAATCTTGCAAGAAGGCAAAAAAGGATTTTTCCAAGGTCTTATGCTATAATTTTAAGAATAAGGGGCATTATGCTCAGGATTGCAAGGAGGCCAAGAAGAGGAAGAAGTCCAAAGAGAATGACAAGGAGGTCAACCTCACTACTGAAAACGTTGCAATGGTGGCTTTGATGGTCCAATGGAAATGGTTGTTGGGGAAGAGGGTCCCAACAAGAAGGCCAAAATTGATGAGGATAAAGAAATGGACTTGATTGATTATGAAGTGAGTAATTTCAACCTCAAAGATGAGAACTTATCAGTGACTGATAAAGCTCCTTTCCTATTAGGACAATTGAAGGAGGATGTTCCTGTTTTTATTGATTCTGGTTGTACAGATCACATCTTCTTTGAACCAATTTTTTTTTCAAATCTTAGTGATTATGATGGAGTTAAAAATATTGGTCAGAAAGGCAGAACAATTCAGATTAAGGGAATTGGAAAAGTTATTCTTGCAAATCACTTGGGTTTCAAAATTTCTTTTGAGAAAGTGTTCTATGTACCAGAGTTGCCTTATAACCTTGTGTCTCTTGGAGTGTTGTGGAAAAAAGGTTTCCAGATTTGTTATCTTAAAGAAGATAGGCTTGTTATTGATATGGATGGGAGAACTGTTCTTAGTGGAAAAGTTTGGAATAAGCTTTTGTGTGCAAGCTTGTTCAAATTCTCAGCTCTGAGAACTGTTGCTCACAATAGAAGTGGCCATAAGGTAAAGTACAGCAACTGTGAGAGTTGTACCTTGGGGGCTTAGACTAGAAATGTGTTCTCTAGGAGTAGAGATTGCACTGATGTTCCTAGAGAGGAATTTTCCATTGATTTGGCAGGGCCATTCACACCAGAGTACCTTGGTGGGGCAAGATACTTCATCAATTTAGTTGATACTGCAACTAATTATGTTTGGGTTAAACTAATTCAATCTAAGGATCAGACCACAGAGGAGGTTTTGGTAATCTTCAAAGTCTGGCAACAGAATGGTCTAATGAAGGAGATCAAGAGGGTTATTATAGATGGATGTGGTGAATTTTTGAGTAAAGAGTTTGAGAGGTTATTGAAAGATTATGGTATCATTAATACAGTCACTACTGCAAGTACTCCACAGAATAATGGAATAGTTGAGAGAATGAATATGACATTACTGGAAAAAGTCAGAACTATTATGTCTCAATCTGGTCTACCAAAGTTCTTATGGGCTAAGTTGATGTGTACAGTCTGTCTGTTGCACAACATTGTAAGTGTTAATGGGAAGAGTCCTCATTATCAGTTTTCAAAGTTGTACCCCAAAACATCACACCTAAGAACAATTGGTTGCTTGGTGTATTACAGTGTCCACCATAATGAGATGGTTGGAAAATTAGATCCTAGAGCCAGAACAGGGGCACTTGTAGGCTATGATTTAATAAGTAAATTGTATAGGATCTATTGTCCAGGGACAAGAAAGAATATCTGTAGTAGGGATGTAAAATTTGATGAAAGTACCTTTCCACTCAAAAGTAGTAAAGATGTTTTTGTAAACAAGTAATGGCAAGAAATAAAATTAGCACCTATTTCACCAAAAAAACATAGGAAAGAATGGTAATCTGCAGGAACATTTTCCAAAACAGTTTCTATTTCTTGAGGGGCTTTGTCAATGTCAAACTTGTCCAAGTCAGCTGGATTATTCTTATGGGGAGTAAAAGAAATATTAGAAGAAGTACCCAATTGGATGATATGCAAGGATGAATACCTAGATTCCTCCTCCAGAGGAATATTCAAGGGATCAGTGAATATCCAGGCAAGATGGGAAATTGTTGAACTCAATGGGAAATGGATGGAGTGTTGATGATTCAACAGTTCTGAAGTTAGGGGAAATGCAATGGACTGCAGTGACAAAGGCAGAGCCAAAGGGAAACCTGTTGAAGGTAGGTTGGCCATTTGGAGTTCACAGGAGTGGAATGAATGGTTATCAGTTGGCTGGTGTCTTGGGATGATCAGCCCCATTGTCCAGTTTACTTCAGGGTTCCAGTGGTGAAGGAAGTTGATTCCCAGGATGAGATATTCTGAAAATGGTGAATAAAGAAGGAGAAATTACCATTAAAAGCTAGGAAAAGAAGGAAGGGAGACCACCCAAATTGCCTTGTGGGTAATTTTTCAACTTAATGATATCAGGAACTTTGCATTCCTTTAGCTACAGAAAGAGATATTGGTGTTGGAATAAAAAGAATTCCAAGGAAATTATGTAAAATTCTCAAATATTTGATTTAGAAGCAAGTGCAAAGATTGAGTGGTTTGGTTGGATTAAATTGATTTAAATATATTTTTCAAGAGGGGACACAGTTCATGCAAACATGGGATCTTTACTGGATAAAAACCTCTCTTCAAGGGGCTCTTTTGAACCGTGTATAGACCTTGGGACAATGATAAGCTTCAGAAGTAGTATGTATAATTCCAGAATTGGTAAGGAAGTTGGATAGTTTGGAGTTAATGAATTCACCACGGTTTTTGGAGTGAAGCAATTTGAGCTGGTAACCAAATTGGTTTGAATGAATTTTAACAAATTTGATGATTTCTTGGTCACATCCAATTTGGATTTAATAGGGAGACAATTTTTAAACCAAGTGAATTCATTGTTCATTAGCAAGAATTATTGGTTTCCTGTCTTGGAAATGGGGTTTATTCATCCACATACATTGACATGAAGACAAACAAAGGGTTTTGAGCAGCTGGAGATGTGGTCTTTGAAGGATGACCTGTGGATTTTGCAATAATAAAAAGAGCTTGGGCTCTGGTTAAATTAAAGTTAAAGAGAAATGAATGAAAATGAGCTTATAACGTCAAGCGTGACGGACCTGAGGAAAGGAGGAAAAGGACACTCCAGTTGATTTTGTGATTGAACAGATGATGAATTCCACTTTAGAGCACTGGTGTTTATATAGACTAAATACACTATAGGCTGAAAAGTGGTTGAGTACAAAATGAATAAGGTAAAATTAGCATAAGCAGTTTAAGTGACATGGTAAGTGAAATGCTATGCTTGGACAGTTTGACAATCACTAATGAGAACACAGCCTAGTTATATTTTAGCCATTATTTTAATACTTCAATAACAACAATAATATAAATCAAATCAATGCAATCAATGATACTTTGAACTCCAGTGGAAGTCACATATATATGAGCTCAAATTCTAACACACCCACTTGACTTGCACTGGAGGAAGTTATGGAGCATGTTTGATTCTAATCATGTGTAGAGTTGATAAAATTAACTTGGTTGATTTGTAGGTAGATTGAGTCGTGAGTGATTGAGCAAAGAGTAGCGCCTTGAGGGATTTGGATCCAACTGGCTGCAGGTCTTGCTAATACACAACAGTGTTGATTAATTGATTTGATTGATTGATTGATTGATTGATTGATTGATTGATTGATTGATTGATTGATTGATTGATTGATTGATTGATTGATTGATTGATTGATTGATTGATTGATTGATTGATTGATTGATTGATTGATTGATTGATTGATTGATTGATTGATTGATTGATTGATTGATTGATTGATTGATTGATTGATTGATTGATTGATTGATTGATTGATTGATTGATTGATTGATTGATTGATTGATTGATTGATTGATTGATTGATTGATTGATTGATTGATTGATTGATTGATTGATTGATTGATTGATTGATTGATTGATTGATTGATTGATTGATTGATTGATTGATTGATTGATTGATTGATTGATTGATTGATTGATTGATTGATTGATTGATTGATTGATTGATTGATTGATTGATTGATTGATTGATTGATTGATTGATTGATTGATTGATTGATTGATTGATTGATTGATTGATTGATTGATTGATTGATTGATTGATTGATTGATTGATTGATTGATTGATTGATTGATTGATTGATTGATTGATTGATTGATTGATTGATTGATTGATTGATTGATTGATTGATTGATTGATTGATTGATTGATTGATTGATTGATTGATTGATTGATTGATTGATTGATTGATTGATTGATTGATTGATTGATTGATTGATTGATTGATTGATTGATTGATTGATGATTGATTGATTGATTGATTGATTGATTGATTGATTGATTGATTGATTGATTGATTGATTGATTGATTGATTGATTGATTGATTGATTGATTGATTGATTGATTGATTGATTGATTGATTGATTGATTGATTGATTGATTGATTGATTGATTGATTGATTGATTGATTGATTGATTGATTGATTGATTGATTGATTGATTGATTGATTGATTGATTGATTGATTGATTGATTGATTGATTGATTGATTGATTGATTGATTGATTGATTGATTGATTGATTGATTGATTGATTGATTGATTGATTGATTGATTGATTGATTGATTGATTGATTGATTGATTGATTGATTGATTGATTGATTGATTGATTGATTGATTGATTGATTGATTGATTGATTGATTGATTGATTGATTGATTGATTGATTGATTGATTGATTGATTGATTATGATGATGGTCTTGATGAGGCTTGAGTTTCCTCAATGAGATTCTCATTCTTGACCGACTCCAAGATTTTCTTCTTCTTGATGATCAGATACTCCCTTGCATAATCCTAGGGACAATTGTCCAAACTTTGCAGCATGATCTCCATCTCCATCTTCTGTCGTTTGATGACTGACCGGGAGCGAGCCGTGAGCCTCTTGAGTTCGTTCAATTGCTTGATGGTCTCCTTGGCCGATCGTGTGATCAACTTGAGTTTCTTCTTCAACTCTTGTTTGTCATCAGCTCCCTGATCGACTCGATCACAATTGTGTTCAAGTTTTCGCTTCGAGGGGCTCTGATGGCGGATCGTGGTACTAGCTTGTTCCAGATTCGAGCTGATCGTAGCCGAATCAATGATACAAAAGGTTGGTTGGATGCGCCTGGTGCAATGAACGTGATCGTTGGTAAGTTGAGGACCTTTGAAAGGAGCGAAGTGGGAGCTAAGTTGGAGTGGATGTTGTTGATGATGTTGTACACCAGGAGGAGGATGACGAAGATGATGATGATCATGGGTAGGATTGATGTGATAAGTCGGATCGAATGCAAGTCAGGATCTATCGAGGACTGTAAATCGACGGTCTGGTAGGTTAGATCTTCAGACTTTTTGTGATCCATCAATGATGGTTTTGTATAATGATTATTTTGAAACGATGAACACGTGGAAAGAATCACAAAGAAAGGGTAGGGGAACGTAAAGATTAAGAAGTTGACCATCATCTCATGTTCATTGATCGCCGTTAAAAGAGTCATAATCAATCCAAATGCAAGATGGTACTCCCATCTGCTTTGAGTCCAGCCTTCCTTCAAAACTCAAATGATCGCGCTTAGTCCAGACAAGATCAAAAAAATAAAACGAGTTGCCGATTGAGCAAAACATCAAGCTTAGAGCAAAACCTAAGCGGGTCGGAGGGATGAATAAAAAGCCGTTGGAGATCAAGACATATTCAAGGAAGATCAAGATCTTGGTATGATGATTCTCTCGGATGACGAACGATCCAAGGTTTTTGGGATTGATGATTTGATTGTTGAAGATAACTCTTAAATCAATTCTTCTTCCGTCACGCCTACCAAAGTATGGATGATAATGATCTTGAAAGTGTCCTTGATGATTAGGTTTCAATAACTGTTCACTGATTGAACCACTCCATACAATTGTTATGAGCGTCAGGGGGATCAACCATAGTACATTGACTAAAACGCTGGTCGTCGTGGTACAGTGGTGGTGGTTGGTATAAGATTCAAAGCCGAAGATGCTAGCGATTAGAATGAATTGAAGGATCAAGTTTTGAAGGATTGAAGACCTTAAATCAGTTCTTATCCTTAAACAGTTGTAGATTGCTTTAAATCTCAAAGAGTCCAGTAAGCCAATGGTAAATACGCTGATGCTAGATCTGAGACTGAGAGGATAAGGTCTTGATGGAGGAAGGGGATGAGCATGATGGGTGGCTGAAAGCTTGAAAGGCACGTTTGACATGGTCTGCAGGCACAGGTAGTTGCTCTTGATCTTGAGCCTTGAATCAATCAATTGAAACTCATCAAATGCTTCCTTAGCGGCTGATGCTAGACTTCTAGAGTTTGAACAGGTCCTCGACTGGCTTGTTGTCATTCTTCTGACCGGTTTGAATCCCGATCTCGGTCCTCTGATTGATTATGGCGTTGAGTTGAATGGATGGGATGAGCTTGATAGTCAATGACAAGGCTCATCCTAATCTCCCCCCCTCGCCAAGAGAGTCAAAGATTGGCTTTCAGGATGAGACTCTTGAAGGCGGACAGTTTTGAATGAAGTATAGTTGGCTCAGGTTGAGGAAAGGCTTTTAACCGTGTAAAAATAAAAAGAGCTTGGGCTCTGGTTAAATTAAAGTTAAAGAGAAATGAATGAAAAGGAGCTTATAACGTCAAGCGTGACGGACCTGAGGAAAGGAGGAAAAGGACACTCCAGTTGATGTTGTGATTGAACAGATGATGAATTCCACTTGAGAGCACTGGTGTTTATATAGACTAAATACACTATAGGCTGAAAAGTGGTTGAGTACAAAATGAATAAGGTAAAATTAGCATAAGCAGTTTAAGTGACATGGTAAGTGAAATGCTATGCTTGGACAGTCTGACAATCACTACTGAGAACACAGCCTAGTTACATTTTAGCCATTATTTTAATACTTCAATAACAACAATAATATAAATCAAATCAATGCAATCAATGATACTTTGAACTCCAGTGGAAGTCACATATATATGAGCTCAAATTCTAACAGATTTTTCCCAAGACACACAATTTGCACAAAAGCTCTTTCCATCTCAATTTAGGGAATTCTCTTGAGAGGACCTTGGTCTGATCAACATGAGTGTTTCAAAATTGTTTGTGAATAGTTGTGAGGGTAATGAAAGCATGAGATGATTTGGACTGAGGAAGAGCAAAGTCCCCAACAACCAGGAGATTGTCTTCAATGGAGCCAGTTAGAATTTTGTTGTGTTTAAAGTTCACAACAAATTTGTGGGAACTGGATAGATGGAGCAACCAGCCCTTATTCAACAGCTGCCCTAAAGAAACCAGATTGACTGCTATTTTGGTTACAAATAGGAATTGCTGAGGAACATGTGGTTCCAGAAGATGAAGAGTTGACAGATGTGCCACCATAGGGTTTAGTACCCGCTTCAGGGGAGTCTTTTAACTCAGAACCTGATGAGCCTCCACCTCCAGTTAGAAGGAGTGGAAGGTTTAGAGTGCCAGTTGATAGGTACCTTTAATGGAAGTCCCAATATGCTGCCACAGGATATGAGGAAGATACATTCCAGGAACAGTGTATTCTCAATGAAGTCCTGGAGTTGAGTTCAGAAATGGGTAACAGGGTTTACCCAAATAGCTTTGGCCAAGCTATGAATTCTGATGAGAGAGCCAACTGGAAGAGTTCTATTTTTGAGGAATTTGATTCTCTCAAGAATAATAGTGTCTTTGAAGTGGTTAAGCAGGATTCTTTTCCAAAAGGAAAGACCATTGTGGGGTCTAGATTGGTGTTAGCAAGAAGTTTGACACAAATGGAGTTTTTAAGAGGTTCAAAGCTAGATGCATTGCACAGGCCTTCAAGCAGAGAGGAGGTATTGATTACCAAGAAACTTTCTCACCAACTGAAAGGCTTTCCACCTTCAGGTACATCATTGCTCTGGCAGTGGAGTTGGGTGAAGAAATCAGACAAGCTGATTTTGTAACAGCATACTTGAATGGAAAACTTGGAGAGGAGGAGACTGTTTATATGTCAATTCCTGATGGTTTTTGTGAATGGCTAGTAGAGACTAAACCAGAAAACCTGAAGAAAATCTGTTTTAGAAGTTTTCTTTCAGAAGATAAAGGGGAATATGTCCTCAAGCTTTGTAGATCCTTGTATGGATTGAAGCAAGCAGCTAGGTTGTGGTATAATACCATGAGTGAGAAACTGATACAGATTGGTTTCAAGACTTCTGAGTCCAACCCTTGTCTTTTTGTAAGAAAGGATGCAATTTTGTTTGTATGGGTTAATGAAATTATCATCATTGGAAATGGTAAAGAGAGAGTTGTGGAGACACTCAAAAAGGAATTCAAGATAAAAGATCCTGGTCTGGAACAACAGGTGCTAGGAATGAAAGTCAATAAGAGCAAGAATGGTATTAAGTTAGACCAGAGCCACTACTTTCATCTCTTCTTAAGCAATATGGCTTATAAGATGCAAAAGAGTTTGGTACTCCCATGCAGTCAAACATTTGTTTAGAGAAGTCTACAGATGAGGAGTATCTGGAGTTTGTTCAATCTGGTGATGACTACAGGTCAGCTGTTGGATCACTTAATTATTTGGGGCAGTGTACAAGGCCCAATATTGCCTTTGCAATTGGTGTCTTGTTGCAACACTTAGAGAAGCCAAGCATGAGGCATTGGTCAGCATTTAAGAGAGTTATGAGGTATCTTAAAGGAATGCACATTCTGGGACTTTTGTTCACAAAGTCAGCAAACTTTGATTTGGTTGGTTATTCTGATGCAAGTTGGGCAGATAGTAACACTAGGGAATCAACAAGTGTTTTTGTGTTCTTCTTAGGTAAGAGCCTGGTGTCATGGATGTCCAAGAAGGTATCAGCAATAAGTCTTTCATCAACAGAGGCTGAGTATAGAGCTTACTTAGCAGCTTCACAGGAGGCAAAGTGGTTAAGAAAAGTCTTAGAGGATACACATAAGCCACAAGGGTTTGCGTTGTTGTATTCTGATAAACAGAGTGCCATTACGTTGGCGCAAAACCAAGTGTTCCATTCAAGAACAAAACATATCAATTTTCAGTATAACTATATTTGCAATTCAGTTAACTGCAAGGAGATTGTGTTGAGGTACATGCCTACTGGAGCAATGATTGCAGATATCTTGACTAAGGCTTTAGATAGGAATGAGCATCAAGGATTTGTGACTAATATGCAAATGTCACCCCTTTTGGATTAATACCCATTATGCTGTAGGAGAAGACAACTGATAAAGAGAAGACAGAGAAAAGAGCCAAACCCAAAAAGGAAACCAAACCCAAAAAGAAAATTTTTTTTTTTTTGCTTACACCAGGCCTCCGCTCCTTGTCCCGCATTACCCAACCGCGGGGCTTGTCCTCACTTTTACAGACCCAGCTTGCGCCATGCCCGCATCCCTGCAACTAATAATAACCAAAACCAGTACCAACTTGCAAAGCAATGTATTCAAGAAATAAGAAAAAAAACATTCTGGGGTGTCTAGTTATTCCGGCTGTGTACCGGCTAGAGCACCCGCTCACCAAATCAACCTTTTACCCTACTTGCATCCCCCCCTGGCTTGAAGGCTGTCCCCAGCGGTTTGTAGCCTCTTGCTCCTTTGAGGCAGCGCGTTGCGCATGGGCTCCTCCTCAGCCAAAGAGCCCGATTTTTCTACCAATCCTGAACCACCGGCACTGTCCCCTGCGTCCGCGCCATTTCTGGCCGTCTTGTCAAAGGAGGTAAAGCCGCATGCAAAGAAGCACTTCACATGCAAAGCCGCAGCCTTTTGTTTGAGCGACACCCCGTCCAATTCCTCAAGCTGATAACTCTCGCCCTCAAACTTGGATGCCATGCAGAAGGGGCCGTTCCATCGGTTGGAAAAAATCTTACCCCACTGGGACTCCAGACTCCGGTTGTACAGCAAGACCAAGTCCCCCTTCTGCAACAGATCCCGGAGGCAATGGGAAAAACGCTTGTCCCAATAGCGGACCAATGCCTTCCTAGTCTTCTGAAACCTTTCCATGGCCTTTGCCAGGGTCTTGTCCTGTTGGAGAAGCTGTTCAGCGCGCGCCTCCACAAGCTCCGCAGAGGTCTTCACCTTCCACCATTACACGCCCAAGAAGGTTTCCAGCTCAACATCCACCAGAAGCAACGGATGCTGTACGTAGAGAAGTTCATAAGGCAAGTAGCCCGTTGAGCGTTTGACCAAGATCCTGTCCGCGGAGAGGACCACCAGAAGGGCCTCCTGCCACTGCTTGCCGTCCTCATGGCACATCTTTACCAGGGCGTCCTTGATAGGCTGATGGCCGCATTTGATCATCCCAGCGCCCTCCGGATAGTACTCCGTGACCCGCCCAAACTTAGCTCCACAATTCTGGACCAGAGTCATCAAACAACCCCAGAACTCTGCGCCTCCGTCAACGGTGACCAGGCAAAGCAAACTGTACTGCGTGAACCAATCTTCCTCTAGAAACTGAGAAAACTTCTCTGCTGACAACTTTACCAGAGGGTGAGCCTCAACCTAACCCAATAGATTGTCCCGCGCGACCAGCAGGTATGCAAAATTTCCCACCTTTATGTGTACCACATCAAGGGAGACCCGCCCAAACAGCCAGTTCTCCCCCGTAGGGTGACCCACCTCCCTGGGCAGCCTAGAGCTCTGCCGTTGACACACTTTGCAAGACTTCACCCATTCACCCACTGCGCGCACCATAACTGACCACCAGAACCTTGCTTTCACCTGCCTCTGCGTTTTGATCTTGCCCCAGTGGCCAAGGTTGTTGTGAAGACACCTCAGAATCATTTCCTGGTCCTTCCTCAATGTCACAACCACCAAAGGCACTGGGGTACTCCGCCGCCACAGTTGTCCTTCCTGCAAGTAGAAGCTGGTTTTCCGCTGCTTTGCCCATCAAATTACCGCCCCTGACATACCCTTGGGAAACCAAAGATCCTGCAGAAAGGAGCACAAGGTTGTGTAACGCCCGGACTGCTGCAGCAGAAGGATGACCTCCGTCTCCACCATACCTACGCCAATAACTGAAGACTCCACATCCAGGGGTTCCGCCCCCTCAAACGGGTCCTCCCGCGGATACCGCAACAGCCCGTTGGGCATTGTGAACACCTTCCCCGGAACATGAACCATGCCAAAAGTGAAGAGCTGAAGAAACGCCACCCACCTAGTCATAGGAGCATTTGGAAGCGTTGGAGAATTGATCATCTACGCCAGGGCCTCTGCATTGACCAACAGCTCCAAGTGTACCCCCCAAAGCAGGTGCTGAAGCCTCCGCACAATTTTAGTGACTCCACATAATTCCAGCTTTGGCTGAAAATACCAACTCTCCGTCATGTTAAACGTCACGGACTCGTAGAGAACCGGCCTTTCATTACCATCCTCTTCCTGCATCAGGACGCCGCCTGCGCCAAACTTGCTAGAGTTGATGGCCAGGCGGATCCCTCCCGCTTTGTAGTCAAGGTCCCAGAGGACAATGTCACGGCCCACAGTCTCCTTGAGCTTTGCAAAGGCAGCGTCACACCTTGCTGGCCATTCCCATGCCGCGCCCTTCCGTGTTAGTGCCCGCAGCGGAATTGCAACTTCCGCAAACCGCTCAATGAACATGCGGACGTAACTGCACAGTCCCAGGAATTGGAGGATATGCCAAGGAATCCGGGGGGTTGGCCATTCAAGGACTTTGTTCCGTTTCTTTGCCGGGATTCTCCTGCCATCAAAAGCCACCACATGTCCTAGCACTTCCAGCGCCGGAACACAAACTGCCAACTTACTCCCCAAAACTGTAAGCCCTGCCTCCTCAATTTGGAACAAAACCTGCTCCAACGTCTGCGCATACTCCCAGATGAAGCGGCGGATCTTCAGGGCTTCCTCTAACACCGCGCCCCCGTAATCTGTCTTTGGTCCCTTGATGCCCGCGTCATCGATGAAAATCAGAAACCCTTTGGGAATGTTGTCCCCCAGAATCCACATCATCTGGGCCTGATAAAGCACCACCAACTTTGTTGTGCCCTGCGGCAACCGCATTAGCTGCATCCTCCCCAATCCTGTCTCAAACACGGTTAACAGCCACAAGTCAGGATGGCGCTTGCGCTGATCATACCCCCCCCATTACATTGACCAATCTGTAACACACACGCCCTGCCATTGATTCCAGGAACTCTTCCACATGCGGTGGCAATCCTGCGTCCGGATAATGAATCATTTATGCTGTTGCAGGTCATGAACAATCCTAAGCAAATTTCTGTCTGTCCTGTTTAACAACTGCAAAGATCGGGCTAGAGTATCTCAATGTGGACTGCTTGTACAACCCTGTCCTCACATGCTCCCAGAACAGGTCCAAAAAGGGTTCCCGCAGGGTCCAAGGGATTGGAATTGGCTGGATCTACCAGGGCTTGTGCGGCACTGTGGGGATCACATAGGGATGGCCAACCTTTTTCTGCAGCAATCCGCGCTTGTCAGGCCCAAAGGCAAGGGCCTCTTTGCAGAGCACCAACACCAATTCCAGCAAATCCTTCTCCTCTGCACTCAAACACTCCATTGGCCCAAAATTAAGCGCCTCAATCCGCTCATCTGTGATCCGCGCCAACCGCGTTACCCACCCAGACTTCTTCAACAGACTTACCCAGGGGTCCCAAGACCAGGAGATTGGCCTTAGAGGCCTGTTCAGTCCCTGCGGCATTGGCTTGTTCCGGGGCCAAACGGGCTTGTACCGTCCCACGTTGCACCTGACCATCCTTATGCGTCCACCATTGTCGTCATGATTCCTGGCAATAATTAACCCACGGCTCTTGCCTTTGCTCACAAGTGTGGCACTATGGTAGGGTTTTTGAAACACAGTACCTTCCAATGACGCATACTGAGGAAGATGACTTTCTTCTGCTGGCGGCGCCCTCCGCGCGCTTCCTTCCCCCTCCTGCCTCTTCCTATTCAAACATCTGCACAAAACCAGACCCTTCCCCGCGCGGTAACCCCGGTCGACTAGGCGAAATCCTCCGCGGGGCAACCCTCACGGTTGTCCCCCCGTTCTATTCTGCCTCTTTGCTGGCTGCAGCTGGTCGCACCCGTTTCCCCTTCACATGGTGGCAGATTGTGGTCTCAAACCTTGCCCTGGATGCATCTTCCACTGTAGCGCCTCCTTCCATTCCTTTGTGTTAAACACCATCCTGGCCTGGAACCCAAACATAAATGGTCAACCCAAAATTACATTGCTGCACTTGACCAAGAGAAAAAACAGAAACCTCCACCACCCCATCCACCCAACATTCCCCTCCATTGAGCGCCCATAATCCCATAGCGCACTTCCTTTGAACCAGCCCAAACTCATCCACCAATTTTTACAGGAGCAGATTGACCATCAACCCACACCTTCCTGCCCACAATCTTCATTGAGAAATATGTGAGCGGCACCAACACGGCTTTGGATTGGCACACCTTGCGTTCCCCTTCCTCCCCCCCGTGTTCACGCGCTGCACCATTGCCGGAACCCTGCAGCCCCTGTGCTTCCTCAGCGCCTGAACCATTTCCTCAATAACCAACGGGGAGACCACAGCCAGCTCCCGTAGTGTGAGAGGTATCAGTGCCTTGCTCCCCATCACCCATTGCACAATTTCCGCAGCCTTCCTCCTTCCTCCGGAAATTGTCAACAGCGTGTTGCTTACCGGCCCTTGTGTACCAGTTTTTTGGGCCTGGGTTGATTGCTGCTCTCTGACATCCACATCCATCTTCTCCAACACAATCCACTTGTTTGCCACCAATGCCTTAACCTCCACCTCCACATGCGGAGCTTTCCACGTATCTGGCCCGGTAACAATCCCAAGTGACACCCAAGCGGCCCCTTTGGGCCGTGCTCTTGCCCTAACCTGCTCCACTGGGGGTGGCGGACCGGCCCCCAGATCCACTTGCTTGCCCTTTGGGAATATGTAAGTTGCCCTGGACATGCGGACCAACCCCTTGTCCATGTCCTTGGTCAGTTCCGCGCAACCAGACTTCCAGTGGCCTTTATAGCTGCAATAGGTGCACATGCAAACTGAAAACCCGCTTGGTGGCCCGCTACTGGGCTGGAAGCCCCGCACCCCCATGTGAGGCGGCACTCTGCGCAGAGGAGGAGGAGGCGGATCTGTTGGCAGGGCCGTTATCCAATTCAGAAGTATCCGTAGGTCCCATTACATATCCGTTACCTTGTTCACTGGTACTTCCATTGACTGCAAAGGGGCTGCCGGCTGCTCCTTTGCTGATGGGCCCGCGGGCAGTACCTGCACTGGAGCCGGAGTGGAAGAGGAAGTTGGTTGCCTTGAAACCATTGGGAACAACCTGGCTTTATCCTCAATAAGTTCTTCCAAATTGATCTTGCTCTCTACAGCTGTAAGAATCCAAACGGTGCTAGGCTGTGGCAGTTCTGTGGAGGGGAAAGGTGCTGTTTAGGCTGCCCTCCTGAGTGTTACAAAAATATTCAAATTTAACCAAGATCAAGGTCCAGAACCTGGTAAATGAGGAATCAAGGAGTTGAGGATAAAGATGAAAATGGTTTGGTAGCAATGGAACAGCACTATCTGAGACAAGATTATGCAGGGAAAAACTTGAACAAAAGAAGTTAAAGTCTGCTTAGAGTTCAAGGAACAAAAGCTGTTGTATGTAAACTACGCCCACAAGCTAATAACTCTGGTTGTCAGCAGAAGATTGGGGATGATCAACTCAAACCCAAGCAACCTCCAGGTTCTCAATGAACCTGCCCAACTCTCCCCAATCAAGCGCTTGAAGGGTACCAGATAACTGAGGGTGGCTGTACAAGACAAACCACAATGTTTAAGAATCTCCAAAGCAAACAGTAACTGATTTGAAGCAAGGATAACCTCAACACTTCTCAAGGGACTCAAGAATAGGCTGGCAGAATGCAACTCCAAAGAAAATAAAGGGAGTTATAACACTCCAGGTCTTAAGCTTAATAAGACCTCTTCAATCAATCGCGATTGGCTCCAGAAAGGTGATCAGGGATCAGGACCAGTATGGTCAGAGAAAGGGATCAAGGAGTGGTATAAAACACTCAAAAATTCCAACAGACAGAATTTTTCTTCAACCAGCAAGGCTATTGGTTGGTCATAAGGATCAGGCCACAGAGGGGCAAAGAATAAGGGTCAAGAATGGATCAGGGGGCAATCAGGGATATACCCAGGATAAGGATCAGGATTCAATTTTACAATAATGGGGTGGGCACAAGCACACACTCCCCTTGGATGAATTTCCATGATGATATCTCATATGATGCTGAAAAAGCAGGGGGGAGCCCCTCCTTTGATGGACCAGAGGCCTGTAGACTATTTACAAGAGAGATTCACAAATGGGAGCGGATTTTTTTTTTTTTTTTTTTTTATGGATCAGTGTCATGAGAAAAAAAAAGAAAAAAAAGAAACAAACAAGCATTCAGAGAAAAAAACCGAAGAGGGACGCCCGCGGCATCCTGATGGGCCCGGGCAACTTCCAAGGCCGCGGATGACCGCTGGCAGGTGTCCAACGGGCATGGGCAACTGCCAAGACCGTGGATGAGCGCCGGCAGGTGTCTGACGGGCACCGGCAACCCAAGAGACCCGCGCGGGCAACGGACAAGCCGCGCGGGAGACCAGCAAGTTAGAGGTGGAAAGGATTGGTGGACGTGGTTGGGTAGGAGTGATCTCGATGAGTAGGATCATGTTGGGAGCAGGAGGGGTGGTTGGGTTGGAATTTGATGGGCCTGTTGAACTTGGCAACCAATGGAGGTAGTCAAATTGATTAATTCATTTGATCTCGATTGATGGCTAGATCATCATCATCATCATCCTTGGGATGTTGGTGTTGATCAAGATGATCAACGAGGTATTTGTCCTTGTCATCATCATTGTCATTGTTGTTGTCTTGTTTGAGATGATGATCCCAATAAGGATGAGAGCCTAGTCAATGATCAAGTTGATGATGAGGTTGAGGGTGAGTGAGGAGGAGGGATGATCTGAAGGAACTGAGATTGGGACTGAAGACTTGAACAGGTTTGATGTGACCCATATTGATCTCACAGATCGATCTGAGACCAGCCAAGGGGGGTAGACCATTTTCACGGATTGGTAGGGAGAATATTCCGGAGAGGTGTTGATGGGGGTGATCAAATGAGATGGTGGATGGATGTTTTTTTTTTTTTTTTTTGATAATTATACCTATGAATGATGATACAGAGATATCATAAAAAAAATTAAAATCTCCGCACTGGCCAGGGTGTCTAGGATAGGGCACCACACCGCCTGGTTGATCACGTTTAGGTTCAGAAGAAGCGTGACACTCTGATCCACTGACTGTGATACCAACCTGTGTTCAAATAGATACCGCTGGACCCGCGCACAAAGTTGCGGTGCAAGCCCGCCTCGAAACGCCTGCTTCATTGCCCCTGTTTGACCCGCTACCACCTGGTTCTCTCTAGGTAGCTGTAGATGTGATCAAACATAGATTTTTATTTGGACAAATCACTCCATGTCGGCACCCCACCTTGCAATATTTCCTCTGCCGCCGCCTGCTCAAATTCCGTCTCCCAGAAGCGGGGCTCATGCTTCCCCCACCTTGCCATCATCTCGTTCCAGAGCCATTCCCAGTCTCAAGCCTTATAGCCAGAAATATCATCCACATCCCGGAGTTTATTCTTGTCCGTGATAAAGAGAACAATTGTACGGACCTGATCCTTGCCCATTGCGTGTTTGGAGTCCGCAATATCCTCAAACCTTGCCAGAAAGCGCCCAATATCCGCAGTGTCAAACCAGAGATGAGGGAAGTTCTGCGGCCTAAGCCATACCCATTGTAGAACCTCAGCCACCTCTGAAGGCTCCAACCAAGGAGGAGAAAAACTGCCAGACCAAGTAGTTGGTGGTGGTGGAGGTGTTGGCCCGCCAGCTCCGGACTGGAGAGGGAACAAAGGTGGAATGTTTGAACCTGGGATAGTTGTTGGTAACATTGCACCCGCTAGCTTCAAGAGACCTAGACAAAAGATTATTCCCGGCCAGACCCCCAGATGTGGAAGCAAGAGGAGTGATACCCCTCAAAGTTTTCCTCAAGTTCCAGAAGTTATTGGTCTAAGCATCTGTAAGGAGATTGGATGCAATGAGTTTAAGAATAGAGAGAGTGATGAAAAGATAAATTCCTCCCTTCCAATCATTCCCCTACCATTCCCTGGTGGTCCGGTGATGATAATATATGATATGCTGACCCAACCCGGAGTTGAGAGTGAGATATTTTTGAGTCCTCCCGCTCAACCCTAACCTAGGTACAACCACAAGCAACAAGATAGATGAAATATGACCCCAAGTACAGAACCCTAGCTCCACCCTAACCCCACCCCATACCACCCACCCCTTCAATATCACGTACTTCCGGTTTGTACTTCTCATGGCGCAGCCCTCCGCCGCCCCCTGGGTTTATCCGTCCGCGCGCGTCCGCGGATCCCGCAATCTGTGAGTCAGCCTGCGCTTATTCCTGCGCGAGCCTCAGATCCCGTGATCCGTGAGTTGGCCTGCGCTTATGCTGGCGCGTATAACCCCTGATTTCCCCGCCCTTGCCTTCTGGACTAGCCACCCGCAAGCTTGGTTGGGCCGGCTCCATCACTTGGTCCGCATTCCCTGGGCGGTTTGCGGCCCAGCGCCCCCCCAGAGTAGGCCCAACCCGCACCTGGTGCCAAGCCCTGCAATCCCTGCCACTGAGCCCTCATCTGCTGCGGCTGAGACCGCGCGCACCCCAAATGCTGAGCCCAACCTACCCAACTGCTGAGGGAGCAGCCCGCAACACAGCTCCCAATCCAAGGTTATAAATACAAAAACACACCAGATATGAATAACTTGGAAAAGCACCCACATAGCATCACCTCATCCTCAGATTGAAACAATAGTGCTACAATTGGCTCATCTAAAACTGGACCACCTTCTTGCCCCAAAAGACTGAAGACTATCATCCCTCTGTTGACTGATATTGAAACCTCCACAAGCACCAAAGTCAGTAAGGGATTAGTTCCAAGTGATGGGAACTTTTCCAAAAGCTGGGTATGGTCTTATTTTATCAACAAAGGAAACAACAAGCAAGTAATGTGTATTCTACTCCTCCCAAATGGACACTCATGTGGAAAAAATACTCACTTGCAATAAGTACAAGAGCACAAAATCAATGGGCAAGCATTTTATGCAAATTCACAAGATCTTCAATCCTCAAAAGCTCTCTGATAACCAAGCCAAGATCCATGGCTTTTTCAAAGGCACAAGTATTAATAAAACTGTGAGTTTTTCAATCCAATTCATTGTTTCTTCTTGTTTATTTCATTTTTTGATCTTTTTTGTGTTTTTTGGCCCAGATGTAACTCAACCCAACATTGCTACAAAAAATGCTTGCCTACTTCATTGCCAATTCCAACCTACCTTTTTCAATTGTGGAGAAAGCTTCCTTTGTCAATCTAATCACTCTAATCAACTTGCACGCACCACCAATGATACCCAAATGCAAGGCAATCTCCAATTAAGTACGTGATCTATATGCAGCCCATGTCAAACATCTCAAGGATTTCTTTTTGGGTATATCAGGCATGGCTTTTACTGTTGATGCTTGGAAATCACCCAGCTGTATTGCATTTTTGGGCATTACTGCCCATTTTATTGATGCAAATTGGAAAATGACTGAGGTGGCTATTGGAATGCCAAAAATAAGTTGTAAGTCTTCCTGTTTTATCTATTATACTTTTTTATGTCTTAGAAAATATCTTCTGATTCATTCTGATGTTTTATACATTTTTGTAGGATTGCACACTGGTGCCAATCTTGCAGAAGTTTTCTTTTGTACCCCAAAACATCTGGTTCTCCTTGACAAACTCTTGGTAATCACAGCCAACAATGTATCAAACAATCTGACCATGGCCAAGTGGATTTCCAAGATCACCAATATGAAGTATGACTACAAGCATGACCTCTTAGGCTGCATGGCACATACAATCAACCTTTCTGCCAAAGATGGCCTCAAGGTTTTTGGATCTGGATATGACTTAGAACCCAATAGAAATCTGGAGATTGACACCAATCCACTATCTATCTCCAACCTTGTTGATCCACCAGATGGGGCTATCATTAACCTTGGCAATGTCCTTCAAAGGATCCATGGCCTTTCCACCTGGGTTTGGTCCTCTCCTCAACATTGCAAAAACTTTCAAACATGTATGAAGATCTGTGATATGGCCAATCTTTTGATTAACTCAGCTAGTATGTTGATACTAGATGTCAAGACGTGTTGAAATTTGACCTACCTGATGTTGAAAAGAGCTCATGAGCTCAAGAATGCCTGCAATCTTGTTTGCAAGCAACCGGAAACCATCAAATACAAGATCAGCAGGGTTGAATGGGACAAATTTTAAAAGATGATCAACTTTCTTGAGCCACTCAACAATGCTTCCAAACTGCTCTGCTCCAGCCAGTACCCCACTCTCAGCTATGCCCTAGCAATTTTCATTGCACTGGTAGGTGATATGCTTGAAATCCAATCTCAGTACAACTCTTCCCAGCTTGTCCCAGTTGCAAACAATATGATTGCCAAACTCAAGAAGTATTTATGCCACTCTTTGGCAAAGGTAGCTCCATCATTTGCAATGATCCTGGACCCCCAAATCAAAATCTCTTGCTTTACAAACCATCACCAAATGATCCTTGAACATCTAAATGTCAAAATCAATCCAACCAACATCCTTACCATATTTAGGACTGAAGCACTGAAGTTCCAATCCATCCAGACTTCAATTGACTTTCACAAATAATCCGCAATCAATAAAAAATCCAAAGTTCAAAGTAGACTGGAGAGTAAAGTGTTTCAACCTTCTTGGAGCAAAGGAGACTTTGTGTCAGCCTCCTGGATGCCAAGACCCTTGCTATCCTTTAGCTATCAGAGGTGATAGAGTAAATAATAAATATATTATTTAATAAATGCAGCAAAAATCTGTAGAATACTTGGATTAAGCTTATTGCAAGGTTAAATGGTTTGGTTATTGTTTATTGTTTTGGATCAATATAAATAAATTGATTATTAAATATTTAAAGAGGGGCCACAATTATATTGGGGATCTTTAACACCTCTCTTCAGGGATTTCAGTATGAAAACACGTAGTCCTGGTTACTTTGGGCTCTTTAGTTTAAAGAATATTTTACCCAAAGATAATATGTATATAAAATACACAGTGGAGTGTTAGGGCCTTTTAGCCAAGCTACCACGACAGAGAAAGGATAATAAGAATCACTGGTATGTTATTAAATCCTTTGGGTATCTGTTTGAGACGTGTACTGATGGGTTAAACCTGTATACTGGGGTTATAAGGTTGTTCAGCAGTTTTAATTGATAAAAAGAGGTTTGAGGACGGATATTACTGATCAGACATTGCCATAAATCACTTACTTATCTCTTATAAGTACTTGATTACCTTTGCACGGCGTCTGGATATGAATATTACTGGGTCTCTGCCCATCAATATCCTCAAAAGAGCTCTTTGTTTATATCTTTTGGAGTCCCAATATGGTCCTTCTGATGGTTTTAGGTGCTCAAAGGGACGGACACTAAGGCTAGCAGGGTAACTAGAGGCAGCCTGTCATGTTTTCTTGGTGCTATAGCACGGGTAGCATATAATTCCTTAGGGTATGGGAATTATTCTACCTTATAATAGACATTAGGATGTGTGAATAATACTAATCTGTCCTATTTATGTATTATTTAATTAATTATCCTTAGTAAATGTTCCCAGTAATTTAATAATTATATTAATAGACATTTCTACGGACATTTTGATGTCAGGTAAGTGCTCATTATGTATTATATAACTGGAGTAAAAGTCATAATATTGATTTTACTCTTTATTTTCAAGTTCCAGTTGATTTATTAAGATAATTACTTAAAAATATAAGTCATGAGAATTCATGTAATATTTCTACACCATTATTTTCCTTAGTATGTCACAAAGATATTGATGTATAGCAATTCTCATAAAAGTATATTGAAGTATTTTAATATATTTTTAGAAGTTGTCATTGTCTTATTTTCGACATTCTTGGTACTTTGCATTATATTAAGTAAAAAATACGTGTAAGGATTATTTATGTATTTTGATATAATATTATGTATTTTTAGACAGTCTACTATCCACGGGAACATTTATTACATATGTAGAAAGTTCCCATGTATGTTGTAGCCTGTTTACGCAGTATCTGAGCCTCTCAGGCCGCCTGTCACTCTGTCAGCCCGTAGTCCTGCGGCTGCGTACTTGTCAGAGGCCCGGGGCTGCTTACACAACCTCGAAGGTGTAGCAAGGCTGTATCTCAGCTGCGCGCGGGTGCATTGGCTGCCGCAGCTGCGTGCGGGAATTGTGACAAAACACATTTCCGTCCGTAACTCCTAAAATATACACAACACCTCAATTCTGACTGAATTTTAGGTGTGAAACCTATACGTGACAGTGTGTGTGAAATATTTAAATGGCCAAAAAGCTCAATAATGGAGCCGTAGTATTTTGGGTTTTCTTTCCTTAATTATTTAAAAATATAAGGAGTTGGATTTCAAGGGTGGGGTCAGTGAGTGACCCTACCTAATTTTGGGTGGAGAATCCATTTCTGTAATAATATTTATGGTTTTCCTACTAATTCTTAGGTTGATTGTATTATTATTTCTTTTTATGTTATTTTTGTTACTTTTGCAGCTTGCTCTGCAATAGTAGCAAGGTTCTCCAATACCTATCCAAGGTGGAAGAGCCTCAAGAAGCTGATGTTCTTTTTTATTGGAGTTCCCGGGCATCAATGTACCCTGACCTTTCCAGGAAGTTCCTGGGCATCAATGTACCCTAACCTTTCCAGGATGGCTTGGCACTTTCTAGCCATTCCTGCCACAAGTGCCCCATCAGAACAGATTTTCTCTAAATCCAAGGCTATTGTTGGGCCTCAACGCACTTCATTAGACTGTGATTTTATTGAGCAGCTCTTATGTTTAAAAGATTGGTATTGCAGCTTTGGAAAGCTTTCAAGTTGATTTTGATTTCTTTTGTATTTTTTTTTTATTTCTCATATCATTTTTTCTTGGTTTTTGAGTTTATTGCAACTGATACAAGTACAAATTGATTTATGGTAATGAAATGAAGCACAAAATTTGTGAGTTTTCTACACAATGCACAATAAGCACCCCCTGGTGCTATTTTGCCAAATACCCAAAAATACCCGGTTCCTCAGATATATTGGCCCGACTCCCGACCCAACATTTACCCGACCCAAACCCAATGCCCTTTTGGACGCCCGATTCCCGACACGATCAGGTTGGAACTTGGGTATTACCCAAAATTGAGTATTTGGGGTCCAGCCCTAAGTAGGGGTATGTTGAGCTTGGAAGAGTTGGGTTCCTCTGAGTTAGACATTGAGCCTATCTGGTCCAGGGAGCAAATGGGACTGTAAATCTGAAAGTGTGACAGACTAAAAAGGAGAGACTGAATTTTAGCACATGAAGCAAAAGGGATGGAAGGAACAGTTCATGGACAAGATGAAATAGACTCCTAAAAAGGACCAGATAGCGTGAGACAAAATAAGGGAAGGAGTAAAAGGAAATAGAAAATGTAAGGCAGCTTGATTGGAAGAATAGCTTGAGCGGTGGTGATAGCTGTTGAGACTTGTTGAGGAAGCTGATCTTGAGTGGTGGAGGAGCTTGAGCGGTGGTGATAATTGATACATACCTTGATTGGTAGCGGTCCAAGATGAAAGTTGCATGAAGAAAGAAAGGTGACCCCCGGGATCAGAGTCAGGTGTTGGGAAGTGTGCGGGCAGGAATCAGATTTGAAGCTTTGTATTTGGATTTGGAACTTTGGCAGCGGATGAGTTAGAGGGTCGCGCGCGTCTGCATTGATGATTGTTGTTCCGGGATGACCGTTGTCGTTCTCAACAGAGGTTTGCAATGCAGGGCGGTCCACTTTTTCACTATTTGCGTGGCCAGTAGTGTTTGGTCCAGGTAGAGCTCTCCATCTTGGAGGGTAAGATTGATGCCAACAATCCGGTTGCACGATTCCTGCCATTTTACCTGCATGCGCGCCAACATTTCACGTCGTATCTCGGTCAAGGCTGCTTGGTTGTTGCTGATTACAACCCCGTCGTCAACATGGAGCCAAATTGCGATTATGGTGGGACCCTTATGGTATGTGTATACAGTCTGCTCAACGCAGTCACTGGTGAAGCCAATGTTGTCAAGGAGAGCCTTGAAAAATTTCCACCAGCATCTAGCCGCTTGGCGCGTCCCGTACAAAGATTTCTTCAAACGCATCACCTTCCCAGCTAGTTCTGGCCGTACGTGGGTCGGAGGCTCAACGTATACAAGTTCGTCGATTGGGGCGTGGAGGTACGCGGCCAAAATATTGAAGCTGTGAATAATCCATTGGTTCAACACTGTCATTGCTAGTAGAAGTTGTAGGGACAAAAGGGAAGCCGTTGGGGCGAATGTCTTGTAGCAGTCAACTCCAAGTTTCTGGCGGAAACCTTTTGTGACGTACCGGGCTTTCGGTGTGTCAATGGCTCCATCTGGTTTTTTCTTAATGGCGAAGACATAATTTGCTCCGATCACTTTCATGATGGGTTGTCGTTCAACTACCTCCCAGACATCCATGGCAAAAAGTTGATCTATCTCGCGCCTTAGCAGTGGTTCCCAGATGGGGCAGAGGTTGTCTGATAGTGCATGGGTCACGGAGGCTGGGAGGTCATCGTTGGGGCGGTCCGGGATTTCAAGGATGTGGGAGTCTTGTTTGTGGCATATTTCATCCATGGGCACTTTGCCAAGGTGCAGCTTGATCGATTGTAAGTTCGGGTCGATTAAGTCAGCGGTGTGGGGGGTTGGGATGAAAGGTTTTGGGGATGAGTTGGGGAATTCCGCTACGTCGGTGTAGACCAGGGAGGAAGATGCGGGGTTCCAGCAGATGTACCCACAGAGGTTGTCTTGGAATCCCAAGAATATGGTGCGTTACGCGCGGTTGTCAAGTTTGAGCCGTTTTTCTTTTGGGATGTGTGCCAGGCACATTGATCCAAAAGGGTGCAAAGGAACGCCGTTTGGGGCGGTGTCGAAAAGGAGCTTGGTTGGGGATTTTTTTCCGGAGCGGGAGTTGGTAAGCCGGTTGTGGAGGAAGCATGCGTGACGGTACGCGAATGACCAGAATTTTTCGGAAAAACCGGCGTATTTCAGCATCGTCCGTGCCATATTGCCGAGGGTCCGGTTTACTCTTTCAGCCTCGCCATTTTGTTCTGGGGTGTAGGGGCAGGTGAAGATAAATTTCATGCCAAGTGATTCCAGGGAGTCAACAAGGGTCTTAGTGTGGTACTCCTTGGCGTTGTCGGATCGGAGGTGAATTGGTGCGTTTCCAAAGCAGTTCTTGAGGTAGGTTACGGTGGACAGCAGTAATTTCGGGACTTTGGAGCGTAGTTTGAAAGCATGGACAAAAATGAAGGTCAAGGCGTGGTTGCGGATGTTTAGTAGATACCTGTTGCCGGTGCAGTCAGGGGGTAGTGGTCCAAGGACGTCGGTTGTCAGGAGGTCTAGCGGTTTGTCATGGGGAATTGATTCAGGTAAGACCTCCCGTTGTCTAGCGCTCTTTGCTATTTTACAGGGTTCACAGACAAAGGGGGTCCAGGACTTCATGTTGAACGAGGGTACGTGGGTCTTCAGGTACGTCTTGACAACCTTGTTGCACACATGTCCCAATGCGCAGTGGTAGTAGTACGGAAGTGAAACAAAAGGAATAGGGGAAGGGGAAGGGGAAGGGGAAATGTGGAAAAGATGGGGGGAACGGAGGGTGGCCGGTGTTATTTGGTCAACAGTCCAGGTATGGTTGGTGTATTTTTTACAGATGGAGTGGGAAACAGAATTGAGTCGGAGGATCTTCTCATTGAACAAAGCCTTGTATCCAGAGTCGATGAGATGGCCCAGGGATAACAGGGTACCGTGTATGTTTGGGCAGAAAAGAACCTCATTCAGATGGGGGTCCCCAGGGGCCCCATACAGGGTCGTTGACAACCAAATCGTCCCGCTGCCAACGGCTTATAATAGGGCGTTTGGGTCAGCTAGCCGCAGGGTCAGCGGCTGGGCAAACCGTGAGAAGGAAATGAAAGAGGGGAAATGACCACTTACCAACGAGGTTGCCCCTGAGTCAATTACCAATTGGTTTGCACCAGTCAGAGATTGCATGTTTTGGTTTCTGGGGCGATCCTTGGCGGTCGTAGGTGCGTCTTGGCTGGGGATTGCCCCAATTTGGTGGGTTGGGGGTTGGTAGGGGTTGGTTGTAGGTGGTCGTTGCTGGACGTGGGGGGGATTTTCTTGCCAATTATTTGGTGGTTGCAAACCGGCGTTGGCCCTGAGGACGGGACAGGTTGCTCGCCAGTGGTTGGGGGATCGGCAGTATGCGCAGGAGCCTCCTGGGCGTGCTCGTACCTCTGCAGGGATGGGTTGGTTCCCAGATGCAATGTTGCTCCAAGCCGCCTGGAGGTCCTCCGGCGTTGGTTGGCGTAGGTTAGCCCTGGAATTTGGGGGTTGTTGGAAGCCATTGTTCCCTTGGTGTTGCAATGGTTGTTGGCGGCAAGGCCAGGTGTATGGCAATACAGCATTAATGGTGTACGGGTTATCGGTTGAGTTTCCGCGGGTCATTTTGCTATAGAACAAGGTTATGATTGATTGAGTATCCCTGGGGGTTGGTCATTCTATGCGGTCTAGCTGTGGTCCAATGCTATGGAGCATTTGCAATCTGGTTGAGCCGGGCGGGGGAGGTGTTAGGACTTGCATGACTAGGGAGATGAGGGTGTCCGGCACGGCGCAACCCAAACGGCCCAATTTGATGAAGATGTTCAATATTTGGGTTAGATGTGAGGAGACGCTTGTTTCCATTGTTGTCATCTTGTAGAACAGTTCCCCAAGCAGTTCAACTTGGCGTGTACGGTTTGATAGTTGGAAGTTTTTTTGGACGTTTTCAAAAGCTTCCCAAGCGGTTGGTTTGCTAGCAACAATTGTTTTCAATTCGCGGTCCACAATGAGGGTGAACAACACTCGTAAAGAGATGCTTTCAAAATGGTCGAGGGATTTGAGGTTTTCGATGTCTGCCATAAAGTTTGATTTTCCAAAAACAAGGAGGCCCAACGTGTCAACCCCGCTGATCCATTTGTTGATGTTACTCCCGTTGCGGCGCAGGGTTTTGACAGTAGCGGTATATTTGGTTGGGTTTGCAAGGAATTTTGCTCTTGCGGTGCTCATGCTGTGTGAGTGTATGGTGGGGATGGACGGGTCAGATTTGTTGGGGTTCATTTCGTCCGATTTGGGTGATGTTTCTCTGTTGGGTCTTCCAGGTTGTGCCTTTCTGCGGCGTGGGTTCATAAGCAAGCCAAGGCTATCAAGATGTTGGTATTGGTGACGGAATGGTGGGGACAGAACGTGGCCGGACAAAGGAGAGCAGGCTTTTAACCTGTAGAGATGAGTAGCTCAGATAGTAGATGAAAACAGGGTGGAACGGAGTCACATGAATTTCAGTTCAGCTTGTCCGCGCAGGCTCGGAGTATATACTATGTACATATGTCACATATTATGTGATAGGTCGGTCCGTGATATCCCATAGTTGGGTTTGCCAAATCATAACAATGATGTTAGGAGCCGTGTGGGTCCATTGTCACAGCACAAGACAAAAACATGAGACAGCAAAGAGACAACTTAGAGAATAACAAATTAAGAGCATACAGAGAATGACAGCAGAAAGAAAAGGGTAAGGATTGATGAACAAGTAAGAAAATGGATGCAAGTAAGAAAATGAATGAAGAATAATTTGAGCAGAGTTTCTTGACTTCCAACATGTCCAACATCTTATACCACACCGTGGGTCGATTCAACTTGGATGAATTTTGCCAACATGTTGGACTCCTTCCATGGTTCTAGCTGGAATATTCTGGTCAGTTTATTTCATATTTTTCCGGATTACCCTCATCTTCTTGGCTCAATTTCGGTTTACGGTCAGATGTGAAGTAAGGCGCCTGGCCCCAATCGGTGGTCCAACCGTGTCAGGATCGATCATTTGATTGGAGGCCTCGAAGTCGGTTCAGTACGCTCAATTCGCAGTATCCGGCGGGGGCTCGATTGCGTCACCGGTCGATGGTCTCCAGACGTTTCGGTGGTCGATCGGGGTCGATCGGGGTGAACCTATCATCCAAAATCGAAGTTGACCGTTTCCAAGACCAAAGCAACAAACCCAGACCGAGACATTCTAGGGAGAAGCACAGGAACACAGACCCACAAGACATCAAGAGAACACTCGATAGCATCCAATTCATCCCCCATCGACCCTCAATGACCTCCCAAGGTTATGATATCCCATCACCATCCCATGCGGTCTTGACGGTCGAACCTGATACAGATTCAGAGGATGACTTGGTCGCCATTCCCAAGTCGGATATCGAACGTAACTTGATGATCAATAACAGTCATACCCAGCAAGGTTTGAAGGATGATAAGACTCCAAAGGGGAAAACCAAACCATCGCAACCACCCATCACTTCCTCATCGGTGTCTGGTCAGATTGGTAGCAGTAGTAACGGCTCGAATCATAACACTAATCGTCCTTCTACTCGTAGGGCGATCGGTGGAATCATGACTGAATCTAGATACGGTTCTGGTTTGAACACGCTCGATGAACCCATCAGTGAGACGATCGTTCGTTGGTTTTTCGTTCCCATGGCTCGTTCTATCGAAGCGGGCATTCCTCAATAAATAATCCGAAATAGAAAGAAAATACCCACGCTTACCCAGGAAGACGTGCTAACTCGGGAATCCTTTCACATCCTCCATGCTCTTATTTCTCAGATGAGAGACTTGACTGCGATCGGATCAAAAATGGTCCTAATCCTTTATCCCGCAGGATCATCTAGTTCCAAAGCTTTGCTGAGAGATTGGGATCTTTGGGGGCCTTTGGTAGCCTGCTTAGGATTGGCCGTGGTCCTTTCTTTGAATGGTGTGTTTTGTTTCATCGTCCGCATCAATCCGTCTTCCCGCCAATCTCATGGGACCATCATGCCCAGAAAGTTCTATTCGATCGGCTCCTTACTTCGATCTATCCCTATTGATCCATTTCAACCACTGATTTATCCATGCTTCACAATTACAGCACCTCCGCAACAATCACTATCCGTTTTCACAGGAGTCTTTGTCATAGTTTGGGTTGGATCCATTGTTGTCACGTTGAACTCAAGACTTTTAGGTGGGAAAGTCTCATTATTCCAATCGCTATGCGTCCTGGGGTACTGTCTTTTCCCATTGTTCGTCGCCGCCCTGGTCGCTCTATTTATTCGCTGGCTACCGATTCGGGTCGTATTGAGTGTTTGTGGCTGGGCATGGAGTGTTTGGGGTCTGTGTTCTCGTCCTTTGATCGATCAAGCTCCTTGTTACCCGAATTCGTTCCTCATATTATTTTTACGTTTTAACATGAAAAAAAGCCGCTATGAATTTCTTTGGGGGCACTCGACTAGAAGACGGTAGAGCGTTTCTAGCCGTCTATCCGCTCGGTCTATTTTATGCAGCCTTAGCTTGGATTACGATGTTGTCATAAACCAGGAGATCGGGAAAGCCTTGCACTACGTAAAACACCCATCACCCGCATCGAGTTTGACTTTCTTCCTAACAAAACCCTCGAAAAAATGAACCTCAAACTAGAACATTAACTCGATCAGCCGCATCCTTGTGTAGAATCTTGACAGGTTTTGTATTTCGATCTTTTGATTGGGTCGTCATTTGCTGTGAAAAAAGTTTGCTTACTTCATCCGGCGCCCGCAAGCGCATGTACATATACATACACCTGAGCTAAACTTGACGGGCCCAAGCTGCCTGCTGTTAGGTTGCATCTGTCATGAAGAGTTGAATCCCAATTTGGAGTTATGACGAAAAGCGAACACAAGGAGGAAAACGACGGATTATCCAGATCTGCAACGCAAGACTGTCTTGGCGTGGATCTTGATCGTTGCTTCATCATACAAATCATTCGGTTGCACCCCTAGACCTACGATTGCTTGATGGCAAGAAGAATCGTCTTCATAACTTAATACCTACCATCGAAACCGAAGAAGCTAAACAACAGGTCGATGCGAAAGGAATCCTTATTGATTCTTCAGTGACATAATGGGAGCCAAGCCGATTCGGACGGCTGTCATGGGTTTTGTAAGACTGAGTTCATTAGAGCACGATGGGAGCTGCCATGCCAAGATAACCTGCGTGGCATCAAAACGACCACTGGGGGACCGGCGGCCCAAGAGAGCCGTCAAAGTCGGGCTGAATGCATATCACGTTGAGCCCGTAGCTACTTTGTAAGGTTGACTTCAAGAACGACCGAGTCGAAACCAGTGTTTTTTTTTTCGGATCAACCACTTCAATAGAACCACCCCAACTAGTACCGATGATCGACATCGGGCTGTTGATTTCTTTTGTTCTTTTGTTCTTTTTTTTTTGGCGGGCCAATACATCAAATTTTTATTGGTCAAATTCAATTGGTCAGAAGTCCATTGATCGTTCTGTTGTCCAACGTTCATGTTATTAGAATAGCCATATTCACATTGATGGTCAGTGGACCAGCAAACAAGCGATTACTTAATTATATCCCCCAGAAAAAGCGCTTGTTGGGGTGTCTATTCATAGAAGACCAGCGTCCAGAAGGAAGTGTAATAGAGGATGGAGAACTTGTGGCACAGAGCCGAGTGTTCAGCAGCTGTGGGCCCTAGAAAAGGAAAGTATAGAGCCAGGCTTTGGTCTGTGGGTCTGGGAAAGCAAGGGTTGTGACACAACATGCATGAATGAGGCCTAGGCAATGATGCAGCCTGCGCATTAGGCAAAATAGGTTCCAAGGCATGTGAATGGTCCAGGCAACCAAGTGGGAACACAGACAGGCTATTTCACAGCCTTCCCAAACTATGCGAGCAACTATTACATTCTGTGCACGCATTCCTGGGTGTACAGGGAGTTTTTATGATATGAACAAATTGTAGCAATTTTGATGATTTGGATTTTAAGAGCAAAGGTGGAGGACATCAATACTTGGAATTCGGAAATCTCAGCTAGTGTATCGAGTCTAACTTCTTGATATACATACCATAGATAAAGATTTAATATAAATTTTATAGGTAAGGATGAAAATGCAAAGATATTGTCGCAAGGAAATGACAGATGAACAACCGTGAAGGGGCTAATTTGAGATAAATAAGCAAAAGTATTGTGAGGAAAGAGGGAAAAAATGGGAATTGAATTGAAGGAATTTCTTGGGATCATCTAAGATGATGCCTAACAATTGTTAAAATGGAAAATCTGAATAAATTCAATTTTCAACTAGATTTGAGTTTGTTGTACAAATGCCTTGAGTGATTTCAAGACTTGGCAGGCAGTCTGGATGTGATGGATGCAGATTAAATTCAACAATTGGTAAACTTCATTCAGGACAAAGAGGACATTTTTGATGTGAAGGATACAGAGGTGTAAATATAGCAGAATGTGGGCAGTTTTTAGGATGAAATTCTGAAAAAGATAAAGTGGGAAAATCAGGGACAGCAGCTCCAAGGGGTAGATCTCAAATGCTTGGGAGCTACCACTGCCATGTCAGGAGGATTAATATCATTACAAGGGTTGTTACATTACTGTTCATACTTAGTTTTAATTTTAAAGTATTTAGTGCAAACTGGAATAAGGGCAGCTAGCACCAGCACTTTTCAGGAGACCTTCAAGTTCCTGAGCATCAAAATCCATAAAAATATAAATTAACAGTGGTATAATTAAAATTTCTGCACCAATGGTTGCAGGATTGGATTTGTGTTGCTAGGACCCCCAATGAATGAAACCCACAGTGAAGTGGTGGGGGAATTGGACCTATTGGAGCTTATGGATAATAAATTGGTGGGGCTAGTACCAAGTTAGACTGTTTCCCAAATCAAAAACTGGGTGGCTCAAATGCCTACCAAACAAGGAAAGTGATGCATGATGGATGGAGCTTCAGATCTTATTTCAGAAAAAAGTACAGCAAACCTTAGATAAAGGAACTATGCTAGAATGCTTGGTGGCCAGGAATCTTCAATCTATCCCTCCCCAACCCCCTTCCAAATCCTTGATATTTGTGGAAATCAGGGTACTTTAAGTTGAGGTTATTTTGAGGAATTCAGGACCTAGGCAAAAACTTGTTCAAAATCATGAAGAGGTATCTGTTGATTTTGAATGAAAAGGAGTTTGAGGAAGGCCAGGGATCCTTGAGTTTTTTGGAACAGGTAACCAATTTGGAAGTTTTTTTTTTTTTGAATTCTCTAGTTCAGATTCTTGGAAAGAATGGGATGAGATCTTATGACACAAAGAGGAATGGATCTAGGGAGTCAAAGGAGGGAACTCCAGTTCATAGTTTTTCACAACAGATGAGGATTCATTACTTGGAAACCAGAAGCTTAAATAGACTAAGTACAAAGAGGCTGACATGTGGTTGACAAGATGAATGAAAAGATAGAATGAAATTGAATAAAGTAATTTTAATAATTAAAAGTGTGACACACAAGATATCACAAGATAAAAATCCACTGTAGATGAAGATAAAGGAGGCAGTAGAGTTGATAATTCCAGAACAACATAAAGGCATCTCTAGACGTAACATACTTAGGGTGATTGCTACTCTAGTTTATGATAAATATGATACTGGAAATAAGAATAAAGAACTAGCATAAAAATGATAAATAAAGAGTAATAGTCATGAATTAGATTGCACTCAAGATTCAGGAAACATGAATAGTATACTAAAATCCCAAAAACCAATACCTCACAGATTGGATTTGGTCAAACTTTTTCTTAGGATTGGTCTTCTGCAAGCAGGCCTGAAATCCTCCAAAGGTTTTCTAGGAATTGTGAATTGTCCCATAAGACAAGAGGTTTTTAGATGCATTTTAATTTTGGGGTAGTATTAAAACCAAAAACCCAGGAGGGGACTTTTTTGGGATAAAAAGGGGGTTTGGAGGAGGGCTGTAGACCAAGTTCTGAGGCTCTGGAGGTTAAAATCTTGGGTTTATTTTTCCCTGCAAAATCTTGCTAGTTCTTGAAAGGAGAAGTTTGAGCTTCTCAAATCTCAAATTTAATCACTGTGGAACAGATGGAAGCCTCACAAGAGGTTCAATTGTCTTCTTTGAGTTAAGATCAGCTGGAGAAGAAAATATAAATTCAAATGGTAATTTTACTACTGGTATATGAAACTATCAAGGTGGGGAAAGAATTAATTTGTATTTTTCCTTGCAAAAGTTCAATAATTAATTTTAGCATAATCCTTGGAGGGAGAGAGGAGTTGAAATTAGTGCTGATGAACATCAAATAGCTGATACATCTGGGGAAATTGAGACTTTCATGCTGCTATTTTTGCAGAGCTAGTTGACAAAAGTACCATTGAAACACAAAAATAGTAAAAATGAGTCCCAAAATATTATTACAGAAATGAATTCCTCAGCTAAAATTAGGTCAGAAGAAGGGGAAATTTCACATTGAGCTCTCAAGGCTAGAGTTTTTATTTTGTCTGATTCAGTCATTCTATCATAGTTTTTTTATTGAGGTTCATACTCTTACCTGATGGCTTGGATTTCCCTACTTCCCAATTCTACCTTTTTTTTCAGATCTTTGTTTTGCTTTGACTCTAACCTTGGCTTCAGACCTTTGCCTTTAGATCTCAAGAATATTTTTTTATCTTAATCTTGTCTTGAATTCAGATCTTCAGAATGTTTTTGATCTAAATTTTGTCTTTCCTTCAGATATTCAGAATTTTTAGATCTAAATCTTGTCTTTCCTTCAGATCTTCAGCAGTTTATTTGATGTAAATCTTGCTTTGCCTGCTTCCAATCTTCAGCATATTTTTTTTTAGATCCTTCTTTGCCTGCAGATCATCAGCATCCTTCCATTCCCTATCTCATTTTGCCTTTTCATCTGCTTCTCTGAGGACTTTCTCACAATTATCTTCATAAGAAGACCTCATTATGTGTTCCTGTTCTTCATAAGCAGCCCTCTTTATTCTTTTCTGTTCATTCAGTGTCCTTTGAATCTCCAAAGCGGTGTTTCTTGCCCTATCCTCTTCCTGCCTCATCAGTTTCCCCTCCATTTGTTAGATAATTTTTATCATTTACAATAATGACAAAATATAAAAAAATAAATACATGTTTAAAAATATGAAACTATATACAAAAAATAACAAACATAAAAATAAAAAACATAAAAATAAAAAAAATAAAAATAAAACAAATAAAAATAATAAAAATAAAAATAAAAAACATAAAAATAAAAATATAAAAATAAAAAAGGACTTTTTTCAAAAAATAAAAAATACATAAAAAAAGATTGGGGGGTCTGAGAACTGGGAAGAGCCACAGTGCCGTTGTATTTTACCAAAAAAATGAGAAAAATGGAAATGAAAAAATCAAAAAATTGAAAAAATTGAAAAAAATAAAAAATTGAAAAATTGAAAAAAAATAAATAAGGGAAATGTTAAATTTGCAACCCTACGCAACTTGTTCACAATGTAAATTGGGTTTTTTGGCGCGGTTTGCAATCAATTTCAGTTGTGAATGGCTGCTACCAACCCATTTCAGTTGTGGATGGCTGTTCACAACCCATGTCAGCTGTGAATGCCCACAACCCCAAAATGGGTTGTGAGCATCTTTTCACAACCACAAAATGGGTTATGAGCATCTTTTCACAACCCATTTACGGTGAGAAAAAAAATCAAAAGAAAAGAAATTACAATAAATGAACAATTGAACAAAAAAACAAAAACACAAAAAAAAAAGAAAAAAAATTGAAAAAATTGAAAGAAAAAGGAAGAAAGGTTAAAAGGAAATTCTAAAAATTTCACCACTCTGGGGCCATGAATGCGCAGCACATATAAATAAATAATGGAGAAGTATATGGACCAGCCCTAAAGTAAAAATGCCAAAAAATACAAGTGTAACTTGTGTCAAGCTGATCCAATGAGGTGGACTTGTATCAAGCCCACCTCAATTTAGTAGCCCTAAAGTAAGAACATCAAAAAAGACTTTCATCAAGTGCACCTTAATGGAAAGGCCCTAAAGTAAAACGCAAAAAAAAATCCTCTTCTTGTGATGGGATCAGCTTAACAAAAGTTGAACTTATTTACCAATAAATCTCATTCAAAACACTCAGAATGATGATTTTAACTCAAAACACTTAAAAAAATGATGTTCAAAATTTGATAAAACTTTATATTAATATAATTACAAGATCAGAATCAGAACTCAAACCCAAATGATGAAATTAAAGTGTGTTTCTAAATTAGAATAAAATTTAAGTTGATCTTTTAGATGATCAACCCAACCAGAAGATTTTTTAGAATTCAAGAAGCAGGTCTGAAAAATTGGCAGGATTGGAATCATTTCTACCTCAAGTACATGATGAACCCAGGGATTGTTGTTGACAAAGAAAATTAAGATAGCATCTGATTGTTCTTTTACACCCATTTTTATAGGATTATAATTACAACATGAACCCCAAGGGATGTTTTAACTATCTGTTTTATAAGCACAATCCAAAAATGAAGTATTATGGTATTTTTGGAAAAATTTTATAGAATCAGAATGGGCCAAGAAAATGGCCTCTAAGTGACCCTCTCCACCAAAATTTGACCTGGAAGCCCACTGGGGCTCCTGGAGCATTTCAAATAGAAAATATATAACATTTATCACATTGAGTTCTGCTTGCTTTACCTTGCGCTTAATGTTATAGATTGCTTGATTTTCAATGTATTCTCTGCCATCAATCTTGCTCAATTCCCTTTTGATTTGAATAGGATTGATCCCATCTTTAATTCCTTCTTCAAGTTGATCCAGGGATACCCCAGAGATTCTCCTCAGTTGATGATGCAATGAGGGGCTTTCAGATGGTTTTTGTTGCCATTTCTAATGGAGAGATTCCACATGGGATCTGCTACTTTGAAACTTGCACCAATCATCAATCAACACCTAAAATTCCTCTTGTGAGTTTTCTTTTTCCATTTGGTGAGGCACAGCCCTTCATATACTCCAAATCTGTTCCATGCTAGATTGAAATATTTTTCTTCTTTTGACTGGAATTTTTTCAACGCCTAGCCATGCATGGCTTCAATTTTTTGACAATAAATCTTGGATTATTTCCTACTAGGAAAGCCTCTAATAAGAGGAGGTTCAAGGGGTTCTGGAAACTCTTAGTTACATTATTATTTTTTAATCCAAATCATTCCAAGTCAAATAGCCATGTGAAATGTGACCCGCTTGCTTGAGTCAATTTGAGTTGTGAAGAAACATATTTTTCCTGAATTTAAACCCCAGATGAGGATGCATTTGTGGCTTCCAATGTTTCATTTTCCAACTTGCTTCCCAAATCCCTAGATCCCAAAGTTTTTTTAACCACACTCTCAATTAATTCTGTCAATTAAGCCATGTTTAAAACAGGGGGCTTGGGCTTGCCACTGTTCCAATTATCCCAAAAAAACTCAAGTCAATTTAATGTTCAATCAAACTGTTTCCAACAATTCCAAAGTGTACTAACTTTTGGGTTGAGAGAAAAATTATCCAAAGGGTGAGTATTGTTTTGTGAAAAGTCTTTGTTTTTCCAATAGTACAAAAGTTTTATTTCAAAGTTTCCATCCACCAATTTGGGTTGAGGGAACTAAAATTTGGTCCAGGGGTGCCTAGGTACCCCAATCCCCCCCTCAAAAAGCCCATTTGGGGCTATTTTTTTCCAAATGGGCCAGGAAAACAGGTGAAACCCCTGTTCACAAATTTTGCATCCCCAAGGGGTTGCAAACACCCAATTTAAACTACAAAAGGCTTGCAAATCCCCAATTGTGACTCAAAAAGGGTTTCAATTGAGGATGTGCAAGTTGTAAACAATTTCCCTCTCTGCATTATTTGTGAATTGCCATTCATGGCACATATGGGTTGTGAATGGCAATTCATGCCCATTTGCCACCCTGGGGTTGTCAATTTAACATTTCCCAAAAAAAAAAATGAAAAAAGGGCCCAAAACAAATTGAATTAATTTTAAAAAGGAATCAAAATTCTCTTTTTAAAAAAATTGGAAAGAATTAAAAAAAATCAAAAACAAATTGAAAAAAATAAATATAAAAAATTGTAAAAAATATGAAAAATAAATTGGTGGTGAAGACTTCCACCACCCTAGAAAAGGCTTGGTGAGGCTGAAACCCGCAGCACCCAAGTGGGTTTTTCAAACCAGCCACAACAGCCAAGTAAAAAACCCTGGGCACCACATGTTTTTGGCCTGGTGGTCAAAAGTGTTCAGGATTCAGTTCCAAACCACAGAATTCCAGGCTAAAATGCTGATCTCTGTGTTTCTAACCGGCTTTTGAAACTGCTGTATACCCAGGAAGGTTCAAAGGCCCATTCAAAACTTCAGATGCTGCATGTTTTTGGCCTGGGCGTTGAAACTGTGTGGTTTCAACCACCTGGTCTTCAGGAAGGGCGCAAACCTTCAGTGGAATAAAATGCCTCCCAGGTATGGGAAAGCAAGCCAGGAGGCTTGATTATACTCATTTATTTACTTAAATCAGGCCAAAAATTCCTTTTTTGAAAAAAGCATCATTTTGGTAATTTTTGGGCCAAATTGAGCCTGAGCCAGTTAATAATTATTAAATAATCAAAAATAATTTGAATAAATGATAATTCACCAGCTGAAAGGAAATATAAACACAAAAAACTCATATTTCCCCTGTCATTATCATGTTACCAATGCAATAAATAACATATTTCTTGACATTTTTGTGGCCATTTTGACTATACAACCAAGAGAATCCTATGGTCAATGCATCACTGAACTGATAGCCACAGCACACATCTTTCTCACCTCTATTCTACCCTGATCAAAAACAAGGAAAGCCCTGATGAACTAAAAAGTTATAAATAAAGGCCTCTTTTAGTCTGTATTTCCACTAGATACTCACAATTATGTTCATCAAGAAACAGCTCAATATAGGAATCAATCACTTATAAAGAGAGGTAAGGGGTAAAGGGCTTTATTTTAACCTTTATTTCAAAATTACAACCCTTATTCCTCAACTTTTTCATCATGGTAATTCCTCAAAGAATTTTAATAGACTCCAAAATCACCCATTAGTTAAGTTATTGAAGGTACCCTGGTATTAAAAAATCACCAAGTAATTTATTAATATCTACTTTGGCTGTTTTTCTACTCAGGCACAGCCATAATATGTTTTTTCTGGATAATAATTGCTTTATCCAAAGGTTCCAAGGTTACAGCTGCATGGAGTAAGAGTTAAATCCCCCAAAGAGAGGTTTTGAAGATAATCATTTTTGATTGCAGCCCATCTTTTTGTTTATTCAAAAACTAATTGATTGGTTAATACAACTTTTATTTCAACAAAAAACTGCCTTGAATTTTCTTTATTCATATATTTATGTATTATTTCTGCATCATCTTGAATAAAATATTTATTCTCACTACATCACGTCTACTAGCTAAAGATCTGCAAGGGTCCTGGCATCTATTAGGATGGAAATTGAGGTTCTGGCTGTGAATTTAACTCATAATGAATTTATCCTTGGAAATATTTAATTATTTAATAATTCCTTTGATAAAAATACTATAAATAACACTACAAAATTGCCCCCAAATTTGTGAACTGATTGTAATTAAATAATGTGGATAAGGAATGGAATGTTTGTTGATTGGAAGAATGTGAATAATGAAAATATCTTTTGATTTTCAATGAAATCATGGTTCAGCTAATTTCAATTTATTGATATGTTAGTAATTCAAAGAAAATATAAATTTTAATTGCATCAGTTTCTTGGATTTATAGAATTTAGAACCTCAGTGTACATCTTGAAGTAGTCTTTCAACTACATTAATTCATTGACCAATCAAATATTTGCTTCTTTCTGTGATTCAGAAGAGAGATTTTGTGCACATCTGGCTGATTTATTACAAAATTTTTTTTCTTCCTCAAGCATCCATTTCCTTTTTTTACCTTTTTTACTCCACTTACTAATCAATTCTTGGAAAATAAGGGAAAGCTTCTTCATCACTTGTGCCACAAGTTTTAAAATATGTATACCGATATTTCATTTTTGGGAATTCTTTGAGCTTTGATTCCAAAATGAATTAAATTATCAACTGTTAAATTGAAGGAAAATTCAAATAGGATATGTGGTTCTTCAGGCTGAAAAATTGGTCAAAGAATTCCAAACAACTTCCTTAGCTCAGAAGGCTGAAAATATTCCTCAGCTTCTTCCATTTGATTTTACAAACAATGATTGTCTTCCAGTAGAAATAGAAAAATAAATCACCTGTTCCCTGCCACATCTCAACACCACCTTTGATGGACTACACAACAGCACAGAAATTCAAAAAACTTAGATTATTGACAAGATGACAAATATACTATAAGCTTTATCTATTGGTTTTTATGTATTGTTCAAAAAAATATTGTTGGAACAAACAACCACCCCAGTGCAAACTGAATAATCAAGATAAAAAAATGATGGGAAATTTGAATAATAATTCATGGCGGTGAACCTCTCATTTACTTGTTGTTCTTTCAATTCTTGAAACCAACTCAATTCACCCTAAGGATAAAAAAAACTTACTGCAGAGGGTCATAAAATTTGGGCAGTTCACTGCTCCTGCTCAATTTCACAACTTTCCCTGGCATGTAAGGGGCTGAAGGAATGGGCACTACTTTTCATAGAACTCAAGGATTATTAATTTGGATTGCAATGGATAAGATGAAAGGAGGGCTACAAAGTATGAAGAAAGGGAAGGATGGGAAGAGAAGTCTAGGAGGAGGTTTTTGAAGAAGGAGTTGTTGAATCCTATAAGAGTAACACCAGGAAGATAAAAGTTGATGTGATTTAAGCAGGCTGGGTTAAGGTTATCTTGTCTTGAGATGACACCCACTGGCTGAGGGACTAGCCAGCAAGAAGTATTATACTAATTACTTGGGGGAAATTAGTCCAGGAGGGAAGGAGAGGCCACATTATATGTGAGAAATGAGAATCAGGCCTTGAGGGATGATTGGATGGTGATGCAGGTTGGATTTTCCATGGTATGAAATGTTGAATGATTGGGCTGGAGGCTGTGGTTGGCTGATTGGGTGGGGGCCTGTCCAGGAAGGTTTGACATTTACTTATCTGCAGTCATGGACAGACAGGGGAGAGTATGCATTATGTATATTCTAACTGTAATTTGTACTAACTCATATACTGATAAGATTGCGCAGACAATATTCAGAGAAAAAACCAACAGACAGACCGCACAAGATGCAGGAGTACTATCCAGTGGAGGGTTCAGGAGTAAGTGAAGTTTGGTTTGATCTGAGAGTGAAGCTGATGAAAGGTGGGATTCTTTTAGTTGAAGGAGTGTCAAAATATTTTTATGACAGTACCCACCTCCCTAAAAGGGAAGGTGAAGCTCCTTATTCCCAGAAAAAAAGGAGATGCAGGACCTGAAAATGGAGTTCTGTTCTACTTTCTGATTGGAAGCTGGGAGGCTTGGAAGTAAGTTTGGGTAAATTGAAGCAGGTGAAGAATTGTGCAGGTTTTGGGGCTGTAATTCCGAAAATTAGAATAGGAATGCAAATTTTTGAAGTGGGAGTTTGGATTTTGAAGCTTGAAGCATGAAGTTTGAAATTTGAAATTTGGAGTTTAGGTTTGAAAATCAAAGTTTGAATTTCAAATTGATAGTTTTCACTTCTGACAAGTGTTGAAGAAAGACTGAGAGGGTTTCTTACTTGGACTAGGAAACTGATGAGGGTTCTCCTGGAGAGCTTGGAGGAGGAAGATAAAGATACAGAAGAGCATGAAGGAAATGGAGTAGAGAAGGAAGAATGGATAGATAGAAGAGAGAGTTGTGGAGGTGACCAAGTTTGGTGTGGGAGGTAAAGGAAAATTGAAAGAGGTGTATCTGGAAGAGGATTGAAGAATTTGGAAGTGTGTGAGAATGAAATTAAATAAGTTGAACTGAGATTTCATTGGCAGATTCTCATTTGTTGAAGGATGGTTTAGATGTGCTTGTTGTGTTGAAGATCCAGAAGTGAAGTTGGAGTTTGTCTCAGAATTTTTTGAATTGATGATTGAAGATAAAAATGAGAATATGTTGCCTGATTTGTTGAATGATGATTTGAAAGAAGAAGGAAGATAAGAGATGGAAAGAGAAGTGGATAGATGAACTGAAGGATATTTTTGATTTTGGAAGTATTTCCTGTGATATTTAAGATGGAATGGATTATCTGGAAGGTGTGTGATAGGGAGGAAAATGATTTTTTTCTTATTTATGTTTTCTTTTCTCTTGTTTTTGATGTGATCTTGGAAGTGATTTAATGGAAGGAGTTGAGTTTTTTATTATTATGGAATATTTTTATGGGTTTTCTCTAAATGGAAGATAAATGGGCTGAGTTGTTATTTGGAAGTGATGGTGATTGGTTTTGGATTTGGAAAGGAGTTATAGGATGAATTTTTTTTGGGATGATGGATGGAATTGAATTGATGGATAAGGAAAATTCAAGTTGAGATTAAGTTGGATTTTGGTTCACAGAAGGTAGGTGGTGATATTGAGGATGGATGAATGGATGGGTTGATCAGGGTTTTGGATATTGAGGCATCAGTACCTAATCTTTTCAAAACAAGAAAAGTTTCACAACCAACACTCAAAGAGCTATCCTGGAAGATCTGTCAGTGGTGATTTTATTTTCAGATATTCATACTTTATCACCAGGATTTAAAAATTTTGAAAATCATTTTCTATTAAGTTCAGCATATTTCCTTTACTTTTCCATTGGCTGTTTTGAACTTGATCAAAGTAGTTTGATTGATTGAAGGAGTATATCTAGCTTCAGTTGGTCAGCATCTTGGGTATAACAACTTTAACCATGAACAGGAGTAAGCAACTGTGGGAATCTATAGAATTGTTAGTAAAATCCTCCCCTTTCTTAAATCTTTTGATAATTTCTTGGAAAAACTTGTAAGCTTATTTATTTGGGGTCACTTCACTCAATTTTTCTGCAATAATTTTCAAAGAGAGGTAAAATAAATCAGAAGATTCAAATTCATCAGGATTATGTTCAGAGTAAGTGTTCCCCCATCTGGATACACATTGTCCCAAAGTGACAGGAGGTCTTGTGCATTGAATGAAGAACTTCCAAGGCCTTTAAGTGAGTTTAAAAAATATAGAAGTTACACATAATACCCTTGTCTTCTGGTGAAAGCTTTGGAAGACATGGAAATACTTTTAAGGAAGAAATATCAGTTATTAAATCAAAAGGCCTGTAATGCTTAAGGGGTAAGCAACCCAAGATAAATTTTAGAGAGGATAGTAGAACCTAAAAAGACAGTCAGTGGAATTATTTGGAGTATTTGGCCAAATTTTCTCCTTTTTAACAGTTGCAGGTTTGCAAAAATCAACAGAAAATTGTAAACCACTATCCTTTTTCCTGAAAGAAAAAAGGACAGGTGCTCCAGTACTTGAAGTTCTAAGGCTGGATGATAGCTTTCTCTACATTCTCTGCTATTTAGGCTTGTGGTTTTGAATTTTCATTTTGAGGTAGTGAATAGACAAGAACAACTGGAGGTATGGGTCCTTCCAGTCTAATGTGGTGATTTTAAGAATTTTTTGAAGAGAGTTGGTCTGCCTTAAACTGGAGGAGAACCATGTAGGAATGAGTTTTAATTAGCATCAAAGTTCTTGAAAACAGTTCTTGATTCTTCAGGGATGTAATAAATAACAAAAAGACACATCAGAAGAAGTAACCAATTGCATGATATGCAAGGATGAATCCAATATATATTCCTCCTGTGAAAAATAAAGGATCAATGCATATCCAAGCAATTTGAAAGAGTTTTTAACTCAAAGGGAATTTGGATTTTGTGTTGGGGAAACTGCAAAAGTTCTTCAAATTGAGGGAGATTTCTTTGGACAGAAGTGCCAAAGGCAGAGCTTAGGGAAGGACAGCTTTTTGCAGTGTAGCAAGGTTGAGTTCAACAGAATTGGAGGAAAGTTAAGTGTTTAGTTATTGTATTGAGTTGATCAGCCCCATCTTCCAGTTTGCCACTGGACTCCAGTGATGAAGATATTCAATTCCCAAGTTGATATATGAAGGGAATGGTGCATTTAATTGAAATATTTAAAATTCAAAGAAAGGAAAGGAATTAACTGAAACCATTTGGGAAGTTGATTAAATGAGCTGATATTGGGCAGATTAATATGTTTGCCCAGAGGAAAGGGATGTAATGGATGGATACTTTGTACCATGGAATTCACAACTACAGATTGATTTGCACCTGAATCAAACAAAAAAATAGATAAGCCTTCAAAAAAAGAAGGAGAAAAGGGGTGAGCCTCATCTTGTTTTGGCTTTTTTGTGGCACTGGAAGTGAATGGAGTAGGAAAGGAAGAAGATGAGTTGACAGGTTTCTTTCTGCAGTCCTCTGTCTTTTTTTTACCACCAAAATATAAGCATAAGCCTTCCCTCTCTCTTCTTTCCTTTAACCTGCCTTGATTTTTCCATCTGGACCTAGGTCCAAAGAGGGTCTGTTACATTAAATAGTTTAATTTAAATTTTCTTGTAACTGGTCATAAGCCCTACCCCCATTGTTACCCTTGGGCTGATAAGAGGTTAATTTAAATTGGAAAGAACTGTAGGCTTGAGAATGATTAAGGAGAGAAGTTTTTTTTTACCCTCTTGGGATACCTTGTATCATAGTCAAAAACAAAATCCACAAGATCCTGGAGATTTTCTTGAGAGCCATTGTACCCTGCTAGTTGATCCAGAAGGCAGGAAGGGAGGCTTTGTCAAAAATGGAAGTAAAAGGCTCAATCATCCAATCAAGAGACTTTGGTCATAAGTCATTGAAATTTGGTGATGTGGGTTGAAGAATAGCCAGAGTCCTTCATCTTCAAGCTGACAAGTTCCTTTTCAGCCTTGAAGACTTCAATTCTTTTGCCAAAGAGGGTGTGCAGTTGCTCTGTAAATTGGGACCATGAGCTGAGGAGGAAATAGGGTTCTTGGTTGGAACAATGAGCCAGATAGGGTTTGATCCATTGATTTGCACTTCCAGAGACGTAGGAAGCTGCAAGGAGTACCTTCTTCCAGTCCATGCTGAAATTTCCTTCATCAGTTGCAAAAATAAGTTCACAACATTGCAGAAATGGTCAAAGTTTTCTGGGTCCATAGCCTTCAAAATTATCTGGAGCATTCATGGAAGGAGTCTTGAGGGTGCCAGACTGAGAATTAATGGTTGATGGAGGTTGAGAAAGTACTTTCATAGGAGAAGTCATGGTCTGGATTAGGGCTAATAGATTTGATTCCACAGCAGATGTTGGAGTTTGAGGTCTGGTTGGAGGCTTGGATATTTCAGTAAAAGTTGAAGGTGGGAATGCTTCCTGAGGTTCCACATTTGGTGAATTGAGATTAATTAGGATCCTTGTTTCAAAGCCTGAGTCCTCACTGTTTTACTTTCCCTTTTCTTCCAGGAAAGGAATGATTCTGGGATGAAAAGATGTAGAGTACAATCCAAAGCCTGCTTGAGGAAATTTTCCAATTACACAATCAGTTATATGACTAACTGCAGGTGGGGAAGGAGAAAGAGAAGCTCTAGGAGGAGCTGGAGGAAGGATACAAGCGTCCATGGAAGTGGAGCTTTCTGGAATTGGAAGGTTGGAAGAGGTCCTCTGACTTGCACAAGCTTGAGGAGTCTACTGGTCCTGATTGGATATATTGATGACAGAACCTCTTCCTCTTGCTGCTCTGGTGAGAGGTTGACTGGAAATGAATGAATTTTGTGCACATTGGGCTTTAAAAGTTTCCAAATAGACCAGAGAAGGGGAATGACCCACAAAAAGTACCCAGAGAAGATTTGCAGGAAGAATGGCCAATTTTAAATCAAAAAGTTCCCAGAAATTTCAAAGAAAAAGGGTGCCAGAAGGGCATAAAAGGGGAAAAAATGGGTCCCTTGATTTCTTTGAAATTCCATTGAAGAGGAGTCCAGGAAGAATCAAAGAATCATAGAAAAAGCTTTGAAGAAAGGTTCAAAAAGGTTTTGAGAAGTTTGAAGTTGTGTCAAAGGCTTTGAAGATATGTCAAAGGCACATCAAAGAGTTCAAAGATCAGTCAAAGGAATATCAAAGGACTTTCAAAGGACCATCAATCAAGTCTAAAATCTATGAAGGGTTCCATTATTGATTCAAACTGTTGTCAAAGAGGCCCCTAGGAATGGTTGAACAAGAGTTGAAAAATCTCTTGAGGAAGCATTGAAAAAAAGGGTTGAAGATGTTTAGGAAGATGAAATTCAAGGTGATTGGCCAATGAGGAGTGGATACAGGGGAAGGATGGTTTCTGCAGGGTAGCCAAAACCTTTATAGCACTCCTTTGTAAATTTGAAGGCCAAAAAATGTTTAGCTCAATCATACACTGGTCCAAGACATTTGTAGGAAGTGTTATTCAAGGTTAAAGAAGGGATGGAATGGATTTTGTTTGGTTGAAGAGGATGATTTGAGGAGGAAGAGAGTGCTTAGTAATTAAGGGGAAGGAATTATTAAAATTTACAAACTTCCCCTGACATGAAAATGGCTGAAGGCAAAACCACTACTAATCATAGAGCTCAAGGATGATTTATTTGGATTGCAATGGGTAAGATGAAATGAGGGTTACAAAGTATGAAGAAAGGGAAGGATGGGAAGAGAAGTATAGGAGGAGGTTTTTGAAGAAGTTGTTGAATCCTATAAGAGTAACACCAGGAAGATAAAAGTTGATGTGATTTAAGCAGGCTGGGTTAAGGTTATCTTGTTTTGAGATGAAAGCCACTGGCTGAGGGACTAACCAGCAAGAAGTATTATAATAATTACTTGGGGGACATTAGTCCAGGAGGGAAGGAGTGGCCACATTATATGTGAGAACTGAGAATGAGGCCTTGAGGGATGAGTGGATGGTGATTCAGGTTGGATTTACCATGGTATGAAATGTTTAATGATTTGTCTGGAGGCTGTGGTTGGCTGATTGGGTGGGGGCCTGTCCAGGAAGGTTTGACATTTACTTATCTGCAGTCATGGGAGTATGGCCTGAACAGAAAGGGGAGAGTATGCAGTATGTATATTCTAAGTGTAATATGTAATAACTCATATACTGATAAGATTGTGCAGACAAGATTCAGAGCAAAAACCAACAGAATACATTTCAAAATCAGAGAAATGGTTTGGAATAATGAGAAGTGAGAAGAGATAAACAAGAAGACCAACAGCTTTGACAGGGTGATGAGGTAAGTCAGAGATGGGCAGATAAGACAGAGTAAATTCAGAGCTAGAGACAAGAGATGGAGAATTGGTTTAGGTGAAGTTCTGGAAAAGTGTATGGAGAACATTTTCAGGCCCACTAGCAGTGGTAGAAAGTCATGAGCCGTCTTACCAGGAAGAAATTGATGGAAAAGTATTGACAACAAGTGAGGGGTTGAGACGGTGGTGACTGGCGGAATGTTGAGATGGCAAGGAAATATGACAATTGAAGAATGAAAGAAAGGGGAAAAGAGATTTACAGACAAAGGAAGAAAGAAAGGAAAGATTGTAGAAGAATAGGAGAAGAGAGAAGGCGGGAAATCATAAAGATGAAGAGAGGAAAACTGAGGAGACCAGTAGAAAAGCTAGAATCCAAGAAAGGTTCATGGGGGCTGGCGCCCAGAATTCAAAAATAGGGTTTCTAAATCAGAGAGTTGCCGCGAAGCAGTTGAGATGAGGATGGGACCAACAGGTTGAGACGGGGATAGAACTAAACACCCCTTGTGACTGGTAGGAGGGCAAGGAGATAGGGAATCAGAAATCCAGAGAGATGAAGACTTGGACTGATGCCAGATATGATCTTCCTAGCCCCAATACATCTGCATGCCTAATTTAAAGCATTACTTGTGATCTTGAATAATCTTACTATTCAATGTTCCCCAATATGCCTACCTTGGAGGATCTCCATTGATCCTCCTCAAAAGATCCCCTTGGATCTCCACATACTGAAACTTTGAAATTCACAAGCTATTTTCAAAAAATTACCTACATGATCCATAAAACCCCTGTATACCCCTTAGTTGGCCTTCAAACTCATACTTGATATTCCCCTCATTCAGTGCCTTGTCCATAAGCTACTCTGGAACTATATACATAAAGTTACAATTTCAAATTAATATCATAATTGCATAGTTTGCAGAAAATTGTTGGCTCTTTCTAAAGCACTGAAAATCCTTTCACCTGTACAAAATGCAAGAGTTAGGCTCAGCATTCTTCACTCTACAATGCTGTTCCCGCATCTGCCTGCTGCTGAGCCCTTGTCTTCCCCTGCTGGAATTGGCAAAATGTTGGGCTCAGCTTTTGTTACTATTGTGCTGCGGAACTGGAAGCTGCCCACAACTGAGCCTCATCCATCTTCTAATCCAATTATGAGCCCAGGTATAATCATTTCTATTAATATCCACCACACTGGCAACAGTCAACTTCTTAGGTGATAGAATCTGAGCTTTTTTCCCTCTATTTTGTGTGTCTTATTTCTCTGTCTAAAACTAGCCAAATATGTGATCATAATGGTCTGGTATACATAAAAGTGAGGAAACAAGTAGAGCAAGCTGTAAAAATTATAAGATCATGAGACCATTGCCTTCATGTCAAGGCACGCAATGGTTGTAAACATGGATCAAAAGAAAAATCTGACCAGAAGGTCTAAAATGGCTCTTTCTGCCTGTCTTAGTCTTCCTTTTGCTTCTTTCTATGCACCTAAGTCTTTCTCTTGTGGGCTTTTTCAATGGAAGTTCTGATAGCCATTGGCAGTGGTCAAAGGAGGCAGATTTTCATTGAGTTTTTTCTCCTTGGCTGTTCTGTTGGTTGGTCAATTTGTTCTTGAGCAGTTGATTGATTCTTTATGGTTGGTTGGTTGTTATGGTCTTTCTTGATCTTACTTAAGTTTTTTTTTTCTTGGTTGGATTGATGGTCCTCTGCTTGTGGCAATGGCATTTGGTCCAATTGTTTTTGGATCTGGTTGGTTAGAGGGATGATGTGGAGGTGGTTTCTGAAAGTTATCCTGGTTGGGATAAATCTTATGTGGTAATTTTGAAGTAACTACAGAAAGTTATCCCAATTGGGATAGCTTGGAGCCACAGTTGTGCGCGCGCGGAGGCACCTGCCCCATGCAACTACTGCAATTTATCCCAATTTGAATAAATCAGGGCTGTTCTGCCAATGTATTTGTGCGGAAGCAACTACCTATTTATCTTTTTTGTGGAAGTGACTATGGAAATTTATCTCATTTGGGATAGCTCAGAGCTGCATTTGAATGGAGGCCAATGCCCCACGCAACTACCGTGGTATATCCCAATTGGGATAAATCAGGGATTTTATGGGGAAATAGTGGCGCCAAAGCAACTACATTTTTTTTCTTTTTTTTTGGGGGGGGGGGGGAGAAACTACAGCAAGTTATCCCAATTGGGATAACTCAGAGCTGCAGTTGCATGGAGGAAACTAACCTGTGCAACAACTGTGATTTATCTCAATTGGGATAAATCAGGGCTTTTCTGGCTATGTAGTGCCACAGAAGCAACTACCTATTTTTTGAGGGTGGAAGCAACTATGGCAATTTATCCAAATTGGGATAACTCAGAGCTGCAGTTGCATGGAGGAAAATAATGAAAGTTATACCAAATTGGATTACTCAGGACTTTTCTTCAAATGTATTTGTCCAGAAGCAACTACCTCTTCTTTTTTTTTATATGCAAAAAAAGAAGATACTTGGGAGAATTTTAACACTAGGTTGTGTCTATAAAAGACCACCACACCAGGAAAGCAAAAATTAACCTTAAAGGATTTACTTTAGAATTTTTCAAAACAAAAATGAACAATTCATAAAAAAAATTAATTGAAAACTCAAATTAAATTACTAAAAAGTATTAAAGAAATAATTTTTTACCCTTTTATTAGTGGAAAAAAAGAAAACACAAATTAATTCTACCAATGAAGTAGAATTGATCAATTATTACCTGCCTAACACCCCCACTATCTGTCATATTAATGCTGATTTTGTCCAATACTTAATTTTAACCCATCAGGACCCTCCTGTGTACAGATACACCCCCAATAAATTTTTTGTACCTCTACCACTATATATGTGAGTATTAAAAATTAAAATTAGTTCCTATCATAGTTAGAAATCCTTTCACTAAAAACCTTCCTTTAGAAATGGTGGTTTTCTGAAATACACATACCCCCTAACTGGTTTATTTCAAAATGGTGGGTTTCAAACATGAAGTCTGCAATTTTTATCATAAAAAAAACAAAATTCATCATCATCTCATCCTAGAACCTCAAACCACTGTCTCCATCCTCCTCCTCCTCTGTTTATCATCAAACCACCACTATTTTTCCCATTATCAGCACTTATCATCACAACACCTCCATTTTCAACCCTACTTGATCAAATAATACCCTAAATTTTTTCTTGGATTCTACTAATTCACTCAAATTTAAGTTCATCAAATTTTATTCAAACTTTAAAACCAATTCAAGACAATATGAATCAAATTAACACCATGCTCAATCACCTCAAAAAATTCAAAAACTTAATAGAATTCCCTCAACTGATCTCAACTTATATGAATCATTGATTATCAAACCAAGCCATCAATCTAGAGCTCAAACTATGTGAATTGTATTGTTCAATCATATCCTACAATAATCACCCAAGCAACCCTCAAGCTTCAAATCCTACCATCATTTGTTGAATCCAAAACCAATTTAATCAAAGCCTTCAATCACTTTGTCATCAATCCCTCAATTATTTATCCCACAAAGGCCTCAAGATCTCATCTGAAATCAGGAAAATTTTCACCTTACATCAAGTATCTTCCATCTTCTTCCAATAATATCATCACCAGGTCAGACATTCAATCCAATCAACCTCAGAACCCAAGTTGAGGATGGCCTTCTTGATCTGTAAGTGGAAACCTCTATCTGAAACCTTACACAGACTAGAACTATCCTCCTCAATCTCCAACTATCAACTGTACTTGAACTAAAAGCCACTCCTCAAGATCTACTCAACCAGAGCTCTCTCACTCAAAAACACACCATTCTCTTGATCTGTTTCCTCCTTTCTTACCCATTGACCAGTACAGGGTGCAAAGGTGTTAGCAAAGACAAATCCACCAACCAACTGCAGTTTCTTCTACTTCCATTGAATTAAATATTCAGGTTGATAAGCTTGAAACTGGGTGAGATCATAAAAAACCTTCTCATTATCCGGTTTGCTTATATTCAATTCAAAATTCACACACTTCTACAACAAAAATTTAGCTTAGGTTCCATGCTAAATTTAGCATCTATAAATATGATTAATGAATGAGGTCTATGATTGGAGCTTTAAGCTTTCAAGAATCAAACTGCTTAATCAAGAAGACAACCTAACCAAACAAGAGATCCAGTGATTTCACTATCCTTAAAAATATAATGACAAGATGAGACTGAATCAGGATCCAGTTTTCTGATTAGATAGGTGAGATCAATAGCCAGTTCCAAGAAGACAAGTGTTTAAAATCTCAAGCCACATCCATTCATCAATCCACTAATGGCCATCAATCCTAAAAATCCAGTCAAAAAACTGGAAAGAATTGGAAATGGATTGGGTCCAAATAGTAAGGTGGCCAATTTGAAACTGCCTGGGACATCCAATTTCTTGTCCTTTTGAGAGTAAATTTTATTGTGGAATATTGTCCAAAATAGATATCTCAGGTATAGTTGCAGGGCTAATATCCAATCTGTCTGACAAAGAATGGCCAAGGAGCCTATCAAGGGACCCCAATTAAAGAAAAGTATGAATATCAATCAAGTACACATCAATTTAGTTCAATGCATGTGATGCAAGTTGAAATAGCTCTTCAGTCTCCAGGGAACTTAACCAGTACTGATTGGGGCCAATAAACCAATGAAAAACAATGAACACCTGATTACAAGTGTCACACAAGGGCACAAAGGGCCCCTTTGTCCCTTTGTATTTTACTTGCAATCAAGGGATCATTTTTTTTTCATGGTGATAAGTGATAATTTTCATGAAAGGATAAGTTAGAATCAAAGCCAACCCAGTGTTTTAGGTGTTTTCAGGGCACTGGAAGCCAGGGGTTTCATTTTGGTTTTAGGAATTTCATATCAATCAATCTATTCCAAGTATTTTTGATTTTAAAGAAAGGCCTATTCATGATCAAAGCACTTATGGAAAAGATTAAGGTCTGAGATAGTAGGATTTTGGGGCTGGCGCCAACACTTGAAGCTTCTAGGGAAACTGATGAGCCACAAGGAAGGAAGAGTAAGATTCTTCCAATTGGTATTCAATTTGGGATAGTTCAAGGTAAGTTTCTGTTTTTTTATTCTATTTTAACCTCTCTAATGGTTTCTTATCAAACCCAAATCCAATCAATTGATGAATTTTTTAATGGGTTTTGGTTCATTGAGAGAACCGGATGGGAAATGTATTTTCTAGACAATCAATAGGGATTCAGGGTTGAAGTATGTGGTTTTATTTTTTGGTTTGATTGACATTTATGGTGAGGACAGGATGATGATGATTAATTTTCATGTTCAAGAATTGGTTATTGATAAAGAGAGAACAAAGAGGAATATTATGGTTAAATGAAAATTTTACTTGAGCTTTGGTAGAATTTTTTGATGGCTGCATTGGGTTTTGGGCTTTTAGATAATGAAGCAACAGTGTGGTTGGATGTGGTGCCCTGTTTGAGTTGTTAAAATATATACTAAATTAGAATAAACACACTTATTTTTGGGGTAACTCTGACACCCCTTTTGTGAAATAAGTGGGGTTTTTTCATTTTTTAATGGGGGGTCTGGGTTGAAAATCTCCATCAAAAAAATGAGGGGGTTTGATAACTCTGATACACCCTTAATATTTTTTGTTTTCTTGGAAAAACTCACAAGTTTTTTCTTGAAATGTTCCAAAGCAGGCAGACCACCTATGCCTCTAGAAAAACTTTTTCCCGTGGATATATCCATTCCAAAAAGTTTTTCAGAAAGTTTCCAAAATTCAGCTGCAATCAGGGAAATCTAACCCACAATGGCTACAGTTCCATTGAAAAAACTCAGGGCCTGTGGCTTCCAACATAACCAAAAAACAGTTTTATACTACCCTCAAAAAGCATTATTTATCCTGGGGGTGTTCAGGTTCAATTTGACATCCCCAATCAGTGGTTTTGGAAAAAAATCCAATATCAAGGACTTAGGTATTTGGAATTTCTCCCATTAGTAATCCTTCAAGAAAGCCCAGAGGGGACCAGGCAATAATTAAAAAAGCCAGAGCCCAGGCAAAATCCACTCAAATCTCCCTCCAAAATTTAATAAGAAGAAAAGAAGCAGAGGAGTATTTGAAAGGCTGATTGCTTGGAAGAACTATCATAATCAAAAGGGAAGGCCAAGGGCAAGAAGAGTTCATCCTTCCACCAAAGACCAAAGGGTGCCAGAGATTGGGACAAAATAATCTCACTAGACAAGAAATGGAAGAATGTGTACAATTAATTGAGCCTGTAACTGTTTTTTCTGGATTTTCAAATATTTAAGATTCTATACATGGATTTGGATTTTCTTTATTCAAAAATAAATAAATTAAACCTCTTTCATTTGAATATCCAAACTTTAAAACTTGATTGATTAAAATATTTGATCCACCAAAATATCTGTGACTCTGGTCTAAAAGACAAAATTGATCCCTGGAGGATATTATAGATGAAATCAAAGAATCTCCAGCCCAGAATATGAAAAGGATGTTTTCCACCATACAAGAAAATTGAATTATTTACTTCAGCCTCTTAAAAAATAAATCAAATAAATTAATAACAACTCCATCCAAACCCTCAACAAAAAATTAGAACAATTTGGTTCCAGGTTGCATCTCAAGCTCAAATTGATCAAGAATTATTTTAGAGGTCTAAAGATGATTGTGAAAAACCCATCATGGATTACCACAGAGGAACCAAAGCCTCGGAAACATTCTGCTAAGCCCTATGTGCCACACAGAAATGTAACACTTAGGGTTGAAACATATAGGCCAAGCCCTACTCCAGGAATTTAGAAAGCCTTTAAACAGCTGCCACAAATAATTGCATGCCCCAGGTTATCTGGAGAAGGAGAATATAACTACATAAGTTTCATAAATCTTATTGATTATAAAATATCTTCCTTGAAATTACCTGAAGCAATAGCTGTAGTAAGATTAACCAGAATGTTTGAAGGAGTAGCCTTGGATTGGTTCATCATTAAAAGGGAAAAAATTAGTTCCATTTTATGGAACTCATGGAATAAATTTATTAAAGGACACTTTGTTTCCAGGATGTGGAAAAGGAATATCATTAAAACCTTTGAATCCTCTTTCCATTTCCAAGAAAAAATCAGTTGCTGTTCTACAAGCAGGATTAGAGGAAGATTCTGACCAAAAGTGTGCTTAGAATAAAGGATCAAGATCAGAACATAAATTCAAGATCACTAATCCCATTGCCAGAGTTCTTATCATCCACCAAGTATAAGAAAACCAGAGGTTTTATTTTGATAAATCATGAAATTTTTCTTGCTTATAAATCAATAATTTTCATGTTGAACACCACTTTTGAAGCAGAAGATTTGGTATGGCTTGATATTTTCAATATTTTCACAACTCAACCTAATTGAAAAATCTCCCTTAATAAACTTGGTCCTTTCAAGATTGAATCAATCATTAATTCCAACGCTTTTAAAATATCCTTACCTTCATAATGCAAAGATATTCAATTTTTCTTTCATTGTTCTCTCCTAGATCCAGCTTGAGTCCTCTACACAGGCAAGACTGCCCCCCCTCCAGAACCTTTAAGTATTCAAGATCACTCAGAGTAGTAATTAAGCCACATACATGATTCAAGTTTATGCAAAGGTAAGTTAAAATATCCTTGTGGAGTGGGTGCATTACCATTCCAAAAATAATTATACCTTGTGGGAACCAGAAAACCCTCTTTGAAACTCCCCTGACTTGGTTGAAGACTTCCATTGCAAATATCCTTCTAAAAATGGTTAAATTCCTTCCAATCCCCGGTTCTATTCCCATTGTCTCTTTATCTATCAATCCCATTTTCCAATTTCTCTTTGTTTCTTGTTTTTTTTTATTCTGAATTTCTTTTAATTTTAAGAATATTTCTACGTCTATATTTATATATATCAAATTCCAAATATTTATATAAAATAGATTAATAAAATATAAAATTTATCAATAAAATGATAAAATATAAAATGATAAAATATAAAATCATAAAATAAGAAAACCATAATTCCTTTATTTTCCCTTCAACCATCTCCCAAATTTAATTTAATTCTTTTATAAAATTAAACAAATATTTCATGTCTTCCTCATAAATTATCTCTGAATTTTTTTTCATAATTCTTATTTTTTGTATGTAAACCTCCTTTTGAAGGATTTCATTACACTTTGAAGTCCAAGCTTGCTTTAAATTCAGTTCCTATCATCCTACTCTTTCCATCTTGAACTCATCTGGCCTCTTCATTTGGACCTGGTTCAAGGACCCTTTTCCAAGCTTGCCAGTCAAAATACTTGCATTATTTTTCACTGGTGCAAAAACCTTGGAATTCACTTGGCCTTCTTAATTTTGGCCCTCAATCCCAGTCCTTCTAAATCCAATATCTTCCATTCTTGGTTCTGATCTATCTTACCTTCCATCTACTACATTTATTTCCTCTCTCTTTCATTCCCTATGCATTTTCTTCTGTCTTTGTCACTTTGTTTTGTTCCTCCCTCAAAAACTCAGAAAAGCAGCTTGGCACCTCTTCCACAATTTGGCTTATCATTGGATTGCTAATTGGTCCAACCCATTGGGGTGGTGGTTGAGGCCTATCCCTCAAATACCTTTGGAACCTTGGAAATACTAGAAGACCCTTTTTTAAGTATTTCTTTTGCTTATATATACTATTATTGCTTGTTAGTAGTACACTCTCCTAGAAACTCAATCCTGGTAGCTGGTGGTGTTTGATGATTAACTCAATGAATTTTCCAGAAAACTCAAGGCCCACTTGATTACCCCTCTGGATTGGTTGGCTCTCTTTCAATTGGCTTCAATAGTGAAAGGTTTTTCACTTTTTTTTATTTTATTCTCTTAGTTTTATTTTTTCATATATTTCTTTTCTATCTCTTTAATCTTCCCTCTCTTCTTCTCTCACTACTTTTGAGTCAACCATCAAACACCAACAAGCTCAAACACAGTAGCTGAATATGAATATGCAATAGAAATAATGGAAAGCAGGACTTATGCAATAGGCATACAAGCAAGCCAGACTACTTCACATCATCACAAACAGAAGGACAAGAGTTGAAAGGCATCAGACTAGCCACCAGTACCCATAATAAACTTTTTCCAAACCCATAAAAAGGGAATCATCTCACCAAGCAACTTGAAAATAACTCTTGTCACATCAAATGCAAGCCTTTGAACTATCCCCAAGACTTCCAACCAAAAAATAGGGACCCAAGAAACTTTAAAATAACTCTTGTCAAATCAAATGAAAGCCTTTGAACTATCCCCAATACTTCCAATCAAAGAATAGGGACCATCAAACCTTTAATACTATTGCTAATTTGGTGCAAACATCAACTTAAATCAAGTATCTGACTATTTTTAGATCTTATAACCTTGCTGATTTTCTTTCTTTTCTTGAAATTCCAGTTGTCTCAGTCATCTCAACCTATTTTCTAAAACTCTTCTTTTTCCTTTTTTTGCGTCCTTTCAGTTCCTGTCTTTCATTTTTCTGTGGGGTACTGAGAAGCCTAAGTTTGATCAGGGTATGTTGGTAACTTCATTTGTCTGAAACATAGTATAATGGTTGTGATCTGAAAAGATGGGAGTCCTGATTAATTTAAAAAACCATTACTCTTGATTTTATGTCATCTCCAAATAGTAATTCATCAAAAAGTGGAAAAACAATTCTCAAATTCAAAATTGCTTGCACTTCACACGGTAACCACAGACTTCAGATCTTGACACACATTGATTTTCCCTTCTAATAAGTTTATAACATCAACAAATATTTTGAGACATCCATTAATGGGTATTTAAACTATATTGGTATTAATACATTATTCACTTGAAACACTTGAGTACAATGAGAAAATCTTACTTGAAGCTTGCAGTAGCTTTCAAGTATTCTAACTGGGCAACTTCCATACTCCAAAGCTCCTGATTAATTTTTTATTATTATTCAAACATAAACCATCCCTTGTGTATGATCTATCAAAGCCCATAAGTTTGAAACTAAAACCATCCTAAAATCAAAAAGACTCTGCTTCTACTCTTGAATTTCAAATGGACCTTCTATCTTAGCAACTCTTTCATAACCCACAATTTCACTTGCACTTTGAAGTACCATCCATTGCTAGTCATGACTCATTTTGTGGTTGGTTTCACACCCTTTCAATTTCATCTTTTGTCAGCTATGGATCTTGCAAAAGCCTAGCTACCATTTCCAATCCACTCCCAGTAATTCTCAAACTTCTGTTCACACCTTGAATATTCAACTGTCCAATAAATTTCTGAAGTTCATCACACCTCTTCTCATTCCCAGAAATCAGTACAATTTTAATGTTACCTTGATTACATTCATGACTCCATCTCCCACATTTCATCCTATCTGCATTCCCATGTTATCATGACCTTCTAATATTTTTATGTCTTCATTTTCATTTAGTTGTGAATTTCAACACCTTGTTTTCATTCTTTCCTTCCCCCTAGCTAGACAGGACATACATAAGGTTGGATCCAATCATTTGGGCTACAGATTAGATTACCTCAAAAGGCAAAGACCTTACCTGTTGATTGTCTCATCATTTAGTTAATTTGATACATTCTTGCATCCTTCTTTTAGTCAGAATCTTTAAATCTCTAGCTTTAACTCCGTCTTCTTTCTCAAAACATCTCTCCTACCCACCTCAAACCAACACAATTCTGATATTTAGTTCAAACTTTTTGAAGGAAGTTATATTTTCTAAACTTTTTTGATTCCTTACACCTTTATTCTCTCTCATTTTAACCATGTTCACCTCAGTTTTTTTTCCTCCTTAGTATGTACAGTGGGTAGACAGAATTCCTGTGACTGGTTTTTGAAGTGCCCACACCCACCCAACATCCTTGCACAACTCCATTTGACAACTAGGTATGAAAATCTCCCTCCTCTTGACCAAATTTTTCTCTTCCCCTCCTTCCACATTCCCTCCTCCATCATCACCTCTTCCAATCACCTCAACAGATAAATTCAGTAAGTTTTTTTTTTCATTGTGACTTTTTTTTCAGAAATCTTAACTAATCTTTTCTCTTTTTTTTATTTATTTTTAACTTACAGTTTACAAATAAAAACAAAAAACAAAGGAAACTACCAGATGAAATCAAGGCCAGTATTATGGGGATGTATTTTTCTGGCGCTTCAGGGAAAAATACTGGTTTGAAGTTGGGGATTCTGAGGAAAACAAATATAAAATCCCTGAGCCCTTCTGTGATCAAGTAGCCATCCAAACTTTAAAACAATCTGGAAAAACTCAAAAAATAATGGATCTTGATCTTTGTGATCTGGGCCAAATCCTCAAGAACATTTTTTAGTTGAAGGCGCAGAAGATCTGTGATTTGATTGTGCAAGATTTATTGACTCAGAGGATTCAAGAAAGAGCCCATTAGTTGGGATTTTATTCAAGGGTGGCTTTGAAGAACCCAAATTCAATGGATGAAAAAAAAAATCACCTTTATTGGTGAGCACATACATTGATCCATGGAAGATTGGAAAAAGGTAGTTTGGAGCAAAAAATTGAGCTGTGAAATTGTGAAGTATTTCCAGCAAGTCATGGGCTGGAGAAACCCTCAGGAAAAATCCAAACGGGAATGCTGAGCCGTCCCCCCCCATGTTCAAGAGTGGGTTTTATCCCATAATGGTTGACCTGGGGTGCTTTGGGTTGGTGGAAGCACCTCCCCACTTTTCAGTAAAATATAGATTTCACACCTAAAATTTGGTCAGAATTGAGGTTTTGTGTATATTTTATGATTTACACACAAAATTGTGCTTTGTTACAATTCCCCCGCGCAGCCCCGCATCTCTACATACATTCTACACACCTCAAAATATGCTACAACTTGCATAAGGTGTGCAGAAGCGCATGAATCTTTCATATCTATCAATATTCCTGCATGCAAAGCAATCCTATGCAGCTGCACGCAGAAGATCATTCACTCCCGTGTGCTAGAGCTTCCAGACAATCAAAATGACGGAAGTTACAGTATTTAATAGCTACAACCTACCTGTATCATCCATGCATATTTAATGATGTGATTTATGCACAGTAAATGATTCAAAAACATAATTTATCAAATAAAAACACGGAAAACTTACATAGAAAACCTCTTTGTTTGAAATACAAATAATAAGGATCACCACTACTCAGACTGATCCAGATCTTCAAAGACCACAAACCATATCAAGAAGATGTCATAAAAATTATTAAAATTGATTTTTTTGATCAGCAGTTTATTCAAAATTAATAAAAACTCACATTAGATCACATTATTCCAATAATAATAACACAATCAAAGGATATGTGTGGTATCATCAAAATGACAAATTAATACATTAACAGATCCTGCAAGTAAAATAGTACAGAAATCCAACAGATCTGTGATCAGCTGATTGAAAGCACCAGTTAGACGCGCAAAAACTTCCCTGGATGGCTTGCTAGCCTCAGCCCATGAGCTGAACCCTCTCTATGTGCCCTGAGAAGCTCATTATTCACCCCAAAAATGTATTTATACAGCCCTTCTTCGGCCTATTTGTTCCCCAGTTACCCAGAATTTACTGGTTATCATCCAGACATATTTCCATCCGTGATCAAGTGCTTAAAATATTCAAGCAAGTGACATATTTCCCTAGTCTGATTTATTATTGAATGATTCTAAACCCTTTACTTGTTCATTCAAACTTTAGTCAGCCAAACCCCTGAACTCTTGATCTGAAACCCTTTAATTGAACCACTGTGATTTATTTCTTAAAAGTAGGTGATTTCTCTATTTTTATCTTGCTTTTTGTGCCATGATTTCCATTCCAGTTTATCTGGTGAATTTCTCTAAAGAGGCCACCATTATTTCCAAGGTCTTATGCTGTCCAAATTGACCCCTTGAAGAGAGGTTGTTGAATTTAAATATACCCAGCAGTATAATACTGTGGCCCCTCCTTTTATAACCTATTGAAAAAATTTCAACCAAATCATTATAAAAATTTCACTTGCTCAATAAATATCCAGTCTAGAGCATTTTACGTGTCAATTCTTGGAATTATTATTATAAATATTCCAATACTACCATCACTTTCTGTAGCTAAAGAACTGCAAGTTTCCTGGTATCAAGAGGTTGACAAATGGGGGTCTGCCCGGCAAATAACCTTAAATAATTTATTTTTAATTGTTCATCCATTGGAACAGTTTATTTATCCATAAAAATAAGTAAAAATACTTATTAAAAACATCTCTTTTGTTTTTTGATTGTTCCAGTAGATCTAAAGATCAACAGATATAAGTTAATCAATTATTATTTGAAACTTCTTAAACAGAAAAAAGAAGAAAAATCTGTAAATTGTTGCCTGTTATTATAACTCCTGAGAAACAACAGGAAATTTTGCTTTATTATGAACAACAATTTATACAAGAAAAGGAACTCAAACTTGAAGGAGTCATCAATTTTAAATGATTATTAAGAAAAAAAAAGGGCTAGAAAATCTATCAAAAACAACTTCCCATCTTCAAAAGAAGAAACAATAAAAATAAAAATAAAAACCACAAAATTGATTATTGAAATTATTTTCTTTCACATTCTTATGAAATATTTAAAAATACAAAAAAAAATATATATATAATTATATTTTTATTGTTTTATCCATTTTAGTGGATTTTGTCTTTGGTGATCTTATTGACTAAGACCTGTTTGAGGATGTCCTGGACTGTGAATCTTTGTATCTCTCCCAGGATTTGATTTGAATTAACTCAGACCCAATTTGAGTAACTCCCAAGGATATTATTGATCCCAATCAATTGTTGGTACTATTCAACTTAAACATAATTGAGTCATAAATCTTATTAAAAATTATTAAAAATTAAAAATCACATGAAAAATATTATTTTTTATATTTTTTTGAAGTTTCTTCAAAAACTTTGACAAAGAACTTTTGCTCTTGCATTATGTCTCAAAACAGGAGCAACAACTGCGCAGCCTGCAGAGCCCCCTCCTATGGATCTCTGCCCAGAGCAAAGCATTCCCCTAAGAGCGCCCGTAGCAAGCACAGTGAGGGGGCTCAAACCCTCAAAACTAGTACCACAAGACCCAATAGAAACCGTGGCACCCAACTCAACCAATCAATTTTTGGAGACGCGTCCCTCATGCAACAGGTCATCCCTGGAGGGTACGTCTCCATCCATGCCACCCCAGTCAGACTGATTCAAAGAAGCCAAGATAAAAACTTTGGTAAAGGAACACATGAGTTACTGGGAAGCTTACAAGCTGTCCCAAGAACAGGAGGATATGTTAGCCATGAGGAATGCCATATCACAGGCAAAATACTCACAGATAGCCCTTCAGAAATTGATCCCCAGGAAAGAAGTAGAGAAATACATGGAGAATTGAAATCCTTGGAATCAGTTGGCAACAATGAAGGGAAAAGACCCCAAAAAGATGAGATCAACCAATCACCAAAGAATGAGGAATCCCAGAGATTGGGAAAACACAATATCTTTAGCTCTGAAGTGGAAGAAATTCTATCGCAACTAAATCTAGATGATGTACCTATTTTTATTACTTTATCTGTAAATGGTTTCTACAAATTCAAAATTTTAAGCAGCAATTTGGATAAAATCCATAACCAATTGGATGAGATAAATCAAAGCTTTAATAAATTAATCCAAAGTCAAGCTACCCATCTTCAAAACAGTGAGTCAGAAATCAAGCAACTTAAATATACTATCAATATGAATAAAGTATCTATGTTTAAACACATAAACAGTACTCCCTCTTCAGTTCAAGAAGAAATTCTCCTTTCCACTGGCCAAATTAAAAGAGAAATTAATAAGAACAATAATACTCCTTCTGCCCATCTAGTAAATAAAATAGACTTTTTGAGCAGCAAGATTGATTTAGAACTAGGTATTATTAAGAATGAACTTGGAGAACTCAACGTCAACTCAACTGGTCCTTCTCTATTCAACTTGGAAGAACCAAAACCCATTAGAATGAGTATTCCTACACCTGAAGTAGATCAAGCTTAAAAATGTCTTCCTCCCATCACTGAATGGCCTAATTATTCTGGAGAAGGAGAATAAAACAATGTCAGTTTCATTAAGTTTATTGACTATAACCTTACTTCTTATGAACTCCCTGATACCATTTCTGTGGTAAGACTACACAGATTATTTGAAGGAGGATCTCTTAATTGTTTAATTAATTAAAGGTAAAAAGTGGGACCTTTAAACTGGAGCTCATGGAAAGATCTTATCCAATAACAATTTGGTACCAGAATTTGGAAAAGAAAGATGATGAAAACTTTTGAAACTTCCCAGTTTGATCCATCCAAGGAAAAACCTCACAAGTGGTGCCTTGATCAGAGACAAAGTTTAAATTGCTTCCACCCCAATTCTGATAAGGAAGATGTCAAGGAAAGAATTCTCAACCTATTTCCAGGACCGCTAAACCATAGTGCAAGATGCAGGAGTCCTATGAAATCTGACCTTTCCTCCCCAATTGGAGTACTAGAAGAAACCATTGATATTGATTGTCTTTACAATAAAATCAATAAACCTAGGGAACAAAATATTAGGGACAGAGAAGAAATCAATAATAAAACTAAGGATTCTTCTACTCCTAATCCCACCAAATTTTAAGTCAAGAATACTTTAGAGACAAAGGAAAAGGTATGCTGGAATTGCAACAAGACAGGAAATTTAAGGCCTGATTCTTCTCAACCCAGGAGAATTTTTAATCCTATTGAAGGAGAAGAGTGTGAGAATAACCATGATTCTCAACTTGATGACACTGATGGATCAATTTCTGAATGTGAACTAATGATCACTAGCCCCATCAATTTTATTGAAGGAATTACAAAGTCCTCATTGGAAATAAACTCTGTCAATGAAGATTCTAACTTACCACAACGATGGAATACTAACATGAAGATTCAAAATGTTCCTGAGGCTAAAAATTTGACTCTTAAAACCTCTGCTGGCAAAAGGTTCACTTCTGGTAAAACTTGCTATTCTACTGGCCTAATCCAAGGTTCTCCAGCAAAGTTGCTCCTGGATAGTGGAGCTTTTTGCTCTTGTTTTGGATCATATTATTTTGAAAAACAAGGCCCAAATTGGAAGATAAATCTTCTACCAGTACCACAAGCTAAGTTCAGCAGTTTTAATTCATATTTAAATGCCATTTTATTATGGACAACAGATTTCATATTAACTCATTCTAAAGGATCACTCAAACCAAAAATTGAATTTGTGATACTACAAAATGGAGTATGTGACTACTTTATTTTAGGAAATAATTCTTTATGTTTGTATTGAATAGATGTGTTCCAAATTAAGGGTAGATACTTTACTGTAGAAGTAGACTAGAAAAATAAGTTCCAAATATGTCATGTTAAAGCTCAAACTTCCGATTCCACCTATGAGAAACACTTGAAGACTTCTTCTCTCAAGCATGCTTGGATTTCCAGCTATGTCAAGATCAGAAAAGGGATGTCCTCCAAGTTTGCTTTGAAAACCAGAATGCCTTCTGCACTAAGGACCACCCAATTTGTAATATCAAGGGACATGATATGATACTTACTTTAACTATTAAACCTCCCTACCCGTCTAACCTTAGGAGACCAGCTTACCCATCCAGTCCTTGTTCTAGAGTAGATCTTGAAACCCACATCCAAGAACTCATACATCTCCAAGTTTTAAGGAAATTAGGTCACAATGAATAAGTGGATGTAACCACTCCTGTGATCATAGCCTGACATAATTAAAATCCAAGGATGGTTGGAGATTTCAGGATTCTCAACAATTATACCCAATAGGGTGTATCAAAGTTAAATATTTGAAAAATTTAAATTGCTTATTTCAGGAAAAATATCAATTTTTCAAAAAATATTTTTTTTATCAAAAAAAATGGACCAATAGGTTTAGCTCAAAAAAATAAAATTTTAAAAAAATAAATTAGAAAATCCTGAAATCAACCATTTAATTTTTTGAAATTTTCAACTTTGATACGCCCTAATATGAATACTATCCCATAGCAATAATTTATCATGCCCTTCACAACCTGTCCAAAGCTAAGTATATTACCACTATGGATATTTTGAAAGGTTTTCACCAGATCCCTATCAGCCCTGGAAGCAGTAAATTCATGAGGATTATTCTCCACCTAGGTATATATGAGTATTCAAGAATGCCTTTTGTAATCAAGAATTCTCCCTCTCACTTCCAAAGAATGATGGATACTGTCTTAGGACAATTCATCAGACAAGGTTGGAGGATGACATACATTGATGATGTTATCATTAATTCTGATGACTGGTCTACTCACATGAAAAAGTAAGATTAGTCTTGAAAACTATTTTTTCTGTAGGACTGAAAGTATTCATGAAGAAGTGTAACTTTGGATACAGGGAACTCAAAGCTCTAGGTCACATTGTATCTAAATTAAATCTCACAGCTGACCAAATTAAAATAGCTGCAGTCATGAACAGACGCATTCCCCAGAACAAAACTGAACTAATATCTTTTTTCAGATTTCGAAGCTACTACAGACAGTAAATCCCAAAGTTTTCCTTGCTCACCAAAAATTTATATGAGATCTGTAACAAAGATATTCTCTTTGAAATGACCCATGAAAGGCTCAAGAATTACAAGGAACTCAAATTTTCCATGACTTTTTCTTGTGTTAATTCAACTCAACTATTCCAAGGCATCTAAGCTATACATAGATGCTGAAATGGATGGACTAAGAGCTTCCCTTCATCAAGAAATCTTCAAAAATTATAAACCAATAGAAAATCACACTTTTCATATCCAGAAAGCTAAAAGATATTGAAAAGAGGTAGTGGGCTAGCCAAATGGAATGTCTGTCTCTAGTATGGGCATTATAAAAGCTTCATTATTATCTAGAGGGCACCAACTTTGTGTTAATTAATGACTTCAATGCTCTAAGAAAACTCATGAACATGAAGACTCCAAGCTGGCATATACTGAGATTTCAAATAGCCATACAATAATATAGAGTACAGATGACCATAGTTCATAATGCTGGAGCTAAACACCAGAATGCTGAAATTCTTAGCAGGAACACTCTACCCAATGACCCTAGAAGCCCTTCTCATGAGCCAGAATATCATTATATAATACCCATACTGAATATTAATGGAATGTACCTAGAGGCTCCTATTCTAGGGATACATATCTGTGAATTGGATCAGTCCCTCTTTGAATCTATCAAATAAACCTATAGTGTTGACTTGAAGACTCTTATCTCTATCATGGAAAGTGATTCACCTCCAGCCAAATTATCAATAGTCTACCAGAACCTTTCCAGAAGCCCTAAAAAGATGAAAGATTCTCATTCTGGGATGGGTTAATATACTATAGGCACGGACATTCTAGTGTTATAGTCCTTAAAAATGAAGAAAATATTAAGCATATATTCTCTGAATGCCATGACAATTTCTCCTCTGGCCATTTATCCACTGATGGGGCTTTAGAAAAATTTAAAAAAACATCTTGGGGGATTAATTGGAGATAACCCACAATTAAGTATGTCTCTAGCTGTGAAACATGTCAGAAGTCCAACAGTACCACTGGGAAAAGATTTGGCCTCCTCCAGAATATCTCTGAAACTAAGAACAGATGGGAAGTAATCAACATGGAATTTTTCACTGGGTTACCTCCCATAGGAGAATATTCCTATAATTCAGTCCTAGTCATAGTAGACAGATTCTTTAAGAAAGCCAAGTTGTTGCCCAATCACAAGGAAGATACCTCTATTTAAGTAGCACTGCTTTTCTGGAATAGACTTATTGCAGATGTAGGAGTCCCAAAGATCATTATCAGTGATAGAGATCCAAAATTTACTTCTGAATTCTGGAGAAACCTTCACAACATGCTAGGTACCACTTTAGCTTTTTCCACAGGTTATCACCCCCAGACTGATTTATTAGCTGAGAGAATGATCCAGACTCTAGAATACATGCTCAGAAGATTCTGCTCCTTTGGATTAGAATACAAGAATGCAGATGGGTACTGCCATGACTGGGTTGGCCTATTACCTGCATTAGACATGGCTTACAACAGCGGCAAGCATTCTACTACCAAAGAAGCTCTGTACATACTGGAGAGAGGATTGATCCCCAAGCTACCTGAATACAATTGCAACAAACAACTAGCTAACATCCACTCAACCTCAGTTTATTTTAAGAATATGATAGATATGGCAAACAAGCATGCTGCCAAATTTTTCAAGATGCTGCTGAATAAAACCAACAGAGGCGGGATAATACTCACAAAGAACCTGATTTTTAGATTGGTGATCAAGCGCTAGTTTCCACTACTAACTTCAACAACTTAGCAGGAAACAGGAAACTAATACCAGCATTTGTTGGACCCTTTATCATCAAGAAACTTCATGGGAAGAATTCCGTGGAAGTTATCCTGAGTAATGACTTATCCAGGAAACACCCTGCCTTCCCAGTAAGTTTGATCAAACACTTTGACCCCAGCAAAACAGGAACAATTCCTACACAAGAGATACCCATTAAAAATATTCCTGAAAAATACAAAGGTAAAATCAGTAAAATTCTTAAAGACAAGAAGGGAAGAATCCAATTCAAAGATGTCAGATTATATTTAGTCAGATACAAAGGAGAATCAGCTCATAAAGATGAATGGTTACCTGAAAACAACATTTCAGATGGATCTATACACCTAAGGAATTATAGAGCTAGCAGAAGACAATAGACCCAAAAAAATTTCAGATATAGACATATCTTGGAGTGGGGAAATGTCAGCTTGCTACTTAATACAGAGCAACCTGGCAAAGTGGACAGAATAAATAAAAAATAACAAAATTGATTAATTAAAACAGAAGGAGTTGGAAATACACCAATATTATGTCAGAAATGGATTCTCCTCCCAAATTTAGGCAGGTTCACTCACTGACCCCACCCTTGAACCATTACTCCTTCATATTTTGAATAATTAAATGAGAAATGACCAAAATGCCACAACACCACTATGGCACTTTTTGGCCAATTTAATATTGCACATGCATTTTCACACATATTTTTCACACCTAAAATTCAGTCAGAATTGAATTCTTGTGTATATTTTAGGAGTTACACACAAAATTGTGTTTTGTCACAATTTCCGTGTGCAGGCCCCCATCTCTACATACAGTCTGCACACCTCTCAATATGCTAAAACTTGCATAAGGTGTCCAGAAGCGCATTCATCTTTCATATCCTTCAAAATTTCTGCATGCAAAGCAATCCCATGCAGCTGCACGCAGCAGATCTTCAACTCCTGCGTACTAGAACTTCCAGACAATCAAAATGAAGGAAGGTACAGTCTTTAATAGCTACAACCTACCTGGGTCATCCATGCATATGTAATGACGTGACATGCGCACATTAAATGATACAAAAACAAAATTTATCCAATAAAAACATGGAAAACTTACATAGAAAACCTCTTTATTTAAAATACAAAGAATAAGGATAACCATGTCTCAGACTGATACAGATCTTTGAGCACCACAAAACCCATCAAGAAGATACCATAGAAAATATTAAAATTATGGTTGTGATCAGAAGGTGATGTAAAATCAATAAAAACTCGCAATAGATCACATGAGTCCAATAATAATAATAAAATCAAAGGATACGTGCGGGATCATCAAAATGATAGATTAATACATTAACAGACCCTGCAGCTAAAATATTCCAGAAATCCAAGAGATCTGTGATCAGCTGATTGATAGCACCAAGTAGACGTGCAAAACACTCCCTGGATGGCTTTCTAGACTCAGATAATGAGCTGAACCCTCTCTATGTGCCCTGAGAAGCTCATTATTCACCCCAAAATGTATTTATACATCCCTTCTTTGGCCTATTTGTTCCCCAGTTACCCAGAATTTACCATTTATTATTCAGAAATCTTGCTATCCATGATCAAGTGCTTAGAAGATTTAAGCAAGTGACATATTTCCCTAGTCTGATTTATTATGTAATGATTCTAAACCCTTTACTTGTTCATTTGAACTTTATTCAGCCAAACCCCTGAACTGTTGATCTGAAACCCTTCAACTGAACCACCATGATTTATTGCTTAAAATTAAGTTATTTCTTCATTTTTATCTGGCTTTTTGTGCCATGATTTCCCTGCCAGTTCATCTGGATAATTCCTCTAAAGAGGCCACCATTATTGCCAAGGTCTTATACTGTCCAAAGTGACCCCTTGAAGAGAGTTTGTTGTCTATAAATATCCCCAGCAGTATAATAATGTGGCCCCTCTTTTTGTAACCTATTTAAAACCTTTCAACCAAACCATTATAAACCTTCCACTTGCTCATTGAATATCCAGTCCAGAGAATTTTATGTGTTAATTCTTGGAATTATTATTATTATAAGTATTCCAGCACCACCATCACTTTCTGTAGCTAAAGAACTGCAAGGTTCCTGGTATCAGCAAGCTGGCATTTCCTTTTTTTCAAAATGAAGGATTGGGCCCCAGTGCTGAGTCCAAAATTGGGAAAGACTGGAAACACCCAAAATGTATCAGAAACAAAAAAAAAAACTTCTTTGGCCTGCTTGATGACCCAAACTCAATCCAATTCAGAACTGATTGGATAGTTTTAAAAGGTAATTTCCAACAGATTTACCAACCAGAGACCATCCCAAATATGCAAAGAGCCCTCAGAAGCATCCAGGATGACTTTCTGCATCAAACCCTCAAGAATCCCATCAACTCCATGCCTGATTGTATGGAGGCTTTGATCAAGCCTGGTGGTGGTTCTTCCCAATGGTAAAAAAAAATTTTCAGCCTCCTGGATGCCAACATCCTTGCTATCCTTTAGCTACCAGAGGTGATAGAATAAATAATGAATATATTATTCAATAAATGCAGCAAGAATCCATAAAATATTTGGATAAAGCTTATTGCAAGGTTGATTGGTTTGGAAATGGTTTAATTTTATAAATCAACATTAATAAATTAATTATTAAATAATTCAACAGAGGTGCCACAATTATATTGGGGATCTTTAACACCTCTTTTCAGGGAATTCAGTATGAAAACACATAGGCCTGGTTACTTTGGAACCTTTAATTTATATTCTTAAAGGATATATTGCTGCAAGATAATCTGTATATAAAATACACGGTGGAGTGGCAGGGCTTTGTAACCCAGCTGCCACAACAGAGAAAGGATAATAAAACTCACTGGTATTTTATTAAATCCTTTGGGTACCTTTTTAGGACATGCACTGATGGGTTAAACCTTTTTACTGGGGTTATAAGGTTGTTCAGCAGTTTAAATTGATAAAAAGGGTTGGGGATGGATATTATTAATCAGAATAAAGCCATAAATCACTTACTTATCTCTTATAATTTTTTGATTACCTTGGCACAGTGTCTGGATGTAAATATAACTGGGTATCTGGGTATCAATATCCTCAAAAGAGCTCTTTATTTATAGCTTTTTGAGTCCCAATATTTTCCTTCTGAGGGGTACAGGGGCTCAAAGGGACAGACACTGAGGCTAGCAGGGTAATCAGTGGCAGCCTGTCACGTTTTCTTGGTGCTGTAGCACGGTTAACATCTAATTCCACAGGGTATGGGATTTATTCAACTTTATAATTGATGTTTGGACGTGTGAATAACACTAATCTTTCAATTTCTTGATTATTTAATTAGTTATCCTTAGCAGGAAAGGTTCCCAGTAAGTTAATAATTATTTTAATAGAAATTCTTACGGATATTCTCATGTCAGGTGAGTTCTAATTATGTATTAAATAATTGGAGTAAAGTCATGACATTGATTTTACTCCTTATTTCCAAATCTCAGTTGATTTACTAAAATAATTATTTAAAAATATAAGTCATGATTATTTATGTTATATTTTAACATCATTAGTTTCCTTAGTATGTGACAGAAATACTGATGTCTTTTAGTTCTCATAATTGCATATTAAATTATTTTAATATATTTTTAGAAGTAGTCATTATCTCATTTTCGACATTCTTGGTATTTTAAATTATATTTAATAAAAAATACATGTAAAGGTTATTTAGGTATTTTTATATAATTTTATGTATTTTTGGACTATTTACTATCCACAGGAACATTTATTACATATGTAGAATGTTCCTGTGTAGGTTGTAGCATGTTTGCGCAGTACCTAGGTTTCTCAGGCCAACTGTCACTTTGTCAACTCGCAGTCCCGCGGCTGCGTACTTGTCAGAGGCCCGGGGCTGCGTACATGGCTTTGACAGGTTGAAAATGCTGTAGCTCAGCCGCGCGCGGGTGTATTGGCTCCAGTGGCTGCGGGCGGGAATTGTGGAAGAACACATTTCCGTCTGTAACTCCTAAAATATACACAACACCTCAATTCTGACTGAATTTTAGGTGTGAAACCTATACGTGAAAATACATGTGAAATATTTAATTTTCCAAAAAAGTACCATAATGGTGCCATGATATTTTAAAGTTTATTTCCTGAATTATTTAAATTTAAAGGAGTTGGATTTCAAGGGTGCAGTAAGTGAGTGACCCTACCCAATTTTGGGTGGAGAATCCATTTCTGCAATAATATTCATGGTTTTCCTGCTTCTTCTCAGGTTAATCTTAATATTATTATTTTTATGTTATTTTTGTTACTTTTGCAGCTTGCTCTGCAATAGTAGCAAGCTGAAAAATTTTCTGTTTTTTTTTTTTCCTTTTTCATGGCTTACCATCTTATTTCTCTCTTGTGAAACTCCAATCATATATTGATGATAAATTACTGATGGTACTCCTTTTTTCTCTTCTTTTTTATCCATCATCAATTTTCAGTCACTTTTCAACCCTTTTTTTGATTTTGAGTTTCTTGTTTTGTTTTTTTTTTTGAAAAAAAAAAAACTCATTGTAAAATTGAAGCAGTATGCTTAGTTACTGAATCACAAAACCTTCAACGCTTTTTTTTTGTGTATATCTAATAAACTAGAGTATTGCACCTAAGTTTGAAGAGTGATTTTAATTTAATAATTTGGATAGGAAATTAAATGTGGTTTGATTGGCAAAATGTGAAAAATAAAACACAATGATTTCTAATTAAATCATGGTTAAGCTGATGTCAATTGATTGATATAGGAGTATTTCAAAAAATATATATATTTCAAATGAATCAGTTTCTGTGATATACAGAATTTAAAACCTCACTCTAAATACAAAATTTTATCAGGTTGAAATCAAATGTGGCAGTTTAAATACAAAATTTTATCAGTTTAAAATTGGTTCATTAATTTTCTCATGCCCCCAATCCTTGAACTCATGAATTTTGACATCTCTGCACCATTGCATGCCTTTGCTGCTACACAGACAAATACTTTATTTCACAGTGGTTTCCAGACTTCATTTTTTTGAATTCTGAAGCTGCAGTCACGTAGCTGGGGCCATAAAAACTTAAAATAAGTTATTGTTAATTTTGGGCGCATTAGAACCCCTCCAAAAATGTAATCAAAAACTCACAAAAATCTGCAAAAACAAATTTTTCAAAGGTGCTTACAATGCTTATTTTGTTTATTTTGATTAATTTCTTTTTTTGGTTATGTCAGCTATCAGAATATTCAAGCAACATTCAAAAAGCTTTCCAATATTTTCCATAGATTTTTTTGGATGTATCCTTTTACCTTGTAGAATTCCTTCAAATACCAAAAAAAAGAAAAGAAAAAAGAAAAAAGAAAAAAGAAAAAAGAAAAAAGAAAAAAGAAAAAAACATTTCCCATTAGACATTTACATCCTTTTATTTTCCTTTTGATTTTTGGATTTATTATTTTACCCTAAAAAATGCCTTCAAAAAACCAAAGAATCAAAAAAATCAATTTTATCATTAGAATTTTGGATCCTTTTGCTTTCCTTTTTGATTATTTTATTTTGGCAATTCAATCTTTCATAAAGTTAAAACAATTATTACAGAGCTTTTAAATTTTGTTTTTCAGAATTCTTGGATGTATCCTGGGCCTCCAAAAATTGAATCCAAAATAAAAACACTTCAAATTTACACATCCATTGAATTTTTGTTTTTTTTACATCTGGCATCAAAATTTCCAAAAATTCTTTTTTGAAGGAACTTGAGAATAGAATCCAAAGACTCAAGAAAAAAATTTTCTGACTGCTTGTCACATTTTTTAACCCTCAAGTATATCTTTTGAATATTTGAATGAATTTTTTAAGGTGTATGCATACATCCAAAAGCTTTGATAAGTTTGGGATTTATTGAACTTAACTACCAACAAATACCAATTTTCTGAGAAAAAAATGAGGAAAAACAACAAGGCTTCAAGATGAATGAGAGTGATTGATGTAGGAAATGAAATCAATGACTGAGAAAAGTAGGAAGAAGTGTCTTACCCAGAGCACCTTCTGACAAAATGAGACAGACAGAAGATGGAGAAACAGAAAAGGAATAGAAAAGGAAAAGGAAAGAGATCTATGACAACAAGGTAGGCTGGATAATTATGATGGACCTGTTGGGCTGGAAATGGATACCTTAAATCTGGTCAAGCTGTAACAATCTTGATGTTTGATGGGGCTTGAGAAGGAAAAGTTGTAGCTGGGAGAGTTGAGGTGAGGTTGATGAAAGGTGAGAAATTTGGGTTTGAGGAAGTGGAGTTGCAGCGTGGAATTGATAGTCAAGGTAGTAAGCGGGGAAGCAGCTGAGAAGCTTATGGTTGAAGCAATGAAGAATGAAAATGAGGATTGAGATATGATAGCATGGAAGGAAGAGGGAGAAGGAGAAGGAGAAAGAAATGAGTGAGGGTGTGAAGTGGGAGAGGGGTTGGAGACTCAAACAAAAGGAAAGGGATCAGGAATTGGAGGTCAATGGATGGAGCCAAGGCAAGAGAAGGTTTCTAAGCTGGAGCAGGTCTGAAGCTTCAAATTGAGGAATTCTGAACTGGATTGATTGTGAGCTTGGGGAGGTGCACCAAGTTTTGAGATTTTCCAATACCTTTTGAGAGGGAGAAAACAATGGCACACCACTGTGATCAGACATGAGGTGAAATTGTGGAAGATGTGAGATGGAGAACTGAGGATTGGAGGGCAGCTTTGGTGAGGGAATCTGCAAGCATTTTATTTGAGGGAATAAAATTTTTGATAAGGAACTGGTTATCTTGTTCTTCACCTAACCATTTTATTTGTGTCTTGACATTTTTGAGGGCACCGTGATGGAACTCTTGATTGACCAAGTCATTTAGAGCCTTTTTTTCAATGAAGGCACAATTGGTAAATTTTTTAGATGAATTCAGCTCTGTAAGGATTTATGACAGCCAAATCCTTTCTTGTTTTCTTGTGTGGTGAGAACAAGGGCTTTGAGTTTTCCTTCAATGGATGAGAGGAAATTTTTGGTTTTTGCTTGCTGTGCCATGAGACCAGACAACCATGGAGGAGAAAAACATATCCCGCATGGCTTCTTTGAGATTTGGTATCATTTCCATCATTGGAATTGCTATAGACTTCAATGTCATATTGAAAGGATGAATTCTGGAGAAATATGGTCAGTACCTTTGAGAATTGAAGATACCACCAAGCGTGCTTGGATGCAATCCAGTTTTGCATTCTGGGTTTGTTGTTGAAGCAAGATGGATTTGAGACAGCATAAAAGAGATCAGGTCAATTTTGGCTGGCAATGAAATTAAGATATCCTGTAGATGACCATGTCACATGACCACCCCACGTACTATAGGGCAATTCTTAGATGATTGTGAGCATGAAGGAATACCAAGTGCAAAGGAAAGTGCAAATAGCAAGACCCAGTTGCAAAGTGCGAACTTGGTTATGCCACTCAACAAACGGCAAGATGAATGGAAGGTGTTCCAAAGAAGGAAACTCAACCTAAGTCCGATGTGATAACTAGGTTGCAGCAAGATGCAAGGACGTATGAAATTAACTAACTGAGGAGACAATCATCAGGAAAGGGGATAGCCCTTATAAGGTAATCCAAAGTGACTAGATACAACCTGGTGATGAGCTAACTACAGGTGAAGCGGTGAGGCAATGAATGGCAGGAACAGAATAGGAAATGAAGCAGTGGTATAGATCCAAGGTCTTAGCGTAAGTGCAAGACAATAGAATCTGAGCATACAATTGCATGACGAATTGGGATAAGAGCGAGTGATGTTGAAGGTAATGCGAAAGAGAGGTAATAGTGTATGCAGGGTAGGGACTAGTCCAATTGCGAACTATACAGTAGTGATGGCTTGGTTAGACGTAGATGCGAACTAACGAACAATGCATGACCAAAGATGGAAGTCCAAGGCTGTTTATTGGCCAGGGAAGGAGATTGGATCTCATAATTGATGGCTGACCGGTATGGGGTTAACTGTGAAGTTTGCAAGTATATACTGAGTTGGTTGCCAAGATTGGAAGGTCAGCGCAAGCCAGAGGAAATAGCAGATTGCACAATTGATGTTGTGCTTTTATTTGTGTCATGCTTTTAGACTGAGGTAGATGGTACTGAGGAGAGGACATGTCAAAGTGGTGAAGACAATAATCCTTAAGTGCGAAGCATGACAGTTGCCCGGGTATAAAGACGCAAGCTCCTGCAAGCGTTCAGGTAAATTTTCCCATTGATTTCAAGTCGTTTAATTATTACTGTATACCCTTATACGTTACTTAATTCATTACCCAATAGATTTTTATAAATTTTGTAAGAATGTTGTCATTGTCTTCCCGCCGTTGCAAAAACTGTATTTGCCGCAACAAGCAATGTATTCCCAGTACTGCCGTCCAAGGTCTCCAAGGCAAATGCAAGCAATGTCGCCTTTGCAAGGTGGCGTGCAACTTCCCTATAAATGTTGAGTTGACTGTTGAGGGTCCTTCGGAATCATTGAGGGAGATGCAAAGTTGTAGGTCCGCGCCAAGGTTTAATTACAAGATACCATCATTGCCGGAGATCGAATACTTGGGGACGCAAGTTCCTGGTGAGTACTAATCAGGACTAACTAACAAACTTGAAATAGTAACTAATTGTTTGCTTTTTTGCTAGTGTTGCCTTGTTTTCAAAGATATACTACCAACACACCACCACCACCACCACCTTACTGGGGACCGCCAACTGAAAACCCGGGTACCCAGATGAATGCTGAGGTGTGAGGCAAGGTATCCGGTGCAGAACCGGTAGGAGTTATCACCGAGGAAGCAAGGGAGGGAGAAGAAAACGCAGCGGAAAGAGAAGCGGAAAGAGAAGCGGGAAATGGAGGGAACAGAGAGAACAAAGAGGAAGCGGGTGAATTAGAAGAAGGAAATGAAGGAGATGGAAGGGAGGAATTGGCTGGGACGGAAGGGATGGAGGGCCAAGGCAAAGCGGATCCGGTGCGAATTGTATTGCCGGTCAAAATGGATGCAAGGTGCCTGATGGACGATATCAGAGAAGGCATGTCGTGTGGCCAAAGGAAGAGAGCATATGAAGAGCTCTTGGAGGAAGGTGGATGGAATGCTTGGCCAAAGCAAGCTTGGGTTGCAAGATGCAAGGAGATTTTTGAGAGGCACATTGTAACGGAGGTGCTGGTACTTTGAAGAATTTCTGCCTTGATCAATGATGAAGACCTTGATACCTTTTGGTTCATGGTTGCGGAATTGACGGCAAATTGGGAGGATGCGGAAAAAGAAATAAAAGAAACTTTGTAATTTTAATATATATATATATATATATATATTTTTATTAAAAATGGAAATATTATTATTATTTTTTTAAAAAAATAATAAGTGGAAATGAAAGGAAAATGAGAAAAGAATAACACAGTGAGATGGAGGAATTAACTGATGAAATGATGGTGAAATAAGATGAGTTTTAATGGGATGGAATATGAAATGGAATGTGATTGAGTAAGATAAATGTGGAATGGAATGAAATGGGATTTGATGGGATGAAATGTGGAGTGGAATGGAATGGGATTGGATGAGATGAAATGTGGAATTGGATGGAATGGAATTGGATGGGATGAAATGTGGAATGGGATGGAATGGAATTGGATGGGATTGGATGGGAAAGAATCATGATTGCCAAGGTTTGCAAGGGTAGCTCGCATGGAATTCTCAAATCAGATTGGGTGAATTGTGAAGGTGATGGACTGGTTCCCACGAGGTGCGATCTTTGTTGGACTGGAAGCCAGACCATTCAACGAGGTATTGAAGTTTTCCTTTGCGTAACCTGGAATCCAGAATACGGCTTACTTCCCACTCTTGATGATCAAGAACAGTGACCGGTTCAGGAGGGGGATAAGTCTTGCCCGGGTATAGGACTCGAGCTGGCTCTAGGAGAGACACATGAAAGACCGGGTGGATACCTTGCCATTTCGCAGGTAAAGTAAGTTTAAAGGCGTTAGGGGAGATGACTGATTCTACTTTAAAGGGGCCAAGCTTTCTTTCGGAGAGTTTGCAAGTTGGGCGAGTGCTGCGAATGTTGCAAGCATCAAGCCATACTTGATCTCCTACTGCAAAGGTTGGAGCCGAAGTGCGAGATTGGTCTGCTTGCTCCTTATAGCGCTGGTTTGCTTCTTTGAGGTTGGTTTGAAGTTGCAATTGAAGGGATTGAATTTGTTCAAGGTAATTGTTAGCAGGTTGAGAAGGTGCTACGTGAAGGGAAGAGAAAGTTGGGTTTCTACCATAAAGAGTTTGGAAGGGTGACTGTTTGGTGGAGGAATGAGTGGAGTTGTTGTAGGTGAATTTGGCTAGTGGGAGCCATTGCGACCAGTCGTCTTGTTGATAGGCAACATACATTTCAAGATATTGTTTGAGGATCTGATTAACTCGCTTGGTTTGCCCATCCGTTTCAGGGTGGTAAGCCGTTGATAAATTGCAAGCGATCTTCAAATGTTGGCATAGCAAGGTCCAGAAGCTTGAGACAAACAGAGATCCACAATCACTAACTATATTATCAGGGAGGCCATGTTTCAAAAATACATATTCTATGAACAAGTTAGCCAAGTCTTCTGAAGAGGCCATCACATTACTGCGTAAAAATAAAGCCATCTTCAAGAAGCGATCTACTATTACTAGCATAGCATCATATCCACTAGAAGAAGGTAATTGAGAGATGAAATCCATAGACAGCAAGTGCCAAGGACAAGGCGGAATTGGAAGTGGCTGGAGCAGCCCATACTTCCGGTGTTTCAAGGACTTGTTACAATTGCAATCATAGCACGCGCTAACATAGTCTTTTACTTCTTTGGTCATACCAGGCCAGTAGAAGTCTTGTGCAATCAATTGGTAGGTTTTATCCTGCCCATAATGACCAGCAAGCGGAGAATCATGCTGTGACTCAAAGATATCTAACTTAATGCAAGAATTATCTGGTACTACTATACAATTATCATAAACTAAAAAGTCATTATCATCTATACTGTAACTACTATCTAATAAGTTCGCACTTTTGCAAAGTTCAATGCACTTGGGGTTGTTGTGTTGAGCTTGTCGGAGTTCGGAAGCCAAATCTCGTAAGCAAGGAATGATCAAACTGAGTTGGGCAGATTGGGTTGAGAAGAGTGTCCTAACGTTTTCAGGGTTGTTTTTGGCAAAGGTGCTCCCCCCCCCTGGGTAAACGTCGTCCCAACGTGATAAAGCATCAGGAACTACCACTTGTTTCCCAGGACGGTACGTGATTGTAAAGTGGAACTTGGAGAGGTATTCGGCCCAACGTGCCTGTCTACGTGTAAGGACTTTTGAACTCATGAAATACTTCAAAGAATTATGATCAGTTAAAACCTCAAAGGATTCCCTAAGACTCAAAAGGTATGAACACCATTTCTTTAAGCAATAAACAATTGCTAGAAGTTCCTTGTCATGAATCTCATAGTTAAGCTCTGCAGCAAGCAACTTGCGAGACTCAAAAGCTACGGGGTGAAAGAGAGAAGTGGAAGAATAAAAATGCAAGATGACTCCTGCAATCGCATAGTCGCTTGCGTCTGTTTCAACAATAGTGCAAGCTAGCTCGTTGAAGTGAGCAAGTATTGGAGCAGTGGTGAACGCTTTCTTCAGAGCTTCAAACTCAAAAGCAGCTTGTTTGGTAAAAATAAAAGGAGTGTCCTTTTGAAGAAGGTTAGTAAGTTTCACGGTTTTTTTGGTGTAATGCGCAATAAACCTTCTATAGAAATTACTGAAACCAAGGAAAACTTGAAGAGATTTAACCAAAGAAGGTGGGGGCCAGTCCAATATGCGTTTGCTCTTGGCTGGGTCCATTGATAGTCCTTGCTGCGAGACTACAACACCTAGAAAATGAAGAGAAGAGGAATGGAACTTGCACTTAGAGGCTTTTGCAAACAGGTCATTCTTGCAAAGTTTCTGTAGCACCTCTTGCACATGTGCAATTTGATCTTCAAGGTTTCTTGAGTAGACTAGTATATCATCGAGATATACCACGAGGTATTTACCTACAAGATCGGAGAAGATGTTGTTGACAAAATTTTGAAAAGTGGAAGGAGCATTGCAGAGGCCAAAAGGCATGACGGTATACTCATAGCTGACAAACCGGGTTCTCATCGCAGTCAAATACTCATGACCTTCCTTAATGAAAATTAGGTTATAGGCACCTCGAAGGTCTAACTTTGAGAAATAAGTAGCTCCATGGAAGAGGGTAAGAAGATGTGACATAGGCGGTACTGGATAGGCATTCTTCTGGGTTACCTGGTTCAGTTTCCTGTAGTCAACACAAAGGCAAAGTCCGCCGTCCTTTTTTGGTACAAATAGGACAGGGGAACCGGTGTTTGAATCGCTTGGTCAAAGAAATCCTGTTGCTACATTTTCCGCAATGTAGTCTTGAAGCGCAATCAATTCTTGCGTCGAGAGAGAGTAAACTGGTCCTGGTGCCCGAGGTGGGCCAGTAAGTTCAATCTTGTGATCATAAGGACGGGATGGAGGCAGTTTATCTGCTTTTGTAGCTGAAAAGACGTCAGCAAAGTCATGATAAACCAAAGGTAAAGACTCTTGAATGATTTCTAAATCTTCAATCTTGTCATCTTCGAGCACCGGGTTTGAGGTGCTCACATGGTGCAAGAGGATTAGGGAGCTCAAAATACACCTTTTGGTTGGTGTCTGTTTCTCTTTGAAGGAACAGGAAAGGGGTAAGCTGGATAGGTAAGCAATAACTCCTAAATCTGAAGAGGGAATTTGAGAATGAAGGTCAGGATATTGCAAATCTCCTGGCGGAAAAGTGTCATCCAACTCAATGACAGTGTCAGGTAGGCTGACTAATTCCTGATTTACAGAAAGGTTAGCATTCTGGGGGTGCGAGGTTCAAAGGTTAATTACTCCTTCTTGCCAATTCACATCCGGATTCCAGTAAACTAGGAAATCATGGCCTAGAATGGTATCATCCATTCTGGGTATAGCCAAGACAAATAAATCCCATTCGAAGCTGGGGAAATTGGAAAATGCAAAGGTCCATTTTGCCTTTTGGGAAACCCAATAAGACGGTTCAGCCGCACTACTTACTAGATAGATGGGAAATTTATCTATCTCGGAACTCATAAGATTTTTGGAAGTGGCAAAAGATTCACTGATGAAGGAAACATTAGCGCCGGAATCAAGTAATACTTGATAAGGAGTGTTGTCGGAATGGAATAGGATAAATCTCAAACTCAGAGCACCTAGTGACTCGCAAGTGCAAAGATTTACTCGCGGTGATTTAGATATTGTTTAGTTTTCCTTGCGAGTATCAGAAAAACTACAAGCTAATTTTTTGACTGCTTAGCCGCTTCACGCGCTAACCGCTTTGCACAGCTGTCGACATCATGTTTACCTACACAATACATACACAGCCCGTTCTTTTCCCTTTGCAGCCGTTCCTCACTTCGAAGCATCCCGGTTTCCTTGTCCAAGAACTTTGGAGTTTTGGCAACGGCTTTTCCTTTCAAGTTGGAGTTCAAAGTTGGGGTTGGTTTGGATGGTTTTGGGTTCCTTGTGTTTTGCTTTGAGGAGTTTTCCACCCTTGGAGCCGAGGTGGATGGCCCATGGTCTTTTTGCCAAGAGCAATTCTTGTGATGATAGCCATTATCAAGCTCAGTCACTTGATCAATTAGCTGCTGGAGCAAGGTTGTCTTATGACCCCCAACTGCAAGCTGTTTGATTAAGCGTGCCGGTAAACCCTTTTGGAAATGGAATAGAAGAGCAGCCTTGTTCCACTGGATGTGAGACTGCAAGGTTTGAAAATGAGAAATATAAACGGAAGCTCTACTGTTCTCCTTCATAACTAAACTATTAAGTTTGTATTTGGCATTTTGAACTTCATTGGGATCGCCAAACAGGGTGAACAATTGTTGCTCGAACTTGTCCCAGTTGTTGAGAATACAAGTGGGGCTGTTGTTGGACAAAAGTTCGAGGTACGGTTCAAACCACTGCGAGGCTCTACCTCCTAAGAAGGACAAAGCATACATAACTTTATGTCTATCGGAAGGGAAATTGTTGGAGTCGTTTGAAAAGATGATTTTAAAAGACTGTAGGTAGGATCTAAGCTTATGAGGGTATTCTCCTGTAAAGTGATCAGGTTGTTTCATGCCCGGAGTGCGAAAACTAGGAGTGCTTGGACTAGATTGCTGGGCACCATGAGTGAGGGCCTGGATCAATTTCAAAAGCAGGGTTGGAGCATCGGGCTTGAGAGCAGTAGTGCAAACCCCTGGTCTACCACGAGTTGAGGTTTCATTGGAAGAATGGTTTGAATCTGCAAATTCCGCGAGAGGGTCCGTTGGAGCATCCCGTGGAGGAGCCCGAGGATCATTGAGAGGTTCCACAGATGGCGATTTGGAAGGAGGAACTTGATCTAAGGGTTGTTGGGCCCGAGGAGCGCTGGTTCTCCCTACCCAATGGATCTCATCATTGTAAGGGGCAAGGGAAGCGTTCCGGGTTGAGCAAGTATGTGACATTGAAAAAGAAGAAGTCTACTATAGGTTGGCAGGCTACAATAGATGAGTTGAGTTAGTTAATTTACTGTCACACAACCACCCCACGTACTATAGGGCAATTCTTAGATGATCGTGAGCGCAAAGGAATACCAAGTGCAAGGGCAAGTGCAAATAGCAAGACCCAGTTGCGAAGTGCAAACTTGGTTATGCCACTCAACAAACGGTGAGATGAATGGAGTGTGTTCCGAAGAAGTAAACTCAACCTGAGTCCAATGTGATAACTAGGTTGCAGCAAAATGCAAGAACGTATGAAATTAACTAACTGAGGAGACAATCATCAGGCAAGGGGATAGCCCTTATAAGGTAATCCAAAGTGACTAGATACAACCTGGTGATGAGCTAACTAAAGGTGAAGCGGTGAGGCAATGTGTCAGAAATCTCAACTTAGACTTTTTCTTTCATCTTCATTCCCGTTCTGTTGCTTCATTCCTTTTTTTCTCTTCTATTCCTTTTTGTTTTGTTTTGGTCTGGAGCCTGAGCCCGCGCGCCTCTCAGTCACCATCACGCGCGCTCTGTTTCTGGCTCACGGTTTCCTATTTGTAATGCTTGACTGAGAACCTGTGTTCGCCCCTAGGGCTCTCAGGTCCTCTCAGTTGGGTAAGTGCCTCTTCACGATCCTCGTCTCTCTCTTTCAAGTTAGGATCCCAGATTGACCATGCTTCCTGAATAACCTTCTAGTTGATGTTGTCTGTGACTCACTTGTGTTTCTAACTGCCTACGGGAGTCTCACTCGTGTCTCTAACTGCCTACCGGGTTTATCTCATCCTCTCTTTTGGTTCTTTCAGGTTATTCCCTCTTTCTTATCTTCTCTTGTTTCTCATGCTGTTTTTGAACCTTTCTCTGATAATCAAGTGTTCTTTCAGCCTGTCACATTTTCACAATGAATGGCAGGAACTGAATAGGAAAAGAAGCAGTGGTATAGATCCGAGGTCTTAGCGTAAGTGCAAGACAATAGAATCTGAGCGTACAATTGCATGACAAATTGGGATAAGAGCGAGTGACGTTGAAGGTAATGCAAATAAGAGGTAATAGTGTATGCAGGGTAGGGACTAGTCCAATTGCAAACTATACAGTAGTGATGGCTTGGTTAGACGTAGATGCGAACTAACAAACAATGCATGACCAAAGATGGAAGTCCAAGGCTGTTGATTGGCCAGGGAAGGAGATTGGATCTCATAATGGATGGCCGACCGGTATGGGGTTAACTGCAAAGTTCGCAAGTATATACTGAGTTGGTTGCCGAGATTGGAAGGTCAGCGCAAGCCAGAGGAAATAGCGGATTGCACCATTGATGTTGTGCTTTTATTTGTGTCACGCTTTTAGACTGAGGTAGATGTTACTGAGGAGAGGACATGTTGAAGTGGTGAAGACAATAATCCTTAAGTGCAAAGCGTGACAGACCAATAGTTAATGTTGAGTTCAAGGAAGGCCTTGTGCTCTGTATTGGAGGCAGATGCAAGTTTAATGTTGTGTTTGAAAGGAGTTCTAATGGGTTTGCAGTAGCTGAGACCCAGCTTGAGTAAGGAAGTCTCAATTTGACTGGACTGCACAAGCCCAGGACCATCCTTGGTTTTCACAAGCTGATTGCCAAGAATCTTTCTCAGAGGAACATTTTGAGAGATTTTGAACCTGGTCTTGAGACAATACCTGAATTTGGTTGAGTTTCCAACTATTAGTAAATTTTCAACGTACGCAAAGATGTAGATTTGTCTAGCTGTGCTGATGTAGAGACACAGATTGGCACTTGATGTTGTGAATCTTATAAGATTTCAGATTCAAGGTTGAGAGCCAAAACCAACAGACTGAGATTCAAAGTTAGGAACAACACAGATACTTGAGATCATGAAGAGGAGGAGAAAAAGAAACAGAACCAACAGCTACCGCAGATTGGAGGATCAAGAGAAATTAGATAGGGGAGAGTGATGATATTTAGGACTGAGAGTATTGAATAGATGTAAGATGCTGGAGCAGATATTGAGATAATGTTTTCAGGTCCCCAGGCAGTGAGAGTATGAGTTGCAAGTTGTCTTACCAGGAAGAGATCAAGAGATGAGCTTTGACAACAAAGTTGAAAAGGACGGCAGAAGAGTAGTTTGGAAATAAAAGATAAAGTGGAATGTGGAGGAAGAGTAAACAAGAAAAATAAGAAGGAAAGAAGAGAGGATCGGAAAGAAAGAAGGGAAGAAGAAGGAAGAATACGGAGAAATCTAAAAGAAAAGAAGGAAGAATGAATTTTGGATTTGTGGCCAAAGATGAGTTCTGGTCCAGAGTGGGAAGGACTCTTATGTTGGATTATTCTCACCCAGGGGCGCCAGGGGCACTGGAGATGGAAGGGAGGCGGAGAGAGATCTCAAAAGAATCCTTCTTTGAGAAGCCAAATTTTGAGATTTTCATACCAGCTTTTGGGGGCCTGCTTCAGTCTGTAGAGATCTTTTCTGAGATTAAGGTAGGGGTAGGCTAAATTTTAGCCAAGAAGAGTTTTGATCAAAATGTCCTTGTCCAGAGGGGTGTGAAGAAACATGGATTTGATATCCATTTTCCAGAGAGTTAGTTTTTGAAATAAGGCGTAGAAAAGCAAGACTTGCAGTGTTGTGATTGAGCCCATTGGAGTTTAAGTCTGACAATAATTGAAGTATTCAACCTTCTTGAAGCCTTGGACACACAGGCGTGACTTGAAGGAGATACCAGTCTCATTGGGTCCTTCTTTAAGGCAATATACCCAAACAGTGGTTAAGGTGGCCTTCCCATCAGGGAGGGAGTGAAACCCTTCCCACACCTTCATGAGGTCAATGCTGTTGAGTTTTGATTTCATGCAATTTATCCAGTTTGCTCTTTTGTTGCAGTGGGTGGCTTTGTAATAGCTCTTGGGGACTGTTTGGGAAATGAAGCCATATTTTTGTGGTTTCTGAAGGGAGGATCTCTCCCACAGTGCTGGTGGGGATGTGTTTTGAAGTTTCTTGGAAATTTTGCAATTTTTTTCCAAGTCATATTTTGAGGATTCAGATTGATTGTTGGACTGGAGATTGGGAAATGTGTGGTTCAATAGGTTTTTGTCAAGGGGATTGTTTTGATTGGTGGGAGATTCAGTAGTGGATATGGGGGAATCAAGGTTGGAGGAAGAGATTGGAAGAGAGTGAGAGTTTGAATTGAGAGTGTCAATGAGGAGAGATTTTTCAGTTAGAAGAGAGTCAAAAGAAATTTCAGAGAGTGGAGAGCTTTCAAGTGGAGCGGAGGAATAATGGGAATTTTAAATAAATTTTTACATTTTTGGAACAAACAATGTTTCTTGATTCAGGGAAGTAGATTCAATAGGGATGCAAGTCCAGATCAAAACCAACCAGAACACCTTCTTTCTACTTTTTGTCCTGTTTCCCAGGAGTGCACACCTGATTGAGTACAATGGTTTTGAAGCCTAGGATGTGCATTAGATGCAATTTTGTGGAGTCTCCTGTCCACAGTTCATAGGCAGAAGTCTTGGACTTGAGTGAGGAAAGAAGATTGAGTGCCAGACACAAGCTGACCAGGATTTCATCCCATAGGAATTTTGGGATATTCATATCAATCATTGTTGTCCTGGAAGCTTTCAGAACCAATTGATTTACTCTTTTGGCTACTGGTTCATGTTAAGGGGTATATGGCTTGGAGGTGGTGTGTTTAATTACATTTTTGACAAAGAATTCTGTGAGCCAATGGTTAAAAAATTCACTGCTGTTATCAGAATGAAATCTCTTTAACATTTTTCCTTTCTGCTTGTCATGGAGCTTAAAAAAACTTAATGACTTCATTGGTTACATTGTACTTGAGTCAAATTGGTATACAGTTTTTGAATTTGGACATATTGTCAGTAAGTAGAAGGAATTATCAACAGACAGAGAGGGAAATAGGATTGATGGGGCCACAAAAATTTGCATGGATTCAATTGAATGGGTTTTCACTGGTGGGAAGATTACTGCAAAAGGGTTGTTGATGGATTTTACCTTTTGCGCACAAAACACATTCAATTTGATCCCTCTTAAGGTTGGGAAACTCTTTGGAAAGGAGATGATTCTTTTCTAGATGTGGGTGAAAGAAACTTTTATGAATGGTGGACAGGGAGATGAAGGAGTATGAGAGAGGGGTAATCTTATTGAGCTCTTCCTCAAAAAAGAAAAGATTGGCCTCAATCTCACTGGACATGAATTTTCAACCACCATCAAGAATAGAAAACTTGCATGGGGAGAGAAGAGCTAGACAGCAACCCTTCTGAATGAGTTGACCAAGTGAGAAAAGGTTGATGGCCAGGTCATGGACATAAAGGGAATCTTGAAGTTTGAACGTTTCCAGAAATTTTGTCAGAACTGCTGTTCCACTTCCCAGGGAGAAGATGGGAGTTTTGGGGTTACCGGTTTGAACTTTGGTTCTGCTGGATTGGTGGTGAGGAAAGAAGTTGGGGTTGTTGAACATACAAATTGAGGATCCTGATTCAAGCAGAAACCAATTTTAATCCAGGTTAGATGAAGAGACCATGGCAAATTTGAAGGCAAGGTGGGCAGAGGATGATTTTGGGGGATTTGAGGAAGCAGAATTGGAAGGTTGACCAGGTGCATTTGGATTTGCAGAATTGGGCTGTAGGTGCGGATAGAGCCACCAACACTTGCTTCAATTTTGTTTGGCCTCAGGTTTGTGCCATTTTGATCTGCATTTGATTTCTTTGCTCTTCAACACCAAGGCTGAGGCTTAAAAACCTGACACAACTTTGTTTTTAATTTGATTGAGGTGTCAAAGTACCAGATCAGCGTTGATTTTGGCCTCCCCTAGCAAGTGAGTGTTTGGATTCCAATTTTGGAAATCTGAAGCAGGCAGGCCCTGGCTTTGGTTATGAATTTTTCAACCCGCTTGGAATCAAACTAAAGGTTGAGAAAGTTGAAGAAGATCAGTGAGCAATTTGTGGTTTGGGAGGAGGCATAATATTTTTTCATAGATCTCCACAACTCAACTCCATTGGTGAGGAGATGATCCTTCACGCGTTTGATGTAGGTTTGGATATCCAGCTTGGCAAGGATGTAACCAACAATTTACAGGTCAACTTTGGGGGGGGGGGCATTTATTGGGTTAGGAGGAGTTTAGCCAATGTGAATTTCCCTTGAGTGTTAGAATGGTTTCAATCTAAGAGCGCCATAAGGATAAAGTTGAGTTGGAAAGGCTAGGGATTGCAGCTGTCAGAATCTTGAGAAATGATTGCAAGGATTCCATTTTTCTTTGTTGATTTATCAAGCTTCCAGGCAAGTTTGATTGGGTTTGGTCAATTTGTTTGGGTTTTAACCATGATAAGTTTGGGATTGATTGAACTTAATTGATAACAAAGAACAATGCTCTGAGAAGAAAACAAGGACAAACAAAAAGTTTTCAGGATGAATCATAGTTTTTGATGAAGTAAATGAAATTAATGACTGAGAAAATTAGGAACAAGTGTCTTACCCAAAGCACCTTCTGACAAAATGAGACAGACAGCAGATGGAGAAATGGAAAAGGAATAGATAAGGAAAAGGAAAGATATCTATGAAAACAAGGTAGGCTGGATAAGTACAATGGACTTGTGGTGTTGGAAATGAGAACCTCATTTCTGATCAAGCTGGAAATATCTTGACTTTTGACTGGGCTTGAGGAGGAGAAGTTGTAGGTGGGAGAGTTGAGTTGATGTTGATGAAAGGTGAGTAAGTTGAGTTTGAGGAAGTGGAGTTTTAGTGTGTAATTGATAGTCAAGGTAGTAAGGGGGGAAGCAGCTGAGAAGCTGATGGTTGAAGCAATGAAGAATGAAAATGAGGATTGAGATATGATAGCATGGAAGGAAGAGGGAGAAGGAGAAGGAGCAAGTGATGAGTGAGGGGGTGAAGCAGGGGAGGGGTTGGAGACTCAAAAAAAATGAAAGGGATCAGGAAGTGTAGGTGGATGGATGCATCCAAGGCAAGAGAAGGTTTCTAAGCTGGAGTGGGGCTGACACTTCAAATCACAGAAGTCTGCACTGCATCAATTTTGAGCTTGGGAAAGTGCACAAAGGTTTGAGCAATTGCAACGGCTGTTGAGAACAAGAAACCAATGACAAGATCTGTAAAAAGTAGTAAGAAGCAATTTTTTTGTTTTTTTGAACTTCTGAAAGCTTCAATCACCAAAAAAAAATTAATTTACAACATAAACAAAAGCATTCAAAAATCCAATGAGAAAAATTGATTTTTTGAATTCTTTGGGTTTTTGAAGGAATTTTTTAAGGAAAAAATATACATCCAAGAATTCGGAACAAAAAATTAAAAAGCTCTTAGTTATTCTTAATTTTTAAAAGCTTGAATTAATGAAAAAAAAAAATCAAAAAGGAAAACAAAAGGATCCAAAAATCCAATGAGAAAAATCAATTTTTTGAATTTTTTGGTTCTTTGAAGGAATTTTTCAAGGTGGAAAAATACATCCAAAAATCCTGAATAAAAAACAAAATTGAAAAATCTCTTTGAATTTTTTTTAAATTTCTCAAAGCTTTAATATTAAAAATAATGATCAAAAAGGAATACAAAAGGATCCAGAAGTCCAAAGAGAAAATTGGATCTTTTGAATTTTTTGGTTCTTTGAAGGCATTTTTTAAGGTAAAACAATACATCCAAAAATTCTGAAAAATCTTAGAATTCTCTTTAAAAATTTTATTAAGCTTCTGATGGCTTCAATAACCAAAAAAAATCAAATCAAAAGTAAAATAAAAGGATGCAAACGTCTAATGAGAAATTTGATTTTTTTTTTGGTTTTATGAAGGACTTTTTTAAGGTAGAAGGATACATCCACCAAGTATGAAAAAAATATTTGAAAGCTCTTTGAATTTTTTCTGAATATTCTGGCAGCTGAAATAACCAAAAAAAAATGTATCAAAATAGCCAAAATAAGGATCCAAAAACCCATTGAAAAATTGGTTTTTGTGGATTTTTTCAATATTTTGATTAACTTTTTGGAGGGGTTCAAATTCCCCCAAAATTACCAATGATTTATCTTAAGGGTTTATGAACCCCAGCTAGGGGAATGCAGCCTCATAATTAAAAAAAAACAAATGGATTCTTGAAACAACCATGAACTTGTTTATTTCTCCATGTAGCAGCAAAGGCACCCAAAGGCATGCAGTGGTAAAACTCTGTGATTCAAAGGATTGGGGGTGTGAGAAAATTAATTCCCTAAAATTTAATTTGGCTGTCATTTCTATGTATTGCCAAAGCCCTTATTGAGTGACTGGATCTTATCCTTGACTACGGTACATATATATCAAGCATATTGGCTGGAAACTGAATCTTGCAGATAAAGACCAAAATTAGAAAATTTCTGAGCTTGAGATTTGTTTATTCTTGATGAGAGAGCCAAATTTACTGGAAGCCAATTGAAGATCATCTTGAAAGGGTGGCCATTTTCATCAGGGTCAGTAACCAAGGGGATGTGGGGAATGGAAAACAGTGTTCCTATTCAATCACCAGTTGCAACCTTGGGAACTATAGAATTGATTCTCAATCTGAAAACAATCAAGAGATTTTCAGATTGAAAAGCTTGATTCAGATTCAAGCTATGAGGAGGAAAGATGGGAATAAAAAATTTGTTGAGAAACTGTTTTTTTATAAAGTTTGAGTATCATATTTAACAGATTCATGGCCTTTAATCTGTCTTGATAGTTTGTAAAAAATAACATGGTCCATTTGATCACCATTTTCAAGGTAACAATGGTGCAAGTTTTGAAAAACATGCTTGATTGATCCATCCAAAGTTCAATTTCACTATTGTAATGAATGACCAGGTGTTCAGGAAGAAAAAGGTTTTTAAAACACCCCATATCATCCAGACCATCTCCCCAAAAAAATCAAGTAAAACAAATTCTGGTAACCAGCTGAAATACTTGGAAATATCTCCAGCTTGAAGAATTCAAGAGACTTGCATCAACACAGAATATTTTCCCTAAGTATCCACCAAGGTACATCACCTTTGCTCCAAAAAATAGGTTGGAATCCATGAGTTCTTGAAGTAGCCTTTCAACTCCATGAGTTCATTATCAGCTCAAATTTTTTATTCTTTCTGTGATGCCAAAGAGGGATGTTTTGCACATCTGGTTGATTTAGAACATGTTTTTTGTTATTCTGTTTCCATTTTTCCCTTGTTTACTCCACCAATTGATCAAGTCTTGGAAGATTCACAAAAGCTAATTTGACACACTTGGACCACAATTTCAAAAAATATGGATCTTGAGATTTTAATGGTGAGAATGATTAATTTTTGATCTTAGAGATTCCAGTTAAAATCAAATTATCAACAATAAAGATTGTAAAGGAAGAATGACAAACGCAAAGTGGTTCTGCAGGTTGAGAAATTGATAAAAGTGTTCCAAAGAACTTCCTTGGCTCAGAAGGTTGAAGATAAAATTCCTCAGCCTCTTCCATCTTTGTTTCCAAAAATTGATTTTACTCAAGTAGAACCTGGTTCAATTCAGCCTCTCTGAAAGTTGTATAAGAAATAGAAGATAAAATGACCTTTTCCCTGACACATCTCAACCCCAATCTTGATGGCATCCACAATGCAAAAATTTAAGAGAGTAGCTCTGGTTGAGATTTTAAGAGAATAGGAGGAGAGATTCTGATGAACCAGAGATGGGCGGATCAAGAATTCTTATGAGAGGGAACTCAGGGGGACACTCTGGTTCAGATTGAGTCAGAACTGATGATGATCATTCACTGGATATTTGGCTGTTTAAGTAGACTAGGTTCAAGCATGGCCAACAAGTGGTTGACATGAGAAAGATAACAATGAATATGAGAAATTCAAGCTGAACCTAGGAGTCCACACAATTGGAGAACAGTAGGGGGCAGACTAAGAAGAGAGGGCCACTAGGATTGTTGAAAAAGGAGGAACTTGAACTATGAAAAAGCAAGTATAGTATAGAGAGCTCACTTGGCAGCAATACTCAAGAGCAAGTCAAGAACAATATTAATAAAATTCAAGACAGGAACCACACTAAAGATTTAGGCAGAACCAGGAGATGACAAAAATTCCAACACACAAGACCAGAAGAGCTTCCTAACCCTTGGATGATTTTCATGATGACAAGTATTGGATCATCTTCATCTCTCAATATTTATCTATTGGTCAAAAGAATCATTCTTGTAACAGTCAATCAACCCAGTGCGCCAAATTGGATGAACAGGATTAAGAAATGCAGGATTCTCAATTACTGAAACACACCAAATCAAACCTCTTATATATACATATATATATATATATATCTTTTGTGTGTGTATATCTAATAAATATGTGTGAAAAAAAAGGTGGGCAAGAATCTGGGGGTTAGTGCCATGGCTTTAGCCCCCCCCCCCCTTGTATTTACATAGAGAAGAACTTGTCCTAATCCAAACTGCAACAACCCATAACTTGAGGAAACCCATTGGAAGATTGATTCACCAAATTGGTGCCAGCCAAGAGTTGAATCTGAACCCATGATCCTGGCCAATGCAGTAGAAAGGCATGTAAAGATTTCACGAGTCACAAAAATTCTCTTTATTTCGATTCAATCAAGCAGCTCTTGTAATAGTATAACTGTGTGAACATAACACTTGTTAGGAGATAACTTTGAGCGAGATTGAGAGAAGAATTGACGAGAGAAAGAAGCAGTGACACGATATGAAAATGAAATAAAGAAACTGAGGTCAAAAGATCACCTTGGTCTTGAACTAGTGACGTGAGTTTGGCAATTTAACCTCAAAGGAGTGGATGGATTGATTTTACTCCTCCTTGATGATATTACGGTGCCGAGTTTATAGTTGCGGTTGGTGGTTGTATTCCGGTGAGCGGTTCAAGGGTTGACTGATCTGGTCGAGGAGAGTTTGGACGGAGTAGCGCAATAAAGGGAAGGAGGAATGAGAGATAGAGACGAGAAACAAAGAAAAAGGAAAGAGAGAGATTGAGAGACAACAAGAGGAAATAGGAAGGAGACCTCCTGGTTTGGACAAGGTGCTCAACACTGGAGAGTTCAAGTAGAAGTCGAGGGGAGGTTGCGCATAAGAGCTGCGGCGGCCGCAGAATCTCTAGTTGACACTCCTCCTAGATTCTGCGGCAGTGAGATGCAACTGGACTCTAGCCTGAATCACCTTGACGTATCCAAGGGGCTTCGTGAGTATATCCGCGATCATTTTGTCAGTAGGTACGTGTTTGACGGAAATGAGGGACTTAGACACCAGGTCCCGCACGTATTGAAAGCGGATCTTGATGTGTCGCGAGTTGGGGTTCAGCTGGGCTTCCTTGCTGATAAAGTTGGCCCCTTGATTGTTGTTCTTTATCTTTGGCTTTGAGATGGCTATGCCGAGGCCAATAATCAGAGTGGACAGCCATTGCATCTGTTTTGCACAAAGGTTTATTGCCACAAATTCCGCCTCCGTAGTGGACTGAGCAACTATGGATTGCTTTTTGGTTGTCCAGCTGATGGGGTTTCTGTACAGAGTGACCACGTAACCGGAGGTTGACTTTTGGGTTGTGACGGATTGACCGTAGTCTGCATCCGCCCACCCGCACAGTTGTTCCTCGGGATTGACGGACTTTGTGAACAATATGCCCGTGGATTTTGTTCCTTTCAGATATCAAAACAGGTGCTTGACCATCTTCCACTGAGCCTGTGTTGGTCTATTCGCGAATTGAGACAGGAGATTGACTGTAAACTGTATGTCCGGTCTTGTGTGGATGGCCAGATGAATCAATGTACCCAGCGCCCTCTGCATTGTCTTCACGTCAAAATTTGGTGATTCCTGTCCCACTACGTCGTGAATATTCATGGGTGCGGGCGCCTTGACCGCGTTGAGATGCTCAAAACCGAAGTCCTTTAGGGCCTTCTTGGTGAAGTCGCGCTGATGCATTTTTAGCAATCCATCTTGATTCCACTCAAGGGTATAGCCTAGATGTTGAGTAGGGCGTTCCTGAAGCTTGATTTTGTAGCGGCCCCCCAGAAGTTTCAGAAATTGCACTATCTCCTCCCAATCACTCCCGACGATCAGACCATCATCTACATGTAGATGCAGACGCAGCGACTTGGATTTGTTCACGAAGATCAATTTGTCCCCGGTCGACGGAGTCAGGCCAAGAGAGTCAAGCGTTTTTGCCAGGTGCAATTGCCAACATCTCGGAGCCTGCTTATTCCCGTATAGCGACTTGTTCAGGCGCCACACCCAGTCCTCCTTGCCCGGTACTTCAAACCCCGCCACCTGTGCCACATGGACAATTGCGTTGATTTTGCCGTAGAGAAAGGCTGTTTCAACATCGAATTGATAAACGTGCCAGCCGTGTTGCACAGACGCCAAGAGTAGGGCTTGTAAGGATTCGCTCCGACCGACCAACAAATACGTATTGAGATAGTGTCAAGGATATTCCTGGTGATTGCCAAAGCACACCCATTGGGATTTGCGTCTTGTTACCTCGCCGAACTCATTTTTCTTCCTGACCAACCGCCACATGCCCCTGATGACCTTGTTGTCGTCTGGTCGCGGCACCAGGGTACCCGTCTCGTGCATCAGCAGGGACTGATTTTCTTCCGTCATGGATTCCATCCACTTTGGTCGTTTGTTTGGATCCGCCATGGCCTTCTCCACCAATACAACCTTGCTGATCAGAGCATCTTCGGCGTCGTCATCCTCAACATTCAAATTCCATGGGCGCCAACCGTGTGGGATGATTGCCGTAACATTGATGTCGGAGGAGACGTTCCTTGGTGCCTTATCGTAGTACGGCACATACGCGTACCCCTTTGGAGCAGACTTTGGGGCTATGGGTGGTTCTGGCAGAGCTTCCTCAGCTAGCGGATCCGGAGGGGAGGATGCTACTGGACCGGTCGTGACCTCCATCGAAGGCTGAGGAGAAATAGGCGGACCCAACGGTTGCGAGACCCCGGGGCATTTGAGGCGCCTGGAGGCGGGCAGCAGAACATGGGTAGGCTCGTCCGCGACGTTAGGAGATGGCAAATGGAATGGCACAATCTGCGGAAGCGATGAGGGGGACTTCTTCAGAGATTGGGTGGAGTGGTAGCGAAACACGAGGCGGGTTGGTTTGAAGTCACAGCTTACCACCACCTTCTGTTTTTTTGGGTCCAGAAACCGGCCAGCATCCAAATAAGGCTCATATCCGAGGAAGAGAAGCGGCTTTGACCGTACTTCCAGCTTTGAGGGCGGGGAACTGTGCACATGCACCTTGAGACCAAACGGAATGAGGGTCAGTACGTTCCGGGCGGGCTCTATGGTTGCATTCACAGCAAGTAGCCTGCTAACCGGCGATTCCCATCCAAGCAAAGCAGAAGGGAGAATATTTATCAGCATAGACAAGTACCTGGCCGTTTCGTCCCAGTAGTTTATTGGTACGTCCGATTGGGCAAGAAGGCAGCGCATTTTTGTTAGAATCGTCTGATTGAACCGTTCCGCAAGTCTGTTGGATTGTGGTGAATCGGCCGGGCCTTGTTTGAGAAGAATCCCACGACTTGATAGAAAATCCCGCAGCTTTGTTGATCCAAATTCGCCGCCGCGGTCGCAGTGTATAAACGCAGGGGTCACCTCCAGTTGATTTTTTATTTCATGGATGTAACTTACTATTCTCTCCTCAGCATCTGACTTGTTCTTTATGACGTAGATTCGGTTGAACCTCGAATAGTCATTGATGATTGCCAACATGTAGGATGCTGACTGTTTTCACGGGGGAGTAATTTGGAGGACGTCCATGTGAAGTCGCTGAAACGGTTTGGTCGAGGTGGGTAGGGGATTTGAGTGCGACCTGCGCTTGATCTTGCATTCCGAGCAGACATTGCATTGGTTTGACGACGGGAAGGGGATTGGAACCGGTATCTTATGAAGATGGAGGAACTTCTTCAGGTAAACGTCCGACGGGTGACCAAGGGTTATGTGCCAGTCGACCGGTTCATCGCCCATGTTGGTTAGGTAGATATCGGGAGGGGAAGAGTAGTACGAGATGTACAAGTTGCCAATGCGCGGGAAGCAATAGACAATCCGGTCTGCGAGTTTTACAAGAAACGTTTGGTGTTTATGAACAACCCGTAGACCGTGATCTTCTAACTGCGTGGCTGATATCAAGTTTCTGGGACCGCCCGGAGCGTAGAATACTGGAAAAATCATTGTGCCCCCTATGTTAAGCTTACCAACGTGAGTAACATCAACACTTCCTCCGTAGGTGTTTAGCCGTTTTGCAACAGGGGCAGGATCTTGAAGCAATGTGATGTTGCATACCGTGGATCTCGATGCGCCAGAGTCGTATACCAGCTCAATCCTCTGGTCCTGAGGGGTAGAGGTATGATAAATGGCTTCCTCGCTGACTAGGAAGCCGCAATCATCTGGGTCGGTGGATTGGTCCACCACTAGGTCCGCAGTGTCGGCTTGGTCCTCGACATCTGATTCCTCCAAACACTCCTTGGTAGCGTTTATGGAGTGTTGAGACCAAAGCTGTTGTAGTTCCCAATTCAGTTTTTTGATCTGTTTGGTGAGTGAGGGTGGTTTGGAACCAAGCTGAGGATTCTTCCGCGTTGGAGCTATTGACCTGGGACGGAAAGAAACGGAGCGTGGCGGTCTTTCTGGTAATCTGGCTGGGGTCTTCTCCTTGCCTTGACTGAAGCGTGACTTAGTGCTGGAAGCGTAGTAGGTTGTTTTGACAGAGTTCGATTCTCGTCGGGAGTCTTCTAGCAACACTCTTGTTGACACGGCCTCTAGAGTAAATGGTTGAATATTGTACAGAGTGGATGTGATACTTGAGAGTAAGTCGTCTTGTCGTAGGCTTTTGATGAAAAACACCGCGGCCAGACCAGTGGAGACCTGCATGATTTGCTTCTCGGGAGGTTGACTGTTGATCATATTGATGAGGTTTACATACGTGTCTCTAAATGTTGAGGTATGCTCTCGGAGGCTTTTACCCGGCTCATAGGTTAGATTGACCATTCGGATCAGAGCATCTCCTATGACTATCAAGGAGTTTTCTCCGCATTTGTTAGCGAGTAGACCATAGGCTTTCTTGAAGTTGGACTTGCTTGATTTGATGCAGGATAATAGATCTTTTTTGACCAAATTCCTTAGGAGACTGAGGGCCAAAGCATTCTTCCGGCGATATGTTTTAGTTTTAGAGTTAGTTTTGATCCACTCGTTGTCAAGGATTTCTTCGTGTCCTTTCCCAACGATGATGTCCTCAAAGGCGCTCTTCCAGTCATGCCAGTTGTGGCGGTTGAGCTTGACTATCTTTGATCTGGTTGAGTAATCGTTGTCTGAGTCTTCCGAGATTGGGATGTTTATGGGGTGTCCTTCGCCGTCAGCCATAGGGAGAGATACCTGAATAAGTTTGACCTGTGTATCTATTCAAGAGCTGATTTTAATCAAGAGTCAAATAATTGCTATGAGCAGTTCATCGACTGGTATGTGCCACCCACATCATAGAATGCTGGGGTAAGTACACCTCTTCCGGGGTGATCAGCCAAATGGCTATGAATCAACAGCTCCTTACTCAACAGCGCACTTAGCTCAATTGGTAAGAGCATCACTCATATAAAGGAGGAGAGTCTGAGGTTGTGGGTTTGAATCCCACAGTGTTCATTTGTTTTCATATGACTTCTGACATGGTAGCGAGAGTTATACAGTCACAAAGACTGCAGCCTAACAGCTGTCAAAAATAACAATCCGTCTTTATCAATGAAATCAAATGGTTGAGTCCCTGCTCAAAGCACAGAGGGGTGTTAGATTACATAATTGCTATGAGCAGTTCATTGACTGGTATGTGCCACCCACATCATAGAATGCTGGGGTAAGTACACCTCTTCCGGGGTGATCAGCCAAATGGCTATGAATCAACAGCTCCTTACTCAACAGCGCACTTAGCTCAATTGGTAAGAGCATCACTCATATAAAGGAGGAGAGTCTGAGGTTGTGGGTTTGAATCCCACAGTGTTCATTTGTTTTCATATGACTTCTGACAAGGCATTGATCAAAAAAAAAAAAAAAAAACTGAGTGCAAGTTGGGCTGTAAACCTTGTTTTAAACCACCCTAACTAAACCATGTTTTTTGTTTCACAAACTTCCACATCTCACCTCCAATCTACTCAATCTCCTTGGATTCATACCTATGAACTCTTGATTTTTCATACTTTCTTCACCTCTTCCTCCACCAACTCATGATCATATTCATTTTGATTGATTCATATCCTCACCACATATCCCTTTTCTTCCTGTGCTTATGATGCCTATCTTTTGACTCAGAGCACCTCAATCCCCCCGTATCAACATCTTGGGCCATGGAAGTTTGAGTTGTTCCTCAAGCACCCATTTATTCTCTTTTATCATGCAAGTTTGATTTCTCTCTTGAGCAACCATCTTTTCTCTCTGTCAACAACACTAGATCAAACCAAACTTGAACTCTTTGAAGCCAGGCTTGTAAACCAAAGCTCCTTTAATGTTCCAATTGACTTCCATAACCCATGATTTGCATGGGTTAGTAGGACCTTCTGCCCTAAACTAAACCATGATCTTCATGGGTCATCATAGCTTCCTCTCCAATCCTATGAACCGGCCTAACCCATAGAAAAACCAGCCCAGGGAATGGTATGGGTTAGGACAAGTTCTACTGTATGTCCAGTACATACGGTGCCTGGACAAAAGGCATGGGACTGATGGTCAAAGCAACCAGAACCAAACACTTTAAATGGTCTAGATGAAGGCTGGGATGTCTTGATCTTGCGGTTGACCAAGCCATGTTTGAGCTCCTGCTCCTGATGACCAATTGCCAGATTTCCACTGACTCATTCTTTTGTATTTGGAGGTAAGCCTGCTTGACTCAATTGATCCAAAGAACAAAGATGTTTCAGAATTCATATGAAAAAAATGAACAACGTAGGATTCAAACCCACAACCTCAGACTCTTTATATGAGTGATGCTCTTACCAATTGACACAACACGCAAGTGGGAAAAAATTCTGATTTTTTGTTGCGCTGAAGATATGCATATGCATTGTGCGCGCCGTGTGAATCTTCAATCATCAGCTCCCGCAACTATTGTCAGCTAGAGTGAAAAATCCCCACCTAGACTGCCTAATTTTCACCTGACCAATCATGACTTGCGGCAGTGCTTTCACCAGAATACCCAGAATCAATCCCCCCAAACCCCTGCAGGAGATTTAGTTCACACAATTTAAGTTCACCCCAAAATACTCCATCCAACCTACCTACTCCAACTCAAATCAGTTCATCCCCAAATACTCCATCCAACCTACCTACCCCAACTCAAATTCCAAAAACAGAATTAAATATGGACCTCCAAGCCACTATTCAAGCCGCCATGAATGAAGCCATGGTTCCATCAAGTCAGGAATTCCAAGCTCAACTTGCTGCCAAGGACCAAGTGATTATGAAGCTTTCTGAGAATTTCAAACACCTTGAAGTTACTAGTAGGAATTCCAAGCCTTGGAAATCTGCCCCAATCCAATCTGTATCAACAAGCACCCCTAGTACCATCAAGTCTCATTGACATTCTGAGGGTACCGGATTAAAAGCAAAAGCTAAGGTTACTTCCAAGGCGCGTTCCAGTAAACCAATGCTGCCATTAGGTAAAAATTCAAACAACAGGCCAGCCCACAAAGAACCCTCTGCAAGCAAACCGGTCCAGCATTCATCTGTGCCGCCAGCTACTTCTCCTACTGCTAGTCACATCCATCAAATGACCATGAAGAATGTTCTGGAGACTTTTTTGAAGACAAGGGTCTTTCCATTCTCTTCTAATCATTATCAAATGTTAAGGCTGACTCAAAACTACGACTCCAGGATGCTTTGTATGTTCACATAAAGATCCTTTGGGGGCTTATTCATGAGAAGCCTGTTCCACAAGCCCCTTGTTCTGATACCCTCAAGGAATTCTATGGTTGGTTTTCTGTAGCCACTGAATTTGAAGAAGCCACCAAAAACAAGGCTGTCCCTCAGTTGATCAGTGCCAACAACGTTGAATGCATCCATAACATGCACTCTGGTCAACTCAAAATTGTCAAAGGTATTGTGAATGTCAAGCAATTTTTCATTCTGTATATTCAAGCTACCCTTGCAAGGCTGGGTATACATCAATGGGCCCCCAATCTTAATGATGCCCCAGATTCATTTTACCATGAGGCTTGCTGCGTTTCTGCCATCAAAACTTTCCCAAAACTTTTTTTCCTTGGTGCATATCAATTCATGAACTGCAATCCTTGATACATCAATCAAATTGGGCTTCTTACTCAGGCCTACAATCAATTTTTCCACTTCTATCAAGCGCAGAAGTTTTTCTGTGAGCTCAAGGAGGATGGTAAGCATCAAAGGAAAATTGAAAGAAGAGCTATACACAAGACCCAAGCCAGGGTGCGCACTAGTTATTTATTTCCAATACCTGAATCCTAATGAATTTCACTTTATCAGATCTGTGAAAGTTGGTTGGCGTTTGCAAAACAGATTAATCTTCCCAAAAGATACATCAAGGTTTTATCTGAAGAAAACGCCCATAGTGATGATGAATATTTGGCCAAAAAAAAATGATACATCATCAATACCCTACACTGGAGATCAGAAAACCCCACAAAATTCTTTTGTTGCCTTGATGCTATGATTCAGAAGGATAACTTAATGAATGGTAAAAGAGTTCAACCTCTCACTCAATGCACTCCAAGCACCCCCCAGATGTCTATCTTTTCGTGCCCCCCCCCCACCCCCAAGAATTTTCCCATCAATTACCTTGATCCAGATTGGTTCAATGAATTTTTGCCCAACCAGAAGCAAAAATTTGCTAACATATGGCAGTTCTGTTTCCTTCCAGATTCCCAGAGAACTTTTTTGGGAAAAAAAGGATCCTGATGAAGTTTTTTCAAACAAAAAGCTCACTGAGAAGTTCTGGAATAAACTCATGGCCTCATATGACCTGTTTCAAAAGATCAAGGAAGCTTTGACTGATGATTTGGATGGTTCTAGTGATGGTGACAACCAAAGCTACGATCGGGACAAGATTGATTTGGAGGATACCTCAGGCAATGAATCGGGAGGGAACTCATCCAATGAACATGCTCACAAGTTCATTGATCACAATGAAGGTAGTGAAGGAATTGATGGAAGTTAATACAATATGTGATATGAGGATCTTGTGGATGAAGATCTGGAAGATAAAAATTGTGATGGGTGTTATCAAATGATGCAGGATGAGCAAGATGGGGTCTGGTCTTAGGGATGGGGCCTATCCATTGGGAAGTCTTAAATAACATCCAAGAAACAAATACTCCATTTCTTTTGATTTTTTCCCTTGAATCACTAAGTGCTTTTATTTTATTTTTTGAAATTTTGATTGGTGTTATCACATGATGCTTGACAAGCAAGAATGGATTCTGGTCTCAAAAATGGGACCTATCCACTAAGTGGTCTTAAATCAACTACAAGAAACAAATCCTTCCCTTCTTTTCATTTTTTACCTTGAATCACTAAGCGCTCAAATGTTTTTATGGATTGAGTTAAAATCTGATCTTGAAATTGAATGAAAAAGCTAGAACACATTTTTTCTTAATTTTTTTTTTCTCAATGGTTAAATTGAACCACAAGAGTTTTGTGATGGATTTAAGTGGGAAAAAGGAAGTTATGGATCAAGATTCATCAAGTAAAATCCATGAAAATCAAAATTAGTTAAATGTTTTCTGGTTTAATCAAATTCAAATACAAAATAAATGAAAAAAGAACAGACTAAAAAAGGTAAAGGTAATGAAAAAAAAAAAAAAGAAAAGAAAAGAAAAGAAAAGAAAACAGTGGCCAAGTTTGGGGGAAAAAAAAACAGCTATCACATTGCCATATGTGCATCATGTGGCATGGTATTCAAAAGCACAAGAGGGGTCCTGATGCCCATTGACCACGCTGGGAGATGTTGGTAACCCACATTATGGGTTACCTTGTCAGGTGAGAAAAGGTTGTAGAGGGCCTCCTCTGTGATTCTGAAAAAAAGAAAAAAAATAAAAAATAAAAATTCATCACAATCTCCTCAATTTTTCCTAGTGGACAACCTCATCAGCAGTATGAAATTAAAAAGAATCAATGGAGACCTACCAATTCTCTGGTTTGTCTTGATTGATTGATCTTGATTGATTGAAGCAACCCATTAACCCACTCCCCACTCCCCCCCCCCCCCACCCCAAACTCCAACTTTCCCATCAGCAGACCCCACCTTTTCATTTGTTGAGGTATGTGAAGGCTGTAGTGGTGATTGGATTTGATGCAAATATCATGGAATAGTAGTGTTGAAGTATTGTTATAGAGTTGATAAGCTTTGTTAAAACTTTGGTGATCCTGGATATCCACATGATTCTTTTTCAAGTTTTTTGTTCATACCACCAGGCTTGAAAAGTTGATAAGATATTGAAAATCGATTGAACTTGTGTTGGTATCTTCTGAATTGGTCACCAGGAAGTCAAGGATGGCCATTGGAAAGTGGAAGGCATAAAGTGCATGCCACTCACTTGCTTTCAGTTTGCCATGGCCAGGAGATCCCAAGTTCTTGGGAAGGTGGGAAATCACTTGGGGGACCACAATCTCCTCAACATCCTTCCAATTATGCACCAACATTTTCTGTCTTCAGCTGGTTTGGGTGTTGATCAGTTTGGATTCAGATTTGAATGTATTGAGTTTTTTTCTTGGTTCTGAATCTTGATGGAATCCCCATTGCTTCCCCCAATGGTGCTTCAGAGGACCTTCAAACCACTTGTGAATGAACCCAAGTTCGACATTCTTGATGGGGTCCCAATATGGAAGTCTTGACAGTTCAGACCATCGAGTTCTTTGCTTCTTGATGAATGCTACTTGGTCCTTCAAAGTCCTGAGTTCCTTCCATCAATAGGAAAAAACTATAAGCTTCCCAAGAGTTTTTTAGGGGACCAATCTTCATTTGAGCCATCTCTTCTTTGGTAAAATAGAACCATGAGCAGAACAATTGTGCAGAGTGAGAAGCATGGCCAGAAATTTTATACACAGCAATCACATCACCAATGAGTGCACCAAGATGTACTGATATTTTGCAACCATTGGGGTAACTTGGTGTGATGAATGTTTTTCCTCCATTCAGAGATAGCACTTCATCAATTACAGTTGTCAAGAGATGCAAGATCATTGTTGTGTCAGGTTTGCAAGGTGGCAGGAAAAAAATTCAGCAAGGTAGACATTGTGATCTTTCATGCTTTAATGTTGGTGGTAAATCAAGGCATGTCATAAGCATGATTCCCATCAATGCTTTCTGTCCCAAGAGTTTTTTTTCAAATGGATTGAACCTATCAACATACAGACTGGAGGTAAGTTTTAATTTTTTTTTTTTTGGGTTTTTCTTTTTTTTTTGTGGAATGCTAGGAAAATCTTTCCCAGACTTGTCATTTTTGAATATCCATAACAATTTTGAGGTTTTTTGTGCTCAACTTTTAGTGAGATTTGATCATTTCTTCTTCAACACTGGGTGATTTGATAAACCATGTGATCCAGTTTTCAAGTTTTTGAAGACATTAAGTCATGAAAGGTTTGATGGATTTGATGACAGATGATTTTGGTGGATGATATTGATAAAAAAAAAACTGTGAAGTTGAGGGGAAGAAGGTATCTTGATGGTGGATTTTTAAAATTCTTCATCACAAGTTTTGATGGTTGGGGTCCTTCTATAGGTGCATAGCTTTGTAGAATTCCTGAAAAAATAAAGTGAGAAGCATTTTGGTACATCAGATCTATTGATCTAGCTGAGGCAAGAGGTTGAGCCTCTTTTCGATCGTTTGAACATCCTTGGTGATTTTATTCTCAAACTTCTCAAATTTAGTATTTTTGATCCCAGGTTTGATAAACTTCATGAGGAATTTTCAAAGAAATTCAACATTGATATTGACTCACATCACAGACCAGGTTTAGTCAAACAATAAAGTATGATATTAGGCCTTCAAAAATTGAGCAAAGTACCTCAGATTTGAATGAGGAATGATGGCAATGAAAGATAGAAACAAACACATTTATCCCCATGGTGAATATTCAACTTTAGCTTCTTGGTCCTCAGGTTCTTTTGGGGAATCTACAAGCTTACTCAAGGAAGGGGCTGGTAGATTGAGAGATAATTCCATCACAAGCTTTGTGAGTTGAGTCATGCTGGTGTTGGCAAGTGAGGTGGCAGACCAATGTTATTGTTGGGTAGAGAGATGCACCCAGACTCCATGCTGAAGTATGTTTTGCTTGTCATAGTACTCATGCCTAGAGAATTTGAGACATGTACATCATTTGAGGTTCAGATTGAAGTTAGCAGATCAGGTTGGGGTCATTCAGGGGGCAGTTGTGGAGCTCTGGTGGAAGATTGTATTGTGGGGTCATCTGGGGGTGACAATTAGCCAGTCTAGGTTAGGATTTCACAGGCTATCTGACAATAGTTGTGGGAGCTGAGAATTGAAGATTCACACAGTGTTCAGGCAATGTGAAATTCAGAAGAGGACTTCTACTCTAATGGTTCCCAAGTTTGGAATTTTATTGATCCCTTGCATCTGTAAACCCTGAGTGAAACTGTTCACCCTCTGACTGAGAGATAGAGAATTGAGAGTTAAGATCCTTCCAAAAACCTATGATGACCAATCTCCTCTGTGATCCAATGCTCCATGATATCCGGGTTGAGGGTGTGGCTTAAGTAGCCTAACCCTTAACCCTAACCTAATTACAACCAGAAACAAGCAAGATTAATGAAATACAACCCCTAAGCACAGAACCCTAACCTCAAGCCTATCCTTCCCATCCCATCATCCACAACCCATATCCAATATCCAATATCCCATATCCATCCATATTACCCACCTGCCATTACGTCCACCCAGTTTGTCCTTCTCATGATGCAACCTCACACTGCGCCCAACTTGGAGCCGCCCCTGCAGATGTCCTCATCTGCCCAACCTGCCAATCCAGATATCCAAGATATAGCTGTGCAATCTGATCTGTGTCTTGAAATGAGCAATCCATCCGATCCGATCCGATCCAATCCATCCTGGGTCTTCAGATGCTGATCCCAATTCAACTTCTTATGATCCCACAGTGCAACTTTCTGGGGCAAATCTGCACCCATTGATGAGCATGCTTCCCCTACTGATCCCAGGTTTACTGCTTAGTGAGCAACCTATTCAAACTTGTGTCTAACAAAGATCACCACAGTGATCCATATGCATATCATCAGTGCAACAAAAACTCAGAATTGTTGCTGGCTTGTGTGTTGTGTGAGCTAGTTAAGTGGGATGTTGAGTAAGGAGCTGTTGATTCATTGCTATTTGGTTGATCACCCCAGAAGAGGTTTACTTATCCCAGCATTCTTTGATGTGGGTGGCACATACCAGTCCATGAACTGCTCATGGCAATTATGTAATCTAACAAGATGGTTGGTCAGTTTTTTTTTTTTTTCCTTTTGTGAATCTTTTGGTTGATTCTTTGATCCTGATTCATGGCTTCTCTTCTCTCTTCTTCTTCTATCTTCTTCTTCTATCTTCTTTTTTTTTTTTTTTTTTCCTTCTCTCTTTGAGATTGAGTCTTCTTTGGGCAATGGGTTGTTTCCAAAGATCAAGCTTTAGTCAAACCATCCAACCACCGGGTAGAGTCTCGATGGTCCACATCATCAGTTCTCGAGCAATCAAAATCAGACCAGCTCAGATTTGTTGACCTCAGATCGATACTAACTCAAACGGCTCAAGGCACCTCAAAGCTCAACAAGAGCCCAAGACTTGAAACAATACAACCATCAGATACCCACAGATCTTGAATGAGTGTTGATCAGTGATTTCCTTGATTTCTGATCTACCCATTCCAAACTTATCATCACCATCTTACCAAGGCTGGTCCAAAAAGTCAACATCAATCAAAATCGGTCTGAAATTGTTTTTTTTTTTTTTTTAGAAACTCTCATCATTAACATTTCTCTCATGAAAATTATTCCTCTTGATCCTCTCTAACATCCCCATAAAGAAGAAAAAAACATTGATGGCACAGGATTTTTTTTGATTTTTGTTTATTCCCCCCCCTCCAGCACGTCTTTCAAGTGTTTTATGCTTTTTTGGATTTTCCTTTTTTTTTTTTTTTTTTTTTTTGAAAAATATATATATATATGTTATAATTCAATATTTTTTCAAATTTCATTTGTTGTATAATTAAATTAAAGATCCTGAAATATATTACCTTATGAATAGATTGTAAATACATTCCTTTTTTTGAGTGATAGATTTAGCTTGAAACACAGGCCTGAAGATAAATGGACTGTTTTAGGTCAACCAGTCCCATTACTCTTGTCTAGCCACTATACATACATACATCGGGTGGGCGTGTGACGGTACGCATGCAGTGTTTTTTGGGAGAAGCTCCCAAGGACCACCTCAACTTTTTTCCGGTTGGAAATTTTGTTTTTTGCTGTTGTTGAGGATCCCCGAGCGATCGAGAAGTTTAAGGTTGAGAGACGATGATCTAGGGACCCCCAAACGAGGATCTCATGACTTCTCATCGAATCACTCGTCCTTCCCGGAGATCGACTAGCTAAATCAGTAGTCTGACTAGTGTCTACTAATAAGTACGATGATCCTAGCGAATCGAGGAAAAGGTGTGGATGGGAGCCGTCCGAATTGGTAGCCTGGATCAAGTGGCTAGTTAGAGAAGCTTAAATCGAGGGTCGGTGGTGACCAACCGAGGTGGAGGTTCTCTAGTCAGTAGCTTCCTGGATCCTTGATCGACGTGGTGAGATGGCAAGTAATTGATGAGCTAGCTCTCTCAGGTCGCACAAACGCTCTCACACCGTCGGAAGGTTTGATCGAGGCCTTCGAACCTTGGTTAGGATCGATCGCTGATCGCGTTGAAGCTCCACCACACCACACCCTACCGGCCGGGCCGATCGGAGATCGAGAGAGACAAGACTCGGGTGTAGGTAGGATCGATCCCAAGAGTCGTCGATTTGGGGCCCGGTCAGGTTGATGGTGGTCAGGATGGGATCTTGAGAACGATGGACGAGTGGATTGGGTGAATTAATGATTTAGTGACATATCGTGATGAGCCCCGGGTATGGGTTTAGACTGAATATTTGAATTAAATATGTAGTATGTGTTTACGATCTCCAGGGATCGTGAATCCCTCCAGGGGGGGTGAATGACCCGGGAGGGGTAAGAGATTTGGAATGGCGAGATAGACCCCCCTGGGCGTTCACGACACATACAGTCCATAGTTTCAACCTTATCTCCAAGGCGATTTTAATCGGGTGGCCATTGATCGAGAGTTTAGGATTGGAAATTAACCAAGAATAAACACCGGATGGGAGTCGATGAGGGGAGAGTCGGATATGATTGACGAACAGCGAGCCTAAAAATCCTCTAGGGTAGAGAATTTTGAGTAGATAGTAGGACTAGTCCCTCGTCGATGGATTTCTGTACAGTTGCTTACATCAAGTGGGAATGGGACGATGGTCATAAGTTGACACGTTTTGATCGAATGGTTCCTTGGGTCATCGATTTAGGATCTATCTATCTCTCTTGGGCTTAATGCTTTCGATCCAATTTTTTTTTTTTTTTTTTTTTTTTGGGGGGGGGGGGGGGGGGGGAGGGGTCTTGAGGGCTTGCCATCCATGATGACGATGATGATGAGTTAGTGGTAGATGATGTGTGTTGAGTTGATAAGATCGAAATCGGATGAATTGAGGTAGATAGATCCATCTGACTAGGGTGATGATGATGATGATGATGATGATCTGTTTGGTCCGATCGATCGTTACAAGCTCCATCGAAACTCATGACGGGTCGTGAACTTGATGCTTGGGTTGGTGATATGTATAAGTGGGGAAGTATGGAGGATGTGTTGACTGTACTAGTGCGAGGAGTATAAGTAGATACTATCGATACCTAGGAAGAACTTGTGATCAGTCCGAGCTGTGTGGACCGAGGCGGAGTAGTAGGTAAGCTTAATGGATAGGAGATCATGAACTGGTCTAGGATTCTAGTGGGAGGATGATGATGAGGGGTTCTAGTTGGAAGTGAGGATGATGGGATGGGATGGGATGGTAGATCGGGGTTGATGAGAGTGCTTTGGTCAAGGAGTGTTCAGACGGTGACGAGCCGAGGGAGTGAAGGTTTGAATGGATTGGGCTTGAATGGGTCAATCTGATCAGATATTTGGATGGATATGTGGATGAGCAATGAAGTTGGGATGATGGGTTTGGGAGTATGGATATCGCGGATATGTATTTATGACTACTACCAGTTGGACTGACTGGTTCACATCAGGGTTACCATCGAGGGGGGGAGAAGGAGAAGGAGAAGGAGAAGGAGATTGAGATGAAGATGATGATGAGAGGATGGCTCAAGGGCTGGGGTCCATCAAGATTAGACAGTTTCATAGTTCTCATCAATCGACCTACCAGCCAGATCGGAACACTTCAGTCTCAGGAGGAGGAGGTGGAAGAGGTGGTGGTCGGATTGAAGATCATCCCAGCAGCAACAGCAACAACAACATCAACAACAACAACAACAGCCACAGCCACAGCCACAGCCACAGCCACAGTCTAACAAATTATTTATCAGCTGCACTCGAACGATGTCGATGATCTCGTCGAGTAGGAGGACGAGGACGACTAATGATGATCATCAGTCGGCCACCAAGACCAGCTGCAGGATGGCCAGCCCAGGACGACGACGAGCCAGCAAGCCATCATCCATCACCACTCCATCCCCATCTCCATCTCCATCTCCATCTCCAACTCCATCCCAATCATTCAAACACCCGTTGAGGAAACTGGGAGGTGGAACTTCAACTAACATCGCAACAGCCACGAACGAATTGGAAGATTCGATCCTCGAGGAACGAATTCGAATCGCTAACTTTGTCTTACCGGAGGATAACTTGGAAGACTTGATTCAGTTGAGTAAAACTAACAAACTACCACCACCACCAAGATACACTGACTCATTACATCCTCAGACTACCGATCGCTCCCGAGCTCATCTCCAGGAAACTTCGCAACCAACAACCCCATCAAAAAGCTTCCCAACCCAATCTGATCATCAATCCATCATCTACTAACACCTCTTCCACTTCCAACAACATCCCCACATCATCATCATCATCATCATCATCATCATCACCACCACCACTACTCCTACCATCCCTACAGTTACCACCAGCCATCTCAATCTCAACCCAACAACTCATTCGATCCTACCCCAATCCTAATAACAACGACCTTCAATCGGTCCTCGACTCCATCAATCCTCTCACTTCCCCCATCACTCCCATCAGTCTACCATCCCAGGATCCTCATCATCATCATCATCATCCTCCTCCATCATCTTCATCCTCCTCCTCCTCCTCTTCTTCTTCTTCTTCTTCAGCATCATCATCCTCATCTCCCTCATCTCACCATTCCAACTCGAACCATCCTCATCATCTCATCATCACCCATCCTTCCTCATCCAATCTCACCTCATCATACCATCACCAACAAGCCCAATCAACTTCGAAACCCTCCAACCGACTCAGTTCCTCAACCACTCAAACCATCACCCCTGATGATCATCGAACATCATCGAACCCTCCCGAGTCTAGAATCTCACCCCAAACACCATCCACCATCCCCACTAAGACCCTCATCCCCCTCAAATCACTCGATCGAAACCCTTCCGGCCTCAAATCATCCTCTCCTGAGACCCTCAACCTTACCATCCTCCCTAATACCCCACCAACGCCTTCTTCACCTTCCAATCATCTCACCCACTCCAAGACGATCATCAAACCCCTCAACCCTCACTCATCCACTCATCAGTCATACCAACAACGTCTCGTCTCAGCTCAGACGGTCATCGATCGTCGTATCCAACATCAACGCGCTCATTCCAACGCTCATCCTCAAACGGCCACCGTCCTGAATCAACCCTCGAGATCTGTGAACCATCAATCCTCCTCCTCACGCACCACCGCTTCACTCCCCAAATCATCCGGCGATCGTAAGAAAGCTTTGAATCATACCCCACCTAGTACGCTCAAGTCTAAGAACCTCAAATCGAGAACTAGGAGTCTATCGACCGCCTCACTGCTCGACAGTCGGGATCCACTCACCCAACAACCACCTTGGTCGACCGATCCATCCCCCAAGATCTATCGAATCGATCCCAACCTCAACCAACCCGGTCATCAATCCTTCAAACCACCCGGTCACGACGATCTCATCCTACCCACCGTCGCTCGGCAGATCGAAAAACAATCCAAACTCCAACAGTTGGCCATCCAACCCACTCAGGATCCCACCTTCTCGATCGCCACCCCTAACTTCTCTCAGTGGGAATCTCTCGGTCCTCAACTCCTACTCCGGAAGGCTAGTCTCAAGAGATCCGAGTCATCCCATCCGATCGAATCCTCTACTCCCATCGACCTTGAAGAGCTTGGTGTTCGGAACTCTCGATCGAACGATCAACAATCGGTCCGTTCTCCCTTCCCAATCCTAAAAAAAAATCTCCCCAGGATCTCATGACCCCTTCTTCTCCCTCGACGATCGTCATATCATCCACAGTTATCATCACCCGATCCCGCTCAACCATCTTCGAGTGGAATCGAGTCGGGTCTCGAGACGCTCGAATCGGTTCGTCAAGCTCGATCGTCCTCACCATCCGAACCTTCGATCGGTTCATCGACTCACCCCCCCCAGGATCATCACCCATCCCATCGTCGAAGCTCTAGGATCGAGTCGGTCAGGAGTTCGGGATACGGTCATGAACCCAGTCGAGGTTCGATGATCGAAGATCGTCGGAATAGTCGTCGAGTGTTGGATCCAGTTGGCGAACAACAGTCGGCCGGTCAAGCCCTAGATCATCATCATCATCATCAGTCCATCACCACCACCACCATCACCCCATCCTATCCACCGTTCGGTGCTCAACGGGCTCCGATCGATTACCATCCTCATCATGATCCTACTCCTCATCAACCTACCTCTCCCGATCCCCATCATCCCGATCATCATGACGCTCACGATCAAGATGACCATCCCGAGGAATCGGTCTCATCCGGTTGTTGTAAATGCTTGATTGTATAACTACTCATATCTATATCCTCTCTGTCTCGCCCTCGCTCTCACTCTCACCCTCACTCTCATCGATTCATTCGGAGGAACTCCGTGCCCTCTCGTCCTCCTTCGCTCCCACCACCACGTCTTCTTCTTTTGTTTCTCGAATGCCTCGTTTAAGTTTATCATCCTGGCTACGTATTCGTGCTTTCGTTTTACGTCCGGAGGGAGAGAAGAAGTGGCCTCTGAGGACGTTCTCTCTTATTTTTATTATATTTTCGAGTCACTTATCGATTTTTTTTTTTTTTGTGTTGAAAATTTATGCTCTCGTCTACTTGGATCATCTCTCCCCTCCTTCCATCCGTTCTCATCCCCCATTCGCCGCCCATCCGATCCATCGTTCGTTCATCCACAAACACTACCCCCCCTTTTTTTTTCAAGTAATCGATTCATTGCCCCCCCCCAAAAAAAACAAAAAAACAAAAAAACCTTGAGAGAAAATACCTGCTGCCGGTGGTGGTGAGGAGTGTTTGGTACGCCCCGTCGTGGTCGGCATGGATGATCTCCGACGTCTGGTCGCTCGGATCCTCTTCTCTCTCCCTCCTCGTACCCTTACACTTATCATGATGATGATGATGATGATGATGATTGTTTTGTTTTTGTTGACATCGATCGAGCCATCGATTTTTTTTTTTTTTTTTTTTTTTTTGGGGGGGAGGGGGGGGGAGGAGGTTGGTGGGAGGAGAGGGTGGGAAGGGAATCGGGTGTCAAGATGATCGTGAGGTCTTCGTTCGCCATCGGGTCACGGTCGCCCGCGGCGGGTCTGCTCCCGTCCGGGTCCCCCGCCCGCCTCGCTCGACTTAGTCGCGATCCACCTCCTCGTCCCCCCCCGCCGCCGGCCTTGGGGGCTGGAGACGGACGCGGTGGTGGAGGGTGAGGCAGAGCCACCACACACAGATCACTCACTCACTCACTCACTCACTCACTCACTCACTCACTCACTCACTCACTCGCTCACTCCAGAGAGAGATCTGAGAGGGGTTCTAGTAGGGATCATCAAATCCTCAAGATCCGATCCTCTTCCTCCTTCTGTCATTTTTGTTCTTTGATATTTTTTTTTTTTTTTTTTTTTTTTGGGGGGGGGGGGGTACGTAGAAGATATCTGTCCGTCTTTGGAGGCTCGAGAAGTGCGTAGGATCCAAAAGAAGCGGATCGAGGAGGACAGAGGGGTAGTGATGGATCTCTCTTCCGAGGTCGTGTTCATCGTCATCGACACGCACGGGGTTCGAGTGAGATTAAGGGAGAAGGACTAGCTAGGATCGAGTATGTATGGATGTAGATAGAGACCGTCACATCTTGAGGTATTTCGAGCTCGTTTGGTTATCACTACCACCATCCAAATTAGTCACTCTTTTTTTTTGCTCAAGCTCAGCTTGGGTACTACCTCAAGTCCGCTGCTGCAGGGCACATAGAGCCCAAGCGCGACCTCGACAGACACCCAAGGTTCGGGTGGGTCGGGCCAAAGTTCGACTTGGCCGACGATCCCCAAGCCCGCGCGCGATCATCCGCCACGCCCTCCATCTCCACCTCCATCTCCACCTCCAACTCCACCTCTACCTCCACCTCCACCTCCGCCATCTCCCATCTCCCATCTCCCATCTCCATCGGGATCCCAACCCGGCCTCGATCGTCACGGCAGCGCCTATCCATGCTGATCGTTAGGCTAGGCCATCCAGTCATGACATGAGAGCTCGATCGATCGAACTGAAAATAACTCCAACCATCCATCGATCATCATCTTCCTTCACCGTATCCTTTCAGTCACCTTAGCCCCATCCCTCGAGCGGGATCGATGGATGAGGTGGGATCGACGGACTTGGTCGAGCCCGAGTCAAGAGATCATGAATCAGCCTTCGATCGAAGTCGATGGTATTAAGCACGATCCACCGTATCGGCTCTCGGTCGTCCTAGCACCTCGAGTCTCATTAATCGATCGACTCCATCGATCCCTGCTGAGCTCACGAGAATGCTCTCTTGGTCGAGGTCAAACCCAAGAAGGAATGGTGAGAGGAGCCGCCAGCAAGGGGAAAGGGGGGCAGGGGGGGGGGGGGGGGTACTACCCACGGCTCGGATTTGGGAACGAGTCAATCAAAATCAAACATCAAGATCCTGATCGTTAGCACCCACGACCCGATCCCGAAATCGAGCCCGCCGGGCAGTGTGACACCGAGCGGGAGTTGGGAACGTGCCCGGACGAGCTGACAAGACCATACGCGACTACGTATCATCGTCTGTCAAGCCCAGACCCCCCCCCCTCCCCACCCACCCCGTTGGGGGCACCTGGCCTGGCTTGCTTTGGTCCGTCCCAATCAAACTTGGTCGCATCGGCCGTCTAAAATATGATTTGTATTGTCTTCTCTCTCTTTTCTTTTCTTTTCTTTTTTTTTTGTAGAAGAAAACTTTAAAATCGTCACGAATCGATCTAGATCTTTTGATGGGATTCTTTTCTTCTTCTTCTTGTTTTTTTTTTTTTTTTTTTTTGAAAAAGATTGTTTCTTCTGTAATAGATGGATATATATATATAAAAAAAAAGGAGAATAAAGTTAAGTTTGCCAAGAGAGGAGGAGCTGTGATAGGTTACATCTCAAGTTAGTTTTGAGAAAAATGTTTTTGAAGATGAGAGAAGAACTTTTGGGATCTTCTCTGGAGTGATTGCATCTTTTGATTCTGGCCTTGATGTCTTGAATGAATCCAAGGCTCGATGTGAGATCGTTTCCTGAACCATAAAGATTTGATTGAATGGAAGGAAGATTGGATGAGATTGAGGAAGGGTGAGTAGGGAGGAAGGAAGTCGATGGTGGTTGAGTTTGAAAGTTGTAGATTGGCTCACAAGTCATCAAATGGATCACCATGTTCGATCAGAGCATGATCCATGATGATCATGGAATCCTGTCAAAATTCTTAATTCAAGTGAGGAGAGAGATCAGTCAACATCATGAGAACCTACAACCTTAGCCTTGGTTCCATCAGGATTGAGAAGTTTGTGATACCACAAACCCTTGATCACAGAGAGAGAGAGCTCCAATCAAGTTGATCACTTACTCAATCTTGGGTACAAGGCTGATAGAAGAAGGGGTAAATTTTTTTTTAAAAAAAAATCAATCATTTATCAAAAAAAAAAAAAAATAAAAAAGAAAGAAAGAAAGAAGAAAGAAACCCAACTGAAGGAGTGTATCCATTGGATCTTTTGAATTGTAACTCAAAACTTGCTTCATCAACAAAAACAATGATTTGATCAAAGTTAATCCCATGCCGATGAACATGATTTTCTTGTTGATTGATGAGATTGGCCCAATCCCAAGCAGCAAGAACGTTAGTCATCCGCTTTCAAATGAAATCGATCTGATCGATGAGGATGTTAATGATTGTCTGACTGGTGACTATCACCTCATCTTAATTCTTGAGGAACTTCAACCATCTTCTTGAGTCTTAGGCTTGATCTTTGTTCAACAAACATCAGAAGATTTTTTTTTTTTTTGATCATGTGGTTATTAAACAATTTGATGGTCTTTACTGGTTTAAAATTAATTTACCCAGAGGACATCTTCCTTAATGATTCATCAAACTTGATGGCAAGATGAATCAATTGTTGAGAAAAATTCCTTTGATATCAGATTTTTGTTTGGATGAGATCAAAAACCTCAGGCCTTGATGATAGCATTTGATTTTTGACCTTTATGGATAAGTTGGTCATTTTTTTTTTAGGGTTTTTTTTTTTTTTTTTTCTTTTGATCAATCTTTTGGTGAGCTTTTGAGGAGTTAATGATCCTGATAGTTTTTCCAACCAAGACTTTCTTGAAGTCTTTGAGCTTAGACCTTTGTTTCAACTTTACTTACTTCAAGCTTGAGTATGACAGGATTCGGTGGTGCTTTGGGTGGTGTTTCTTCAGTCATCTATCTATTTAAATAAATTAAAAAAAAAAAAAAAACAGGAAAGTAATCAGTAAATGAATATGTGTACATATACAAATTCAATAAGATGTATGAAAAAATCAAACAAAGGGGGGGGGGGGAAAAGAGAAAACTTTCAATTTTCAACCAATGGAGGTAAGAGTATTAAGTAAATCGTATGGGAGGAGAGAAGCTGGTGGGTCAACTGCAACCAGCTTTGATTGGCCCCAAGAGGAGCTTGGTTTGGAGCCAAGTTTTTGAACCTGAAAGACCAAGCCAATCAAGCCCTCTGGGTGCCTATCCAAGTCCCACTGGGTGAACACCAAGTTGAAATTGGACAGGCCCCTAGATGCACTTTATAGACCATACTTCATCTTCAATGGTTTTTCTCTTGGTGGTGGCAGTTTGGGGGGAGGGGTACTTCAAAATTGGAACATTGTAGCTAGTAATTCACAGACTTTGTCTTAATCGATCATAACAAACCAGAATTCAACCTAACCAACTACAGTTGTACCTTTGTTGTTTTATAAATATTCATCATCCTACACATCTTCTTCAGCTGGTTGTTCAATCACAATCAGCTCTGATTGAGGCCAAGAGGAGCTTGGTTGGTAGCCAAGTTTTTAATTACCCAGAAGGGCTTTATAGACCATAATTCATCATCATTGGGTTTTATTCTGGTGGTGGCAGTGAGGGAGGGGGGGGGGGAAGGGGGTAGGGGGAGTTTTTTGAAATCTGAACCTGGTACTTCAAAATCAGAACATTGTAACCAGTTATCCACAGAATTAGTCTTAATCAATCATAAATCACCAGAATTCAAACTAACCAACTACAGTTTTAACTTGGCAGTTTTGAAAATATTCATCATTCCACATATGTTCTTCATTTCAATTTCTTCATTCATCTCAATTCAAAAAAATTGTGTAGTTCCCACAAGATTATCTCTAGTTAAGAAGGCTGTATTCTTCAGTTTTATTTTTTTTCCTCATTAAGCTTCTTAACTTTCTTTACTATCTGAATCTTAAGTCCCAGGTTTTTCTCTTTTTGCTCTCTTTTTTTAAAATGTAGAAATCTTTTCCTAACATGTTTTCATCAGGTGTGTTTCTATCTTTTCATGATATAATAATTGGATTCAGCTTCTTAACTGTCTTTCCTATCTGAATCTTGGGTTCCAGGTATTGATCTTGTTGATATATTTTTTTTTAAAACATAAAACTCTTTTCCTAAAGTGCCTTCATCAGGTATTTCTCTTGTTTATCTCTTTGTTCACAATGGAGAAATCTTTGCCTAATGAAAGTTTTTCAGTATCCCATTTGAACAAGTTATGAGCCCAGTTTACCACCAATAAATATTAACTCAAACTGGAAAAAATAGAAAAAAAAAAAATCCTCTTCTGAGTCATTCTTCAAAACCAAAAGCCTCATAACCACCATGGAATCCAGATTTTTTCTTAATGAAATCATTAACCTCCCCATCCCTGAATCTAGAGGGATTGATCCCTTGAACAATTCCAACTATCATATTTGGCAAAGAAAGATCTTTGATTCTCTAGGATTCACAAATCTTGCTAAATTCCTTCAACCATTAGCATCCCCACTTGATCCTTCCAATCTATCAATCTTTAAAGCTCAGAAGGCTCAAACTGGATATTACTTATGTAGGTTATTAGATGAATCCAACTACAAAAGGTTTGTAGATAATGAAATAGTTGGCAATCCAGCCAAGATTTGTTCTACTATAGAGTTAAACTACTCTTCTAAATCTGTAAAAAATAGATCCAATATCATTAATCAAATCTTCACTATAACATTCTCAGACAAAACCATGACCACTTCTATTAGAAAATTTTGGAGTATCATTAAACAGCTCAAGAATGTTAGCCCTTAAAATTTTTTTGAAGTCCCAGAATTTTTTTTTGAATGACTTGCCTATTATTTCCTCAATGATTTTATTGATAGTTTTGATAACCTAAAAACTTTAAGGTTTGATAGGAAAGAAAAACCCAAACCTAGATTATCTTTTTCAACAGGATCAAAAAAAAAAAAAAAAAAAAAAAAAAAAAAAAATTGAAGAGAAGAAAAAATAATGAGAAGAATAAATTGGATCTTATGATTGAAAATAGGAAAGAAATTAAATACAGAAGGAATTTGAATTATTGTGTAAAAGGGACTGGTCAACACAACATGGCATCTGGAAATAAGGAGGACGATGTGGAGACTCCCTGGGATTAGGTAAAGTTTAGCAAATAGCTTGCTGGCAGTCACTTGAGGGGGAATTTAGTACTACAACTATTGATAAGATAGAGGAATACTAAGGGTTGTTTTGAATTTCCTGCCCCTCTAAGTACTATAGTAGTCTCAGAACAATAAAATAAAAGAGATTGGTAGCTGATTTTCAGATAGAGTTGCTACTATAGTAGTCTCTATCAGACCTAGGATCAATGTATTCAAGCTTGATAAGGAAGAAATGGTGGAACAGATAGTTGACTGAGGCTATAGAAGCTGAGTAAGGGAAGAATCTTTTGTCTTCTCTTATCCTTTATACATCCTTTATCTTGTTTGATTGGTTACTGATGAATACTCCTTTGATGTTACATGTGATGATTGATAAAGTTGAAATTATGGAGCCTATACTTGATACTGATGATGATGATGATGATGATGATGATGATGATGATGATGATGATGATGATGATGATGATGATGATGATGATGATGATGATGATGATGATAATGGTGATGATGGATGATGATGGATGATGGATGATGATGATGATGGATGAGGTAGGTGATGATGATTGTTGATGATGATGATGGGTGATGATGATGGTTGAGGTAGGTGATGATGATTGTTGTTGATGATGATGGTTGATGATGATGATGATGGATGATGATGATGATGGGTGGTGGTGATGATGGCTGTTGATGGATGAGGTAGGTGGATGATGATGGTTGATGATGATGATGAATGATGATGGATGATGATGGATGATGATAATGATGGATGATGGTGATGATGATGAGTGATGATGTTGATGATGATGATGGGTGATGGTGATGATGATGGATGATGGTGATGATGGATGATGATGAATGATGATGATGATGGATGATGACAATGATGGTTGGTGATGGTTGATGATGATGGTGATGATTGATGATGGTCAAGGTAGTTGATGATGAGGGTTTAATATTTTTTATAAGGTTTTAATATCTTTTATAGGGTTTAATACCTTTTATAACAGTTTAATATTTTATATAAGGCATCAATACCATTTATAAGGGTGGCCACCCCAGGCTGGGTGCCTGGGGTGATGTGATGGGACCTGGATGGGGGAGAGAGGCCCTCTATTTATAGAAAATCCTGCCCTCAGGGCTGCCCCCTGAGGGTCTACCTGGTACAGTGAATACAGCTCATGAGGCATTTTGGCTGGTCAGAGGAGGAGGCTGTGCAGGATCTACATGCATGTACTTGCATGCATTGCTTTGCTGCATTGATACAGGTTCCCCCTGCATAAATTACTTCTGTATAGTGGTGGTTGGTCATTTGTTGGGTCTTTCATGCAGTGTCTTGCATATATTTCTTCTGTATACAGTTGCAGGTTTGTTGCTGCATGCAGTGCCTTGCATATATTTATGCTGTATATTGCTGCAGGTTTGTTTGGTACTTCATGCAGGGTCTTGCATATATTAATTATGTATATTGCTGCAGGTTTGTTTGGGTGGTGTATGGGTTTAATGTATGTGGTATGTACTTGAAGTCTTCCAGAGTATGTCCATATATGTCTTTCACTGAGCTGTGACACCTGATTGGGAAGTATCTTCTAATCCATGAGAGATAGAGGGGTACTTTGGCTGGGTGAATATAGGTTATTTTTGGTGTAGAATATATTTTTGAAGTTATTCTGAGGATTAGAGACGTCCTTCTACCAGAAAAGTGAGTCTGATGGCTATAGGTTAGGTTTTGGTTTACCACAACAACTGTTTTGAATTACACAAAATATAGCCATCTTAGAAAGTGTTGAATCAAGAACTCTCCTGAATAAAACAAGAGAATTCTCTATGCTATCAGCCAAAACCATTTCTGTTGCTACAGCTAATGGGGATTAAATTCATTCCAACTCCAAAGGAGATGAAATTCTAAACTTGAAAAATGAAAAAAAAAATTCAAGTAGAAAAGGCTCTTCTTTAAAAGGAATTCCTCAATTGTCTTATAGCTTTATCACCAAATATCAAAAAATTTTCTTCTCTCATAGGTCATCTGTCCCATGTGGATATAATTTCTTAAAATTGTCAACTCCTTCTCCAATTCAATATCTCACATGGTGTTCTATCCTTCAATATTCAAAATTCCTCAAATCTCCTGTCTTTAGCTATCTTGGACCATCAATCCCTGGTTAACTTGTCTGAAAAACACAAAGAAAAGATATAAAAGACCTCACCTACCAAATGCAAAGCTTGAAATTTAGGAAATTCAAAGAGATTACAAATCTCATTAAGAAGTTCACCTATAGCTACAAGAAAGTTGGAAAAAAATTCTATGGAGGTGTCTGGTTCTATACACCAGTTATCCATTGGTGGAGTTCAAAATTTTCTACAAATGATTGATGAATTCACTTTTATTAGATGGATAGATTTTCTAAAACAAAAATCAGAAGTCCTCAAAACATTTATAAACTTCATAAATATTTAGTCAAAGATTTTTACTGGAAATGTTTCTGAGTTTATAAATTCAAAGAAAACTATCTTCCTGGGTGAGAATGGAATTTGAGTTACTTGAACCATTCCATATACTCCTGAACAAAATTTTATTTAAGAATGAGGAAAACTGGCTATAGTATAAAATTTTTGATGCTTACTGCTCAATTCAAAACTACCAATAAAATATTGGGAAGAAGCATGTAAAACTGCAACAGATTTACTTAATTGGTCTCCATCCTCTATGTTGAAATCACTGTCTCCTTATGAATTTTTGTTTGATTTTCCACCACAAATTGATCACCTACATCCTTGTGGATGCAGAACTGTGGCTCACCTTCCAAGGGCTCATCAGGGGTCCAAATTTGATGCTAGGTGTCACAAATTTATCTTTCTGGAATATGTGGAAGTTCAGAGGAATTATAGACTATATAATCCCACTACCTCCCTGATTATCTTCAGAAATGATATTAAATTTTATGAAAAACAGTTTGTGGAAATACCTTCTGAAACCTTCTCTCCAACTGCTGGTGTCTTATGTGAAGAATACTACGTGTCAGGGGAGAGAAAATCAAAATTAATCCTAACTCCACCAACTTTAATTCATGAACTTTCCTTGGATCCCAATCTAGTGTAAAAATCAAATTCTTCACCTCCTTCAGTCACTACAATTCTGACTGAAAATACCCCATCACCAACAATTCCTTTTAATCTGGAATTTGACTTATCTATGGGTGAAGAGTCACCTGCAAATCCAATTGGCTGTGAATAAAAAAAGAAACAAGGGAAACATATTCAACAATACACTTGAAGACAACAATACTCATGAAAGTTCTGTCAAGAAGCAGCCAGATTTTTACTATGTTCCAGCATCAGTCCTGGATCAAAAAGAAATTCAAGGGGACTGTCACAAGGGCTGCTGACATGCAAGCAGGGCTTGGCACAGAGGGGTCTCTACCCACAGTAGGCTTGGGGGCAAGGTTACTGAAGGAGGCTAACAGGAGCAGAGGAGGATTGGGTTGAATGGTGCTGAATGACACTTGCTGGGAAAGATCTCCTAGTAAGAAGTAGTAAACTGATTTCTTGGGGGAAGCATCAGGAAGAGGAAAGAGGAGACTTATTAAATAGACAAGAGGTTGGAACTACAACAGAGGTACAAGTGATTGGGGCTCAGACTACACATATGATGTCATGGGAACAGTCTAAGTAACAGAGAGGGCTGATCAGGGATGCTACTACATTAGGTTAGGCTGCTTCTACATTGGGACAAGGTTCCAGGTCTGAGCTGTCTAAGTTGGGAGAGTACAGTTGAAGGATGTACAGTGTACATGGGAGTCATGACAATATGTACTAAGTAGAGAGAGTATGTAATACAATCTGCAGGAGGATGTACATAAAGATTCCCAAAGGATAAACCACACAGAGGAGGTATGGGTTAGACAGAGAGATAACCCAAAGAGGTATGGGTTAGACAGAAAGCTAACCCAAAGAGGTATGGGTTAGACAGAGAGGTAGAGTAGAGCCTGGGAGATTGAGTATGTGCAAGCCTATGGAGTCTATCTGTGTATAGTATGAGGTTAGACTATATGTAGATATGTACTGCATGAAGATCCTGAGGTATATAGTTACTGGAGACATATTGATGTAAGTCTCCTGAGCCCTGAGGTTGAAGTTCCTAAGAAAGTAGATCAGGCCTGAGGGTAAGACTGAGGTTAGACTCAGTTTGGTGTCAGTACGACAGGGACATTAATCATCAGGATATCCTATATTTGGGATGAAAAAAAACTCATAATAAGCCTCCTGGTTTTTTTGGTGTTCTTATTTCCCTAGAGGGAGACCCAAAGACTTGAAAATTGGCAGGAATCTATTCAAGTATAGAGCTTGCCTTTGTGTCCAAGGTTTTAAACAAATTGAGGGCATCAACTAAAACGAAAAAGTTTGAACCCACTGGGAGTCCTGGTAGCTTATGTTTCTAATTAGAAATGTATGACAATTATGGATGGAACATACAGCAGATGGGTGATAAAACTGCCTTTCTTCATGGGATTGTTGAGGTGGATATATATCTAAGGGTTCTTGAAGGTGTACATGTAGATGGCACATTGGAAGAGTGTCTAAAGTTGAATAAATTTCTGTAAGGTTTAAAACAAAGCCCAACGTGTTGGTGCCATTGTTGTCTTACCTTCTTCAAATCTATCCAATTCTTTCCCTCCCCTTCCAATCATTGTCTCTTCATATCAGATCAATCTAAAAAATTCATTTTTATTCATATTGATGACTTGATCATTGGAGGAATAAAAGTGTTGAAGGTAAAGGAACTCCTGAATTCCCAATTAAAAATGGATGAATTGGGAAAGGCCAATTTTATCCTAGGAATGAAGTTTACTCAACAAACCAACTCTCAATACTTATAGCTTAGTAAAAATCTCTATATTGATAAGATACTAAGTGAATATGGCATGAGTGACTTCCTTCCAGTAGGCAATCTGCTAGTACCAGGCACTGAGCTGTTGAAATCTTTTGATGTTTCTCAGAAGGGAGGTTTCTGCAATTAAAGATGTACTGTGGGACTTCTAAATTAACCAGTCAATTGTTGCAGACCAAACTTAGCATTTGCCTGCAGCATTCTGTCTCAATTCTTGAACAATCCTGCTTGCTGCCTTCAAGCAGCTTCTTTGTTATCCCTCTGGGACACAGTTGTGGGGATTAAAACTGGGCCAACCAGTAAAATTCAAATTCAATGGACTCAATGGTTCTCTTGTGGGTATGTTGGATGAAAATTGGAGCAAGGTCAATGATTGCAAATCCACCAGTGTTTTTTTGTGTAATCATTTGGAGATCCTCCAAATAACAGACAGTTGCAATATCTACAACAGATGCAGAATATAAGTCAATCAGCAAAGGGTGCCAGGATCTAGTTTAGATATCTATTTTGTTGTCAATTAAGGTCTTTCTCTCTGATAAACCTCATATCTATAGCAATAAGAAAGGGTAAATTGGCCTAGCTCAAAATCCTTTATTTCAGAATTTCAATAGGCACATAAACATCTGTCTTCATTGGATCTGTGATCTCCTGAGAACAAATTGTCTTACTTTGTGTTACTTACCTACCAATCAAATGATTGAAAATTTTTTCAACAAGGCTATTCCTAAGCCAGTGCACCTAAATTTATGTGCTCTCATTGGATTGACTATTTTTTCCAAGTTTGAGCATTGCGGGGGTGTCAAACTCTGAATGTGGTACTTCAAAATCAGAAAAATGTAACTAGTTATTGGCAGAATTATTCTCAATCAATCATAACTAACCAGAATGCAAACTAACTGAATTTAACCTAACCCCCTACATTTTTACCTTAGTTGTTTTATGAATATTCATCATCCTACACCTTTTCTTCATTTCCATTTCTTCATTCATCTTACTTCACACAAATTGCATAGTTCCCACACAATTATCTCTATTTAAGAAAACTGTATTCCTTAGTTTCATTTCTGACAGGGAGTCTGTCTGGGGTAGAATTTTTTTTCTTTTTTTTTGTAAGATTCAATGATGGACACCAATTGAGAAAATTTAATGTGTAAAGATGAAATAAATACCTTTTTTTTTTTTTTTTTTTTTTTTTTTTTTTTTTTTTTTTTTTTTTTTTTTTTTTTTTTTTTTTTTTTTTTTTTACAAGAGATTCAAATCTGAGGTCAGATTTTTTTTTAAAGAAATGAAAATGAAAAATAAGAAAAAATGATCAAGAATTCATCTTTGTTGACACAAAATGGAATATTTCCAGTGGGAACAATAAAATACTTTTGTACCTAACATGAGAAAGAAATAAAATGTAAAATTAATACAGATACCTATTTAATGGTCAGTAATTCAAATTTTTCCAAATTTTTCAACAGAAATGACATCAATTAAATAAATTATTATAAGAAGGATGAGGAACATACTTCTTTGAAAAGAAATTTGAGGTTCTTGATTGAATATAAATATACCTTTGTACCAACCATAAAAGAAAAAAATACTGCATATATCTATTTAACTAGGAGAATTCAAATATGATGGAATATTATTTTTCTAAAAAAAAAAAATTATTGAGTAAGATGATATGAAAATTGAAGCCTTTCAATAAAATTCAATAGAACCATGATTTGATGGGGGATATGATTTTTTCCACAGATCCAAATGCTTCTGATATTCTATTTCTCATTTCTCAATAAACCACCTAGACCTACATTATATCAATATCCTAATCAATTAAAGGTGGCGTTTGAGCATCATTAGTCAAGAAAACTACCTCTTGAATCATTTTCAAGGATATGAAATGACATTAATCCACCACAAAAACAATAAAAACATGGGAAGTTTGAACTGACAGTAGACAGATTCCACATGATTAGAACAACCACTTTGAAGCTGAGAAATAAATCTACTCCCCTTTGGTATCATAGAAATAGATCAATTTTAAGAAGGTTGAACTGGGATAGAAGGATTTTAAGATGATAAAAATGGTATGGAAGAACCGGAAGGTGACTGAAATGGTTGCATTGCTTCATTGAAGTAAGCCTGCAGGTTCTTTTCAGGAGAATTGGAACTCCAAAATTGAATCCTAAGGGATAGAATTTTCCTTTTTTTTCAGATTCAGATTTTATTCCCTCTTAGGGTTTTGGTTGAGCTTCATATTCTGTCCTTTGGGCTTGGATTTTCTGCCTTCTAAATTATTATTATTATTATTATTATTATTATTATTATTATTATTATTATTATTATTATTATTATTATTATTATTATTATTATTATTATTATTATTATTATTATTATTATTATTATTATTATTATTATTATTATTATTATTATTATTATTATTATTATTATTATTATTATTATTATTATTATTATTATTATTATTATTATTATTATTATTATTATTATTATTATTATTATTATTATTATTATTATTATTATTATTATTATTATTATTATTATTATTATTATTATTATTATTATTATTATTATTATTATTATTATTATTATTATTATTATTATTATTATTATTATTATTATTTATTATTATTATTATTATTATTATTATTATTATTATTATTATTATTATTATTATTATTATTATTATTATTATTATTATTATTATTATTATTATTATTATTATTATTATTATTATTATTATTATTATTATTATTATTATTATTATTATTATTATTATTATTATTATTATTATTATTATTATTATTATTATTATTATTATTATTATTATTATTATTATTATTATTATTATTATTATTATTATTATTATTATTATTATTATTATTATTATTATTATTATTATTATTATTATTATTATTATTATTATTATTATTATTATTATTATTATTATTATTATTATTATTATTATTATTATTATTATTATTATTATTATTATTATTATTATTATTATTATTATTATTATTATTATTATTATTATTATTATTATTATTATTATTATTATTATTATTATTATTATTATTATTATTATTATTATTATTATTATTATTATTATTATTATTATTATTATTATTATTATTATTATTATTATTATTATTATTATTATTATTATTATTATTATTATTATTATTATTATTATTATTATTATTATTATTATTATTATTATTATTATTATTATTATTATTATTATTATTATTATTATTATTATTATTATTATTATTATTATTATTATTATTATTATTATTATTATTATTATTATTATTATTATTATTATTATTATTATTATTATTATTATTATTATTATTATTATTATTATTATTATTATTATTATTATTATTATTATTATTATTATTATTATTATTATTATTATTATTATTATTATTATTATTATTATTATTATTATTATTATTATTATTATTATTATTATTATTATTATTATTATTATTATTATTATTATTATTATTATTATTATTATTATTATTATTATTATTATTATTATTATTATTATTATTATTATTATTATTATTATTATTATTATTATTATTATTATTATTATTATTATTATTATTATTATTATTATTATTATTATTATTATTATTATTATTATTATTATTATTATTATTATTATTATTATTATTATTATTATTATTATTATTATTATTATTATTATTATTATTATTATTATTATTATTATTATTATTATTATTATTATTATTATTATTATTATTATTATTATTATTATTATTATTATTATTATTATTATTATTATTATTATTATTATTATTATTATTATTATTATTATTATTATTATTATTATTATTATTATTATTATTATTATTATTATTATTATTATTATTATTATTATTATTATTATTATTATTATTATTATTATTATTATTATTATTATTATTATTATTATTATTATTATTATTATTATTATTATTATTATTATTATTATTATTATTATTATTATTATTATTATTATTATTATTATTATTATTATTATTATTATTATTATTATTATTATTATTATTATTATTATTATTATTATTATTATTATTATTATCATTATTATCATTATTATTATTATTATTATTATTATTATTATTATTATTATTATTATTATTACTATTACTATTTATTTCTTTTTCTTATTTTTTCAGATCTTCTTTTTGCTTTAAATCTGAACTTGTCTTCAGATTTTCAGCAAGTTTTTGTTATAATTCTTGTCTTTCCTTTAGATCTTCAGAATTTTTTATTTGATATAAAACCATTCTTTCCTTCAGATATTCAGAATTTTTTTTATGTACAGACTTTTTTGCCTTCAGATCTTCAAAATTCTTCCTTTCCCTTCCTAATATTGCCATTTTTTTTCAGCTTCTTTGTGAATTATTTCATATATATCTTAATAAGCAGCCATCAAGAATTTTTCCTGTTGTTCATAAGCAGCCCTCCTGATTTTTTCCTGCTCCTGTAGTGCCGTTTGAATATCCCAATTCCTGTTCCTTTCCCTGTCCTCTGACTGCCCCATAATTTACCTTTCCATTCTTTACCTTATTTTTTACCTTATTTTTTACCTTATTTTTTACCTTCTTTTTTACCTTCTTTTTTACCTTATTTTTTACCTTATTTTTTACCTTATTTTTTACCTTATTTTTTACCTTATTTTTTACCTTATTTTTTACCTTATTTTTTACCTTATTTTTTACCTTATTTTTTACCTTATTTTTTACCTTATTTTTTACCTTATTTTTTACCTTATTTTTTACCTTATTTTTTACCTTATTTTTTACCTTATTTTTTACCTTATTTTTTACCTTATTTTTACCTTATTTTTTACCTTATTTTTTACCTTATTTTTTACCTTATTTTTTACCTTATTTTTTTACCTTATTTTTTACCTTATTTTTTACCTTATTTTTTACCTTATTTTTTACCTTATTTTTTACCTTATTTTTTACCTTATTTTTTACCTTATTTTTTACCTTATTTTTTACCTTATTTTTTACCTTATTTTTACCTTATTTTTTACCTTATTTTTTACATTATTTTTTACATTATTTTTTACCTTATTTTTTACCTTATTTTTTACCTTATTTTTTACCTTATTTTTTACCTTATTTTTTACCTTATGTTTCACATTATTTTTTACATTATTTTTTACCTTATTTTTTACCTTATTTTTTACCTTATTTTTTAACTTATTTTTTAACTTATTTTTTAACTTATTTTTTAACTTATTTTTTATTTAAGCCTCTGTTCTCAAGTTTCATAAAATGAAGGCTCCCTTCTTATTGAATACTGACAGGAGTTTTGAGCCAAGCCTTGGGGCCTACCCCTTGTGGATTCCAGAGGTTCAGGACTGCCAAATCTTTGTAACATGTAACTTCTAGGAAGAAAAATTTCAATTTATTACAACATCTAGAGTTGCCCATCTGCTGGAAGATTTCTGAAAATACAAATAATACCTTTGATCTTTTCTTCAGGAATTTTGGACAGGAATGAAGATCCTGAATCATTGTATTCAATATTCAAATGGATATTCCACTGTGAATGAAAGTAATTGGGCTCAATTCAACTTCCAGAGTGACTGATGGCATCTAAAAGGGTGATGTTAAATTCACAGCTACACAGCTACACCTGAGCCGTGCAGACTCCACACAATTTGAGTGTGGTAGGGCTGTACTCCACATGGAAAAGGACCGCCATGTGGTGAGGGCACAAATACATTTGAGCTGTGTAGCCATGCCACATGGCTACACGTCTGGTGGGAAAAAAAATAAAAATAAAAATAAATAAAGGGTATAAAATAAACCAAAATAAACTAAATAAAAATGCAAAAAAAAAAAACAAAAATCAACCAAAAGATCCAAAAAAGTTGATTTTTTGGTTAAAAAAAAAATAAGAAATAAAATAAAAATAAGTAAAAATAAATAAATGAAAATAAAAACAATAAAAATGGAAGAAAACTAACTGGCTGTCTTCAGATTCAAGTAAAAAATTCAAGTTCAACTTGACTAGCCCTAAAGTAAAAGGGCCCAAAAATGCAAGAAGTATTTTGACCAGCACTAAAGTAAAAGTGCCAAAAGAATACCAGTCTTTTGAACAGCCAAAAAATACAGGAAGTCTTTTGACCAGCCCTAAAGTGAAATTGCCAAAAAATACAAGTCTTTTGACCATCCCTAAAGTAAAAACACCAAAAAAAAGTTCAACTTGTGTAAAAAAAGTTCAACTTGTGTAAAAAAAGTTCAACTTGTGTTAAGCTGATCCCATCACAAGTTGAACTGAATTAACATTAAAACCTCATTCAAAAAACTCATCATAATGATGCTAACTCAAAACAATCAACATAATGATGTTCAAAATTTGATAACCCTTCATATGAACAGAATTACAATATAAGCATGTTAGACCCAACTCAAATGATGAAATTAATCTATAAGTTAGAATACAACTCAAGTTGATCTTTGAGGTAATTAACCCAAAAAGCTGTTTTTTCAGAAATCATGGAAAATGGTTTGGAAACTATGGGCGGAATCGGAATCACATCTCCCTTAAGTAAAAGCTGGACCCAATGGTTATTGTTAACAAAGCAAATGAACATAGGATCTGATTTTTCTTCTACACCCATTTTCATAGGAGTAAAAGAACATTATTCCAATGCAATGAAAAATATTGGTCTTCCATAAGTATCAGCTATTATTTGACCCATGTCAAGATTTGAAATCAATTTCAAAGAGGGAATCTTTTCATTAATTTCATTGAAATCAAGTCTTTTTTCTATCTTTTCAAAATATTTACTGCCTCCAAGGATCTTAGAATAGCACCCCTTATTTTTACTCAATGTTTGAAGCATTTTTTTCCAAACTTTAAACCATCCATCCTCATCATACCATAGTGATTTAGCAATGACTCTTAAACTACAATTTACATCACCAACTGGGTTGCAAAGCTCACCCAAGAACTTATTTAAGTTTGCAGGTATTTGATTGAGGTAATTTACTTCCTAAAATCAAAAAGTAGTCAGCCAATACTCTAATCTCATTAAAGAAATCACCGCTCACCAAAGATGAGCTTCTTTTTGACTCCTCCATTGCGTCTGCTTCATCCTTTGAAAAGGAATTGGATTTCGATGCCACCAAACCCAATGAAATTTCAGTCTCTTCCACTGAAATATGAAATTCAGATGAAGAGCCTGACTTGGACTATAAAAATTTCTCAATCAGTTAATTAAACCAAAAAAATGAACCTTTCACAAAAGAAAAGACTTAAAAATCATTTTTCTTTTCTTCTTTGGTGCCCTTCTACTTCTCTTTGCCTGAATAAGTTACTTTTCAATGTGTTCAAATTGAGAATGATCTTTCCAGGTATCTGTCAATTTTGGAAGGCCTCTGCTTGATTGAAAGACTTTAGGTTCAAGTCTTGGCTTTGATTGATAATTGGTTGTCTCCTTCATGAAGTCCTTCAACAGCCTGCAATAATATTGATCAGGATAATTCAAGATAATTGAATTGAGCTTCTCATGTAACTGAAAATAATTGAGTAGTTCATCAACATCAACCTTTAAAAACTCAAAAGGATCAAATATTAGTCAAGCAGGAATTGTCATTTTATTCAAGTAGGAATCATCATTCAAAAGGAATTTATCAAAAAGAATTAATCAAAAAGTGATTTTAACAATCCAACTTAAACCAAATTGCAGAACTAGAACTGCAATTTTCATAATCCAACCTCCACTGAGGATGAAAATATTCAGGCACAACGGAGTCTCTTGACTCTAGGAGGTCCCCTATTTTTTGGGAACAGGGCAAGCCCATAGTCATTGAGTATGACTTGGTGGAAACTTCCCCATGATGGTTCCACTTTAACCTCTCTAATTGATCTCCAAAAAGTTTGATTGCTTGTAAAGACACCTTGTATCCCAATGGTAACAAATCAGTAGCCTTTTGACGCTAGTAGGTCCCCTATTTGTTGGGAACAGGGAAAACCCATAGTCATTGAGTATGACTTGGTGGACACTTCCCCATCATGGTTCCACTTTAACCTCTCTAATTGATCTCCAACAAGTTTTATTGCTTGTAAAGACGCCTTGTGTCCCAATGGTAACAGTTCAGTAGGAAGAACTATTCCAATCTTTATTTGAGAGTTATAAAGCGCAGCCTGAACCAATTTAATTTTATTGGAAACTGTGCCCTCTATTTTTTGCCAAAAAAACAAAAGGTTTTCCAACAAGTTTGCAAGTAATCATTTGAGAGTAGCATGGGCCCCTTCAACCCAAGATTTTGTTTTATTTCCAAAGTCTGGGTTTTTGCAAGTCCAAGCCGTTACAAATGTCTCTGTGATACAGAAGATATTATGATCCATATACTTGAGTACATCCTCACAGTCTGCCAAAAAACACTTCATACAAGTCATACTTTAAGCAACCCAAAACTAGGAAGATTAACAGTAGAGGCAGTGATTTGGCACTTATTCTAAGTTCTGCATCATTGACCTCTGCCTCCTTGGTTTTTGAGGCCCAATACTTAGCCCATGGAGACATAAAGCTTTGCCACCCTTCAATTTCATTATTAAAGAACACTTTACAGTTTTCTTGTATTTTTTTAGACAAGTGCCATTGACAGAACTGTCTTGTTGACTCAGGGAATATTTTTTCTAGAGCACAGATCAAAGCTTTTTCACTGTCCATCACAAAGACTTTGGGAAGTCTCTCAGGATCATAAGCCAACTCCTTTAGCAAATCTACAGACCAACTGTAGAACTCAAACATTTCTCTTTTTATAAAAACAAGAGCTTTTGTGAAAGTTTTCTGGTTGGAAGTAATGCCTACAATGTGCAATAGGAGGATTTTATACTTATTTGTCTTATAAGTACAATCCATCATAGCTATATGAAGGAATTGCTTGCAAATCTTGAATGAATCTGGGTGAGCCAAGAATAGGGCCTCCAAGTGACCCTCTCCACCAAATTTTTCTCAATGAGCCCAACCTGAATTACCAAGTTTTTCAAAGAGGACCTCCATGAAATTTTTTTCCTTCAGTTCTTCAAGGGCTACCTTATGCTTAGTTTTATAGATTGCTTGGTCATCAAAATATTTGCAACCATAAATCTTGCTCAATTTTCTTTGAGTTGAATTTTATTGAGCCCATCATTCATGCCTTCTTTAAGATTTTCAAAGGCTACCCCAGAGATTCTCCTCAGGTGAGGATGCACTGTGGGGTGTGGAGATGGTTCATGGTTATGTTGATAATTCTTGTAGGAGATTTTCCACAAGGGATCTGCCTTTGTGTGACTAGCAAAAATTAAAAACTTGCACCCAAACTTCCTTGTGTGAGTTTGCCTTGAAAGTTTGGTGAGAAATTATCCAGAGTACAAACCATCTCTATCACAGGCTAAATCCACATATTTATCATGCTTTGAGTTGAAAACTGTTAAAGCGTAACCATGCTTCATTGCCCATGTTTGAAAATAAGTTTGTTCCTCTTCCCTAGTAGGAAAAGCTCTCAAAGGAGGTGGGGCAAGTGGATCTGTCATAGTTACATAGTTATATTGATGGCCTGCACTCCATCAGTTTCAACAAAATTAAATAGGGCAAAGAGCAGTAACATAAAATGTTACTCACCACCAGAGGTCATGTCCATTTGTGAAAAATTTTGTTCCTCAATTTTGACCCTTGATGAGGATGCAATTGGGGCTTCCAATGATTCATTACCCAAATCCTTCTTTTCCGCAGCTTTGTTCATTGCAACAATGTAGTCCTTGAATGTGGCCATGTTAAAAGGAGGGCTTGCCACTGTTCCCATAATGCAAAAAAAATGTAATGCTACTTCAGTATTCAATCCAACTTTCAATTGAAAAACTGTCAGCCTCCTTGATTGAAAGACCCTTGCTATCCTTTAGCTACCAGAGATGATAGAATAAACTAGAAATATATTATTCAATAATTGCAGCAAAAATCCATAAAATATTTGGATAAAGCTACTTCAAGGTTGATTGGTTTGGTATGGTTTAATATTATAAATAAATATTAATAAATTTATTATTAAATGAATTAATTGAGAGGAAACAATAATATTGGGGATTTTTAAAACCTCTCTTCTGGGAATTCACTTTGAAAACACATATACCTGGTTACTTTGGAACCTTTAATTTATATTCTTAAAGGAGATATTTCCCAAAGATAATATATACATAAAATATATGGTGGTGTGACAGGGACTTGTATCCAAGCTTCCACGACAGATAAAGGATAATAAGACTCACTGGTATATTATCAAATCCTTTGGGTAGCTGTTTTGGGACATGCACTGATGGGTTAAACCTATTACTGGGGTTAAAAAGGTTGTTCAGCAGTTTAAATTGATAAAAAGGGTTGGGGATGGATATTATTAATAAGAATAAATCCATAAATCACTGACTTATCTCTCATAAGTATTTGATTACCTTGGAACGGTCTCTGGATGTAAATATAGTTGTTTCTCTGGGGTAAAAATAATCTCAAAAAGGGGCCTTTATTTATATCTTTTTGAGTCTCATTTCTGTCCCTCTGAGGGCTATAGGGGCCCAAGGGGACAAGTGCTAAGGGTAGCAGGGAAACCAGTGCTGACCCTGCATGTGATATAGGTTCTGTAGCGTGGGTGGGAGCTGGATCAGTCCGGATCTGGAGCTATTCCCAATAATAATTGAATAATTTGTTGGGAAAAAGCACCTAGTTGTTCATATGATCTTCCTTTAGTCATGTATTTCATGAGAATTTAATGAACTTGATTGAATATTCTAATTTTTGGATTTTCTACAAAAATTTTGATCTCATATAGTTCCTGGTTAATTCCCTCTATGTGTGAGTTCTGGTCCTTTGAATTTGTTAACATACATTTTTGAAATTGGTGTTGGTTTACTTAGATAATATACTAAAAATAATTACTTGGAATTTATATGTAATAAATTTGTTTTTTTAGATTGAGGGAAATTTTATGGAAATTAGGATGTCTTTAAACTTGAATAAAGTTTATTAGACTCTTCCAATCTCTTGATGGTTATTTTCAAAGTTCAATGATTTTTAGTAAAACAATTTATTAAAAATAGCTCCTTTGGAACTTTAGTAATATTTTTAAATCTCTAGGTTTATGAGATCTTCAAGAAAAATTTGGTTTCCTGAAGCTCTCATCTATTTCAAGATAAGATAGGTATGCAAGCCTCCAAAGTTGTTAATAGTCTTCTTCAAAATTTTATGTATTTATTTATATAATTTAGTTAAATATGAAAACTCATCTTTTTATGTATTTTTAATTGATTTATCTACTTATTTATTCACTTTGTACGCGTGGAGATATTGATTACATACCCTGCATCTATCAGTATGGGTAGTAGCCTGTCTGATTGGTACCTTGACAGCAGTTCCTCATCATGTGTTGATTGATGTTGCGCCTGTTGCTTTGCATCTTCCCGCGGTTGTGCATTGGTCACCTGCCTGGGGCTGCGCGCCCTCTTGTCAGCCATCGCTCTCACGCAGGCTTATTCTCTGGCATCTATTGCGCAAGTGTGTAGCTTTTTCAGCTGCGCAGGGGAGTGTTGAAAAAATGATTTTTCATTGATAACTCCCAAAATATACAGAATTCTCTGATTCTGATTGAATTTTAGCTATGAAACCTAACACTGAGTTTTCATGTGAAATGATTTAAAATGGAAGAATGTGGACTTGAGGTGCCGTGGGATACAATTCCACTATTATGTGATTTAAGATGGGTAAGGAGTAGGAATTGGAAGGTAGGGTTGCTGAGTGACCCTACATAAAATTGGGTAAGGAATCAAAATATTCAATAATACTTTGGATATTCATACTCTTTGATTTTTTATTAATTTTAATTAATTTTCTTATTTTTGGTGCTTTTTCAGCTAGCTGACAAAAACTCCCAAGTTTGCTCACTTTCAAGTTGAGAAAGATCAATTCTGTGGGATGTTTTATTTGCAGTTTTCTATAGTGTGACTTTAATTTCACTTTGATTTCACTTGATTTCACTTTAATTTCACTTTAGCCTCACTTTATGATTGCTAGATGTGGAACAAAAGTCCCACATAGTAAGCGTTGATCCCAAATTTGTGTTGATGGAACCCAAATGTGGTCCAGGGGGACCCAACAAGTTTAGCACGACCCCCAGGGGGCCGTGTACCCCCAAAAACAGCTCAAAACCGCCGTGTACCAGGGTACACAGCTCAAATACGCCGTGTATGGGGTGTATATGGCCCCCAGTGGTCGTGTCTGTTTGAGACAACCCCTTGGGTGCATGTAGACGCGCGTTTTTTCCCACTGTGGTGTTTTTATATAGCCTTGGATTGGGAACTGTGGCGCAGTTGGTGCGCTCAGCATTTGGTAGGTCAGGCTCAGAATACAGGGGGCGGGTTGGACTTAACTGGGCGTGGTGGGTTGCGGCCCACTTGGAAATTGGAGACCCAAGAATGGAGCCGGCCAAACCAGGTTTGCAGGCAGCTAGTTTGGGAAGGTAGAGCGGGGGCAATTGGGGCCATAGGAGTGGGGAAGGAAATCATGTGGCACAACCGGTGGATACAGACAATGCAGGGGGCTTTGAGTAGGGTGGGGCGGAGGGCAGCATCATGAGAAGGACAAACCGGGTGTGTGTAAAGGTAGGAGGGCTCAAGGGTGATTGCGGTATGGAAAAGGGTTAGGACTGGATGGCCTGCGGGGCAGGAAATCACATGGAGTGCCAGGCAGATATGGAAAATGCAGGGGGCTCCAAGTAGGGCCCGGCAGAGGGCCGCGTCATGAGAAGGAAAAACCGGGTGTGTGTAATGGTAGGCAGGGTTTAGGCTGGTTGCAGCATGGTAAAGGATTAGGGTTAGGCTAGGGTTCTGGATTTTAGGGTTTCTTTTCTATTTGTTTTTGGGCTTTCATTGCGCTTGTACTTAAGTTAGGGTTGAGATTATGTGCATAAAGTCCGCTCTCTCGACCCCAGCATATATCTCATCTCATATTATAGATCATGGATCATGGTGTACGGTATGGAAAGGAAAGGAAAGGAAGGAAATTCATCCCTCTCTCTCTCTCTCTCTCTAAATGGGCGTATCCTTATCCTTAAAGACACTAGGACCATAAATTCCCAAGCTTAGGGACAACTTGGGGAGTATAACTCTCTTTTTTCCACACCGGAACCAGTCATGTTTGACTGAGAGGTTTATTTAAGCTTGAAAAATGGAGTGTTAAAACTCCCTTCATTTCTTTGAAGTTGAATTTCACCACGCTACTCTTGAGTCCCTCAAGAATTGTTGGGGTAATCTTGTTCAAATTTGTTACTGCTTTGCTTCTAGAGCTTCATAAGACAAATTGCTTTGTTTTGTGCAGAAAACCACAGTAATCATGTACCCTTCAAGCGCTTGATTGGGAAACCTGGAGGTTTGTTGGTATTGAGTTGATCTTTCCTATTCTTCTGCTGATTACCAGAGTTATTAGCTTGTGGGAGTTGTTACTTAAAACTGCCTTGTTCTATTGAACTCTGAACAAACTCTAACTTTTTTTATTCAATTCTTTTCCTGCGCCATCTTCCCTCAGATAGTGTTTTTCATAGCTACTGATTACTATAAAACTCATGCCTTCCCATTGATTACTTATTCACAAGTTTATGGACCTTGATTCTGGTTACATTTAAATATTCTTTTAACAATCAGGAGGGTAGCCTAAAAAGCACCCTTCCCCTCCACAGAACTGCCTGCAGCCAGAACTGTTTGGAGTATTACAGCGTGTTTTGGCCCGCATGCTGGTATGGGCCCCCATGTGTCCATTGGGCCATGTAGGGACCCACAAAACTGGGAGTTGTGAATTTATGATCACCCTTTTAGTCCACATATTTCCCATATAATCTCCAATCCACACCACCTCCTTGCATTCATATTTATGACCTCTCAATGAAAAAAATATTTTAATTTCTTCACCTCTATCTTCACCAACTAATGATCAGTATTCATTTCTTGATATCCTCACCACATATTCCTTTTCTTCCTTTGATTTTCATGTCTATCCCTCAACTCAAAGCACCTCAATTCCCCTGTATCAATTTTTTCCATTATGGAAATTATATTTATTTCTCAAGCACAAATTATTTCCCTTTTTCAACAATGCTAGATCAAACTGAACTTGAACTTTTTAAAGTCAGCCTTGCAAAAGAAATTCACTCTGTGCCAATTCCCTTTCATAACCCATTATTTGCATGGGTTAGTACAATTTTCTACTCTAAACCATGATTTTCATGGGTTATTATAGGTTCTTACCCAATACTATAAGCTGGCCTAACCCATAGAAAACTCATTCCACAGAATTGTATGGGATGTTAGGACAAGTTATAATTTAAATATATATAAGAAAAGAAATTTGGTGGGGAGGACCTCAACAACCCAAGCCAATTCTGGGTGAGGTTTAAACCTGCAAAACAGTGATTTTCAAAATATGTGGTTTCTTTCAAAAAAAGGTGTGGTTTTAGTAATTTTTGGCATGAATCCAGCCTGGGCCCAAATAAATAAAGAAATAAAAAAAAATAGTATTATTTATGTTGTGTGTGTGTGTGTGTGTGTGTGTGTGTGTGTGTGTGTGTGTGTGTGTGTGTGTGTGTGTGTGTGTGTGTGTGTGTGTGTGTGTGTGTGTGTGTGTGTGTGTGTGTGTGTGTGTGTGTGTGTGTGTGTGTGTGTGTGTGTGTGTGTGTGTGTGTGTGTGTGTGTGTGTGTGTGTGTGTGTGTGTGTGTGTGTGTGTGTGTGTGACAAGGGCTGTGGTTTTACCTGCAAATTAAGACAAAAGTTGAATTAAATCAGCTTTAATTACTTAAATAACTTTAGCAATGGCTTAAGCCATACAAACTCAAATAATACCAAGGTATTATGAGCACAATAGCCACACATTAAACCTTTTTAAAAAAGTAAGGGGCCTTGATTTAATGAATAAAGCTCAAAGGAGATTAGCTTACACCTGGAAGTTACACCCTTCATAGTAGCCAGAGAGGGCTACAACTCCAAAAGGGACCTTGGACTCAAAGTTGGGGTTGGTTGTTTTATTGTTTGGTTGATTTTATATTAAATTAAAAGGCCCCAGTCAATCTTCTTCTTGAGATTAAGTTTAATGGGCTTTGTAACTTCTACAATATCTTATACAATACTTCAATGGGGAAAAGTTCTAGCAGGGGCAAGACCCTCCTGTTTTATGTGAACAGGAGTCCTCAGAAGACTCAGGGGATCATCAGGGGAGTACACTACTTTCCTTGATTTTGTCTCCAGTGGCTCAGAGCCCCATGTAATCTTCCCCAATTATTAACAGTAAAAAAACACTCATTGGGGCGTATTTTCAATGTGAGGCTGTAACTTGTTTATCCAGAAGCTTGAAAGGAAAGGTAAGTTAACCCAGAAACTTAATCTCCTTCCTGAGGACGCTCTCAAGGCCTCAGAATCAGTATATCTCCTTACATAAATCTAAATAGATCCATCTAGGCATGTTTCAAAAGGTTTAAAACCATACTAGCAGATTTAAATTAATTTACATAAGTGTGTACACTCTGGGTAATTCATCCTACAGAGTTCATATACATCAGATGAGTTTAATTGTCTCTGTATGTAACCTTTTCCAGAGTTTTTGGATTCCTGAAAGTTATCTACAGGCTGGAAGGAGAGTAAATAGAAAGTTAGTAATAATTTACCCATATATGGGTCATGGTAGATGGAAATTATTAAAGAGTATTATTTCCACAGAGGGAAGTCTTTATGGAAATTCATTGTGCATCAAATTGGAAGCATCCAGAGGATTATCAAACAGAACAAAGTTATAATATATTCCATAACTTATAACATAAATTATCCAGGTGCTATGTGATGATTTCTGTTGCTAAAAACATACTATAGAAATATAATTGTACAATGTTTTATAAGTGTTGATGAAATAATCAATAATATTGATACATTAACTCAATGGGAGCTTGAACACACACCCTGAGTGCTTTGAAGGAAGATAACACAGACATTTGTCAACCACTATACTGAGTAGACACATGAGTAGTGCAGACAATTGGAAATCTATATATGTCTCATGGCTGACACTCCCCACCTCCAAAAGGAAAATTACTCTATGAGGAATTTTTAGATCTATTGCAAGCTCTATATCTTCTTAAAAGAATATTGGAATTTTTAATTTCCTTAGCCTCTAGCCATAGGTCACTATCCGCCAACTTATGATTGAACCTCACTAGATAAAATCTTACATCTTTTCCATATTTTCTAATGACTTTATGTTGTAGTATTTTATGCAGCATATCTTCACTAGCATTTTCTATTGGTGGTATCACAACTTTGGGAACATTTCTATGAGGAAAGGACTTAATTCAATCAATGAATATTTTAGCAAGACTCATTGTAAAGATAGCATGTCTTCTGTCAAATTCTTTTGTTAAAATAACCTCCAAAACATTCTTAGCATGAAGTGCTTTTACCACAAATGGAACAAAAAAAGAGTCTTTCAATGTTCTATGCCCTGAAATATTACTAAAATTAACAGTAAAAATTAAAACCATGTCTCCTACCTTGAAATCATGATCCCTATGGCTCTTGTCCCATCTAATCTTTTTATACTCTACTGCATCCTTAACACACTTACTAGCATATGTTTCAGCTTTACTCATCATTTCCCTGAAACAGTCATCTGACGGGTGTAGCATTATAGTCTTACTTAGCAACATGTCTTTAGGCATGTGAGGTACCCAACCTCTCTCTAATTCAAAAGGGTAAATATTAGTGGTAGAATGCTTACTGGAATTGTAGGGAAATTCAAAAGTGGGCAAAAGAGATACCCAGTCATGAGTATATCCATCACTGTCTTTAAACTCAATGCCATAAGCAAAACATCTCCTGATCATGTCTTCCAATGTTTGTATCATCCTTTCTGCTAGACCATCAGTCTGGAGATGATAAGCTGTTGAAAAAGATAGCTTTTTGCCAAATAAATTGAAAAGACTTTTCCAAAATTAGGATGTCAATTTTGGGTCCCTGTCACTGATAATATTCCTTCGACATCCCACATCACTGACAATACTGTTCCAAAATAACATAGCAATGTCCATTGCAGAGCTATCTTTATAAAATGGTAAGAATATAAAACACTTAGAGAATATGTCAACCACTAGCACACAGTTGAAATTTTTTGAAGTTTCACTAAATTGTCAGTCATCCGTTGTGGAAAGAATAAGGGTTTTTCCCCTATAATTGTCCCAAGGTTCGGAAGTTAATGGTTCCCTGCGTCTGAAAGGAGATGAGGATGCCCAAAGTTGCACTTAAATGAGAGATAGGAATAAGGAAATAAAGGGATAAAGAAAAGTAGAGAGAGAGTGAAATTGCCAATCCTTCAATCCTAAGAACTTTCCACCTGGATGTGTATCCGGTATGAGTTCCTGTAATCTCTTGGTGAGATGATTGATCCAATCCAATGATGTGATGGTCTGATTCCCGGCCCTCCTCCTTCCTAACCCGGAGTTGAGAGTGAGGATAAGTCCTCCCTCTCAACCCTAACCTAAGTACACGCGCAAATAACAGTATGACAACAAAACAGAAAACAATCCCAAAACAGAAGCCCTAGCCTCCTCTCCCCACCTCCGTACCAAACTTCCCCCGTCGTCAGTAGGCCGTTCTGTCCATCCTGTTTGTCCTTCTCATGACGCGGTCCTTGCACCGCTCCCTACTCGGAGCCCCCCGCGCCTGTCTGTATCCGTTTGTCTGCGCCCGTCGTGGATGTCCGGTATTATCTGGCGTGATCCGCGCGCTTGCACGCGCGCTCTGCCCCTTCCTTTATAGCCCGCAGATTGCTCTGCCCCTACATATCTGAACCGGCGCGCCCGGGAAACTAGTCAAGCGCACTACCTTCCGAATCCGATCTCGGGGATGGATTGCCGTCCACGCTGTGGTGTCATTATATAGCCTCGGGTCGGGGACTGCGTCGCGGCCTGCGCCCTCAGCATCTGGTAGGTTAGGCTCAGCAGTGGGGGTGCGCCGGTCCTCAGCAGTAGCCGCTGCGGGCTCAGCAGTAGCCGCTGCGGGTTCAGCAGTAGACGCTGCGGGCTCAGCAGTGGGCGCGGCGGGATCGGGCACGCGACTGCGGGCCGGGCCTGACTAAGGGAGGCGGGCCGCGACCCGCTTGGATGTCCGACTCATGGATGGAGCTGGGCCGACCAGGTTCTTGGAACGGCTAGTCGGGGGAGGAAAAAGCGGGGCTATATGCGTGGGCAGCCGCGCGCAAGCGCGGGCCGGCCATGGGACGGGAAAATCCACGACGGCGCGTCGGGTGGATGCGCGCAAGCGCGGTGAACCTTGGGTATTGCGCGGCGGAGGGCCGCGCCACGAAAAGACAAACCGGATGCGCGTAATGACAGGCGAGCTGGCGGGGATAGGGTATGGGTATGGGTTTAGGGATGGGTCAGGGTTCTGGGTCTAGGGTTCCTTCTTCATGGTTGCCAGTCTGTCTTTGTGCTTGTGCTTAGGTTAGGGTTGAGGGGGAGGGCTCAAATACCCTTCCCCTCGACTCCGGGTTGTAGGGGGGATCTCATCATCCATTGGTCTATATATCTCTCTATCTCTCTCTCTCTCTCTCGGAGTAAAGGAAAGGAAGCATTCTTGGTCTTACAGACGCTAGAACCATCGATCCCGTAACTAGGGACAACTTTGTGAGGGTAAACTCTAAAGTTTCCACATCTGGGGGTCTGGCCGGGAACTTTTGATCCGTTCTCAGTCTCTTGAAGATTGCGCAGAATGCTACCAACAACCACTCCGGGATCCAATGCTCCCCTTCCCTACCCTCCACGCCCGACTCCCGTCTCTGCCGCTCAACCCCCTCCGCCGCCGTCCGCTCATGCTCCTAGAGTTAGCGGGTTCGCTCCTCCCTCGGAGGGGTCGTCGGACATGGCGGTAGAGGCCCCTTGCCGCGTTTGGTTGAGGCCGAGGGATTTCCCTCATCTTCGGTTCAGTACTTCAGATGTCGAGCGGTTCCTTTCTAGGTTCGAAGGGATTGCGGACTCGGAGGGCGCGTCGGGCGCAGATAAGGTTTGGACTATCGTGCTGTTCATTACCGAGGAGGAGAAGCTGCGGGACGTGGAAGAAATGGTTGGATACGAGAGGCAAGACTGGGGGAAGTTGAAAAGCGAGATGTTGGCAAGGTGGGGAAAGCGTGAACCTTGGTTTCGGGAAAGCGACTTCAATCGAGCTGCGGAGGAGGCAATCGAGAATGGCGGGGTGCAATTGCGCAAAGGATTAGTGGAATATATGTCAAGGTTTGAGCAAATCTACGGGTACCTTGCAAAGAACGAGGTCGTCGCGGGTCAGACGGGTGCCATGAAGCGGGCTTTCCTGGGGGGTCTCGCGCCCCAGCTCCATTCCAGAGTGCAACAATACCTGTACGACCACGGCCTGGTTAAGAGGTTGCTGGATGGGAGCGTTGCGATTCTCCCCGATCTTTCGGTTATCCGTCAAGCCGTGGAAAGCGAAATCGATTTGGGCGAGCTCATTGCGGATACGGCACGAACGTACCCGTCTTCCTCCAAGAAATCGGTCACGATCTCGGCACCGGTGTAGAGACTCCTGTGGGATTATATAAATAAAGTAGCAAATAGCTTGCTGGCAGTCCTTGAAGGGGAATTTAGTATTGCTTCTACTCCTTTGGAGTAATAGTATATACTAAGAGTGGTTTTGAATTGCCTGCCCTTCTAGTACTATAGTAAGTCTGCACAATAATTTATTTAAATTAATGGCTGGTTTCTTTGAGACTTAAAATAGGTCTCAGATCAGACCTAGGTTAGTTATTAATTGTTATTGGTAGGGTTTGTTGAAGAATAGACCAGATGTATTGGATTATTGGTTAATTATTGATCAGATATATGTGATCTTAACCAGTATCCCAATATCAAAGGGTTCAAGGGTTTTATCAAAGGGATGGTTCAGGAGAGGACCCAAGGATGGGTTTACCCACAGGGGGCTGGGTAGAGGAAAGGTTGGTAGTTTCTTTTTGTTGTGCTCTCTTTCTTTGTAAGGGTTATTTATTAATTAATGGGTGGGTTTTCTTTAATCTGGTGCTGAATATTTAGGTCACAGAAGAACCCTTATTCAAGCACCTGTTGGGTGGTTTAACTGGTTAAGTATGGTTAATAAATTGGTTTCTGATTTCCTGTTTCTTTATAATTGGTTCACTACTAATATGTATCTGGGTAGGTACCACAGATGGATGGGTTGATGGGGTGGATGGATAGATGATGAGATGGGTGGTAATGATTTTTGGTGAGTAGGTATACAACTTGGATAGGGCAGAGAGGCCCTCCTTAAATAGACAAATCCTGCCCCCAGGGGTGCTCAAGGCTGCCCCTGAGGGTTCTCCCTGTTCTGGTGAGGACAGTGAGATACAGTTACATGAGGCATTTCTGCTGGTTGGGAAAAGCTTGTACAGGGGTTTCATGCATGCACAGCCTTGCATAGATTGCTGTGTAGTTCAGATAAGGTATATTGCTGTGCTGTACTGGTAGTTTATTCAGTGATTCTTGCTTCTACCTACATGTATTGCTGTGCAATACTGTTGGTTTGTTTGGTTCTGGTTAAGGCTGGTTCCACTTTCTCCTGCATATATTGCTCCTGTATACTTCTGCACAGCCTCTTGTATGTGTATTTGCTGCATGTTTGTTGGGTTCAGGTGACCAGATCTGACATGCTGCACTGCCTCCTGTATCTGTATTGCTGTATTCTGGCTGTGGTGACTGGATCTGGACTGGTTGCACTGCCTCCTGGATCTGTATACTGTATGCTGGATGAGGTGACTGGATCTGGCATGCTGCACTGCCTCCTGTATCTGTATGCTGTATTCTAGATGAGGTGACTGGATCTGGCATGCTGCACTGCCTCCTGTATCTTTATGCTGTATTCTGGATGAGGTGACTGGATCTGGCATGCTGCACTGCCTCCTGTATCTGTATGCTGTATTCTGGATGAGGTGACTGGATCTGGCATGCTGCACTGCCTCCTGTATCTGTATGCTTTATTCCGGATGGACTGGTTGTTGTGTGGTCCTGGTCTTGAGGATAAGCTGCCACTGGTATGTACTTGAGGGTTTACTAGGTATGCCTTATGTCTTCCACAGAGATGTGACACCTGGGTGGGTATGAGTTTGCCACAGTTGAAGGTTTCTTGGGCTGTATCTTCTAATCCATGAGAGATAGAGGGGTATGTTGGCTGAGTGACTATGGGTTATTTTCAATGTAGAATCCATTTCTGAGGTTAATTTGAGGGTTTGAGCTGTTGTTACACTAGAAAAGTGAGTCTGATGGCTATAGGACAGGTTTGGACTACCACACCGGCCCCCGACCAAACTTCGGCCGCGCAGCCGCTGACGCCCTCTCATGCCGGACTTTCCCAGCAGCCTCCGGGACCATCAGTCGGGGAGATAACGGAGATTCTGCGGGACATAAGGGTTTTCCTCAACCGGACACCGGCTCCTACAGCTCCGGCAGCCGCACCGTTTCCGGCGGCTCCTTCTCAACCGCGCGCGGTGCCGCCTCACATGGCAGAGGGGTTCCAGCCCCCTAGCGGATCATCCGGATTGTACGGGTCGCCGCAATGTTCATATTGCGGGGTGAGAGGGCACTGGAAGTCAGTTTGTGAGGATCTCACTCGGGACATGGACGAAGGGCTTGTTCGCGCATCCGGGATGACGTACATATTTCCAACGGGTGAATCGGTGGACCTGACTAAGGACAAGCTGCCACCAATGGTGCAAGTGCGGGAAAGAGAAAGGGCTAAGACCAAGACTGCTCGGGTCTCGCTCGGGATTGTCACCGCGCCCGGAACCTGGGTAGCGCCGAGAGTGGAGGCTGAAGTCAGGGCATTGGCGGCGAATGAGCGTATTGCGATGGATGTCGACGAGCGACCAACGGCCTCGAAGCCAGTGGCGCGAGTACCGATTTCGGACGGGCCGTCCTCTAATCCCGTGGGAAAGAAGAAGGCCGCGGACATCGTCCGGAGGGTAATGGGGAACGACTCACCAATACCCCTGACCCTATGAGAGCTAGCGGCGGTGTCCCCCGCGGTCGTCGACGAGATGGTCCAGGCCTTGAAAGATTGCGGTCAGGGTCGGGTGCTAACAACGGTTCAGCGGGTTAACGTGGCGGAGGAGGAAATGGATCCCGAGCCGTGCCGGTTGAAGTCGGTATCCGTCCCGCTTGCTTATGTCGCAATGACCATTGCCGGGCGGAAGGTGTGGGCAATGGTGGATAGCGGGTCGATGGTCAACCTGCTCCCATCAAGGTTGGTGGACGAGCTCGGTCTGGTGCGGAGGAAGTGTGCGATGGGTCTTCGGGCGTTAAATGGCGGGGAATGCCGCGTGGATGGAGTAGTAGAGGCGGAGGAGGTGGAAGTCTCCAAGGTCTGTAAGCCTCTGTCATTTCTCTCAGTGGAATGCGGAGACGTGATTCTAGGACGGCCATTCATGTTTGTGTTCCGAGCCCAAATGGCCTTCAACGCCGAGGAAGGAACGGAGGCGCTGACCGTCGAAGACTCGCTCGGAGCACGGTTCAAGACAACGATCTGCGATCACGGGAGAGGGAAATGGGTACAGGACCCAATGTCTGGCGGCAACGAAGAGTTCGGCGCGGGGGTTGACCGTAAGGGTTACCCTGCGGAGGATTTTTCCTAGTCGGCCGCGGGAACCGTGCGGAGCAGGCTCCGGCTCAGCACGGGCGGCCGACAGGTAAGGAGCAAGCGGGGAAGGGCGCGCGTTGGGCGCAGGTGCCAGAAGTAAGTCCCATTCCTCAGCATGCATCGCCGGAAGGCGCTACGCTTTGAAAACCCTATCATTGTGCCACAGTCGTGAGCAAAGGCAAAAGCCCCGGTCTGGTCATTTCTAGGACTTACGACGGCAATGATCGGGTCTGGATGGCGCGGTGTAACGTGGGCAAGTACAAACCGGTAGCGCAGAAAGTCCGGCCGTGGAACGAGCCAATGCCTCAGGGGCTCAACGGACCCTTACGACCGATCGCGTGGTCCCGCGACCCGTGGGAGACGCCCCTTAGGAAGAATGGATGGGTAACGCGGTCGGCGCGAATCACGGACAAGCGGGTGGACGCCCTTAACTTCGGACCAACGGGATGGCTGAGTGCGGAGGAGATGGATCTGCTGGTGTCGGTATTGGTGATGAGGGAGAAGGCGCTCGCTTTTGGACCGGACGAGCGCGGGTTGTTGAGAGGTGAGATTGGGGACCCTTACGTTATTCCCACTGTCCCTCACGAACCGTGGCAAATCAAGCCAATTTCAATCCCCCGTACCGTTCGGGAGCCCTTTCTGGAGCTGGTACGGGAGCGCGTGAGGACGGGGCTTTACAAGCAATCCACGTCAAGCTACTCGAGTCCTATCTTCGCGGTTGTTAAGCAGGACGGGAAGTCGCTAAGGATTGTTCACGACCTTCAGAGGCTAAATTCGTTCACTATTTGCGACGCGGGGCTTCCCCCGCGCGTTGAAGAATTTCTGGAGTCGATGGCCGGGCGCGCTTGCTACGGGCTGGTGGACGTGATGGGGGGATATGACCAGCGAGAACTCCACCCCGACTCGCGGCCACTGACGGCGTTTGAAACCAGGCTCGGGAGGATGCAGCTGACGCGGCTACCGCAAGGTGCGACCAACTCAGTGGCAGTATACCAGGCCCAAATGACCTGGATACTACGCGACGACCTTCCGGAAGGCGTGCAAATCTTCATCGACGACGCTGGCATCAAAGGCCCCAGAACGGACTACGAGGGCGCGGTCCTAGAGGATGCACCCGCGATCCGGCGGTTCATTTGGGAATACGCGGAGACTCTGGAACGAGTCCTCTTCCGAATTGAGGAGGCAGGCCTCACTGTGTCCGGTAAAAAGTTGGCGGTCTGCGTTCCGGCGCTCAAAGTACTGGGGCATGTCGTGGCCTACGACGGGAGGCGAATAGCGGAGAAGAAGCGGAATAAGGTTCTTGAATGGCCGACCCCTCGGACAGTGTCGCACGTCCTGCAGTTTCTGGGGTTGTGCAGCTACGTCCGCATGTTCATCAAGCGGTTCGCGGAAGTAGCGAGCCCAATGCGGGCATTGACGCGTAAGGGGGCGGAGTGGAAGTGGACCGAGGGATGCGATGCCGCTTTCGCGAAGCTCAAGGAAATCGTGGGGCGCGACATCGTCCTTTGGGACCTCGATTACGACGCCGGAGGGATACGCCTGGCGGTTGACTCTAGCGAGTTCGGCGCCGGGGGGGTCTTGACACAGGAGGAGGACGGAAAAGATAGGCCGGTGCTCTACGAATCGGTCACCTTTACTGCAACGGAGAGTCGGTATTTGCAGCCGAAGCTGGAGCTGTGCGGTGTCACCAAGATCGTGCGGCGGTTGCAGCACCTTTTGTGGGGCGTGCACTTCGAGCTCCTGGTTGACGCGGAGGCCTTGGCGCGAATGATTAACTCACCGACGCTGCCGAACGCGCCCATGACCAGGTGGGTAGCATTCCTCCAGTTATTCTCCTTTAACGTGGTGCACATCCCAGGAAAGGCTTTCACAATGCCGGACGCGCTGTTGCGGTACCCGCAGGACGACCCATACGAGGGGGCGGAACCTTTGGACGTGGAAGCTCCGGTCGTTTGGGTAGCAAAGACAGAGGCGGCGGTTTGTCTTCCGTTGCGTCAGTTGGGACGTTACGCGGTCCTGTGCTCTTATTTGCAGGATCTCCGGTTCCCCGAGGGCACAACGGAAACAGTCACCCAATGGGTGAGGCGAAACGTTCTGAACTTCTTCTTACAGGACGGTCAGTTATGGCGGCGGAGCGGTTCCGTGCTGTTATAATTATGGCCAGCAATTAGCTTAGGAAAATGAGCAGTATTTAAAGCAAAAGAAATGCTGGACACTGTGTGTCAATAATGGCTAATGGGGCTCTCACAATGGGGCAATATGTTGGATGAATTCGATTGGATGATGAATGAATAATGGAAAACAGCAGGGAGAAGAGCTCCTTAAGTACAAAAGATTGGCCTCTTGTGAGCCCATGATACAACAAGCCAAAGGGCAAATTTTCCGCCCCAAAAGAGCTCTACAGGCTCTACAGGCCTTGTTACTTGGTTTGGACTGCATCAGCCCACATGGCATTAGTCCCTGAACCCTTACAACCAGACTATTCCGGTCCATTCTTGTGTTTCCACCGTTACGGGGCTGAACCAGCCAATTGCTGTTCAGTCCCTTAGTTGGTTGTCTATTACAACCGGCCCTGATGGCATCATTACCCCTGTTACGGGCTGGTTGCCTCATGCATCCAGCCCCTGGCCCCTGAAATGGGCCAGGTGGGACCCAGGGCTCACCTGGGTCCGGTTTCAACCTCACATGGGGGGGTGTGACCAGCGGACATGCTGTCCCCCCCCTCTATCTCTTACAAATCCCTGGTGGGGGCGGTCAAATCCCCTCACCAGGGGCCCTGGGGGTTGATACCCCCAGGGCGTCATCATGTAAATTGGCCTGGGAGGTGATCAGGCCCCCCCAGGCCCATCGCTCCTCCCCCTCGGTAAAGGGGGGGGGAGAGCGCCCCTATCTTGTTTGGTCGCATTGACCAATCAATGGTGGGGGGGTGATGAAATCCCCCCCACCTGCCGGTCGCTACTCTTGCGGCCGGCGCCGCCACCTCCTTGGGCAAGGGGGTGGTCAGGTCCCCCCTGCCCTGACCGACCGCCTTGTTGCGGCCGGTCGCTGGCTGGTTCAACCCAGCCAGCCTGCCCCCTCCCCCTCGCCACGGCGAGCGAGGGGAGGGGGGAGCAAGCCGGGGCCGCGAGCCCTGGCTCCGCGGCGCTGGTCGCCGGTCGCGACCAGCCGGGCCCGCGCGGCATCGCACCGCGCGGGATCCCTCGGCCGCGCAACAGCCCCGCGCGGGCCGTCGGGCCCCGCGTGGGCCGTACCGAGGAACACAGGCGGCCCCGAACGGGCCGCGACGCGAGCAGCGGCCCCGAGCGGGCCCGCGACACGGGCGGCAACCCTAATGGGCCGCCCCAAGCCCGAATTGTGAGAAAAGACTACTTTTGCGGGCCAGCCCGTCTGGCCAAGTATGTCCAAAATAAACCTTGGGCCCAATTATGCCCATACAAGCCCATCTGGCCGTATTTGCCCATATACCCCATCGGGCCCGTTAGGGCCCGTGTACCAATGGGTCTATTTCACGCGTTTTGAGGCCAGTTTCCCCAACTCTGTTACATCCACATGGGCCCCGTATGGTCCGTGTGTGTGTCCAATGGGCCTCAGAGGCCCATTTGTGCATCCCATTTGGATTACACTTATACGTAGCACCCGCATAAGTGCGTACGTATTTTAACACGTGCCTCTCGTGGTCGCGACTTCTAGGGCGGACCAGGAGGTGATTCTAGGAAGTCTGCACAACAACCTTGGTCATCGGGGTGAGGTCGAGACGCAGAGGAGGGTGAAAGCGAGGTTTTGGTGGCCGGGGGTCGTTCGTTCGCGCGGTGCGCGACTGGGTGAAGTTGTGCGAGGCCTGCCAACGGCGAAGCTCAAGGCTGCCCAAGGAGGTCGGCCGCCCCACGGGCGAGGACCCGCTGTTCGGCGCGCGTTTCGCTGGACGTGGTCCACATCAAGGCGGGTAAGTTTGCGTATTTGCTGGTTGCGCGCGACGATCTGTCTGGGTGGGTGGAAGCGAGGCCCCTGGCGAAACTATCGGCGGAAAAGGTGGCTCAGTTTCTGGAAGAAGACTGGTTCGCGCGCTACGGGTTGCTTCGCTTGGTCACCGTCGACGGAGGGGCGGAGTTTCGGGGACGCCTGATGACGCTGGTGCAGAGTTGTGGAGCGAAATTTGGCCGCGTGACGGAATACTACCCGGAGGGCGCGGGGATGATCGAGCGGGGGGCATCAACCAATCAAGGATGCCCTGGTGAAAATGTGCGGCGAGGACGGCAAAAGGTGGCAGGTGGCACTCCCCGCGGTTCTTTTTGCCGATCGGATCTCCGTGAAGCGCTCGACGGGGGTATTCGCCTTACGAGTTACTCTACGGGCAGCAGCCCGTGCTTCCCGTGGACATCGAGCTGAACACGTTTTTGGGCGTGGATTGGTGGAAGGTTAAGACGTCCGCGGATCTGATCGAGGCGCGAGCTGAACAGCTCCTTAGGCGTGAGGAGACCTTGGGAAAAGCCGCGGAGCGGTTGAAGAAAACCCGGACGGCGTCAGTCCGCTATTGGGACGAGCGCTGTTCCCATTGGCTTCAGGATCCGCTGCGGAAGGGGGACCTGGTTCTGCTGTATAATCGGAGTCTGGAATCCCAGTGGGGCCGACTTTTTGCCAACCGGTGGAACGGGCCGTACCGCGTGGCCTCTAAGTTCTTGGGCGGCAGCTACGGACTTGAGGAATTGGACGGGACGCCGCTTAAGCGGAAGGCCGCGGCTTCGCACGTGAAACGCTTCTTTGCGCGCGGTTCCACTTCCTTCGACGAGACGGCAAGCAATGATTCGGGGCCCGGGGGCGAATCGGTTCCAGAGTCGGACGACGGCGCGGATCGTTTGGACAGCGAAGTAGCGGCGCGCGACGCGCGACCCCGGAGAAGTAGGAGGTTGCAGACGGCTGGGGACAGCTGCCAAGCTGGGGGGGGGTGCTAGGTGGTTAAGCTTTACTTGGTAAGGGGGTGCTCTAGCCGGTTCACAGCCGGGACAACTAGACACCCCAGAATGTTCGTTTCCTTATGTTTTGGTTTGGGCTTGGCTCTGGATTGGTACTGGCTATGGTTTATTTATTGCAGGTACGCGGGCGCGGCGTGGCTTCGGGCCCGCAAACGCGAGGAAGAGCCCCGCGCACGGATGGCGGGACGAAGAGCTCTGCAAAAAAAAAAAAAAAAAAAAAAAAAAAAAAAAAAAAAATGAAAATGAGAATGAAATGAATGGAATAATAAATATAGGATATTTTCTTTCTCTTCTCTGGATTTGGGCTGTTTTCTTTCCTTTTTTTCCTATTTCTCTCCTGTTTCTTTCTTCAACGGACGGGCGCGACGGGCAGGGATGGTATGAACGCGGATTAAAGCTTAGCTTGGTAAGGGGGTGCTCTAGCCGGTTCACAGCCGGAACAACTAGACACCCCAGAATGTTCGTTCCCATCGCTTCTCCCTTATACTCCCGGTTGTGAGCGCGCGCTGTCGGCGCGGGTGTTTGTTTTGTTTTGTAGTACGGGTACGGGGAACTGTGTGGCAGTCCGTCTGGGGCGGTCCAGGTACCCCTTTTTCTTGGAATAACTGGTCACTTACGGTTTCTCACGGAGGGAGCACGTGGATGTGGATCTCAACCTCAACCTCACTCAGACTCACTTCTCACGCGGACGCGGATCTCGGCACTCACACTCACTTTCCACCCGGACGCGCGGACGCGGCCCTTTCTTTTCCTCGCGCAGCAAGATGTATTTCTCCAAGGATCGCAGTACAACAATAGGACAAGAAAGTAAGCGGGAAAGGAGAAAAGGAAGGGGACGGGACGTCTAAGCCATTCGCATCATTTCCTCCATGTCCGCCCTTGATGATGCCAGAAGGGCCCGGTAAGACGCCAAGAACTCGCGCCGGGATTCGGAGGATTGGGCTCCGGGGGTCGCCAGGAAGTTGCGGAGCATCGCGGTCAACCGTTCCGCGAACACCTCGAAGCCAGCCGCCGGGAGTGCCATCACGACCGGGATCTCCGGGATCTCGGGGGAGTTGGAGGAAGGCGGTGCCGGTGCTGGGACGGGGCTTGATCCGAGCGGGCGAGGAGGTGATGAGGGGGTCCCTGGGGCATCGCGCGGAGGGCTCGGTCCATCTGGGGGCGATGACGGAACGATGATTGGGGACGGCGGAGGAGGGACCTCGGGGGTAGTAGGCCTCCCATCCGAGACCGCTGGTGACGCGGGCGGCGGTGGAGTACCTTGCGGAGCCGGGGCGGAAGGAGCTGGTGTAGGGGCCGGAGGGGGAACCGGAGCTGCAGCAGCGCAACGCCGGAGAATCTCATCAAGGCGCGGGTCCCTCGTGCCTTCCCTCATCCGAACGCGGTCCGACCAGAATCATACGGCCCTCCAATAGTCGTTAACGGACGAGAAGTCCTCCTTCCGCGGCGGTCCCGCGCGGCGAAAGGGGGAAGCCGAGTCGCGGCCCTTGCTCGGCGGAGGGCGGCGGGAAGGGGAGCCCGGCGGAGTCCACGAGTCCTCCGAGATGGTGTCGTCGTCCGAAACCACAAACAGGTCGGGACAAGCCCTTTTGTGCGGCCTGGGGCGGGAGCCGAAGTTGGGGGGAGCTCGGGGCATGCCATTGCTAAGCGAGCAACGGCGATGGCCGCGACGGCAAGCGACACAGGCGCGTCGACCAGGAGCAATCGAGCACGCCTGCCCGGTCCGGGCGCAGAATTTGCAGGGGAGCATGACGGCGATGAGCGTGGAAGGGGAGTTGGTGGAGTGTGAAAAGAGGAGTGGGTAGAGAGGAGCGGGGTGCGGGTAGTTGAGGTGGCGATGGGAAGGGACCTCTGGGGACAGAACTCAAGTTGGGGGGGGGATGTGGTGTCATTATATAGCCTCGGGTTGGGGACTGCGTCGCGGCCTGCGCGCTCAGCATCTGGTAGGTTAGGCTCAGCAGTGGGGGTGCGCCGGTCCTCAGCAGTAGCCGCTGCGGGCTCAGCAGTAGCCTCTGCAGGTTCAGCAGTAGCCGCTGCGGGCTCAGCAGTGGGCGCGGCGGGATCGGGCACGCGACTGCGGGCCGGGCCTGACTAAGGGAGGCGGGCCGCAACCCGCTTGGATGTCCGACTCATGGATGGAGCTGGGCCGACCAGGTTCTCGGAACGGCTAGTTGGGGGAGGAAAAAGCGGGGCGACAGCGGGGCTATATGCGTGGGCAGCCGCGCGCAAGCGCGGGCCGGCCACGGGACGGGAAAATCCACGACGGCGCGTCGGGTGGATGCGCGCAAGCGCGGTGAACCTTGGGTATCGCGCGGCGGAGGGCCGCGCCACGAAAAGACGAACCGGATGCACGTAATGACAGGCGAGCTGGTGGGGATAGGGTATGGGTATGGGTTTAGGGATGGGTCAGGGTTCTGGGTCTAGGGTTCCTTCTTCATGGTTGCCAGTCTGTCTTTGTGCTTGTGCTTAGGTTAGGGTTGAGGGGGAGGGCTCAAATACCCTTCCCCTCGACTCCGGGTTGTAGGGGGGATCTCATCATCCATTGGTCTATATATCTCTCTATCTCTCTCTCTCTCTCTCGGAGTAAAGGAAAGGAAGCATTCTTGGTCTTACAGACGCTAGAACCATTGATCCCGTAACTAGGGACAACTTCGTGAGGGTAACCTCTAAAGTTTCCACAACGCCCCATTTGATGTTGAGCCCGACCCGTCCACTAGGTGCAGAGCCAAACAGCGGCTGCTGCTGATCCAGAAGCTGCCGCTGCTGAGCACTCCGCATACCCTAATGCTGAGCCCGCTTGCCTCCAATGCTGAGCGCGCAGCCGCAACGCAGTTCCCAATCCGTGTCTAAATTGACACCACATCCCCCCCCAACTTGAGTTCTGTCCCCAGAAGTATTCCATTGCTTCACCATACTACCACCACCGCTACTTCCACTACCACCCCCACCACTCCCACTACCACCTTCCCCCATCCTCCTTCTGCTCCATTTCCACCATGCTCCCATGCAAGTTCTGCGCCCGGAACAGGCACACGTGTTTGATTGTTCCTGGTCGACGGGCCTGTGTAGCTTGCTGTTGCGGCCACCGTTGCTGCTCACTCAGTGACAGCATGCTCCAAGCTCCCCCCTAATCCAGCTCTTGCCCCAGGCCACGCAAGAGGGCTTTTCCCGACCCATTTGTAGTTTTGGACGACGACGCCATCTCGGAGGACTCATGGACTCCCCTGCGCTCCCCCCTCTCTTCCATCCTCCACCAAGTCAGGGTTGCGACTTGTCTTCTCCTCTTTGCCGTGTGGGGCCACCACGGAAGGAGGACTTCCCGTCCTTTGATGATTTTGGGAGGGCTTTGCAATCCTGGGCGGACCGCGTCCGGGTCACGGAAGGCGCAAGGGACCTGCGCCTCGATGAAATTCTTCGGCATTGGGCTGCTCCGGCTCCGGGTCCTCCTCCGGCACCTACCCCCGCTCCTCCCACTCCAGCTCCAAAAGGCACCCCGCCACCGCCCGCGCCACCAGCGGTCTTGGATGAGAGGCCTACGACCCCCAACATCCCTCCGCCTCCGTCGCCCATCATTGTCCCGTCATTGCCTCCAGCTGAACCAAGCCCCCCTGTTGGTTCCCCAGAGGCCCCTTCTTCACCGGCCGCTCCTCCCCCCAGCCCACCCAAGATCCCGGAAATCCCAATTTTAATGGCACTCCCGGCGGCCGGCTTTGAGGTTCTCGCGGAAAGTTCAACCACAATGCTTCGGGATTACCTTGCAACTCCCGGCGTCCAATCCTTGGAATCCCGGCGCGAGCTCCTGGCGTCTTTCTGGGCCTTACTGGCGTCGTTGAGGGAGGAAATGGAGGAGATAATGAAGATGGCTTAGGCAAATCTCCCCCCCTTCCCCTTCTTCCCTTTCTTTTCTTTTGGTTGTACTGCGCTTCCTTTTTCCTAAGAAAATACACGTATCCGCGCAAGGTCTTAACCTTCTGAGAAAAAGCGTGCGACCGCGCTTTGTGAGAATGAGCTTGAGATTGAGGTCCGCGTCCGCGCCCGTTGCTTTTTGAGCAACCATAAGTGACCAGCCGTTCCAAAAAGGGGCACCTGGACCGCCCCAGACAAACTTCCACACATTTCCCCGTACCCATCCTGTAAAAAACACAACAACCAAACACCAGCGCGCGCCACCGAAAGGGAAGAGAGAGAGAGAGAGTAAGAGAACGGACATTCTGGGGTGCCTAGTTGTCCCGGCTGTGAACCGGCTAGAGCACCCCCTCACCAAATCAAGCTTATTCCCATACCAACCACCCATCCTTGAGATATCCTGAGAGAAAAAGAAACCAACAGAGAAGAAAAATAGAAAAGAACACATAATAATATTTTTTTTTTTCGCGCGAAGGCCAGACCGCCCGCAAATTGCTCTTTGTCCCGCTTCCCCCATCCACGGGATTGTCCTTGCGTCCCAGTTCTGCGGGGCTTGTCCTTGCGTTCACGGACCCGGCTTTGTGCCCCGCCCGCGTTTCCTGCAAAAACCCCAAGCCAGCAAAGACCCCACAATCCAGATGAGAAAGAAACATAGAGAAATGAACATTCTGGGGTGTCTAGTTGTTCCGGCTAGAGCACCCCCTCACCAAATCAAAACTTATCCCCTGCCCCCACCACCTCCCCCCCAACTTGGCCACTGTCCCCAGCTGGTCGCAACCTCCTACTCCGTTGCAACGGCACGTTTTCCGCATCTCCGCCCAAAGACAAATCCCCGGATTGCATTCCTACACCATCTCCACGCTACAAAACCCCCCTTGTCTGATCCGTCACCCCCTTCTGCTGTCTTGTCAAACAAGGTAGATCTTCGCGCAAAGAAGCGCTTGACATGCTAAGCTGCCACATTCCATTTCAGCGGAGTACCGTCTAATTCCTCCAACTGATAGCTTCCGCCCTTGAACTTGGACGACACGCGGAACGGGCCATTCCACCGGTTAGCAAACAACTTCCCCCACTGAGACTCCAGACTCCGGTTGTACAGGAGCACCAAATCCCCCTTCCACAAGGGATCCCCGAGACAATGCAAGCAGCGCTTGTCCCAATAGTGCACCAATGCCGTCCGAGTCTTCTTCAGCCGGTCTGCGGCCTTGGCGAGCATCCCGTCCCGTTGAAGGAGCTGTTTGGCGCGAGCCTCAAGCAATTTGGCAGAGGTCTTCACCTTCCACCAGTCAACCCCCAGAAACATCTCCAACTCAATGTCCACCGGAAGCACGGGGCGCTGTTCAAAAAGTAACTTGTATGGCGAGTATCCTGTTGACCGCTTCACAAAAATCCAATCCGCAAACAGAACCATTGGAAGGGTCTCCTGCCAGTGCTTACCATCCTCCCCGCACATCTTGACCAGGGCGTCCTTGATTGGTTGATGCCCGCGTTTGATCATGCCGGCCCCCTTGGGATAGTACTCCGTTACTCGGCCGAACTTGGCTCCGCAACTCTTCACCAACTCAACCAAACAGCTGCAAAACTCAGCCACTCCATCCACTGTAACCAGACAAAGCAACCTGTACCTCGCAAACCAATCTTCCTCCAGAAACAGAGCAACTTTGTCCGCCAAGAGCTTGACCAACGGACGCGCTTCCGCCCAACCGGACAGGTTGTCCCGCGTGACAAGTAGATAGGTGAACTTACCGGCCTTGATGTGGACAACATCAAGCAAGGCTTGACCAAAGAGGGCATCTTCCCCTGTGAGGTTTCCGACTTCCTTAGGCAATCTCGCGCTTTGCCATTTACAGGCTTTGCAGGATGCCAAGCATTCCCGTACCGCATGCACTAACCCCAGCCACCAGAACCGCTGTTTCACCCACCTCCGCGTTTTGACCTCCCCTTGATGACCGAGATTGTTGTGAAGGCTTCGGAGGATAGCTTCCTGATCCGCCCTTGAAGTGGTAACCACAAGAGGAACCGGAGTCTTCTGCCGCCAAAGCTGCCCCTCCTGTACATAGAAGTTTCCCGCTCGCTGCCTTGCCCATTGCATGTGCTTGTCCGTAGTTCCGTTGGGAAAACAAAGGTCCCGCAAGTAATCAAAAAGAATTGTGTACCGCCCCGTCTGCCGGAGGGGCAGCTGAATGCCCGCCTCCACAACCCCTACCTTGACAACCGGGGCCTCCACATCAAGCAGTTCCGCATCCTCAAACAGGTCGTCCCTTGGATACCGCAACAACGCGTTGGGCATAGTGAACGCCTTCCCCGGAACATGAACAACAGCAAAGGAAAAAAGGTGAAGAAACGGCACCCACCGGGTCATGGGAGCATTGGGAAACACCAGAGAATTGATCATCCGCGCCAGCGCCTCTGCATCCACCAAAAGCTCAAAGTGAACCCCCCACAAAAGATACTGAAGCTGTTGCACAATCTTGGTGACCCCGCACAACTCCAACTTTGGCTGAGAGTACCGGCTTTCCGTTGGAGTGAAGGTGACCAACTCGTAAAGCACCGGCCTATCCTTGCCGTTGTCCTCTTGAGTGAGAACCCCCCCGCACCAAATTCGCTGGAAGCGACCACTAGCCTAATTCCTCCTGCATTGTAGTCAAGATCGCGGAGCACACTGTAACGTCCCACAATTTCCTTGAGCTTCCGGAATGCGCAATTGCACTCTTCTCCCCAATTCTACTCTGCGCCTTTCCGCGTTAGTGATTGGAGCGGGCTTGCCACCTCCGCAAACCTCTCAATGAACATATGGACATAGCTACATAATACCAAGAACTGAAGGATATGCGACACCGTCCCCGGGGTCAGCCATTCGAGGACCTTGTTCCGCCTTTTCTCTGCAATGCGCTGGCCGTTGGAAGCAACAACATGGCCAAGGACTTCAAGCGCCGGAACACAAACTGCCAACTTCTTCCCCGACAACGTCAGTCCTGCCTCCTCAATGCAAAACAGGATGCGTTCCAACGTCTGTGCGTATTCCCACACAAAACATTGGACACTGGGAACTCCAACCAGCTCTGCTCCTCCGTGATTGGATTTTGGACCTTTGATGCCCGCGTTGTTGATGAAGATTTGGACTCCCTCCAGAAGATCATCCTTCAGGATCCAAGCCATTTGCGCCTGGTACACCGCCACAGAATTGGTCGCGCCCTGCGGGAGCCAAGTCAGCTGCATTCTTCCCAACCCAGTCTCAAATGCCATTAGAGGCCGCAAGCAAGGATCCAACTTGCGCTGGTTGTATACCCCCATCACATCCACTAAACCATAACAAGCGCGCCCCGCCATTGACTCAAGGAACTTGTCAAGGTGAGGGGGCCGTCCTGTGTCCCGGATTGTAAAGGAGTTGAGCTGCTGTAGATCATGGACAATCCTCAACAACTTTCTGTCCTGCTTAACTACTGCAAAGATTGGACTGGAGTAACTAGACGTTGACTGTTTGTAATGGCCAGTCTTCACCCGTTCCCGCACCAACTCCAGAAACTGCTCCCGGACCGCCCGCGGTATTGGAATTGGCTTGATCTGCCATGGATTGTGATCAACAGTGGGGATGACATAGGGGTTGCCAATATTGTTTTTCAGAAGCCCCCACTCTTCAGGTCCAAACGCGAGCGCTCTTTCCCAAAGAACCAGAACCAAAACCAGCAACTCACGCTCCTCCGTACTCAACCATCCCGTTGGGCCAAAATTGAAAGCTGCAATCCGCTCCTCCGTGATCTGTGCCAAACTAGTAACCCACCCCAAAGCCTTAATTGGCGTGACCCAAGGGTCCCGCAACCAAGCAATTGGTCAAAGCGGTCCGTTCAATTCCTGGGGCATCAGCTCATTCCTTGGTTGGACCTTCCGCAACACCAGCTTGTACTTGCCAGCGTTGCACCGCATCATCCGCACGCATCCTTTGCTGTAGGTCCTGCACAGAACGGAAGCGCAGCTTTTGACTTTGCTCACGAGTGTGGCACAATGATAGGGTTTTCAAAGCGTAGTACCCTTGGGCAATGCATACTGAGAAAAGGGACTTACTTCTGCGACGTGCGCGCCCTGCAATTTCCTTCCTCCCCCTCCCTGCTCCTCATTTGTCGACCGCCCGCACAAAACCAGAGCTTGTTCTGTGCAGTCTCCTCGGTCAACTAGGAAAAATCCTCTGAGGGTTGCCCGTCGCAGGCCAACCCCGCGTCTGGTTCCTCCTCATACTCCAACACTCTGCTCCGCTTTCCTTTCCCGCAATTGCAGATAGTTATCTCAAACCTTCTGCCAGACAAATCCTCCACCGTCAACGCCTCTGTTCCGGCCTCCGGATCAAAAACCATTTGTGCTTGGAACCCAAACATGAACAGCCTTCCCAAAATCACATCCCCACAATCAACCAAAAGAAAAGAAAGAGGCTTACGGACCCTTGCGACCTTGACCTCCTCCTCCTCAACTACCCCATCCACACAAAACTCCCCTCCATTAAGCGCGCGGAGACCCATCGCACACTTCCTCCAAACCAACCCCAAATCATCCACCATCCGCAATGGCAGCAGGTTCAACATTGAACCGCTGTCCACCATAGCCCACACCTTCCTCCCCGCTATGACCATTGGAACATAAGCGAGCGGAGTCAAAACCAATTTTAACTCACACTCCTCGGGCCCCTCCTCCTTCTGCGCCACATGAACCCGCTGCACTGTCTGAGGTACCCGGCCACGACCGCAATCACACAACGCCTGCACCATCTTGTCTACCACCACCAGAGACACAGCCGCCAGTTCCCGCAAGGTCAGCGGGACCAGAGTCTCATTCCCCATCACCCTTCGCACAATGTCTGCCGCTTTCTTCTTCCCTACAGGATTCCCTGCTGGCGCCTCAATTCCGGGCGCGCGTGCGGCCGGTTTCAGGACGGTTGACGGGGGTCACTCCTTCGCATCCACCTCCATCTTATTGGAGACCGCCACCTTCTCTTCTGTTGCCACTACCCTTACCTCAGCTTCCACCCGAGGTGGTTGCCACAATCAGGGGCCGGTAACAATGCCTAGTGATGCTTGCGCCGTTGTTCCCGCCTCCTGACCCCGTGTGCGCACCTGCTGCATTGCGGTTGGCTGGCTTGGCTCCATCGGAATCTGCTCACCTGTCAGAAACATGTACTCCATCCCTGCCGGTCAAACCAATCCTGCATTGAGATCCTTTGTAAGCTCCTTGCACGCCAATTGCCAATGACTGTTTGCCCTGCAGTACAAGCACCCCCTTGGCACAAAGGTACCGGGCGGCCAAAACCCTTCCACCATGTGAGGTGGAGGCCCCCACGGCTGCTGCTGGCCCATACGGCTCATGCAGATCTTCAAATCCTTGATCAGTTCCGTCAATTCACTTACCGGAGGGGCAGGCGCGGGTTGAGGAACCGGAACACGCGTGGAAGTAGGTGGAACTGGGGTCAGAAATTGCGCCGGAGCCAAAACTGGGGGGGCGGATTTCTTTGGTCCCGCTGGGAAGGACTTAGCGGTATCCTCAATAAGCTCTTCTAAGTCAAGCTCACTCTCCACAGCCTGGAAAATGACAGCCAACTCCGGAAGGAGCGCGATGCTCCCGTCCAATGACCGCTTTACCAAGTTGTGATTGTAAAGATGCCGCTGCACCCTTGCCCTGAGTTGAGCACCTAAACCGCCCAGGAACGCGTGTTTCATGGCCCCCGTCTGTCCCGCCGCCACCACCTTGTTCTTTGACAAGTAACGATAGATCCAATCAAACGTCAAGGTGTAATCCGCCAGCTCCACCCAAGTTCTGACTCCTCCCCGCACGCTTGCCTCCAAGGCCACGCGGTCAAAATTGCTTTCCCGGAATCGAGGTTTGCGCCTACCCCACTGCGTTAGGATCTCCACCTTCAGTTTTGGCCAATCTTGATCCTTGTAGCCTTCCATTTCCTCCACATCCCAGAGCTTCTCTTCGTCCATAATGAACAGGACAACAAGCCAGGCCTTATCAGCGTCTGATGCACCTTCCGCATCTGCAATAACTTTGTATCTCGAGATGAATCGCTCCACATCCGCAGTGTTGAATCGGATGTGAGGGTAGTCGCGCGGCCTGATGCAAACCGGACGAGTGGGTTCATGGTCACTGGAGACCAATGGGGGAACGGCGTAGCTTGTCCTGGGTCGAGCGGAGGGAGGGGGAGGAGGAGGGATGGAAGACGCAAGTGGGGTCGGAGTAGCAGACCCGGAAACGGAAGGAGAAGAAGAAGAAGAAGAAGAGGAAGCGACTTTAGGGAGGTATGGATAGGACATCGCACCCAGTTACCTTTGAAAGACAAGAAACGGAAGGTTACTTCCCGGCCAGACCCCCAGATGTGGAAAGAATAAGGGTTTCCCCCCTATAATTGTCCCAAGGTTTGGAAGTTAACGGTTCCCTGCGTCTGAAAGGAGATGAGGATGCCCAAAGTTGCACTTAAATGAGAGATAGGAATAAGGAAATAAAGGGATAAAGAAAAGTAGAGAGAGAGTGAAATTGCCAATCCTTCAATCCTAAGAACTTTCCACCTGGATGTGTATCCGGTATGAGTTCCTGTAATCTCTTGGTGAGATGATTGATCCAATCCAATGATGTGATGGTCTGATTCCCGGCCCTCCTCCTTACTAACCTGGAGTTGAGAGTGAGGATAAGTCCTCCCTCTCAACCCTAACCTAAGTACATGCGCAAATAACAGTATGACAAAAAAACAGAAAACAATCCCAAAACAGAAACCCTAGCCTCCTCTCCCCACCTCCGTACCAAACTTCCCCCGTTGTCATATGCCATTCCGTCCTTCTCATGACGCGGTCCTTGCACTGGGCCCTACTCGGAGCCCCCCGCGCCTGTCCGTATCCGTTTGTCCACGCCCGTTGTGGATGTCCGGTATTATCCAGCGTGATCCCCGCGCTTGCACGCGGTCTCCTCCCGTTCCTTTATAGCCCGCGGATTGCTCCGCCCCTACGTATCCAAACCGGCGCGCCTGCGAACCTAGTTGAGCGCACTACCTTCCGAATCCGATCTCCAGGGCGGATCTCTGCCCACGCCGCATTTGATGCTGAGCCCAACCCGTCCACTAGGTGCGGAGCCAAACAGCGGCTGCTGCTGATCCAGCAGCTGCCGCTGCTGAGCACTCCGCATCCCCTAATGCTGAGCCCACTTTCCTCCAATGATGAGCACGCAGCCGCGACGCAGTTCCCAATCCGTGTCTATAAATTGACACCACACCGTCCATGATCTTCAACCCTGCAACCTGAGTCGCAGGTAAAGCTCAGATATGTAATCCTTGTGCACCCAGGGAGGGGGGGGCCTCCAAACATTTCTTTTTTAAATTTTGAATGTTTTCCAACCAATGCCCCTTTTCCTCTTCCTTTTTTTGTTTCTAATTTCCTCATGATTGTTTTCTCCGTTTCTTCCTTCTCATTGTATCTTGTTGTCTCTGTTTCCTCCTTCTCATTATCTCTGTCAAATTCAAGCCTTTCAGCTACAACTATTGACCCTTCAATTAACAACTTCTGACTGGTGAGAATTACTCCTTCATCAGCATTGTAACCCTGCCTGACTCACGCCTCAGCTTCTTGACCTCAAGTCTCTCAACCTCAACTCCCTCAACTATACAATGTCCACCCTACAAAGATAATCAATGCCTGCTGTCTCAAAGGCTCCTGAACCTGTTCTGTTGGTTGCTTCTCCTCCTTTTCAATCCAATTTTTCTTTCATTTTTCAGTTGTGCTTCTGTTTCTTCAACTGTCTTTCTGACTCTGTTCCCTCAGTTTGTTGGTTGCAATTTATCTTAAGTCATCAGATTCTTTCACGGTTAAAAGCCAAATTCTCTTTAATGCAAACAACAGAGGGATTCACAATGGAACCAAACTCCTCTAGAAACTTCTCAGGTAATGGATTCCGACAAGCAATGCTCAAAACATCCCTGGAAATCATCCCCCTACTCTCAGAGGACTGTAATAATTATGGCCAGAAATTAGCTTAGGAAAATGAGCAGTAATTCAAGCAAAAGAAATGCTGGACACCTTGTGTCAATAATTGCTTGATGGGCTATCACAATGGTGCAACACGTTGGATGATATTGTTGATGAATTTGATTGGATAGTGAATGGATGATGGAAAACAGCAGGGAGAAGAGCTCCTTAAGTAAAAAAGATTGGCCTCTTGCAAGCCCATGATACAACATGCCAAAAGGCAAATTTTCCGCCCCAAAAGAGCTCTACAGGCTCTACAGGCCTTGTTACTTGGTTTGGCCTACATCAGCCCACATGGCATCAGTCCCTGTACCATTACAACCAGCCTATTCCGGTTGTTTCTGGTGTTTCTACCTCAATGGGGGTGAGCCAGCCCCTGTGCTATTCAATCTCTAGGCCAGTTGTCTGTTACAAACGGTCCTATTGCCTCACACACTGGCTGGTTGCCTCATGCAACCAGCCCCTGGCCATACAAATGGCCAGGTGGGACCCAGGACACACCTGGGTCTGGTCTCAGACTCACATGGGGGGGGGGGGGGGGTGTGTGACCAGCGGACATGCTGTCCCCCCCCTCTTTCTCTCAGATCACTGGAGGGGGCGGTCAATTCCCCCTACCAGGGGCCCTGGGGGTTGATACCTCCAGGGCGTTGTCAATGGAAGTGGGCTGGGGGGTGGTCAAATCCCCTCAGCCCCATTGCTCCTCCCCCTTGGTAAAGGGGAGGGAGAGCACCCCTGGCCTCTGCGTTGCTTCAATGGTGAAGGGGTGGTCAGCTCCCCCCCACCGCTGGTTGCTTTGTTGCAACCAGCCTTGTCATCCCCTGGGCAAGGGGGTGATGAAATCCCCCCTGCCCTGACCAACCGCCTGGTTGCAGTCGGTCGCGGGCTGGTTCAACACAGCCAGCCACCCCCTCCCCCTCGTGATGACAAGCAAGGGGAGGGGGAGGAAGCCGGGGACGCTGGCCCTTGCTCCTGCCGCGGTGGCTGCCATTTGTGACCGGCCAGGCCCGCGCGGGATCCCTTGGCCGCTGCAACAGCCCCGCGCGGGCCATTGGGCCCTGCGTGGGCCAAACCAAGGGATTCAAGCGGCCCCAACCGGGCCGCCGCATGGGAAGCAGCCCCAAGCGGGCTGCAACATGGGTGGCCGCCCCAATGGGCCACCCAAAGCCCAAAACCTGAGACAAACACAATTTGGCGGGCCAGCCCGTCTGGCCAAGTATGTCCAAAATAAACCTTGGGACCAATTATGCCCATACTAGCCCATCTGGCTGTATTTGCCCATATCTCACACCGGGCCCATTAGGGCCTGTGTACCAATGAGCCTGTTTCACGAGTTTTAAGGCCAGTTTCCCCAAATCAGTGACATCCACACAGGCCCGTATGGTCTGTGTGAGTGTCTAATGGGCCAGAGAGGCCCATATGTGCATCCCATTTGGATTACACTTATACGTAGCACACGCGTAAGTGCATATGTATTTTAAAACACCCCCTTAATCCAAAAGGGGTGAAATCCGCATGTTAGTTACAAGGCCTTGATGCTTTTTCCTATCTAAAGCCTTAGTCAAGATATTCAAGATATCTGTAGTCATTGCTCCAGTGGGCATGTACCTCAACACAATCTCTTTGCATTTAACTGCATTGAAAATATAGTTATAGTGAAAATCAATATGTTTTGTTCTTGAATGGAACACTTTGTTTTGCGCCAATGCAATGGCACTCTGGTTATCAGAATACAACAATGCAAACCCTTGGGGTTAATGTGCATCCTGTAAGACTTTCCTCAACCATCATGCTTCCTGTGAAGCTGCTAAGTAAGCCCTATACTCAGCCTCTGTTGATGAAATATTCCTTGCCAACACCTTCTTGGACATCCATGACGCCAGTTTCTTACCTAAGAAGAATATGAAACCACTTGTTGATTCCCTAGTGTTACCATCTGCCCGAATTGCATTGGAATAACCAACCAAATCAAAGTTTGCTGACTTTGTAAAGAACAGTCCCAGACTGTGTGTTCCTTTAAGATACCTCATAACTCTCTTAAAGGCTGACCAATGCCTCAAGCTTGGCTTCTCTAAGTGTTGCAACAAGACACCAATTTCAAAAGAAATATTGGGCTTTGTTCACTTCCCCAAATAATTAAGCAATCCAATAGCTGACCTGTAGTTGTTCCCAGATTGAACAAAATCTAGATACTCCTCATCTGTAGACTTCTCTAAACAAATGTTTGACTGCATGGGAGTAAAGAAATCCTTTGATCCTCTAAGCCATATTGCTTAAGAATAGCTGCCACATATTGGCTCTGGTCTAACTTAATACCATTCTTGCTCATACTGAATTTCATTCCTAGCACCTGTTGCACCAGACCAAGATCTTTTATCTTGAATTCCATTTTTGAGTGTTTCCATGACTCTCTCTTTACCATGTGCAATAATGATTGTTTCATTGACCCATACCAACAAATTTGCATCCTTTCTTACAAAACCACAAGGGTCAGCCTCAGATGTCTTGAAACCAATCTGTATCAGTTTCTCACTCATGGTATTATACCTTGATCTAGCTGCTTACTTCAATCAATAAAGGGATCTAAAAAGATTGAGGACATATTCCCCTTTATCTGCTCAAAGGAAAATTCTAACACAGATTTTCTTCATGGTTTCTGGTTTAGTCTCTACTAACCATTCATGAAAACCATCAGGGATTGACATATAAATAGTCTCCTCCTCTCCAAGTTTTGCATTCAAGTATGCTGTTACAAAATCAGCTTGTCTGATTTCTTCACCCAACTTCACTGCCAGAGCAATGATGTACCTGAAGGTGGACAGCCTTCCAGTTGGTGAAAAAGTTTCTTGGTAATCAATACCCTCTCTCTTCTTGAAGCCCTGTGCAATGCATCTAGCTTTGAATCTTTTTAAAACTCCATTTGTGTCAAACTTCTTGTTTAACACCAATCTAGACCCCACAATGGTCTTTCCTTTTGGAACAGAATCCCACTTAACCACTTCAATGACACTCTTATTTTCTAGAGAATCAAATTACTCAAAAATAGCACTCTTCCAGTTGGCCCTCTCATCAGAATTCATAGCTTGGCCAAAGCTATTTGGGTTAACCCTGTTACCCATTTTTGAACTTAACTCCAGGACTTCATTGAGCATACACTGTTCCTGAAATGTATCTTCCTCATTTCCTGCGGCAGCATAATGGGACTTCCATTCCCCGTACCTATCAACTGTTACTATAACCCTACCACTCCTTCTTACTGGAGGTGGAGGCTCATCAGGTTCCAAATTAACGGACTCCCCTGAAGCCGGTACTGAACCCTCTGGTGGCACGTCTGCCATCTTTTCATCTTCTGGAACCACATGTTCCTCAGCCTTTGCTGGTGAAATAGGTGCTAATTCTATTTCTTGTTGTGAAATGTTCACAACAAATTCTTCACTCCTTTTGAGTGGAAAGGTACTTTCATCAAATTTTAAATCCCTACTATGGATAACCTTTCTTGTCCCTGGACAATAGATCCTATACAATTTACTTATTAAATCATAGCTTACAAGTGCCCCTGTTTTGGCTCCAGGGTCTAATTTTCCAACCATCTCGTTATGGTAGACACTATAATACACCAAGCAACCAATTGTTGTTAGGTGTGATGTTTTGGGGTACAACTTCCAAAACTGATAATGAGGACTCTTCCCATTAACACTTACAATGTTATGCAACAGACAGACTGTAAACATCAACTCAGACCATAAGAACTTTGGTAGACCAGATTGAAACATAATAGCTCTGAACTTGTCCAGTAAAGTCCTATTCATTCTCCCAACTATTCCATTATTTTGTGGAGTACTTGCAGTAGTGACTATTTGAATGATACCATAATCTTTCAATAACCTCTCAAACTATTTACTCACAAATTCACCACCTCCATCAGTGATAACCCTCTTGATCTCCTTCATTAGACCATTCTGTTTCCAGACTTTGAAGATTAAAGAAACCTCCTCTGTGATCTGATCCTTAGATTGAATTGGTTTAACCCAAAAATAATTAGTTACAGTACCAACTAAATTGATGAAGTATCTTGCCCCACCAAGGGACTGCGGTGTGAATGGCCCTGCCAAATCAATGGAAAATTTCTCTCTAGGAACATCAGTGCGGTCTCAACTCTTTGAGAACACATTTCTAGTCTTAGCTACTAAGGTAAAACTCTCACAGTTGCTGTCCTTTACCTTATGGCCACTTCTATTGTGAGCAACAGTGCTCAAAGCTGAGATTTTGAACAAGCTTGCACACAAAAGCTTGTTCCAAACCTGTCCACTAAGAACAGTTCTCCCATTCATATCAATAAAAAACCTATCTTCTTTCAGATAAAGAATATGGAAACGTTTTTTCCACAATACTCCAAGGGAAACAAGGTTATAAGGCAACTCTGGTACATAGAACACTTTCTCAAAAGAAATTTTGAAACCCAAGTGATTTGCAAGAATAAATTTTCCAATTCCTTTAATCTGAATTTTTCTGCCTTTCTGACCATTATTTACTACGCCATCATAATCACTAAGATTTGAAAATAAATTTGGTTCAAAGAAAATGTGATCTGTACAGCCAGAATCAATCAAAAAAAAAGAACATCCTCCTTCAATCCTCCTATTAGGAAAGAAGCTTTATAAGTCACTGATAAGTTCTCATCTTTGAGGTTAAGATTACTCAATTTGTAATCAATCAAGTCCATTTCTTGATCCTCATCCATTTTGGCCTTCTTGTTGGGGCCTTCTTCCCCAAAAACCATTTCCATTGGACCATCAAACACCACCATTGCAATGTTTCCAGTAGTGAGATTGACCTCCTTGTCATTCTCTTTGGACTTCTTCCTCTTCTTGACCTCCTTGCAATCTTTAGCATAATGCCCCTTATTCTGAAAATTATAGCATAAGACCTTGGACAAATCCTTTTTTTCCTTCTTGCAAGATTTTTCAGTCTTTCCAACAAGGGCTGTTCCAGAAACCCCCTTCATATTAAAGTGAAGATAATCCTTTTCAATCCTTTTCAGCACATTCTCCTCCCCAGGAAGAGGATCCAATTGAGAAATAATTTGGACTAAAGAATCAAACTCCTTTGGTAGCTTCTGAAGGATTAAGAGTGACAAACACTCAGGATCCATGTTAAGTCCTGATGAATTAAACTTGGCTATGCTAGACCTAGCCTCTGCAACAAACTGTTTACAATTAAAATATTTGACTTAAACAGTTTATTGAAAGCTATACCCTTCTGGAGAACAGAATCACCAGCATACTTGGACTTAAGCAATTTCCAAAGGATGCTGCCCCTCCTCCTCTCATCACCCTAAGAGTATTGGCAACCCATGTCACATGATTCTCATCAAGATGCCTAAGGATGAGATGATACAACTTTTTCTCCACTTCTGAACTGATAAAAGTGTCATCTGCATTCATTATCTCCCCACAACAGATTTTGTCCAGCTCACTATCCATAAGGACAGCCCAAGCATTATAATTCTGACTGTTCAGAACTATCTTGGTAGAGCTAACATCAGGGATATAGGACATCTTCTTGGAAAACTTGAGGTCTTTGAGGTTATCCAGAGTAAGGTACAAGGGTCTATATGGCTTGGAAGTAATGATGATGTTGGTACTGATAATGTGTAATAGTTATGGCCAGCAATTAGCTTAGGAAAATGAGCAGTAATTAAAGCAAAAGAAATGCTGGAAACCTTGTGTCAATAATTGCTTGATGGGCTCTCACAATGGGGCAACATGTTGGATGATATTGTTGATGAATGGATGATGGAAAACAGCAGGGAGAAGAGCTCCTTAAGTACAAAAGATTTTCTTCTTGTGAGCCCATGATAAAACAAGCCAAAAGGAAAATTTCCCCCCCAAAAGAGCTCTACAGGCTCTACAGGCCTTGTTACTTGGTTTGGGCTACATCAGCCCACATTGCATCAGTCCCTGTACCCTTACAACTAGCCTATTCCAATTGTTTCTGGTATTTCCACCTCAATGGGGCAGAGCCAGCCCCTGTGCTATTCAATCCTTAGGCCGGTTGTCTGTTAAAACCAGTCCTATTGCCTCACACACTGGCTGGTTGCCTCATGCAACCAGCCCCTGGCCATACAAATGGCCAGGTGGGACCCAGGACACACCTGGGTCCGGTCTCAGACTCACATGGGGGGTGTGACCAGCGGACATGCTGTCCCCCCCCTCTTTCTCTCAGATCCCTGGAGAGGGCTGTCAATTCCCCCTACCAGGGGCCCTGGGGGTTGATACCCCCAGGGCGTTTTCAATGGAAGTGGGCTGGGGGGTGGTCAAATCCCCTCAGCCCCGTTGCTCCTCCCCCTTGTTAAAGGGGGGGGGGGGAGAGCGCCCCTGGCCTCTGCGTTGCTTCAATGGTAGAGGGGTGGTCAGATCCCCCCCACCACTGTTTGCTTTGTTGCAACCAGCCTTGTCATCCCCTGGGAAAGGGGGTGATGAAATCCCCCCTGCCCTGACCGACCGCCTTGTTGCAGTTGGTTGCTGGCTGGTTCAACCCAGCCAGCCACCCCCTCCCCCTCGCAATGAAAAGGGAGGGGAGGGGGAGGGAGCCGGGGCCGCTGGCCCTTGCTCCTGCGGCGGTGGCCCTCTTTGGGACCGGCCAGGCCTGCACGGCATCACACCGCGCGGGATCCCTTGGCCGCCATGACAGCCCCGCAGAGGCTGTTCGGCCCCGCGTTGGCCCAACCAAGGGATACAAGGGGCCTGAAAGCGGGCCGCGGCACGGGCAGCAGCCCCAAGAGGGCTGCAACACGTGCGGCGGCCCCAATGGGCCGCCCCAAGCCCTCAACCTGAGACAAACACACTTTGTTGGGCCAGCCCATCTGGCCAAGTATGTCCAAAATAAACCTTGCGCCCAATTATGCCCATACAAGACCATCTGGCTGTATTTGCCCATATCTCCCACTGGTACCGTTAGGGCCCCTTTACCAATGAGCCTTTTTCACGCGTTTTGAGGCCAGTTTCCCCAAATCAGTGACATCCACACAGGCCTGTATGGTCCGTGTGAGTGTCCAACGGGCCGGAGAGGCCCAGATGTGCATCCCATTTGTATTACACTTATACATAGCACACGCATAAGTGCATACGTATCTTAACAAGGACAACTATGGCATCTGGCGCGACATGATGAAATGCCTTCTCAGGCTCAGAGGCGTGCTGTTGATCCTGGAATACAGCTCCAACCAGTTATCCCAACTAGAAAATGACAAAATACATCTCCTTCTCATATTCAAGGTTGACTCAGTGACACACTTTCAGCCTCCTGGATGCCAAGACCCTTGCTATCCTTTAGCTACCAGAGGTGATAGAATAAAAAATAAATATATTATTTAATACATGCAGCTAAAATCCGTAAAATATTTGGATTAAGCTTATTGCAAGGTTAATTGGTTTGGTTATGGTTTATTGTTATAAATCAATATGAATAAATTGGTTATTAAATATTAATATAGAGGGGCCACAATTATATTGGGGATATTTAACACCTCTCTTCAGGAATTTCATTATGAAAATACGTAGTCCTGGTTACTTTGGGCTCTTTAGTTTAAAGGATATTTTACCCAAAGATAATATGTGTATAAAATACACGGTGGAGTGGCAGGGCCTTTTAACCAAGCTGCCACAACAGAGAAAGGATAATAAAAATCACTGGTATATTATTAAATCCTTAGGGTATCTGTTTGGGATGTGCACTGATGGGTTAAACCTGTATATGGGGGTTATAAGTTTGTTCAGCAGTTTTAATTGATAAAAGGAGGTTGAGGATGGATATTATTGATCAGCCTGAGCCATAAATCACTTACTTATCTCTTATAAGTACTTGATTACCTTGGCACGGTGTCTGTATAAAAATATAACTGGGTCTGTGCCCATCAATATTGTCAAAAGAGCTCTTTATTTATAGCTTTTGGAGTACCAATATTATCCTTCTGAGGGGTACAGGGGCTCAAAGGGACGGACACTAAGGCTAGAAGGGTAACCAGTGGTAGCCTGTCACGTGTTCTTGGTGTTGTAGCACGGGTAGAATCTAATTCCTCAGGGTATGGGAATTATTCTACTTTATAATTGATATTAGGATGTGTGAATAACACTAATCTGTCCTATTTATGTATTATTTAATTAATTATCCTTAGCAAATGTTCCCAGTAAGTTAATAATTATTTTAATAGAAATTTCTACGGACATCCTGATGTCAGGTGAGTTCTCATTATGTATTAAATAACTGGAGTAAAGTCATGATATTGATTTTACTCCTTATTTTCAAGTTTCAGTTGATTTACTAAAATAATTACTTAAAAATATAAGTCATGGGAATTCATGTAATATTTCTACATCATTAGTTTCCTTGGTATGTCACAAAGATATTGATGTCTAGAAAGTCTCATAAAATTATATTAAAGTATTTTAATATATTTTTAGAAGTTTTCATTGTCTTATTTTCGACATTCTTGGTACTTTGAATTATAGTTAATAAAAAAATTTGTATGAGGGTTATTTAATTATTTTTATATAATATTATGTACTTTTAGACTATCTAATATCCACAGGAACATTTATTACATGTGTAGAATGTTCCTGTGTGGGTTGTAGCATGTTTGCGCGGTACCTAAGCTTCTCAGGCCGTCTTTCACTCTGTCAACCCATAGTCCCACGGATGCGTACTTGTCAGAGGCCCGGGGCTGCGTACACAACCTTGACAGAGTGACAGGGATGTCTCTCAGCCGCGCGCAGGTGCATTGGCTGCTGCGGCTGCATGCGGGAATTTTGACAAAACACATTTCCATCCGTAACTCCTAGAATATACACAACACCTCAATTCTGACTGAATTTTAGGTGTGAAACCTATAAGTGACAATACGTGTGAAATATTTAAATAGCCAAAAAGCTCAATTTTGGTGCCATGGTATTTTGGTTTTTCTTTCCTTAATTATTTAAAAATATAAGGAGTTGGATTTCAAGGGTGGGGTCAGTGATTGACCCTACCTAATTTTGGGTGGAAAATCCATTCCTGTAATAATATTTATGGTTTTCCTACTCCTTCTTAGGTTAATTATATTATTAATATTTTTATGTTATTTTTGTTACTTTTGCAGCTTGCTCTGCCATAGTAGCAAGCTGACACACACAAAAAAATCATCATGGCCTCCAACGTCAATTCTGCTAAAGCCATCTGGCAGGCCATCAAGGAACAGTATTCCTTGTCAGAAGCCTCAAAACATGCCAGGATCTTCAATGATTTTCTCCACATTTCCTTCAAAGAAGACAACATCACCCACGTTTTCACAAAGATCAGAACCTCAATCAAGAAAATGATTCAAAATTGGCATCAACCTCCCTCAAGAAATCCTGGCCTATCTCATCCTCTTCAAATTTCACATTGCACTTCACAATCTCAAATGTCAACTAATGCACTCTGACAAGACTGTAGGAGTCAAATTTGTCTGCAATCACCTCATTTCATTCAATACAACAACAAAGTAAGGGCTGAATCAGTCAACAAAACCGTCTCGCTTGCTGAGACTTCCCTTGGCTTGAGCAAAAAAAAATTTAAATCCCAGTCTGCCAACCACTGCGTAGAAGGCTATCACAACCCTAAACAGGACAAAAACCACTTGAAAAGCAAATTTTTCCATCTTCACCTGGACAAAGCCCCAGAATGGTGGAGGGAAAACCAAGAAAAGTGGAGAGAGAAGCAAAAGTCAAAATCCAAATAAGCTCACTACCACACATTTTTCACAAACTGGATCAAATCTGAAATAGTTTCAAGCAAGAACATACTGTTATGGAAAGTGAGGCTTCAGCACACTTCTTCAACAAAAAAAGGTTCTTAACCAATCTATCCAAATCTGACAAAGGGGAAAATATCTAAACTGGTAAAGATGGTGCCAACATTCCCATCAAAGGCACTGGAAAAGTCAAACTGACCTGGAAGAACCAGACCATTGTTCTCAGCAACTGCATCTTTGTTCCCAATATTGTGGTCAATCTGATAATCCCAGGCAACTTGATTGCCAAAGGCTGCTCCCTGAAGTCATCCAAAGGCTGGTTCCAACTACTCCGCAACAACCACTGCCTCATGGAAGGTAGAATTTTCAAGAACTTGTTTGTCGTCAATAATCCCAAGATTATTGGACAGAACAACTGTTACCTGTCCAATCTGACAAAAATCAACAAATCTTCCCGGAATCTCCACCTTGCTCTTGGACATGCCTCCACTGGCAGAATTAGAGAAATACCTGGCCTAAGGATTGACAAAGAAGAATTCTTCTGCAAGGAAGGTGCACTCAGTAAGATAACCAAAACCTCTTTCAAAACTCAGGCCACTCTTGCTACAAAGCCCTTTGAACTGATACATCTTGACCTCATTGGACCAATCAAACCCAAGTCACATGGGCACACAAAGTACATCCTAAAAATTGTAGACAACTTCTTGGGCTATCTAAGTGGAATTCCTCTCTTGAGCAAGGAAAACTCACCAAACATGCTCATAGAAATCATTGAACAACAGAAATCCAAACTGGGCTACTACCCCTGTGAAGCCTGCTCCAATGGAGGATCTGAATTCACCAACAGAAAATTTTCCTCTTTCCTCAAAGGAATATTGTGCAAAAAACTTATCTCCAAACCCTACCATCCCAAGCACAAGGGCAGGGCCAAAAGAGCCAAAAGGACAATTGCAGAAAGTGTGCCTACGTCTCTCAGTTCCTCTAACCTTCCCAAGAGGTACTGGTTGGAGATAATCAAAGCCTGCTTCCTTGATCTAAATCAATTTCCCTGGAATGTCAGTAACCAATTGCATTGGGAAATCATGCACAGTAGTTCCCTTCCCCTGTTTTATTTCAAACCACTAGGGATCTCAGTAATCTTCCTCAACCAACTCAGATCCAGAGGAAGCAAATTCCATACTAATGGTCTAGGTGGAAAGCTGATTGGATAAAATCCGGGATTCTTCTCCTACAGAATCCTCTTTCCCAATGGGTCCATCATCTCAAGCAAGCACGTCCAGTTTGATGAATCCTCAACAGACAACCTTGGGCAAGCCAGAGAGTCAATCTCAGATTAAGAATTCTCAATTGATGGCTTTGAAGCTAGGGATCATAAAGACCATTCACCTGCATTGGGAGCAGAATCCTCCATCCCAGCCCCTCCTCTTTACAGGAACTTCACCAAATACAGAGAGATGCTGGACCCCCCTTTGGACTCATCCGACTCAAATCCCCAAGAGGATGGAGACTCTGACATCTTGGATCATCCATCCCGGGAAATTCACACACCACAAACTAGCCCGGTTCCCAAAGCTCAATCTCAACCCACTCCTCCACGTACCCTACGGAATTGCGCAAACCTCAAGCCTCTGCAACACTACTGATTTCAACACTACTTTGAACCCAAAACGTTCATCAAGGCCATTACTGTAAACAATTTGAAGAATTAAGAAACCTAGACCAGGCTGATTAATTTCAGATCCAAATGAATGGTTAGAAACTCTGAACAAAAATTGAACAAAGAAAGGAATCATAGGATAGAAAGGAAACAAACAGAGGCTGATGATTCTACAAGACGGATAATGACCCCAAAAGAGATTAAGTAGAAAAGAGCAGGTGAGGGTTTGTGGAAGACTGATCCAACCAAAATGTATGGTGAGTGTGCTGATAGATAAATTTAGGTGAATTTTGAGTTGAATCTTCAGTGCAGTCTTCAGGTTCTTTGGAATTGTGGTGATCAAAGTCAGATGGAAAAGAGATGGCCGAGTGGTTGAGTCTAAGTCAATGGTCTCTGGTCAGGAGGTTCTCCTAGGTCTTTTATGTTTGTGTTGGGTTGTTGCTTGAGAGTCTGAAGTGACAGGTACAAAAGGTGCACCAGAAATGTGACAGCTTGAAACAAGAAAGTCAGAAAAACTATAACTAGAGGTTCTGAGACATGCAGGACACTACACTCAAGATATGAAATAAGTAAAAGAAAAGAACATGAAAACAAAGCTAAAAAAGAGAAGGAAGCAGATGGAAACATCAACAACATCAACATGCCGGCTCAACTCAACATCCAAAGAGCTTAGCTCCCTACATAACTGGTAAGTTGGAGTACAGAGGTGGGATTTGCTGGTTTGGTTAGAGAGTCTGCCAGCATGTCATGGCAGGAAATTAGTTTTATGCTGATAGAACCATTGTTCCAGTCGTTTCATATGCTCTTGAGTTTGATATCTATGTATTTTGCATGTGATTTTCAGCCAAATTTCAAAATTTTGTCAACAAGGTACATGGGGCGTCCCAGAGAAGACGTCCTCCAGATTTCTGTGAGGAGGTGGTGAAGCCAACGGCCCTTGAGGTGACTTGCTGAGAGGGCATTACATTCTGATTTGGTGGAGGAAAAGGCTGTACTGCATTGATTTCTGCTGGTCCAATAGACTGGAAATCCCTTGAAGAGGGAGATGAAACCTGTTTGAGAAAGTCTGGTGACAGGGTCATTGCCGCGGGTTGCATTTGTGTAAGTGACTAGATGATTTGGGAAGGACTTGGATCAAAATTCCAGTTTGTAGTGAATTGTTTTTAGTAGATACCGTCATACATGGATTACCTATTTCCAGTGAGTTATCCCTGGTCTTTTGCAGAAGCAAGCAAGGTTTGATTCAGAAAAACTAATATCAGGTTGTTCCAGGTTTTCAATGAATTTCAGTCTCTTATGGGAGACCTATAGTTTTCTTCAAGTTTTTTGAATGCTTCAATTTCCTCTGGAGTCTCAGGCTTCAGTTGGAGACCCAAGGTACATGGATTATTTAGAGGATTTGAATTGAGGAGGTTCAATTATTCCAACCCTTTTTTGATGTGACTGGGCAGTGAGACACAGATTAAGTCTGGGGTCGCCTCTACCTTCATTCCAAGTAGCCTGTTGACCTTGTGCCCTGAGGAATCTTTCAATTTGGTGAGGAACCAACTCTTAAAGTCTTTGGTGTTACCCGCAACAATTAAATTGTCCACATGAAAGAAGAGGGCTGTGATCTGGTCTTTTTGGAGGTAGAGACATGGATTTCTGTCACTTTCCTTGAAGCAATTTGGATTGATCCACTCACTCAAGGTCTTATACCAGTTCAGTGGCGCTTTTTTAAGTCCGTACAGTGATTTATTCAGATTGAAGAATTTTGAGGTTTTCTTTGAGCCTGCTGGAGTCTTGATGAACATGTACTTGGAGAGCGGAGCGTGAAGAAAGGCTCATTTAAATCAAACTGGAGAAGGTTAAGTTTCCTATACAAAGAGTAGCATAGTAGCGCTTGTAGATGATGAAATTTGGGTAAATCCTGAAACCTGACCCAGGCTGGTGATTGCAATGTCATGAAAAGTTAGAATAGGATCACAAAAGGAATCAGGGAGAAACACAACAGCAGAAAAAGAAAACTGAAGAGACAAACACACAATCCTGTGTGATTCTACAGATGGGGTGATGGCCTATATGTAGAATGGTGGTAGAATCTTGCAGTGCAAACTTTTGAGAATGATCCTCTAGTGGGTCAAAGTTGACTGATAGCGCTGTTGGTGGAGTGATCCTGAATGCAGGATTTGTCTGGAAAATTGTTGAGTCTGAGGTTTGAGAGTCAACTAATTGAGAGAGGTGAGGGTCAAAATGAGTGAGATTTGTGACAGTGGTAAGATGACAGTCATGTGACATGAAAAAAAGAAAGGAGACTGATAGTGTACTGAAAAGAAAACAATGTATGGGGGAATGGGAAGACAGGACATTTGGTGAGGTAGGCAGAAACTGTGCAGCAGAAGAGACAACTTTTTCTCAACACGCTGGCTCAACCCAGCATCAGGATTGTTAAAATACATATGCACTTAGGCGTGTGCTACGTATGAGTGTAATCCAAATGGGATGCACATGTGGGCCTCTCCAGCCTATTGGACACACACACGGACCATACGTTGTAAGACTCCAAATGGTGCTAGGCCGTGGCAGTTCTGTGGAGGGGAAAGGTGCTGTTTAGGCTGCCCTCCTGAGTGTTACAAAAATATTTAAATGTAATCAAGATCAAGGTCCAGAACCTGGTAAATGAGGAATCAAGTAGTAGAGGATAAAGATGATAGTAGTTTGGTAGCAATGGAACAGCACTATCTGAGCCAAGATTATGTGGGAAAAACTTGGACAAAAGAAGCTAAAGTTTGTTTAAAGTTCAAAGAACAAAGCTGTTGTATGTAAACAATGCCCACAAGCTAATAACTCTGGTCATCAGCAGAACATTGGGGATGGTCAACTCAAACCCAACCAACCTCCAGGCTCTCAATGAACCTTACCAACTCTCCGCAATCAAGCGCTTGAAGGGTACCAGATAACTGTGGGTGGCTTTACAAGACAAAGCACTATGTTTAAGAAGCTCTAAAAGCAAACAGTAAACTGATTTGAAGCAAGGATAACCTCAACACTTCTCAAGGAACTCAAGAGTAGTCTGGCAGAATGCAACTCCAAAGAAGCTAAGGGGAGGTATAACACTCCAGGTCTTAAGCTTAATAAGACCTCTTCAATCAATTGTGATTGGCTCCAGAAATATGATCAAGGATCAGGACCAGTATGGTCAGAGAAAAGGATCAAGGAGTGGTATAACACACTCAATAATTCCAACAGACAAAATTCTCTTCAACCAGCAAGGCTATTGGTTGGTGATAAGGATCAGGCCACAGAGGGGCAAAGACTCAGGATCAATGGATCAGGGGAAATTCATAGATATACCCAGGATGAGGATGAGGATTCAATTTCAATGATAAAGGGGGGGAAATATGCACACACACCCATGGATGATTACAAAAGGCAGGGAGAGCCCCTACTTTTATAGACAAGAGGTCTGTAGACTATTCAAAAGAGAGATTTACAAATAGAGCGGAAAAAAAAGTTTTTTTTTTTTTTTTTTTTTTTTTTTTTTTTTTTTAGGATTGTCATGAGAAAACAAAGCAAAAAAAAGAGACAAACAAACACTCAGAAAAAAAACAGAAGAGTTGAATCAAGACCCTGGCCCATGCCAATGATGGGCACGGGCAAGAGAGTAGCTATTGAGGCGCCCGCGGACATCCTGACGGGCCCGTGCAACAGTTGAGACCCGCACGGGCAAGCTGACGGGCCCAGGAAACAGCCGCGGCGGAACCGCAGAGAGATGCGGGTATCAACCAACCAATTGAGAAAGATTGGTTGGCAGTGATGGTGGTGGGAAAAGGATTGAATTGTGAGTGGGACAAATTGTTTGACAGGATGATTTGGATTGTTGTTGATTTCTATGAGCTCTGGACTTGAGGGTTCTCTTGGTTGGACCGGGATGAGGGATGATGATGGATTGATGATTGGGAGCTGCAAGGGTGGATCAAGGCGGTGGTGCAAAGGTTCCGACAACCGCGGTCATTGGTTGATGGATTGGGCGGAGGATTGAATGGGGAGTGGAGATTGGTTTGAGTATTGATTGGGAGGATCACTTAAAGCACCAAGAGTACACCTAGGTGCCTGGGAATGGACCAGTTCAATCATACTTGCATCATCAGGAATGGGTGTTGTTGCTACAGGGGCCTGATCATTGGACGTGTCACTCCGCAGAATCAACCTTCCCAAACTAGGGGAATAAGTAAATTTTGGGACCATGAGATAGAGCCGTGGATCAGGAAAGAAGGTGGTAAGCATCCAGTCCAAATGATGGTGATGACCGGATTGGAAATCAAGCTTTCAAATCATCCCATTTGACAAGATATCTAGGATTCTGGTTGGACTCCAACTCGAGCCATAGACAAAACAAACCTGAACCTGCTCTTTGTAACTCAAATCCAAAATATTGACCCAGACAGTATGCCTTGCGTAATTGAACAATTTCATTATTCAAATCAGCAAGGTAGGCGCAAGGGTTGATAATGAACTTTTAGAGAAGCTTTCAATTGGACTTATTGATTGAGCTTTGGCTTAAGAATGCAATCAAGTTTTGTTAATGATTTGGATCTTTGCAATCATTGAGGCTTGCAATCAGGTCAGCCGTTTGTTGATCTGGTACATAGATTGGAAGGGTTTTCTTATGGCTTGGAGATGGTTCATCTGTATCAGGGGCAAGTACAATGGCTGGGGATTGGTTCTTGGGATTGTGAGTGATTTGTTGAGGTAGAAGTGGATTGAGGGATCAAAGTAAAGGATCTGGATGGATGTTAGGTGGATGATGGATGGCAGTAGGCGTGAGTTCAGCCAGCTCATGATGATGATGATGATGATGAGCAAGGTCAATGGCTGTCCGCTGTAGTGTTGTATTTATAACCCCGGATGGAGAGCTGCGTTGCGGGCTGCGCGCTCAGCAGTTGGGTAGGTCGGGCTCAGCATCTGGCGTGCGCGCGGTCTCAGCAGCAGCCCCTGCGGGCTCAGCAGTAGGGGCTGCGGGGCTCAGCACCAGGTATGGGTCGGGCCTACCTTAGGCGGCGCCGGGCTGCGACCCGCCCAGAAGAAGCGGACCAAGTGATGGAGCCAGCCCGACCAAGCTTGCGGGTTGCTAGTCCGGAAGGCAAGGGCGGGGCGATCATGGTCTATACGCGCTGGGGAGGCCCGCGCGGGCATAAGCGTGGGCCGGCCCCCGGATCCCGGGATCCGCAGATGGCGTGGACGGAAACACGGGGGGCTCTGAGTAGGGCGCCGCGGAGGGCCGTGCCATGAGAAGGACAAACCGGGCTACGTTAATACCAAAGGGCGCGGGTAATGGAAAGGGATGGAGGGATAGGGTTGGGCTAGGGTTCTGCGGCTTAGGGTTGTATTTCATCACTTGTTCTTGTTGTTTGTGGTTGTACTTAGGCTAGGGTTGAGGGGGAGGACTCAAGACCTCACCCTCAACTCCGGGTTGGGGACTATCATCATCACCTTACAGGAGGAGAAGGAAGGAAAAAGGAAGATTAGGAAGGAATTTAATCATATCATCATTCTCTCTTCTTAAAACTCATCGCGCCCAATCATCTTACAGAAGCTAGACCAATAACTTCCAGAACTCAGGACAACTTGCAAAGGTGACCCTTCTTAAGTTTCCACACCGCTGCGCGTTTGGCAAGCAAAGGAAAAGAAAAAAAATGAACCTAAAGGATTGAGGAGTGAATCAAGGAGGACTTGAACACCATGCACAGGGGTCTAGGCACTGAAGGATCTTCCCAGAAAACTAGAAGGGAAGGCTGAGAACTGGGAACTGAACTGAGAAGTCATTCCAAAAAAAGTTTTTTTTTTTTCCAGGATCTAAATGGAGGCTATAGAAAAGTTCATAAAATTTTTAATTTTTCTGTACTGGTCCAGAGGTGTCCCTGATTGGGCACCACATCTCTCCCCAACTTACAGACTGTCCCTAGTCTGCATCTGAGTATCTTTGATGCTATATATAAAATAAGAAACTGAGGAATTGATACAGAAAAACGCCCATTGTGGTGTCAATTTATAGACATGGATTGGGAACTGCGTCGCGGCTGCGCGCTCAGCATTGGGGGCAAGCGGGCTCAGCACTAGGGTATGCAGAGTTCTCAGCAGCAGCCGCTGTTTGGCTCCGCACCTGGTGGACGGGTCGGGCTCAGCATTGAATGCGGCATGGGCGGCAATCCGCCCCGGAGATCGGATTTGGAAGGTAGTGCGCTCAACTAGGTTCGCGGGCCCGCTGGTTCGGATACGTAGGGGCGGAGCAATCCGCGGGCTATGAAGGAACAGATGAAGCGCGCGCACAAGCGTGCGGATCATGCCGGATATTACCGAAAACCCACCACGGGCGCGGACAAACAGATGCGGACAGGCGCGGGGGGCTCCAAGTAGGGCGCTGTGCAAGGACCGCATCATGAGAAGGACAAAACGGATGGATGGAACGGCGTACGGACAACGGGGGGAGTTTGGTACGGAGGAGGTGGGGAGAGGAGGCTAGGGTTTCTGTTTTGAGATTGTTTTCTGTTTTATTGTCATACTTTTATTTGCGCGTGTACTTAGGTTAGGGTTGAGAGGGAGGACTTATCCTCACTCTCAACTCTGGGTTGGAGGGAGGATGCATGGATGCAGAGGAGGAAGAATCACATCACATCATCAGGCTGAATCACTCATCTCACCAGGAGATTAAAGGAACTCATACCGGATACACATCCAGGTGGAAAGTCCTTAGGATTGAAGGATTGGCAATTTCTCTCTCTCTCTCTCTAATTTTCTTTATCTCTTGATCTCTTATTTCTATTTCTTATTTAAGTTCAACTTTGGACACCCTCATCTCCTTTCAAACGCAAGGAACCGTTAACTTCCGAACCTTGGGACAATTATAGGGGGATAAACCTCTATTCTTTCCACATCTGGGGGTCTGGCCGGGAACTAACTTTCCGTTTCTTGTCTTTCAAAGGTAACCGGGCGCGATGTCCTATTTGTACCTCCCTACAGTTGCTCCTTCTTCTTCTTCTCCTTCTCCTTCCGTCTCTGGGTCCGCTACTCCGACCCCACTCTTGTCTTCCATCCCTCCTCCTCCCCCTCCATCCGCTCAACCCAGGATGAGCTACGCCATTCCCCCATTGGTCTCCAGTGACCATGAACCCACTCGTCCAGTTTGCATCAGGCCGCGCAAATATCTTCACATCCGATTCAACACCGCGGATGTGGAGCAATTTATCTCAAGATAAAAAGGTATTGCAGATGCGGAAGGTGCGTCGGACGCTGATAAGGCCCGGCTTGTCATCCTGTTCATTATGGACAAAGAGAAGCTCCGGGATGTGGAGGAAATGGAAGGCTACAAGGATCAAGATTGGCAAAAACTGAAGGCGGAGATCCTAACGCAGTGGGGTAGGGGCAAACCTCGATTCCGGGAAAGCAATTTTGACTGCGTGGCCTCGGAGGCAAGCGCGCGCGGAGGGGTCAGAACGCGGGTGGAGCTGGCGGAGTACACCTTGACATTTGATTGGATCTATTGGTACTTGTCAAAGAACAAGGTGGTGGCGGGACAGACAGGGGCCATGAAATGCGCGTTTCTGGGCAGTTTAGGCACTCAACTCCGGGCAAGGGTTCAGCGGCATCTTTATGATCACAACTTGGGAAAGCGGTCATTGGACAGGAGCATCGGGCTCCTTCCGGAGTTGGCTGTCATTAGCCGGGCTGTGGAGAGTGAGCTTGACTTAGAAGAGCTTATTGAGGACACTGCTAAGTCCTTCCCAGCGGGACCAAAGAAATCCGCCCCCCAGGTTCCGGCTCCGGCGCAATTTCCAGCCCCAGTTCCACCTACTTCCACGCGTGTTACGGTTCCTCAACCCGCCCCAGCCCCTCCAGTAAGCAAATTGACAGAACTGATGAAGGACCTGAAGATCTGCATGAGCCGTATGGGCCAGCAGCAGCCGCAAGGGCCTCCACCTCACATGGTGGAAGGGTTTTGACCGCCCGGTACCTTTGTGCCAAGGGGGTGCTTGTACTGCGGGGCAAATGGTCATTGGCAATTGGCGTGCAAGGAGCTTACAAAGGATCTCAGCACGGGATTGGTTCAAACGGTGGGGATGGGGTACATGTTTCTGACGGGCGAACAGATTCCAATGGAGCCAAGCCAGCCAACTGCAATGCAGCAGGTGCCCACACGGGGTCAGGAGGTGGGAAAAACAGCGCAAGCGTCACTGGGCATTGTTACCGGTCCCGGATTGTGGAAACCACCTCGGGTGGAAGCTGAGGTAAGGGTAGTGGCAATGGAAGAAAAGGTGGCGGTCTCCGATAAAATGGAGGTGGACGCAAAGGAGAAACCCCCGTCGGCCGTTCCAAAACTGGCAGCGCACGTGCTTGGAACCAAGGCGCCGGCAGAAAACCCTGTAGGGAAGAAGAAAGCGGCGGACATCGTGCAAAGGGTGATGGGTAACAAGACTCTGGTTCCGCTGACCTTGCAGGAACTGGCGGCCTTGTCTCTGGTGGTGGTAGATGAGATGGTTTGGGCATTGCGGGATTGCGGTCAGGGCCGGGTACCTCAGACGGTGCAGCGGGTTCATGTGGTGCGGAAGGAGGAGGGGCGCGGGGAGTGCAAGTCAAAATTGGTTTTGACTCCGCTTGCTTACGTTCCAATGGTCATAGCGGGAAGGAAGGTGTGGGCTATGGTGGACAGCGGTTCAATGGTGAACCTGCTGCCATCGCAGATGATGGATGATTTGGGGTTGGTTTGGCGGAAATGCGCAATTGGTCTCTGCGCGCTTAACGGAGGGGAGTGTTGTGTGGATGGGGTAGTCAAGGAGGAGGAGGTTGAGGTTGCAAGGGTCCATAGGCCCCTTTCTTTTCTTTTGGTTGATTGTGGGGATGTGATTTTGGGGAGGCCGTTCATGTTTGGGTTTTGAGCCCAAATGGTTTTGGATCCGGAGGCAGGAACGGAGGTGTTGACGGTGGAGGATTTGTCCAGCGGAAGGTTCAAGACAACTATCTGCGATCACGGGGAAGGGAAGCGGAGGAGAGTGTTGGAGTATGAGGAGGAACCGGACACGGAGTTTGTCTGCAATGGGCAACCTTTGGAGGATTTTTTCTAGTCAACCAAGGAGACTGCGCGGAACAAGCTCCGGTTTCATGCGGGCGGTCTACTAATGAGGAGCAGGGAGGGGGAGGAAGGAAAGTGAAGGGTGCGCACGTTGCAGAAGTAGGTCCCTTTTCTCAGTATGCATCGCCCGAGGGTACTACGCTTTGAAAACCCTATCATTGTGCCACACTCGTGAGAAAAGGCAAAAGCTGCGGTTCCGTTCTGTGCAGGACTTAGAGCAAAGGATGCGTGCGGATGATGTGGTGCAACGCGGGCAAGTACCAGCCGGTGTCACGGAAGGTCCCACCGAGGAATGAGCCAATGCCCCAGGAATTGAACGGACCGCTTCAACCAATCACTTGGTCGCGGGACCCTTGCGTCACGCCAATTAAGACTTTGGGGTGGGTTACTAGTTTGGCGCGGATGACGGAGGAGCGGATTGCAGCTTTCAATTTTGGCCCAACGGGATGGTTGAGTACGGAGGAGCGTGAGATGCTGATTTTGGTTCTGGTTCTTTGGGAAAGAGCGCTTGCGTTTGGACTGGAAGAGCGGGGGCTCCTGAAAAAAAATATTGGCGACCCCTACGTCATCCCCACTGTTGATCACAAGCCGCGGCAGATCAAGCCGATTCCAATACCGCGGGCGGTCCGGGAGCAGTTTTTGGAGTTGGTGCGGGAACGGGTGAAGACTGGCCTTTACCAACAGTCAAAGTCCAGTTACTCCAGTCCAATATTTGCAGTGGTTAAGCAGGACGGAAAGTTGTTGAGGATTGTTCATGATTCACAGCAGCTCAACTCCTTTACAATCCGGGACGCAGGACGGCCCCCTCGCGTCAACAAGTTCCTTGAGTCAATGGCGGGGCGCGCTTGTTATGGTTTAGTGGATGTGATGGGGGTATACAACCAGCGCAAGTTGGATCCTCGCTTGCAGCCTCTAATGGCATTTGAGACTGGGTTGGGAAGAATGCAGCTGACTTGGCTCCTGCAAGGCGCGACCAATTCCGTGGCAGTGTACCAGGCAAAAATGGCTTGGATCCTGAAGGATGATCTTCCGGAGGGAGTCCAAATCTTCATCAACGACGCGGGCATCAAAGGTCCGAAATCCGATTACGGGGGAGCGGAGCTGGTTGAAGTTCCCGGTGTCCAACGTTTTGTGTGGGAATACGCGCAGACATTGGAACACATCCTGTTTTGCATCGAGGAGGCAGGACTGACGGTGTTGGGGAAGAAGTTGGCGGTTTGTGTCCCGGCGCTCAAAGTCCTTGGCCATGTTGTTGCTTCCAATGGCTGGCGCATTGCAGAGAAAAAGCGGAACAAGGTCCTCGAATGGCCGACGCCGCGGACGGTGTTGCATATCCTTCAGTTCTTGGGATTATGTAGCTATGTCCGTATGTTCATCAAGAGGTTTGCAGAGGTGGCGAGCCCGCTCCAATCACTAACGTGGAAAGGCGCATTGTGGACGTGGGGGGAAGAATGCAACCGTGCGTTCCGCAAGCTCAAGAAGATCGTGGGACATGACATTGTGCTCCGCGATCTCGATTACAACGCGGGAGGAATTAGGCTAGCGGTTGATTCCAGCGAATTTGGCGCGGGGGGGTTCTCACTCAAGAGGACGACGGCAAGGATAGGCCGGTACTTTACAAGTCGGTCACCTTCACTCCGACGGAAAGCCGGTACTCCCAGCCAAAGTTGGAGTTGTGCCGGGTCACCAAGATTGTGCGGCGGCTCCAGTATCTTTTGTGGGGGGTCCATTTTGAGCTTTTGGTGGACGCGGAGGCGCTGGCGCGGATGATCAATTCCCCAGAGTTGCCCAACGCTCCCATGACCAGGTGGGTGGCGTTTCTTCAACTTTTCTCCTTTGCTGTTGTTCATGTTCTGGGGAAAGCGTTCACTATGCCGGACGCGTTGTCGCGGTATCCAAGGGACGACCCGTTTGAGGACGGGGAACTGCTTGATGTAGAGACCCCGGTTGTCAAGGTAGGGGTTGTGGAGGCAAGCGTTTAGCTGCCGCTCCGGCAGACCGGGCGTACGCAATCCTTTGTGACTAATTGCGGGACCTTTGTTTTCCCGATGGGGCTACGGAGAAGGACACGCAATGGGCAAAGCGGCGGGCAGGGAATTTCTACGTACAGGAGGGGCAGCTTTGGCGGCAGAAGACTCCGGTTCCTCTTGTGGTTACCACTTCAAGGGCGGATCAGGAAGCTATCCTCCGGAGCCTTCAAAAAAATCTCGGTCATTGAGGGGAGGTCAAGACGCGGAGGCGGGTCAAAGAGCAGTTCTGGTGGCCGGGTGTAGTGCGTGCGGTGCGGGAATGGCTGGCGTCCTGCGAAGCCTGTCAACGGCGGAGCGCAAGACTGCCCAAGGAAGTCAGAAACCCCACAGGGGAAGACACCCTCTTTGGTTGAGTCTTGCTTGATGTCGTCCACATCAAGGCCGGTAAGTTTGCCTATCTGCTCGTCGCACGGGACAACCTGTCTGGTTGGGCGGAAGCGCGTCTGTTGGCAAGCTCTCGGCGGACAAAGTTGCTCTATTTCTGGAGGAAGACTGGTTCGCGCGGTACGGGTCGCTTTGTCTGGTCACAGTGGACGGAGGGGCTGAGTTTTGCGGCCGTTTGGTTGAGTTGGTGAAGAGTTGCGGAGCCAAGTTTGGCCGATTAACGGAGTACTATCCCGAGGGGGCCGGCATGATTGAACGTGGGCATCAGCCAATCAAGGACGCCCTGGTCAAGATGTGCGGGGAGGATGGCAAGCGCTGGCAGGAGACCCTTCCAATGGTTCTGTTCGCGGATCAGATTTTGGTGAAGCGGTTGACAGGCTACTCACTGTACAAATTACTTTTCGGGCAGCGCCCTGTGCTTCTGATGGACATTGAGTTGGAGAAATTCCTGGGGGTTGACTGGTGGAAGGTGAAGACTTCCGCCAAATTGCTTGAGGCTCGCGCCAAACAGCTCCTTTGACGGGACGGAATGCTTGCAAAGGCTGCGGACCGGCTGAAGAAGAATCGGACGGCATCAGTGCGCTATTGGGACAAGCGCTGCTTGCATTGCCTCCTCCGGGATCCCTTGCAGAAGGGGGATTCGGTGCTCCTGTACAACCAAAGTCTGGAGTCTCAGTGGGGGAAGTTGTTTGCTAACCGGTGGAAAGGCCCGTTCCGCGTGTTGTCCAAGTTTGAGGGCGGCAGCTATCAGTTGGAGGAATTAGACGGTACTCCCCTGAAACGGAAGGCGGCCGCTTCGCATGCCAAGCGCTTCTTTGCGCGAGGATCTACCTTGTTCGACGAAACGGCGGAAGGGGGCGGAGGATCTGATGAGGGGAGTGTGGAGTGCGGAAATAATGTAGGAACGCGATCCGGGGATTTGTCTTCCGGCGGAGAAGCGGAGACCGTGCCTTTGCGGCGGAGTAGGCGGTTGCGACCAGCAGGGGACAGTGGCCAAGTTGGGGGGGGAGGTAGAGGGGGTAGGGGATAAGTTTTGATTTGGTGAGGGGGTGCTCTAGCCGGTTCACAGACGGAAAAACTAGACACCCCAGAATGTTTGTTTCTCTATGTTTCTTTCTTATCTGGATTGTGGGGTCTTTGCTGGCTTGGGGTTTTTGCAGGAAACGCGGGCGCGGCACAAAGCCGGGTCCGTAAACGCAAGGAAAAGCCCCGCGTAACTGGCACGCGTGGGCAATCCCGCGGATGGGGGAAGTGGGAGGAAGAGCAATTTGCGGGCGGTCTACGGGCGTTGCGCAAAAAAAAAAAGTGTTCTTTTCTATTTTTCTTCTCTGTTGGTTTCTTTTTCTCTTTTTCTTTCTCTCAGGTTATCTCAAGGATGGGTTGCTGGTATGGGAATAAGATTGATTTGGTGAGGGGGTGCTCTAGCTGGTTCACAGCCGGGACAACTAGACACCCCAGAATGTCCGTTCTCTTAATCTCTCTCTCTCCTCCCTTACGGTGGCGCGCGCTGGTGTTTTGGTTGTTGTGTTTGTTACAGGAAGGGTACGGGGAACTGTGTGGCAGTTCGTCTGGGGCGGTCCAGGTGCCTCTTTTGGAACTGCTAGTCACTTACGGTTGCTCACAAAGCAAGCGCGCGGGCGCGGACTCAATCTCAAGCTCACTCTCACAAAGCGCGGCCGCGCACTTTTTCTCAGAAGGTTAGGACCTTGCGCAGAGACATGTATTTTCTTAATGGAAAATGGGAAGCGCGGTACAAGCAACAAGAAGAGAAGAAGTAGAAGAAAGGAAGAAGGGGAAAAGGGGGGGGGCGATGCGCCTAAGCCATCTTCATCATTTCCTCCATTTCCACCCTTGAGGACGCCAGTAAAGCCGGAAAGACGCCAGGAGTTTGCTCCGGGATTCCGAGGATTGTGCACTGGGGATTGCAAGGAAATTCCAAAGCATCGCGGTTGACCATTCCGCAAAAGCCTCGAAGCCGGTGCCGGGAGCGCCATTACGATTGGAATCTACGGGATCTTGGGAGGGCTGGGGGGAGGAGCGGCCGGTGAAGATGGGGCCTCCGGGGAACCAACAGGGGGGCTTGGTCCAGCTGGAGGTGATGACGGGACAACAATTGGTGACGGAGGCGGAGGGGCGTAGGGGGTTGCAGGCCTCTCATCCGAGTCCGCTGGTGGCGCGGGCGGTGTTGGCGGTCGTGGAGGAGGAGGAGGGGGTGCTGGCGCGGCCGCAGGTCTTCCAAAGAGTCTTGGGTCCGGTATTGTTTGGTTCACGCCAACAGCAGCGGCCCAAGCGCGGGTCGCCACGCGCCATTCCTCCAAGGTTTTGTATCAGCCCCGTTGCGGAGGTCCGGCCCAGCAGAGAGGTGATGCCAAGTCGCGGCTCACGTGCAAAGTGGTGGGTGACGGAGCTTGGGGGCGGCAGGATGGAGGTGAACCAGGTGGTGTCCACAAGCCTTCCGAGATTGACTCGTCGTCCGAAACCACAAACGGGTCCAGACAAGCCCTCTTGCGCGGCCTGGGGCGAGAGCCGGATTGGGGGGGAGCTCGAGGGATGCTGTTGCTAAGCAAGCAGCGACGATGGCCGCGACGGCAAGCAATACAGGGACTTCGACCGGGGATGATCAAACACGCGTTCCTGGTCCGGGCACAGAACTCGCATGGGAGCATGATGGTGATGGATAGCAGGGAAGACGGGGAAGGTGGTAGTGGGGGTGGAGTGGAAGTAGCAGAGGTGGTGGTATGGTGAAGCGGTGGGAAACTTCTGGGGACAGAACTCAGGTTAGGGGGGATGTGGTGTCAATTTATAGACACTGATTGGGAACTGCGTCGCGGCTGCGCACTCCGCATTGGGGGCAAGGGGGCTCAGCACTAGGGTATGCGGAGTGCTCAGCAGCGGCAGCCGCTGTTTGGCTCCGCACCTGGTGGACGGGTTGGGCTCAGCATTGAATGCAGCGTGGGCAGCGATCTGCCCCAGAGATTGGATTTGGAAGGTAGTGCGCTCGACTAGGTTTGCGGGCGCGCCAGTTTGGATACGTAGGGGGGGGAGCAATCCGGGGGCTATGAAGGAACGGATGAAGCGCGCGCGCAAGCGCGCAGATCATTCTGGATATTACCAAACACCCATGACGGGCGCGGACAAACAAATACGGACAGGCGCAGTGTAAGACTCCAAATGGTGCTAGGCCGTGGCAGTTCTGCGGAGGGGAAAGGTGCTGTTTAGGCTGCCCTCCTGAGTGTTACAAAAATATTTAAATGTAACCAAGATCAAGTTCCAGAACCTGGTAAATGAGGAATCAAGGAGTGGAGGATAAGGATGATAATAGTTTGGTAGCAACGGAACAGCACTATCTGAGACAAGATTATGCAGGGAAGAACTTGAACAAAAGAAGTTAAAGTCTTCTTAGAGTTCAAAGAAGAAAAAATGTTGTATGTAAACAACACCCACAAGCTAATAACTCTGGTTGTCAGCAGAAGATTGGGGATGATCAACTCAAACCCAAGCAACCTCCCGGTTCTCAATGAACCTGCCCAACTCTCCGCAATCAATCGCTTGAAGGGTACCAGATGACTGAGGGTGGCTGTACAAGACAAAGCAAAATGTTTAAGAAGGTCTAAAACAAACAGTAACTGATTTGAAGCAAGGATAACCTCAACAATTCTCAAGGGACTCAAGAGTAGGCTGGCAGAATGCAACTCCAAAGGAGCTAAGGGGAGGTATAACACTCCAGGTCTTAAGCTTAATAAGAACTCTTCAATCAATTGTGATTGGTCAGAAAGGTGATCAGGGATCAGGACCAGTATGGTCAGAGAAAGGGATCAAGGAGTGGTATGACACACTCAAAAATTCCAACAGACAGAATCTTTCTTCAACCAGCAAGGCTATTGGTTAGTGATAAGGATCAGGGATGAAGGGTTGAGTATGGAGGCTCAAGGATCAAAGGTGTGCTGATTTCATGCTGGATCATTCCATGCTCTGATGATGATCAAAAAGGCAGGGGAGAGCCCCTCTGTATATAGGCAGGAGGCCCTGTTAGACTATGTACAACGGATTCTACAAATAGAGCGGAAAAGGGAAGAAAACCATGTGGTCACTCGCGTCTGTCTGTGGATGGGCGCGCGCAACAATACAAGAGTCACCCACCCCTCGTCCAAAGGCGGACGGGGTGGGAAAGAGAAATGAACCAAACCGCCGTGGATGTCCGCGGGCGGTAGTTGGCACTCTTCACCCCTTCCAAAGGCGGAAGCGGGTGGGAGAGCCCCAGGAAAGGTGACGGATGAAGTCCATGAGAGCGCGGATGGGCGGATAGGAGATTGGCTTCAGAAAGTTGAGTAAATCCTGACGGCCTTGAGATTCACGACTGATAGATCAAGTGAGATGGGAGATTTGAAGGATCCAAGGATTTGCCAAATGCTTGGGGGTGCGGTCGGGATGGATCCGGTAAATCATGAACAAGCGCCGCGCAACGGTAGCAATGAGGAGATTGGGACGCGCAACAACAAAGATGAGGACGCGCAACAACAAAGATGAGGACGCGCAATGACAACGGCGGAGTTGAAAAGCAACACGCAACGGCAAGGATGATGAGCAACGCGGATAAAGGAAGTGCAGCGGGCGCGCAAGGCGCGAGGCGCGACGCGCGCGGATAAAGGAAGCGCAACGCGCAGGAAGTGATGCGCACAGATAAAGGAACGGTTTGGATGAGCCTGAGGATAAGTTGTTTGGCCGGATGGTATGTTTACGCAACAGTTTATGGATTGAGGTCTTAAGGCGGCCAGGGTGTCCAGGATGGGGCACCACAGCGGGGGGCTCCGAGTGGGGTGCGGTGCAAGGACCACATCATGAGAAGGACAAACCGGATGGACGGAATGGCGTATGGACAATGGGGGGAGTTTGGTACAGAGGAGGTGGGGAGAGGAGGCTAGGGTTTCTGTTTTGAGATTTTTTTCTGTTTTATTGTCATACTGTTATTTGCGCCTGTACTTAGGTTAGGGTTGAGAGGGAGGACTTATCCTCACTCTCAACTCTGGGTTGGAGGGAGGATGCATGGATGCAGAGGAGGAAGAATCACATCACATCATCAGGCTGAATCACTCATCTCACCAGGAGATTAAAGGAACTCATACCGGATACACATCCAGGTGGAAAGTCCTTAGGATTGAAGGATTGGCAATTTCTCTCTCTCTCTCTCTACTTTTCTTTATCTCTTTATCTCTTATTTCTATTTCTTATTTAAGTGCGACTTCGGACACCCTCATCTCCTTTCAAACGCAAGGAACAATTAACTTTGGAACCTTGGGACAATTATAGGGGTATAAACCTCTATTCTTTCCACACCTTTTGATCTTGAGGGTGATTGAAAAGGGAGCCTGATCCATCCAAAGAAAAGTTCCTGGAAGTGGCTGAGATAGAAGAATGAAGAAGGCATCCCAGGTGCTCACATATGTTGCATACAGTAGAGTTTCACAACAAAATGCAGCAAATGACCCCTGGTGGTGCACAATTGGGAGGACTTACTTCTGGAACAAGCTGCCTCCAAAACAATGAAATTTCTTGAACTGATCAGCAGAGAATCTCCTGGCCATCTGAGTACCATCCAGCTCTTCCAAAAAATTTGATCCACCTCTGACTTGAGGGACCACTTGATAAGGACCATTCCAGCGGTTAGAGAAAAGCTTTTCCCACTGAGTATCCAAGGATTGATTATAAGCTAGGACTAGATCCCCAGGATTCAAGGGATCCCTGATTTGATTGGAGTGCTTATCCTCCCAATACTGGACTAATTTTTCTCTTGACTCCATTATATTCTGATAAGCTCTGTCACAAAAATCTTTTTTCAACAATTCTTTCCACTTTCACCAGCCAGCTTGAAAAGTGCAGCCTTCAAAGGAGAATGGCCTCTTTCCACCATGCCTTGACCCTCAGGATAATAAGGAGTGGTCACCCTATGATGAACAGGAAGCAATTGGATCATTTCAGCCAGTTTTCCACAAGACTCAGAGCCACCATCAGTTGAATAAGATTAAGCTAAGCCATAACACATTGTCCAAGTCTCATAGAGGAAGGCTGCTACTGATTCAGAGCTGAGGTTCTTAAGGAATTTTGCTTCAACCCATCCAGAAAAATCATCTCTAGCCACTATGAGGTACTTAGCTCCACCAGCCTTGATATGAACCACATCAATAGCAATCCTTCCAAAGACAGTGGACTCTCCAGTGGGATAAAAAATTTCTTCTGGGCGCCTAAGATCACGTTTCTGACATAATTCACAACTATTGCACCATTGAGAGACTGATTTCTTCAAGGATGGCCACCAGAATTGTTTGGATATTCAACAATAAGTTTTGATTTCCCCACAATGACCAAGGCCTTCATGGAGACTTCCAAGGATCAGATCTTGTTTAGAAGGGATGGTGACAACAATAAGAGCACAAGGGTTTCATATTTTCATAAGCCTAGTACCTTGGAAAAAGAAATTGGAGGAATTCCTTTTGAGTGATTGAAAATCTTTAGCAGAGAGATCAGGAGGCCTTTGGAGAGTGGAGAGATATTGCTCTAATTTAAGCCAGAAGCCTTGTTGGAAGCCAGAATAATCTTGAGAGGAAAAGGTGAAGACAGGAAGAATTAAGGGTTCCTCCTTGTCTAAATCCACTCCCACATCCAATTCTTCATCTCCAAGAGGGCCGTGAGATAAACCATCAGGCATGGTGAGAGATTTTCCAGGCCTATGAACAATATCAAAAGAGAAAAACTTGATGAAAGCCACCCAACAAGTCATTGGAGCGTTTGGAAGACTGGGGGCATTGATCATTTCAATAATGGATCATGCATTGACTTGTAACTCAAAGTGTTGTCCCCAGAGAACAGTTTGGAGCTTTTTCAACATTTGTGCCGCACCAAAAAGTTCCAGTTTTGGCTGGGAGTACCTGGATTACACCTCTGAAAAAAGAAGAGATTCATAAAGAGCAGGACAATCCAAACCATTTTCATCTTCCTGAGTAAGGACAGCCCCAAAAGATTGATAGCTAGAGTCCACAGCCAGCTTGATCTTGCTAGCCCTAGGTCCATAAGTGATCTGCTTCAAGACAATGTCTTTTCCAACAATTGTTTTGAGCATCTGAATTGATTGTTCACAAGCTTGGGTCCAAAAACATTCAGCATCCTTCCTGGTTAAGCAATGCAAGGGAATGCAAATTTTGGATAGAGAAGGGATAAAGATCCAAACATAGATTACAACACCTAAGAAACCTCTGACTTCAGTTGGATTGATGGGAGTAGGCCAAGAGAGAATTTTGTTTACTTTGGATGTAGCCATCCTTCTTCCTTCCTTGCATACCACATGACCAACAATTTCCAAAGCAGGGACACAGGCAGCCAATTTGGATCCAGATAAAGTGAGACCAGACTCCTTGATTTGAAACAGGATCCTTTCCAGAGTGGTTGCATATTCCCAGATAAATCAATGGATTCCTGAATGCCAGGGCAAGAGCTCATTGTTAGAATCAGGAACTGGACCTCTAATCCCGCCATTGTCAATAAAGATACCAGCATGATCAGGGATTTCATCCTGGAGGATCCAAACCATCTGAGCCTGATTGACTGAAACCAAATTGGTGGCACCTTGAGGTAATTGAGTAAGTTGGAAATGACCAAGAGGAGTATTGAAAGTAGTGAGAGGACAAGAAATTGGATGTAAGTATTGATCGTCATAGCCACCCATAATGTCACCTAGACCATAGCAAGCTCTCCCAGAGAAGGATTCAACAAATTCTTCAGTAGCAGGGGGAATACCAGAGTCTTTAATAGTAACCTTATTTAGAGGCTGGAGATCATGAACTATTCTAAGTTTACCATTACTCTTGAAAACACAGAACACAGGACTGGAATAGCTAGAAGTTTATTGTTCATACAAACCAGTTTGGACTCATTCGTCAACCAACTTGATGAATTGGTCAACTTTAGCAGAAGGGATCAGGATCTGCTTCTTTTCCCAGGGATCATGTTCTTCTACAGGGATAATGTAAGGGAGGCCATAGGATTCTTTCAAAAGACCTCTCTCTTCTTCACAGAAAGAAATAAATTTTTCCCTAAGGGCTAAGACATTTTTGATCAAATTAAACTCATCAGGAAGAAGCCATCCATCTGGACCAAAGTTGACCACTTTTGGACTTTCTTCAGTGACACAAACAGAGAGGATGAATGGACCAGTAAGAGATTGAGTTAAACCACAGTAAGGATTGCAGGATAGAGGGGGGCGCATAAGAGGAGGGTTGAGGTTGACAGGCATTGGTTGGTTGACTGGTTGAACCTTTTTTGCAACTGGTTTATACTTGGTGGCAAAAGAGAGGAATCCTTTATTCCTCCAAGCATTGACCAGTGAGACCTGACTACAAAAACTGAGGCCAAGTTCCAACATCTTCCAAGTTTGATGTTCCTCCTCGTGCTTGAAAGGTGCCTTTTCCATAAAAGAGGATCCAAAAGCTAACGCATTGCTCACATGTGTGGCACAGGGTAGAGTTTTGAAAATGACAGTAGTGGAGGCCCCTGATGGTGCAAAATTGGGAGGACTTACTTCTACCCCACATTGCCTCCACTTAAGACCATACTCCTTCATACCAAAGCCACCAAGAAAATAATTGAGATTGGGATCTAGTTTAGACTCATTGCAGAGATTCAAAACCGGAGTAGAGAATGATTGATCAGGCTGAAGGGAAAAAGGAAAAGAAGATACAACAGACCCAGAGAGAGAAGAAATATTTTTGGATTTTTTGGATTTTTTATGTTTTTGAATTTTGATCTTATTTGGATGAGGAAGAGATGATGAGGAAAACAAAAAATATGACTCTGAGGTTGAAGTTGATCCACAAGTTGAATTCTGAGGCTGAGAGGAACTACAACTATCAGTAGGATCAACTAATCCAATAAAAAATGAGGCTGAGAGGAATGAGAGTTTTCCTTCTTCTTTCCCTTTAGAACTTTTTTGGGAGAAAAACCAGGGAAATCTTTTTCCAAACAACCAGAATCCAAGGAACAAAGCCAAACTTCAATTTTTCTGCCATCAGCATCAGGGAGAAGGATTCTCTCCCCAACTTGATCAGAAAAAATCAGGGTAGCACCAAAATCCATTAAGAACGGTTGGCCCAAGATCATAGGACCTTCCAAACAAGTGATCCAGAAGTGACCAGTTCCAAAAATATTTTTACCAATTCAAACAGGAAAATCCTCAGCAATACCAACCAGTTCACATGACTGATTCCCTATACCATAAACCGCAGAAGTAAAACGGACCCTTGGGCTAAGCTTGAGTTTGCAGGCCATAGTATCTGAGATTAAGTTGAGCTGAGAGCCCAAATCCACAAGAAGAGAAACTATTTGAGCCGATTCACCAAGATAGCACGGAAAAAATCCAAGAGGACAGGAATAAAGATTGGCATCTGAAGGGGGATCTGTTCCACCAGAGTCCTCCATCAATGTGCCAGAAGAGACCTTCAATTTTTCCAGACCAATTTCCACAAATTGAAAAGAAAACCATTTCTTCATGCCTTCAGCCACAGATGGAGAGATAAACAGCAGTTCAGCCACAGACAGATCAGGGATTTTGAGATCAGAAATTTTCTTTAATAATCCTTCCACAGCATTGGGTAGTCCTTGGAAATGCCCCTCTCAAACCAAACTTTGGGCTGGGTGGAGGGAGGAAGATAAGGTGAGACAGGTACTGGAAGAGGATCAGAGGATTGAGGGGGTTGACCAGATTGAAGAGGAGAAGAAGGATCAGAGTGGTCCTGGAACCTTTCCATGAGTGGTTCCCTTTCTACTTCCATGTCTTCCACATCAGAGGAAGGAGGCTCAGGCAAAGATTGACGTTTGACAGGTTTTTGAAGGGTTGAAGATGGAACAGGAGGAGACTTGTGAGGTTTGGGTTCCTCATGGCGTTTCCTAGCTGGGTCAGATTGATAAGCACCAGAGAAGCTTGAAGAAGTGATAGCTGGAGGGTACCAAGGTTTAAGAGTGCCACAGGATGATCAAAAGTCCAAGGAGACCAGAGATGCCTTCTTGGGAGTTGGTGGTTGGTAAGAAGCCACCACATGACAGATTGGACAAGATGAGTCAAAAGGGATCAAAGCACCATTAGGAAGAAAGAAATTATTTCTGTTCTGCTCTACTAATTTTTCTTCCTTGTCCTTCTGGAGTTCAGGACACCTAGCAGTACCATGGCCTTCCCTATGACAGTAATAGCAGACTAAGGTGGATTTAGGAACAGAATTAGCAGGTTTAGGGGTAGCTAAAGAGGATATTTTCTGATCTATTTTATTCTCAAAGGACTGAAGTAGCTTAGTAATCTCATCTATGGTAGCAGTATCCTTATTGGCCTGAGGGCTTTATTTAGGTCTTCAATTTGCTTCCATCTTGTTCATGATTTTGTTGGATTCTTGGAAGGAAGGAGCATGGACTGGTTCAGTGATCCTGGGCTTTTAAAAATTTAAAGCAGTTTGACCTTTCATGACTTTTTACACCACATTCCTAAGGACCAGAAAGACAGGGAGTTTGAGTTGATTATCCCTAGTAGTGATAATGGATCCAGACTTGACCAATTGATCCCTAATCCTTTCCTGCGCTCCTGGCAAAAAAGACTGGAAAAATTTAATCCGAGTTTTGTCCACAGTGTCAATGTGATTGTTCCTGATAAGATAAGACTGAATAGGATTCCAAGACTTTCTGAAAGACTGATAATCAGAAGCTGAAGAGACACCACAATTGGAGATCCATTGAGAAACCAGAGCATCCAAGTCCTGTAAGGTAAACCTAGCCACATCTATTTTCCCCCAATAAGCCAACATAGCATCCTTCAAGAGCCTCCAGTTATGAGATTTGAATCCATCAAACAATTTGATCACTTCCATAACTTCATCAGAGGAGATAAAAAATCGTAACTGATAGGCCATATCATGTTCACTTGCACCATCCACTTCAGCAGCCATTTCATAGGAGTCCAAAAATTGTTCCACATTTGTTCCATTGAAGCCTAGGTTCTTGTTCTGGGGTTTGATCTTGACCATCTTGGCCCATATAGTGGTGGAGGAAACAGATTCCATTTTGAAGACAGAGTTCCTAAGGAAATTCAAAAAGCAGAGTTCCAAGGTTGCTCAAAAGCATGGCAAAGTAGAGTTTCACAAAAGCAACAAGAATCCTGCCCAGATGGTGCACAATTGGGAGGACTTACTTCTGGAACAAGTTGTTTCCATGGATCAGATCTGGATGATGACAGAAAAAAGAAAAAAAGAAAAGGATCAAATTTGATTTAAGAGTTGATTCTTCAAGTTGGGACTGTAAATCCCAAGTTTTCTGGTTCAATCTTGGCCTGGGGGACCAAATGCAAGACTCCAAATGGTGTGAGGCCGTGGCAGTTCTGTGGAGGGGAAAGGTGCTGTTTAGGCTGCCCTCCTGAGTGTTACAAAAATATTTAAATGTAACCAAGATTAAGGTCCAGAACCTGGTAAATGAGGAATCAAGTAGTAGAGGATAAAGATGATAGTAGTTCAGTAGCAATGGAAAAGCACTATCTGAGCCAATATTATGTGGGAAAAACTTGGAAAAAAGAAGCTAAAGTTTGTTTAAAGTTCAAAGAACAAAGCTGTTGTATATAAACAACGCCCACAAGCTAATAACTCTGGTCATCAGCAGAAGATTGGGGATGGTCAACTCAAACACAACCAACCTCCAGGATCTCAATGAACCTTCCCAACTATCCACAATCAAGTGCTTGAAGGGTACCAGATAACTAAGGGTGGCTGTACAAGACAAAGCACTATGTTTAAGAAGCTCTAAAAGCAAACAGTAAACTGATTTGAAGCAAGGATAACCTCAACCCTTCTCAAGGAACTCAAGAGTAGGCTTGAAGAATGAAACTAAAAAAAAATAAGGGAGGTATAACACTCCAGGTCTTAAGCTTAATAAGACCTCTTCAATCAATTGTGATTGGCTCCAGAAAGATGATCAAGGAGGGATCAAGACAAGTATGGTCAGAGAAAGGGATCAAGGAGTGGTATAACACACTCAAGAATTCCAGCAGACAGAATTCTCTTCAACCAGCAAGGCTATTGGTTGGTGATAAGGATCAGGCCACAAAGGGGCAAAGACTCAGGATCAATGGATCAGGGGGCAATCATAGATATACCCAGGATGAGGATGAGGATTTGATTTCAATGATAAAGGGGGGGACATATGCACACACTCCCATGGATGATTGGAAAAGGCAGGGAGAGCCCCTCCTTTTATAGGCAAGAGGTCTGTAGACTATTTACAAGAGATAGTTATGCATAGAGCGGAAAAAAACGTTTTTTTTTTTTTTTTTTTTTTTTTTTAGGATTGTCATGAGAAAACAAAACAAAAAAAAAGAAACACAAAAAGACTCAGAAAAAAAATAGAAGAGTTGAATCAAGACCCTGGCCCATGCCAATGATGGGCACGGGCAGGAGGGAAGCTATTGAGGCACCCGCGGACATCCTGAAAAGCCCAGGTGACAGTTGAGACCCACGTGGGCAAGCTGACTGGCCCAGGAAACATCCGCGGCAGAACAGCAGAGAGATAGGGGCATCAACTGACCAATTGAGAAATATTGGTTGGCGGTGATGGTGGTGGGAAAAGGATTGACTTGTGAGCGGGACAAAAGGTTTGATGGGATGATTTGGATCTTTGTTGATTTCCACAAGCTCTGGACTTGAGGGTTTTCTTGGTTGGACCGGGATGAGGGATGATGATGGATTGATGATTGGGAGCTGCAAGAGTCAATAAAGTTGGTGGTGCAAAGGTTCTGAAAACCACAGTCATTGGTTGATGGATTGGGCGGAGGATTGAAAGGGGAGTGGAGATATGTTTGAGTATTGATTGGGAGGATCACTTGAAGCACCAAGAGTACACCTATGTTACAGGGAATGGACTAGTTCAATCATCCTTGCATCATCAGGAACGGGTGTTGTTGCTACACAAGTGTGATCATTGGACGCTTCACTCCGCAGAATTGACCTTCCCAAACTAAGGGAATAAGTAACTTTTGGGACCATGAGATAGAGCCGCAGATCAGGCAAGAAGGTAGTAAGCATCCAGTCCCAATGATGGTGATGACTGGATTGGAAATCAAGCTTTCACATCGTCCCATTTGATGAGATATCTAGGATTCTGGTTGGACTCCAACTCAAGTCATAGACAAACCAAACCTGAACCTGTTCTTTGTAACTTGAATCCAAAATATTGACCCAGACAGTATGCCTTGCGTAATTGAACAATTTCATTATTTTGATCAGCAAGGTAGGCGCAAGGGTTGATGATGAACTTTGAGAGAAGCTTTTGATTGGACTGATTGATTGAGCTTTGGCTTAAGAATGCAATCAAGTTTTGTTTATCTTTTGTATCATTGCAATTGTTGAGGCTTGCAATCAGTTCAGTGGTTTGTTGATTGGGTACATAGCTTGGCAGGGTTTTCTGATGGCTTGGAGATGGTTCATCTGTATCAGGGGCCAGTAGGATGGCTGGGGATTGGTTCTTGGATTGTGAGTGATTTGTTGAGGTAGAAGTGGATCAAGGGATCAAAGTGAAGGATCTGGATGGATTTTAGGTGGATGATGGATGACGGTAGGCATGAGGTCAGCCAGCTCATGATGATGATGATGATGATGAGCAAGGTCAATGGCTGTTGCTGCGCGTTTGGCAAGCAAAAGAAAAGAAAAAAAAATGAACCTAAAGGATTGAGGAGTGAATTGAGAAGGACTTGAACACCAGGCACAGGGGTCTAGGCACAAAAGGATCTTCCTAGAAAACTAGCAGAAGGGAAGGCTGAGAACTGGGAACTGTACTGAGAATTCATTCTGATAAGAGGTTTTTTTTTTCCAGGATCTAAATGGAGGCTATAGAAAAGTTCATAAAAATTTTACTTTTTCCATACTTGTCCAGAGGTTTCCCAGATTGGGCACCACAACGTGCCTGTGTGGATGTCACAGATTGGGGGAAACTGGCCTCAAAACGCGTGAAACAGGCCTATTGGTACACGGGCCCTAACAGGCCTGGTGGGTTATATGGGCAAATACAGCCAGGTGGGCTTGTATGGGCATAATTGGGCCCAAGGTTTATTTTGGACATACTTGGACAGACAAGCTGGCCCTCCAGAGTATGTTAAACTCAATTTTGTGCTTAGGGAGGCCCTTTAGGGGCCACCGCCTGTCTTGCAGCCCATTTGGGGCTGCCACTTGTGCTGCAGTCCGCTCGGGGCCTCTTTTTTTTGCTTACAGCCCGTTTATGGGGCCTGGCGGCCCGCGCGAGGCCGTCGTAGGGGGAAGGGGGACTCAAAATGGAGTCCCGCCACCCCAGTCGGGGATGTTGAGCCTGTCGCTGCTGCCGTAGGGGTGGGGCAGATGGCCCTGGCTCCTCCCCCTCCCCTCCCTTTCCATTGCAAGGAGGAGGAGGAGAGCTGGCTGGGTTGAACCAGCCAGCAACCGGTCAGGGTGGGGGGACCTGATCACCCCCCCACCGAGTGTGGTGGCTAGGCTGGTTGCAGCAAGGAGACCGGCGGTGGGGGGGAATTGACCACCCACCCCCCCACCATTGAAGGGGCGCTCTCCCCCCCCCCCCCTTTACCAAGGGGGAGGAGCGATGGGCTGGAGGGGATCTGACCACCCCCCAGCCCACCTACCATGATGATTCCCTGGGGCATCAACCTCCAGGGCTCATTGTAGGGGGGATTTTATTGCCCCCTCCAGGGATTTGAGAGAAAGAGGGGGGGGGCAGCATGTCCGCCAGTTACACCCCCCCCATGTGTGTCTGAAACCGGACCCAGGTGTGTCCTGGGTCCCACCTGGCCATTTTTATGGACAGGGGCTGGTTGCATGAGGCAACCAACCAGCATGTGAGGTAACAGGCCGGTTGTGATAGACAACCGGCCAGGGGTTTGAACAGCTAAGGGGCTGGTTCAGCCCCATTAAGTTGGAAACACCAGAAATGACCGGAATAGGCTGGTTATAAGGGTACAGGGACTGATGCCATGCGGGCTGATGTAGCCCAAGCCAAGCAACAAGGCCTGTAGAGCCTGGAGAGCTCCTTTGGAGCAGACAATTTTCCTTTTGGCTTGTTGTATCATGGGCTCACAAGAGGCCAATCTTTTGTAATTAAGGAGCTCTTCTCCCTGCTGTTTTCCATCATCAATTCATCATCCAATTGAATTCATCACTGATATAATCCAAGGTATTTCCCCACTGAGAGAGCCCATCAGCATATATTGACACAAGGTGTCCAGGATTTCTTTTGCTTTAAATACTTCTCATTTTCCTAAGCTAATTTCTGGCCATAATTATTGTTATAGTTATGGCCAGCAATTAGCTTAGGCAAATGAGCAGTATTTAAAGCAAAATAAATCCTGGACACCTTGTGTCAATAATTTCTTGATGGGCTCTCACAAATGGGGCAACACGTTGGATGATATTGTTGGTAATTTAATTGGATGATAAATGGATGGATGGAAAACAGCAGGGAGAAGAGATCCTTAAGTACAAAAGATTGGCCTCTTGTGAGCCCATGATACAACAATCCAAAAGGAAAATTTTCCGCCCCAAAAGAGCTCTACAGGCTCTACAGGCCTTGTTACTTGGTTTTGGCTACATCAGCCCACATGGCATCACTCCCTGAACATTTATGACCATCCCATTCTGGTCCTTCTGGTGTTTCCACCCTTATGGGGCTGAAACAGCCCCTGTGCTGTTCAATCCGTGGGCCTTTTGTCTGTTAAAACCGGTCATATTGCCTCAAACACAGGCTGTTTCCCTCATGCAACCAGCCCCTGGCCATACAAATGGCCAGGTGCGACCCAGGACACACCTGGGTCCGGTCTCAGACTCACATGGGGGGGGGGGTGTGACCAGCGGACATGCTGTCCCCCCCTCTTCCTCTCAGATCCCTGGAGGGGGTGGTCAATTCCACCTACCAGGGGCCCTGGGGATTACTACCCCCAGGGCGTTGTCAATGGAAGTGGACTGGGGGGTGGTCAAATCCCCTCAGCCCCGTTGTTGCACGGCGCGGGATCCCTTGGCCCCTGTGACAGCCTTGCACGGGCAGTTGCGCCCCACATGGGCCAAATCAAGGAATACAAGCGGCCCCAAGCCCAAAACCAGAGACAAACACACTTTGGGGGGCCAGCCCGTCTGGCCAAGTATGTCCAAAATAAACTTTGGGCCCAATTATTTCCATACAAGCCCATCTGGCTGTATTTGCCCATATCCCCCAACGGGGCTGTTAGGGCCCATGTACCAATGAGCCTGTTTCACGTGTTTTGAGGCCAGCTTCCCCAAATCAATGACATCCACACAGGCCCGTATGGTCCGTGTGAGTGTCCAATGGGCCCAATAGGCCCATATGTGCATCCTATTTGGATTAAACTTATAGGTAGCACACCCATAAGTGCATACATATTTTAACACACCCCCTTAATCCAAAAGGGCTGACATCCGCATATTAGTCACAAAGCCTTGATGCTTGTTCCTATCTAAAGCCTTAGTGAAGATATCTGCAATCATTGCTCCAGTGGGCATGCACCTCAAAACAATCTCCTTGCAGTTAACTGCATTGCAAATAAAGTTATAGTGAACATATAAATTTGATTGATGATTTGATTGAAACAGAAAGCTATGAAACATAATAAATGGATTACAATCAGGAACAAATGAAGATAGACAGATAAGCAGGATCCAGTTTGAGAAAACCAACAAAGTGAGAAAGTTTCCAAAGTAGCCTATGGCTATATGAGTGAGTAAGAGAAATACATGACAGAGCTGAATCAAGATCAAAGATAACCAAAAAGTAACTTTCTGGATGATCTTCAGTTAGAATTCATCTTACCAAGTAAATAAGATAAGGTTATTCTCTTGAGTGTTAAGGATCAATGATTGAGATTAAGAGCTTGTTTCAGAATCAGAAGTCAATAAGTATATGGTCAAGGTTGAGTGAGTTGAAGACCATTGAGAATGGTTTTTGTCTGGCATTTGTGATGGAAAGTTGAGTGAATAGAACATTAGAAAACTGAGAGAGCAGAGAAAATCAGAAATGAAAAAGAAAATAAGAAAAATAGAAAATTGGATCTTTAATCTTTGAGTCATCCCTTTTTTGAATCCTTTTGGAAACCATGAGAGTTCCTCCTTCAAGTGGTATTTGAAATCACTGTTGTGAGACACCCGCGGGATTCTTGAACCTGTCACAGTTTTGAGTACGTTTCACCTCCTGTGGTACTTCTGCATCTACCTTTACACTCCCCTTAACTGGAAATCATTATGGTTTTAGTTGAAAGATCAGACTAGAGAACTTCTCCAATTGAAAAAGGTTGACTGCCTTTGTTAAAGGATCAGCAATCATCTCCCTGGTGTCTACTAGATGGATTGAGAGAGAACCTTCTTTAATTCCTTCCCTCAGCCCTATGGTTTTGAGGTCCATATGACAAGTCTTGGCATTAGATCCAAATTTATTTAGTTTGTTGTCCACACCCTTATTATTGATGTAGTGTCTTGAGGATGACATATTTGATTGTAATAATTCTTCCAATAAGTGACGTACCCATTTGCTCTCAAGATATGAGTCCAGAAATGAATTGAGCTCCGCCTCCATGGATGAGTACGTTATGTTTTGTTGCTTATAACTGTTCCACAAGATAAGACTGCCAAAGGACATAAACAAATAGCCTGATTGAGATTTGCGACTGATTGGGTCTTTGGCCCAGGAGGCGTCACTGTAGTACTCAATGGGTCCTTTTGATTCATTGTATGCGAGTTTAAGTTTCCAATCCTTGGTCTGATTCAAATATTGCCAAGGTTGTTTAAGTTCCCTCCAGTGAGCAAGACCCGGTTTATTCTGAAATTGAGCTAAGCTGGAGACAGAATAACTGATGTCTGGACAAGTTTGACTTGCAATATAATTGAGGAGTCCAATGGCTGATTTGTAGTTTATTTTTAGTTTCTTGAAACCTTCAAATTCTTTGTCAAAAGCCTCACTCATCTGAAGATGGGGTGTTAAAGGAGTGGCGGATGGTCTGGATTCCAACAAGCCAAGTTCTTCTAAGCCATGCATGATATGCCTGGCTTGAATGAGTAGTATACTATCCAAAGTTCTTTCAAACTTCATACCAAGGATTGTGTCTGGTTCATGAGCTTGAGAATCTTTGAATCTTGTCTTGAACTTATCATCAAAATTGTCACCATCCCCAACAAGAATCACGTTGTCAGCGTGAAAGAAGAGAAAGGACTTGTTGTCCTCCAATCTGTATAGACATGGGTCACTTTCTGACTCTTTGAACCCCACAGACTTGATCCATTTAGTAAAGGTACCATACCAATTTTTTGGAGACTTCTTGAGTCCATACAGACTTTTCTTGAGTCTTAAGTACTGACACGTTTGAGGGAATCCCTGAGGCATTCTAATGATGACTTCTTCATTTATGGGAGCGTGCAGAAAGGAAACTTTTACATTGTACTGTCTGATGTTAAGTTGATTCTTCAGGGAAAATAGTAGAATTGCTCTCAGAGAGGCTATTTTACCGGTCAGAGAAAAGTTTTTTTGATATCTAGACCATGAACTTGATTGAACTCTTTGACACAAATCCGGGCCTTTTGAATGACGGTTTTGTTGTGCAAGTTGTCCTTAATTTTGAATATTCACGTTGTATCTAATGGGTTCAGTGGTGTCTCCCCCTCATAGTCTTCCCATAACTTGAGTAGTTTGCATTGATCCATTTCTCTTTTTATTGCTCCACTCCATTTAGGACTGTCCGCACACTTTCTAGCTTGATTGAACGTTTTTGGCTTGAAATAGTGATGGAATCCATATTGTTGAGGGGTTCTGATGGACAATTGATTGCGTAGATTTCTTTGGATTGGTCTTTCAATGGACTCAGATGTTCTGGATTCTCTACATGTTTCAGTTGCTTGGCTGGATGGTCCATCAGATTTTTCCTCAGAGCTCAACTCTGACTTGGAGGCACTCAACACTCCCTCATCAGAAGAGATCACTTCAGCTGGCGGATTGCGGTAGTTCATTCAACCAGGAATGGTCTCCACTTCAGTTATTGATGGGCTCTCATCTGTTTCTTCATCAGTAGTGAAGTTGAGATCCATGGTAGAATTGATTCCCAATTGGTCCACTGAGTGTTTGAGGAAACTAACATGTTTAGATTGGAGAATCATCCCGTCAGACATGAGGATCCAATACAAGAGAAATTTGGGGCTTTAGCAAACAAGTTTACCTTCTCTTCCCTTTTGTTCAAATTTTGCTCCTTTTATTCTTTTTTGGTTCAGAATGAAAGCAGAGACTCCAATTGGTTGAAGGTAATTATTGGGTATTTTGCTTCTTTTAACAAGTTCCCAGGGAGATTGGTCCAGACCATCTTTTGGTATTTGTTTAAGACCAAGGCAGCCTGCTTTAAGGACTTCCAACCAGTACTTTTGGAGTAAGTGAGCAGAGCTCAGAGAGGACCTCACACTTTCAATAATTGTCCAATTGGCACTTTCAGCCCTACTGTTGTTTTTGGGATGATATGGTTCAGTTACCAACTGATTGATGTACTTCTCCTTGAAATACTTTACTAACCCGGAATTAACAAACTCAGATGCCCCATCCGAAAAAAATGAGGTGGGATAATACCCACAGACATTTTTCTGTTTTTCTATTACTTTGATCAGTACCGGGGTAAGGTTGTCCTTTCCATGGAGAGGAATACCCAAGATGTAACTGGAGTAATTATCCACGACAGTCAGGATGTACCTCTCATTTCTGTGCAATTCCGGCGTGATTGGACCAATGACGTCAAGGTGTATCCTTTTGAAAGGCTTGGATGCAGATGTGGAGGTGGATTTGAATGCACTCTTAGTTATCTTGCAAACTAGACAATCCTTGCATTCAAATTTTTCCTTCTCCGCGGGACTTTATTGAATCCCCTTGATCTTAGCTAGGCAACCAAGCGAGGCGTGACCGTAAGACAGATGTAGATCCTTCAAGGTCCTTGGGTCTTCATGATCATTCCAATAACACTTGTTGTTTCCAATTTGGTGCGGTTGATCCAGAACAAATAGATTGTTGATGATTGATCCTTGAAAAATCTTTTGATCATTCTTGCTTAACTCAAAATGACCAGCTTTAGCCTTTAACATACATCCTTGGTCAAGAGGTTTTCCCGGGCTTATCAGGTTGATCACAATATTGGGAACAAAAAAGCAATTGGACAAAACAATTGTTTGATTTTTCCATTCCAATCTCACCATTCCTAGTCCTAGAATGGTTAGGTTTGCTCCATTATTCCCCGTAGTTATGTGTTCTCCCATGTAGTCTTTGAGTGTGGTCAAGAACCTTTTATCTTTAAAGATATGTGAGGTTGCACCACTAATGATCAGAATGTTTTTATCCGCGCCAGTTTTGGAATACATCCATCTTGTAACAAACGCATGAAAAGGCGCTGAATCTTGATTCTTCCTTTGATTCTCTTTCCATTTGCTCTGATTTTCCCTGCACCACTTGGGGGCCTTTTCCAGATGGAGATGGAAGCATTCAGATTCAGAGTGGTGTTTATATTGTTTCAGATTATGGTAACCCTTGATACATCGTCTAGATAGGGCGTTCTTTGTCTTGGTTCTCATGGTTTCCAGGCAGTTTCAGCAGTTCCTTGTATAGTTCCTTTCTCTGAGGTTGTGGCCTTAACCTTGTTATGATATTGAACAAGGTGGTTGCACACAAAGTCCACAGAGATCAGTTTGTCAGAATGCATGAGTTGGCCTTTCACATCCTGAAGGTTTGAAGGGAACTTGAACATGGTTAGGTAAGCTAGGATGTTGTTTGGTAGGTCTATACCTATATCAATCATCTTTTTGATGGATGTTTTGATGTTTGTCACGATGTTCAGATTCTCATCTTCTTTAAAAGTCAGATGTAGAAAGTTGTTGAAGATCCTTGCTTGTTTGGAAGCTTGAGAGGATGAGAATTTTTCCTTGATTGCTTTCCAGATGTCTTTGGCTGAATTGATATTGACCGCGCTGATAACATTATTGTGTGTACTAGAATTGACCTTGGAAATGAGTAAGAGTTGGATTTTGTCATTATCTTGAGTGGAAAGAGATTAAGAGGTAGATTCCAGCGTGTCCAGTACTCCTCTGAGTTTGAGCAAGGCCATCATTTTGTCTTTCCATATCCTGTAATTCTCTTTGGTAAGGAGGGGGGTTGTCTTGAGAGTTGTTTTGAGCAAAGCTTGACGGAAAGAGTTGGTTGAGAATCGCAATCCTGTAGCCATAGTCCTATGTCTTGCTGGTTGAGGAGAATTTGGCTTTAAACCATATAACTTTGATTGATGATTTGATTGAAACAGGAAGCTATGAAACATAATAAATGGATGAGAATCAGGAACAAATGAAGATAGAAAGATAAGCAGAATCCAGTTTGGGAAAACCAACACAGTGAGGAAGTTTCCCAAGTAGCCTATGGCTATATGAGTGAGTAAGAGAAATACATGACAGAGCTGAATTGACATCAAAGATAACCAATAAGTAACATTCCGGATGATCTTCAGTTAGAATTTATCTTACCAAGTAAATAAGATAAGGTTATTCTCTTGAGTGTTAAGGCTCAATGATTGAGACTAAGAGCTTGTTTCAGAATCAGCAGTCAACAAGTATATTGTCAAGGTTGAGTGAGTTGAAGACCGTTGAGAATGGTGTTTGTACGGCGGATGTGATGGACAGTGGAGTGAATAGAACAGTAGAAAACTGAGAGAGCAGAGAAAATCAGAAATGAAAAAGAAAATAAGAAAAATAGAAAATCGGATCTTTAATCTTTGATTCATCCATTTTTTTGAATCCTTTTGGAAACCATGAGAGTTCCTCCTTCAAGTGGTATTTAAAATCACCGTCGTGAGACACCTGTGGGAACCTTGAAACTTTCACAGTTATGAGTATATTTCACCACCTGTGGTACTTCTGCATCTACCTTTACAGAACATCAATATGTTTTGTTCTTCAATGTAACACTTGGTTTTGTGCCAATGCAATGGCACTATGATTATTAGAATACAACAACGCAAACACTTGTGGTTTATGTGTATCCTCTAAGACTTTTCTCAACCATTTTGCTTCCTATGAAGCTGCTAAGTACGCTCTATATTCAGCCTCTGTTGATGAAAGACTTATTGCCGACACCTCCTTGGACATCCATGACACCATATTCTTACCTAAGGAGAATAAAAAATCACTTGTTGATTCCCTAGTGTTACCATCTGCCCAACTTTCACCGGAATAACCAACCAAATCAAAGTTTTCTGACTTTGTAAACAACAGTCCCAGACTGTGCATTCCTGTAAGATACCTCATAACTTTCTTAAACGCAGACCAATGCCTCATGCTTGGCTTCTCTAAGTGTTGCAACAAGAAACCAATTGCAAAAGAAATATTGGGCCTTGTACACAGCCCCAAATAATTAATCAATCCAATAGCTGACCTGTAGTCATTCCCAGATTGAACAAAGTCCAGAGACTCCTCATCTGTAGACTTCTCTAAACAAATTTTTGACTGCATGGGAGTACCAAACTCCTTTGCATCCTCTAAGCCATATTGCTTAAGAAGAGCTGCCATGTAATGGCTCTGGTCTAAATTAATACCATTCCTGCTCTTACTGACTTTCATTCCTAGCACCTGTTGCTCCAGACCAAGATCTTTTATCTTCAATTCCTTTTTGAGTGTCTCCATGACTCTCTATTTACCATTTCCAATAGCGATAATGTCATAGACCCATAAAAACAAAATTTCATCCTTTCTTACAAAAAGACAAGGGTCGGCCTCAGACATCTTGAAACCAATCTGTATCAGTTTTGCACTAATGGTATTATACCACAGCCTAGCTGCTTGCTTCAATCCATAAAGGAATCTACACAGCTTGAGGACATATTCCCCTTTATCTTCTGGAAGAAAAATCCTAACACTGAGATAATTTGTGGTTTCTGGTTTAATCCACTTACCATTCACAAAGACCCTGAGGGATTGACATATCAAAAGTCTCCTCCTCTCCAAGTTTTGCATTCAAGTATTCTGTTACAAAATCAGCTTGTTGATTTCTTGTCCCAACTCCACTGCCAGAGCAATGATGTACCTGAAGGTGGACAGCCTTCCAGTTGGTGAGAAATTTTCTTTGTAATTGATACCCTCTGTCTTCTTGAAGCCCTTTGCAACGCAATCTAGCTTTGAATCTTTTGAAAACTCTGTTTGTTTCAAAATTCTTGTTTAACACCAATCTAGACCCCAAAATGGTCTTTCCTTTTGAAACAGAGTCCAGCTTAACCACTTCAAAGACACTATTATTTTCTAGAGAATTAAATTCCTCAAAAATAGCAATCTTCCTGTTGGCTCTCTCATCAGGATTCATAGCTTGGCCAAAGCTATTTGGGGTAACCCTGTTGACCATCTCTGAACTCAACTCCAGGAATTCATTGAGCATACACTGTTCCTGAAATGTATCTTCCTCATATCCTGTGGCAGCATAATGGGACTTCCATTCCCCATACCTATCAAATGGTACTCTAACCCTACCACTCCTTCTTACTGGAGGTGGAGGCTCATCAGGTTCCAAATTAACCAACTTCCCTGAAGCGGGCACTGAAACTTCTGGTGGCACGTCTGCCATCTATTCATCTTCTGGAACAACATGTTCCTCAGCCTTTGCTGGTGAAATAGGTGCTAATTCTATTTCTTTCTGTAATTTTTTCACAACAACTTCTTCACTCATTTTGAGTGGAAAGGTACTTTCATCAAATTTTAAATCCCTCCTATGGATAACCTTTCTTGTCCCTGGACAATAGGTCATATACAATTTAATTATTAAATCATAGCCTACAAGTTCCCCTGTTCTGGATCAGGGTCTAATTTTTTAACCACCTCATTATGGTGGACACTATAATACACCAAGCAACCAATTGTTCTTAGGTGTGATGTTTTGGGGTACAACTTCCAAAACTGATAATGAGGAATCTTCCCATTAACACTTACAATGTTGTGCAACAGACAGAATGTACACATCAACTCAGCCCATAAGAACTTCTTTAGACCAGATTGAGACATAATAGTTTTGACCTTGTCCAGTAAAGTCCTATTCATTCTCTCAAGTATTACATTATTTAGTGGAGTACTTGCAGTAGTGCCTATATGAATGATACCATAATCTTTCATTAACCTCTCAGACTCTTTACTCACAAATTCACCACCTCCATCAGTGATAACCCTCTTGATCTCCTTCATTGGACCATTCTGTTTCCAGACCTTGAAGATTACAGAAACCTCCTCTGTGGTCTGATCCTTAGATTGAATTGGTTTAACCCAAACATAATTAGTTGCAGTATCAACTAAATTGATGAAGTATCTTGCCCCACCAAGGGACTCCGGTGTGAATGGCCCTTCCAAATCAATGGAAAATTTTATTCTAGGAAAATCAGTGCAATCTATACTCTTTGAGAACACAATTCTAGTCTTAGCCCCTAATGTACAACTCTCACAGTTGCTGTTCTTTACCTTATGGCCACTTCTATTGTGAGAAACAGTGCTCAAAGATGAGATTCTGAACAATCTTGGACACAAAAGCTTGTTACAAACCTTTCCAAAAAGAAAAGTTCTCCCATTCATATCAATAAAAACTTATCTTCTTTAAGATAAAAAATCTGGAAACCTTTTTTCCACAAAACTCAAAGGGACACAAGGTTATAAGGCAACTCTGGTACATATAACACTTTCTCAAAAGAAATTTCGAAACCCAAGTGATTTCCAAGAATAACTTTTCCAATTCCTTTAATCTGAATTGTTCTGCCTTTCTCACCAATATTTAAAACTCCATCATAATGACTAAGATTTGAAAATAAATTTGGTTCAAAGAACATGTGATCTGTACATCCAGAATAAATCAAAACAAGAACATCCTCCTTCAATCCTCCTAATAGGAAAGAAGTTTTATCAGTAATTGATAAGTTATCATCTTTGAGGTTAAGATTACTCACTTTGTAATTTATCAAGTCCATTTCTTGATCCTCATCACTTTTGGCCTTGTGGTTGGGGCCTTCTTCCCAAACAACCATTTCCTTTGGACCATCAAACGCCACCATTGCAACATTTTCAGTAGCAAGATTGACCTCCTTTTCATTCTCTTTTGATTTATTCCTCTTTTTGGCCTCCTTGCAATCCTTAGCATAATGCGCTTTATTCTGACAATTATAGCATAAGACCTTGGACAAATCCTTTTTTGCCTTATTGTGATTTTTTCCAGTTTTTCCAACAAGGGCTGTTCCAGAACCCCCCTTCATCTTGAATGTAAGATCATCCTTTTCAATCCTTTTAAGCACATCCTCCTCCCCAGGAAGAGGATCCAATTGAGAAATAATTCTGACTAAAGAATCAAAGTCCTTTGGTAGTTTCTGAAGGGTTAAGAGTGAAAAACACTCAGGATCCATTTCCAGTCCTGATGACTTAAAATTGGCTATGCTAGACCTAGCCTCTGCAAAAAACTGTTTAAAATTCAAATATTGTAACTTGAAAAGTTTATTGAAAGCTATACCCTTCTGGTGAACAGAATCACCAGCATACTTGGACTTAAGCAACTTCAAAAGGATGCTGCCCTCCTCCTCTCATCTTCCCTAAGAGTATTGGCAACCCATGTCACATGATTCTCATCAAGATGCCTAAGGATGAGATGATAATACTTTTTCTCCACTTCTGAACTGATCAAAGTGTCATCTGCATCCACTATCTCCCCACAACAGATGTTTTCCAGCTAACTATCCATAAGTAAAGCCCAAAAATTATAATTCTGACTGTTTAGAACTATCTTGGTGGAGATAAAATCAGGGATATAGGACATCTTTGTGGAAAAATTGAGGTCTTTGAGGTTCTCCAGATTAAGGTACAAGGGTCTAGATGGCTTGGAAGTAATGATGATGTTGGTACTGATAATGTGTTATAATTATGGCAAGAAATTATGTTAGGCAAATAAGCAGTATTTAAATCAAAAGAAATGCTGGAAACCTTGTTTCAATAATTGCTTGATGGGCTCTCACAAATGGGGCAACACGTTGGATGATATTGTTGGTGAATTTGATTGGATGATGAATGGATGGATGGAAAACAGCAGGGAGAAGATCTTCTTAAGTACAAAAGATTGGCCTCTTGTGAGCCCATGATAAAACAAGCCAAAAGGCAAATTTTCCGCCTTAAAATAGCTCTACAGGCTCTACAGGCCTTGTTACTTGGTTTGGGCTACATAATTTAACATGGCATCAGTCCCTGAACCTTTACAACCAGCCCATTCCAGTCCATTCTGGTGTTTCAACCCTTACAGAGCTGAACCAGCCCCTGTGCTGTTCAATCCCTGGGCCAGCTTTCTGTTACAACCGGTCCTATTGCCTCACACACTGGCTGGTTGCCCCATGCAACCAGCCCCTGGCCATACAAATGGCCAGGTGGGACCCAGGACACACCTGGGTCCGGTCTCAGACTCACATGGGGGGGGGGGGGGTGACCAGCAGACATGCTGTCCCCCCCCTCTTTCTCTCAGATCCCTGAAGGGGGCGGTCAATTCCCCCTACCAGGGGCCCTGGGGGTTGATACCTCCAGGGCTTTGTCAATGGAAGTGGGCTGGGCAGTGGTCAAATCCCCTCAGCCCCATTGCTCCTCCCCCTTGGTAAAGGGGGGGGGGGAGAGCGCCCCTGGTCTCTGCTTTGCTTTGATGGTGGAGGGGTGATCAGATCCTACCCACCGCCAGTCCCTCTCCTTGCGGCTGGCCTCGTCATCCTTTGGGCAAGGGGGTGATGAATTTGCCCCTGCCCTGACTGACCGCCTTGTTGCGGTTGGTTGCTGGCTGGTTCAACCCAGCCAGCCACCCCCTCCCCCTTGCAATGGCAACCAAGGGGAGGGGGAGGGAGTGGGGGCTGCTGGCCCTTGCTCCTGCGGCGGTGGCCATTGTTTGCAACCGGATGGGCCAGCCCAGAATTGCACCGTGCCGGATCCCTCGGCTGCCGCAACAGACCGTGTGGGCCAAAGCAAGGGATACAAGTGGCACCAAGCAGGCCCCGGAAAGGGCAGCAGCCCCAAGCAGGCTGCGACACGGGTGGCAGCCCCAAGCCCAAAACCTGAGACAAACCCACTTTGGCAGGCCAGCCCGTCTGGCCAAGTATGTCCAAAATAAACCTTGGGCCCAATTATGGCCATACAAGCTCATCTGGCTGTATTTGCCCATATCCCCCACTCGGCCCGTGTACCAATGAGCCCGTTTCATGCGTTTTGAGACCAGTTTCCCCAAATCCGTGACATCCACACAGGCCTGTATGGTCTGTGTGAGTGTCCAATGGGCAGGAGAGGACCATATGTGCATCCCATTTGGATTACACTTATAAGTAGCACACGCAGAAGTGCATACGTATTTTAACAATTATACCTAGGATGTGAGAGAGTTCACCAGACGTTCTATGGATTTTGTATTGGCTGCCTTGGTTAAACCATCTGCCAACATATTGTGTGTTGAAATCAGCTTGAGTTGGATCAATTTGTTCTCCCAGTTGGGTCTTAGGCTTTTTAGCTTGATGTCAAAGTGTTTGACATGAGACTTGGACCCAAAATTTTGTATTTTGTCATTGAGGCCTTTATTGTCAATCAGGTGCATACAAGGTAAGAACGCCTTCCTCCAGACCTCCAACAAAAGGTGGTTTTTCCAGCAACATTCCAAAAAACAGGCTGAGAGGGCATTACACTTGGCCTCAGTTTATGAGTGGGCTATTGAGTGTTGGCACTGGCTGGTCCAGAAGATTGGGCTGCCCTTGAGAAGCACCAAGAAGCTGGTTTGAGATAGTCTGGTATTGGGGTTGTCTCCCCAAGTTGCATTGCTGTAGGCCACCAGATGGTTGGCTTCTGACTTGCAGAGTAATGTTAACTTTAAGTCAATGGTTTTGAGTAATTAACTCCTGACATGAAGAACTTCTTTCCAGTGATTGATACCAGGTTTTTTGCAGAATTGAGCAAGGCTGGACACAGAATAGCTGATTTCCGGCCTGGCAAGGGTAGCAATTAAGTTCAGTCAACCAATGGGTGAACAATAGCTGAGATTGAGTGCTTTGAATTGATATTTATTGTCATCAGTTTCTGGCAGCAGGTGAATGCCAGACAAGCAGGGGTTATTCAGTGGGTTGGCATCCAAGAGGTTCATCTCCTCAAGGCCCTTCTTGATGTGTGCTGGTAAGGAGAGGTTGATGTAGTCTTTGCCTTGCTCAAATTTCATTCCCATTAGGGTATCAATTCTGTGTGCACTGTAGGACTCCAAATGGTGCTAGGCCGTGGCAGTTCTGTGGAGGGGAAAGGTTCTGTTGAGGCTGCCCTCCTGATTGTTACAAAAATATTTAAATGTAACCAAGATCAAATTCCAGAGCCTGGTAAATGAGAGACCAAGGAGTAAAGGATAAAGATGATAGTAGTCGGTAGCTGGGAAAACAACACTATCTGAGGCAAGATGATGCTGGGGAAAACTTGAATAGAAGAAGTCAAGGATTCTTCAGAGTTCAACAGGAAAAGAAAATTGTAAGTAACAACGCCCACAAGCTAATAGCTCTGGTTGTCAGCAGAAGCTTAGGAAAGATCAAATCAATCCCAAACAACCTCCAGGTTCTCAATGAACCTGCCCAACTCTCCGCAATCAAGCGCTTGAAGGGTACCAGATAACTGTGGGTGGCTGCACAAGATAAAGCTAATTGTTTGATGAAGCTCTAGAAGCAAAAAAATAACTAATTTGAACAAGAATAACCCAACACTTCTCAAGGGACTCAAGATTAGCGTGGCAGAATTCAACTTCAAAAGAAATGAAGGGAGGTTTAACACTCCAGGTTTTAAGCTTAATAAAACCTCTTCAGTCAAACATGACTGGTTCCAGAAAGATAATCAAAGGATGATCAGGACCAGTATGGTTGGATAAAGGGATCAGGAGTGGTGTAAAACACTCAAGAATTCAATCAGTTGAATTCTTCTTCAACCAGCAAGGATATTGGTTGGTGATAAAGATCAAGGATCAGGATTTGAGTATGGAAGTTCAAGGATCAAGGGGAAATCATGGATATACCCAAATTTTAGTCTCAGATAAAGGGGAATGAGACCCCACGGATGATTTATTTCAGGATAATATTGATGATGATTCTCTCTGGTAAGGTACCATATGATACCCCTCCCAAAAGGCAGGGGAGATCCCCTCCTTATATGGACAGGAGGCCCTGTTAGGCTATGTAAAAGTGATTCTAGAAATAGAGCGGAACTTTTTTTTTTTCTCAGATTTCAGATGATCAGAAAAATTGATCATGCAGACCAGTGGAAATCTGACCTCCCTGAATGGGGTGGGATCTTTCTCATCCCTTCACCTCTCTTGCATCCGTCCGCAGACGGGCGCGCGCGACAACACCGGGATCACCCACCGCTCACCCCAAGGCGGAAGGGGTGGGAAAAGAAATGAACCAGACTGCCGCGGATGTCTGCGGGCGGTAGACAACACTTTCCACCCCCACCCAAAGATGAAAGGGGGTGGGAGAGTGCCAGGAGGGATGATGGGCGATGGATTGAGATCAGTCAAGTAAGACTTTGATGGAGAGTTGAGTTTGGCAGCTTGGTGACTGAGACAACGTTTGGATTGTTATTGGCGGAGGACGGCTTGAGCCTTGAGGGAATCAGGATGGCATTGGCTGAGCAGGATATCATTGCTATTGTCTGAGGCGGGATTGGGATTGGAATCAATGGAGAGGGTGTCAGGATTGGAGGATAGGGTGAGGATGAAATCAAGGATGGATTGGATGGAACCAAAGAGGGTTGATGGGATGAGTTGGAAGGTGAGAGCACAGTGGGATTAGAATTGGTTCCCAGGTTTGACGGGATGGGTTGGAGATTGGTGGTTGGAGTCAGAGATTGAAGGGATGGAGCGTTAGTCCTTAGGGATTGTAAGATCTCTTGAATTGGTTGCCTCAGAGAGTCATGGATTGATGTACTGGGTCTATTGGATCAATCCCTCCACGGATTTCCACCTCCTGAGGCTTGGTCAATGGTCTTGGGAGATCAATCTTGGGGTGAAGAGGAGGTGATAGGGTTGGTTGAGGATGAGAGGCAGAGGATGGAATGGAGATATCCCCGGCCGAGCGGGTCTCGGCCCGCGCGTTTGGCCAAAAGGAAGGGGGGAAAAAAGAGAGAAGGGATTGAATGCAATGCCAAGGTGATGAGACAAAGAGAGGCCTGTCCTAGACCACTGGGAAAGAGGAATTCTTGGCAGGTTTAGTAAATTGGAGGAGTGATACAGATACAATAAAAAATCCATTTTTTTTTTTTTTTTTTTTTTTTTTTTTTTTTTGGTTAAATGACACCTAAATAAAAGAATCGTAGAAAAAAAAATTTGAATTTTCTGCATCTGGTCCAGGGTGTCCATATTTGGTCACCACAGCGTTTGAGTCCTTGAACTTTTTGAGGAAGGCCACTTTGAAGTTTTCAACATTTCCAACCACTATCAGATTGTCTATGTGGAAAAAGAGTGCCAAGAAACTATCATGGTGAAGGTATAGGCAAGGATCCAAATCACTTTTGACATAGCCTTGAATGATTATCCACTCCTTCAGTGTTTTGTACCAATTTAGCGGTGCTTGCTTTAACCCATAGAGAGATTTCTTTAGCTTCAGTTATTTGGAGGTTCTCTTCAAACCTAAGGGAGTTTTGATTTACAGGTTTTCACTCAGGGGAGTATGAAGGAAGACTCCCTTCACATTTAATTGGAGGAGAGGGAGATGCTTGTCAATACTGTAAACAAGGAGGGCTCTGTGTGAAGCTATCTTTCCGGTGGAAGCAAAGGTTTCCTGGTAGTCTATACCATTCCTCTGGTTAAACCCCTTGAAACAAACTCTGGCTTTTTGAGTGATGAGGCCATAATGAAGGTCTTCTTTGCACCGGAAAGTCCAACTTGTATCCAGGGGATTCACCACCTTGGATTCATCTGAGTATTCCCAGACCAGTAGGTCTTCTGCAGTGTTCACCTCCTTGTTGATAGGATCTAGCCATTGGGCAAGATAAAGAGCTTCATGAATGTTCTTTGGTGGATCAGAGTGATAGTACCCATACCTGTTGGACTGCTTGATCTGGTTTTGGTCACAAAGTTCAGGCCTCAGGTCAGCTTCCACAGCTTGGTTGCTCAACTTGTTGCTGTCCAACATGGTGGATTTGGTTTTGGAAGGCTTGAGTTTGTAATCTTCTTGGTAGAGAGGCTGAGGTGAAGCCCAATTGTTCAAGAAGTCTGAGTCTACTGAATTGTTTGATGAGGAGGCTTGATTGGAGCACTGGATTTGTTTGCTGAGATGAATTTGAGTTCTGAGGATTCTGAGGTATTTTAGGGGACAGTTTCAGTGACTCCTTTGTTCTCAGAGATGGGTCCTGGGTTGAGGTTGCTCTTAAGGAAGGAAAGGTGCTTTGAATTGATTAACTTACCTGTTGGGGATAAGCTTTTGTAAGAGAGGAGCCTGAGGTTGAAACCTATGAGAGTTCCACACTCACCCTTCTCACTTATCTTCGTGATGGTCTTTGTGTTGTTAACTAGGTATACCACAGGACTCCCCAGTGGTTTGAGGTAGTCTTCAGGCAGGGAGGTCTTGTGAAGGAGTTACCAAGGGGATTTGGAACATATGCTTTTGGGAATTTGATTGAGCGCTAAACAGAAACCTTGAATGACTATATGCCAGTAGTTTTTTGGGATTTTGGAGGAGATGAGGGTGGATCTAGTGGATTCTATGATATTCTGGTTAGCCCATTCCGCCTTCCCGTTGTGTTGTGGGTGATAAGGCTTGCTGACTATGTGATTAATTCCCTTTGATTTAAAAAAATTGGCAAGCTTTTGATTGAAGAATTCCCCACCACTTTTGGAGACAACTTTCATAGGATAGCAGAATTGGTGTTTAGCTTCATTCTTTATGGCAAAAATGATGGTGGCAGTGGCCTCATCTTTTCTGGGTAAGGGAAAGGAAGAAATTTAGCCAGATTTATTATCAATAATGGTGAGGGAGTAGCAATTGCCTCCCTTGCTGGTGGGATTGAGTGGCCCAATCAAATCAAGGTCAAGCCTGTCAATGACTCTTTAAGCAGGTTTTTGCTCTTCTTTGAACAGGATTCTGGCTATCTTGCATTTCTTGCATGCAAAACATTCAAACTCATTCTTTAGGCTTGGATTGATAGAGTGGCCCAAGAATTTTTCAATTCTATGGATAGCAGCCTGTCCTAGTTTCAGATGCAGATTTTTGAATTTGGCAATGGTGAGATAACAAGAGGATTTGATGATTCTGGAGGTGGGAGCCACAATGAAGAGGTTGTTCAGAATGGATACTTTGAGCACTCTTTTGTCTTTAAGATAAACAAAGAATCTAGGAGGATTGCAGCTCAGTTAAACTTGTAAGTTACACCCCTTTTTGAGCAAGGAACCCATGGATATCAGGTTCACGGAAGCATCTGGGACCCAGGCAGCACCAGAGAGTAGAATGGTATTCAAGTTGCTGTCACACAGTGGTATGTGACACCATAACAACTGCAAAGTGAATGGGCCTTTCAGCTGGTTTCATAGCCTTTGGGTAAGGCCTTGCCTCTCAGTTGGTTTGCAGTTGTGCGAGGTATGAAATTAAACTGGCTGGCCCTGTTGCAGGTTCAATTGGCAATAAGGACAGGTTTTGTGAGGTGGCTTGCTCCTGTGACAATTGTTGGGTTTTTGGCCTGTAAACAGCAAGACTCCTGAGTCTTGGTGGCTTCTTATGGCACTCAGGAGTTTGTCTGAATTTGGCTCCTCAACTGCAAAGAGGGTTAGTTCCACCAGCCATACACACTTTGGGAAAAAGTGCCCTTAAACCCAGGGGTACTGTCACATGGTGGTATGTGACACCACAACAACTGCAAAGTTAACTGGCCTTTCAGCCTGTTTAATAGCCTTTTGGTAAGGCCTTTCCTCTCAGTTGGTTTGCAGTTGTGCAAGGTATGACAGTTGCATTCAATCTGGGCAGTTCTGAGTCCTTTGATAGGAATGCTAGCACCTTGTTTTCCAGTTTTAATGCGCTCATTTTCAGACTTTTCTGCAAGGTTTGTGAAGCAGCATCAATCACAAATCATATGGATGAAGCAACCACTGTCCAGAATGTATCAATCTTTTTCAGGGATGTTTGATCCCATATTAGCACTGAAGAATGAGTAGAAATGAGACTCTTCAGGATTTTTGGCAAGTTGTTTCCTGCTTTTCTTAGGGGGAAAGTCAGGTTTGAGTTCCTGGAATTCAACCCAGAAGGCGGATGGTGAATGATTGGTGACGGAGGGATTGTGTTTTCCATTGTTGCATCTGGGATACAAGTAGGGTTTTTTTGGCTTTGAGTGGTAGAGAGCTGAGTTAATGTCAGGGACTTTGAGACTCTTAGATTGTGCTTCATTTTTGTGCTGAATAAGGTGACCAAGGACAACTGGGATGGTTAAGTCAGTTCCTGAGTGCATGATTTGCAATCTTATGGACTTCACGGAGTCTGGAAGTTTGAACAGGATTAAGTTGCTGAGAATGTCCAATGGTAGGTCAATGCCAACTTCTTCCAGTTTACTGAGATGGAGTTTCACAGCTGTAACCAAGGAATCTATGTTGTTCTGTTCAAAGGTTAAGTAGAGGAAGTTGAAGAAAATTTGAGCCCTGTTGGAAGCTTGACAAGATGCAAAGTGATTCTTGGCAGACAACCAGATAAGCTTGGTGGGGTCTTTGTTTTTGGCATTGATGATATTGGTGTGCGTGGCAGAGTTAAGTTTGGACATTAAGTAGCCAGTCATCTTGTTGTTTTCAGGAATTTTCCTTGTGAGGGTTTGATGATTTGATAAGATGTAGTATACTTCTCATTTTGAATAGCTTCTCAATCTTCTTTTTCCAGATGGAGTAGTTGGATTTGGTAAGTAGAGGGCCAAAATCCATCAGAGATTTGAGAGCCAGAGATTTGAAGTTGGTTTTGGTTCCTGGTCCAGGGGTTTCTGAGGATCATGTGGAGATAGGTGCGGTAGAGCTGGAAGGATCCATCTTTTCTTTTAACTGTGATGAAATTTGGGTAAATCCTGAAAACTGAACCAGGCTGTTGATTGCAATGAATGAAAAGTTAGAATACAATCACAAAAGGAATCATGGAGGAATACAACAGCAGATAAAGAAAACCGGAGAGAGAAACACAAAATCCTGTGTGATTCTACAGATGGGTTGATGGCCTATATGTAGACTGGTTGTAGAATCTTGCAGTGCCAAATTTTGAGAATGATTCTCTAGTGGGTCAAAGTTGGCTGATAGCGCTGTTGGTGGAGTGATCCTGAATGCAGGGTTGGTCTGGACAGTTGTTGAGTCTGAGGTTTGAGATTCAACTAATTGAGAGAGGTGAGGGTTGAAATGAGTGAGAGTTGTGACAGTTGTAAGATGACAGTCATGTTAAATGAAGAAAAGAAAGGAGACTGATAGTGTACTGAAAAGAAAACAATGGATGGAGGAAAGGGAAAACAGGATACTTTGTGAGGTAGGCAGAAACTGTGCAGCAGAAAAGACAAATTTTTCTCAAATGTAGAGAGGCCACCTTACCTGTGGGAGAAAATTTTTCAAAGTAATCAATTCCAAATCTTTGGTTGAACCCCTGCACACCAACACAAGCCTTGAGGGTGATATCACCGGAGGGAAAATCTTGTTTGCATCAAAACACCCAGGTTTTATCAAGGGGGTTTGTGACTTCTGAATTGTTTGTGTCTTCCCAAACCTCAAGATCCTCAATGGTGTTGAGTTCCTTGTTGATGGGAGGTACCCAAGTTGGATTCTTGAGTGATTTTTGTATGTTTTTTTGGCATGTCCAAGTGATAGTATCCATATAGTTGGGGAGGTTTGAGTTGGCTTTGGTTTTGTAGATTAGTTCTCAGAGAATCCTGTACTTTTTAGTCTGAGCTATCCAATTCCAAGTGGTCTGACTCTGCAACAGATTTGATGGATGGTTTGATGTCATCTTTGAGTTCAGCAATTGTTGCATCTTTTCTGCTTTTGGATCCCTCATTATGAGTTGATTGTGTTGTGCTCATGGCTACTGACTTGTTTGTAGGGAGTTCAAGGCTGGTCGTCGGTTGCTCCTTCAGGAACTTGATGTGTTTTGTTTTGATGATTTTTCCCCTTTTGGGCAGAATTTTGTAATAAAAGAGACAAGGATTATAACCTAGGATGATCCCCTCCTCACCCATTTCACTCAGTTTCAAAGGTATTTTGGCATTGCTTAGTATATATATTACTGGGGTTCCTATAGGCTGGAGATAGTTTGCAGGTAGGTTGGTCTTTTGAAGAATTTTAGACAGTGTTTCTCCACCTTTTTTGGAAGGAATTTGATTGAGAGCAAAGCAGCAGCTTTGGATGACTGCATGCTGGTTGTTTTTTTGGTATGTAAGTGGAACTGAGAACAGAGCAAACCGACCCCATGATGGTCCAATTTGCACATTCTTCCTTCCCATTGTGTTGAGAGTGTTACAATTTGCTGATATTTTGTTGTATTGATTTGGACCTAAAGAAATGCCTGAGGTCTTCATTAAAGAATTCTACTCCTCCATTGGTGACAACTTTGGAGGGATATCTGAGCAGTTTCTTGGCTTTGTTTTCTATGACAAACTCAATTGTGTTGGAGGCTGAATCCTTGGAGGGAAGGGGAAATGCGGAGAGATAGCCTGACTTGTTGTTGACAATGGTGAGTTCAAAGCGCATCCCACCTTTGCTTTTGGGATTCAAGGGTACCATGAGATCCAGATGAAGCTGGTCAAAGACCCTGGATGAAGGAGCTTGAGAACTTTAAAAAGGGTTATTGGTAATTTTGGCCTTGTTTCATGCTAAACATTCAAAGTTACTTGCAATATTTTTGCCAATGCTGTGACCCAGGTGTTTTTCTATTTGTTTGATGCTTGCAAGACCTATTTTTCTTTGCAGCTCCATCAAGTCAGTTTGAGTTAGATAACACATGAGAGGCTGTGATTGGTTTGAGAGGCCAAACTTGATGAGAAGAAGATTGTTCTCTATCACGCCAGTCAGGAGGGGTTTACCATTGAAATAGAGGGAAAAGGGAGAGGGTTTGGTTTTTAGGTTGACTTGCAAAGAACATCCTTTGTTAAGTAGGGCTCCCAGGGAGATGAGATTGACAGTAGCATCTGGAACCCATGCTGCCTTGTCTAGGCATATTCTTTTAGCTTGGTCCAAGATTTCTATAGTACCAAGGCCCTTGATTGGTAATCCTTCTCCTCTTTTTCCAGTTTTAATGGTATTGTCTCCTGAGTTTTCTGTTAGAGAGGTGAATGTATCCTTGATTTGAAACATGTGTATCAAAAAGCCGCTATCAAGAATTTATTGGCCTTCAAGATCTGACTTTGCTTTGTCAGTTGCACAGTAGAGAAAGTAGAAATGGGATTCCAGTTGGGGTTTCTTTTTAGGTCCCTGTCTGTCTTTCTTAGGTGGGTTGTCTGGTTTCAGTTCAGGAAATTCAACCCAGCAGGAGGATTGAGAATGAGATTTCACCACTGGATTGTGTTTCCCATCCTGGCATCTTGGATAATCTGGTTCTGTTTGATGGTTGGAGTGATACAGAGCTGAGGTAGTGTCTCCCATCTTTGGGAGCTTGGCCTGAACTTTGTTCTTGTGTTGAACCAGATGATCGAGTACCAAGGAGACAGAGAGTTTGATTCCTGAGTGCATCATTTGGGACCAAATGGCTTTGAGGGTCTTGGTTAATTTGAATAAAATTAGTAGCTTAGAATTGTAAACCTCCTGGATACTAAGATCCTTGCTATCCTTTAGCTACCAGAGGTGATAGAAGAAATAATAAATTTATTATTCAATAAATGCAGCAAAAATCCATAAAATATTTGGATAAAGCTTATTTCAAGGTTAATTGGTTTGGATATGATTTATTGTTATAAATCAATATAGATAAATTGATTATTAAATATTTTTATAGAGGGGCCACAATTATATTGGGGATCTTTAACACCTCTCTTCAGGTAATTCAGTATGAAAACATGTAGGCCTGGTTACTTTGGAACCTTAAATTGATATTCTTGAAAGATATATTGCCCAAAGATAATATGTATTTAAAATAAATGGTGGAGTGGTAGGGCTTTGTAACCAAGCTTACACAAAAGAAAAACAATAATAAGACTAACTGGTATATTATTAAATCCTTTGGGCACCTGATTGGGATGTGCACTGATGGGTGAAACCTTTTTGCTGGGGTTATAAGGTTGTTCGGCAGTTTAAATTGATAAAAAGGGGTGGGGATGGATATTATTAATCAGACTAAAGCCAAAATCACTTACTTATCTCTTATAAGTGTTTGATTACCTTGGAACGGTGTCTGGATATAAATATAACTGGGTATCTGGGTATCAATATCCTCAAAAGAGCTCTTCATTTATAGATTTTTGAGTCCCAATATTGTCCTTCTGAGGGGTACAGGGGCTAAAAGGGATGGAAACTGGGGCAAGCAGGGAAAGAAGTTGCATTCTTACACGTTCCCTTGGTGCTGTAGCATGGGTAGCATCTAAATCCAAATGTTATGGGAATTATTCTTTTTTATAATTGATGTTTGTATGTGCAAATAACACTAATATTTCCTTTTTATTTATTATTTAATTAATTATTCTGAGTAAATGTTCCTAGTAAGTTAATAATTATTTTCATAGACATTCCTACGGATATTTTGATGTCAGGTGCGTTTTTATTATTTATTAAATAATTGGAGTAAAGTCATGATATTGATTTTACTCCTTATTTTGAAATTTCAGTTGATTTACTAAAATTATTACTTAAAAATATAAGTCATGAGTATTCATGTAATATTTTTACATCATTAGTTTTTTTAGTATGTCACAAAAATATTGATGTCTAGAAATTCTCATAATAGTTTATTAAATTATTTTAATATATTTTCAAAAGTAGTCATTATCTTATTTTCGACATTTTTGGTACTTTGAATTATATTTAATAAAAAATACTCATAAACATTATTTATTATTTTTATGTAAGTTCATGTATTTATAGACTATCTGCTAGCCAAAGGAACATTTATTACATATGTAGAATGTTCCCATGTAGGTTGTAGAATGTTCCCATGTAGGTTGTAGCATGTTTACGTGGTACCTAGGTTTCTCAGGCCGCCTGTCTCTTTGTCAACCCTCAGTCCCGCAGCCGCATACTTGTCAGAGGACGGGGGCTGCGTACACAGCATTGACAGGGCAACAGTGCTGTAGCTCAGCCGTGCCCGGGTGTATTGGCTGCCACGGCTACATGCGGGAATTGTGAAAGAAAACATTTCCGTCTGTAACTCCTAAAATATACACAAAAACTCAATTCTGACTGAATATTAGGTGTGAAACCTATATGTGACAATACATGTGAAATATTTAATTGGAAAAAAAGTTCAATAGTGGTGCCGTGGTATTTTGATCTTTCTTTCTTTTGTTATAATTATGGCCAGCAATTGGCTTAGGCAAATGAGCAGTATTTAAAGAAAAAAAATGCTGGACACCTTGTGTCAATAATTGCTTGATGGGCTCTCACAATGGGGCAATACGTTGGATGATATTGTTGATGAATTCAATTGGATGATGAATAGATTATGGAAAACAGCAGGGAGAAGAGCTCCTTAAGTACCAAAGATTGGCCTCTTGTGAGCCCATGATACAAAAATCCAAAAGGAAAATTTTCCGCCCCAAAAGAGCTCTACAGGCTCTACAGACCTTATTACTTGGTTTGGACTACATCAGGCCACATGGCGTCAGTCCCTGAACCCTTACAACCAGCCTATTCTGGAACATTCTGGTGTTTCCACCATTACGGGGCTGAACCAGCCCCTTTGCTGTTTAATCCCCTGGATGGTTGTCCATTAAAACCAGCCCAGTTACTCTTATTTCCTTACTTACAGGCTGGTTGCCTCATTCAGCCAGCCCCTGGCCCCACATATGGGCCAGGTGGGACCCAGGACTCACCTGGGTCTGGTCTCAACCTCACTTGGGGGGGGGGGGGGGGGTGTAACAGGCAAACATGCCCCCCCTCTTTCTCTCAAATCCCTGGTGGGGGCGGTCAAATTGCCTCACCAGGGGCCCTGGGGGTTGATACCCCCAGGGCTTTGTCAAGAATAGTGGGCTGGGGGTGGTCAGATCCCCTCAGCCCGTCGCTCCTTCCCCTTGGTAAAGGGGGGGGGGAGAGCTCACCTCTTGTCCTGCTTCGCGAGTGGGAGGGTGATCAGATCCCCCCCACTGCTGGTCACTCTCTCTGCGGTCGGAGTTGTCATCCCCTGGGCAAGGGGGTGATGAAATCCCCCCTGCCCTGACCAACCGCCTTGTTGGGGCTGGTTGCTGGCTGGTTCAACCCAGCCAGCCACCCCCTCCCCCTTGCAATGGCAAGCGAGGGGAGGGGGAGGGAGCTGGGGCCGCCAGCCCTTGCTCCCACGGCGGTGGCAGCCGTTTGCAACTGGCTGGGCTGGTGCGGGATGCCTTGGCCCCCGCAACAGTCCTGCGCGGGCTGTTGGGCCCTGCATGGGCAAAACCAAGGGATGATAGCGGCCCCCAGCAGGCCGCCTCACGGGCTGCAGCACGGGTGGCGGCCCCAATGTGCCTCCCCAAGCCCAAATCCTGAGACAAACACACTTTGGCAGGCCAGCCCGTCTGGCCAAGTATGTCTAAAATAAACCTTGGGCCCAAAAATGCCCATACAAGCCCATCTATCTGTATTTGCCAATATACCTCACTGGGCCCGTTAGGGTCCATGTATCAATAGGCCTGTTTCACACAATTTGGGGCCAGTTTCCCCAACTTGGTGACATCCACGCAGGCCCGTATGGTACATGTGAGTATCCAATGGGCCCAAGAGGACCATATGTGCATCCCATTTGGATTACACTTATACGTAGCACACGCGTAAGTGCGTGAGTATTTTAACACACCCCCTTCATCCAAAAGGGGTGAAATCCTCATGTTAGTCACAAAGCCTTGATGCTTGTTCCTACCTAAAGCCTTAGTCAACATATCCACAATAATTGCTCCAGTGGGCATGTACCTGAACACAATCTCCTTGCAGTTAACAGCATTGCAAATATAGTTATAGTGAACATTGATATGTTTTGTTTTTGAATGAACAACTTGGTTTTGCGCCAATGCAATAGCACTCTGGTTATCATAATACAAAAATGCAAACCCTTGTGACTTATGTTCAACCTCTAAGACTTTTCTCAGCCATTTTGCTTCCTGTGAAGCTGCTAAGTAAGCTCTATACTCAGCCTTTGTTGATGAAAGACTTATTGCCAACACCTTCTTGGACATCCATGACACCAGATTCAAACCTAAGAAGAATACAAAAACACTTCTTGATTTCCTAGTGTTACCATCTGCCCAACTTGAATTGGAATAAAAAACCAAATCATAGTTTTCTGACTTTGTAAAAAACAGTCCCAGACTGTGCTTTCCTTTAAGATACCTCATAACTCTCTTAAATGCTGACCAATGCCTCATTCTTGGCTCCTCTGAGTGTTGTGAAAAGACACCAATTTCAAAATCAATATTGGGCCTTGTACACTTCCCCAAATAATTAAGAAATCCAATAGCTGACCTGTAGTTGTACCCAGATTGGAAAAACTCCAGATACCCCTCATCTGTAGACTTCTCTAATCAAATGTTTGACTGAATGGGAGTACCAAACTCCTTTGCATACTCTAAGCCATATTGCTTATGAAGAGCTGCCATGTAATGACTCTGGTCTGACTTAATACCATTCTTGCTCTTACTGACTTTCATTCCTAGCACCTGTTGCGCCAGACAAAGATCTTTTACATTGAATTCCTTTTTGAGTGCCTCCATCACTCTCTCTTTACCATTTCCAATAATAATCATGTCATCAAACCATAAAATCGAAATTTCCTCCTTTCTTAAAAAAAGACAAGGGTTGGCCTTAGACTCCTTGAAACCAATCTTTATCAGTTTCTGACTCGTGGTATTATACCACAATCTAGCTGCTTGCTTCAATCCAGAAAGGGATCTACACAGCTTGAGGACATATTCCCCTTTATCTGCTGAAAGAAAACTTCTAACATATATTTTATTCATGGTTTCTGGTTTAGTCTCTACTAACCATTCACAAAAACCATCAGGGATTGACATATAAACAGTCTCCTCCTCTCCAAGTTTTGCATTAAAGTATGCTGTTACAAAATCAGCTTGTCTGCCTTCTTCTACCAACTCCACTTCCAGAGCAATGATGTACCTGAAGGTGGAAACCCTTCCAGTTGGTGAGAAAGTTTCTTGGTAATTGATACGCTCTCTCTGCTTTGAACCCTGTGCAACGCATCTAGCTTTGATTCTTTTCAAAACTCCTTTTTCTCAAACTTCTTTTTTAACACCAATCTAGACACCACAATGGTCTTTCCTTTTGGAACAGAATCCCACTTAACCACTTCAAAAAAACTATTCTTTTCTAGAGAATCAAATTCCTCAAAAATAGCACTCTTCCAGTTGGCTCTCTCATCAGAATTCATGGCTGAGCCAAAGCTAGTTGGGTTAACCCTGTTAGCCATTTCTGAACTAAACTCAAGGACTTCATGGAGCATACACTGTTCCTGAAATGTATCTTCCTCATATCCTGTGGCAGAATGATGGGACTTCCATTCCACATACCTATCAACTGGTACTCTAACCCTACCACTCCTTCTAACTGGAGGTGGAGGCTCATCAGGTTCTAAATTAAAGGACTGCCCTGAAGTGGGCACTGAACACTCTGGTGGCACATCTGCCATCTCTTCATCTTCTGGAACCACATGTTCCTCAGCCTTTGCTGGTGAAATAGGTGCTAATTCTATTTCTTGCTGTGATTTTTTCACAACAACATCTTCACTCCTTTTGAGTGGAAAGGTACTTTCATCAAATTTTACATCCCTACTACGGATAACCTTTCTTTTCCCTGGAAAATAGATCCTATACAATTTACTTATTAAATCATAGCCTACAAGTCCCCCTGTTCTGGCTCAGGGTCTAATTTTCCAACCACCTCATCATGGTGGACACTATAATACACCAAGCAACCAATTGTTCTTAGGTGTGATTTTTTGGGGTACAACTTCCAAAACTGATAATGAGGACTCTTCCCATGAACACTTACAATGTCATGCAACAAACAGACTGTACACATCAACTCAGCCCATAAGAAATTTGGTAGACCAGATTGAGAAATAATAGTTCTGACCTTGTCCAGTAAAGTCCTATTCATTCTCTCAACTATTCCATTATTTTGTGGAGTACTTGCAGTAGTGCCTATATGCATGATACCATAATCTTTCATTAACCTCTCAAACTCTTTACTCACCAATTCACCACCTCCATCAGTGATACCCCTCTTGATCTCCTTCATTAGACCATTCTGTTTCCAGACTTTGAAGATTACAGAAACCTCCTCTGTGGTCTGATCCTTAGATTGAATTGGTTTAACCAAAACACAATTAGTTTCAGTATAAACCAAATTGATGAAGTATCTTGCCCCACCAAGGGATTCGGGTGTGAATGGCCCTGCCAAATCAATGGGAAATTCCTCTGTAGGAACATCAGTGCACTCTCTACTCTTTGAGAACACATTTCTAGTCTTAGCCCCTAAGGTAAAACTCTCACAGTTGCTGTCCTTTACCTTATGGACACTTCTATTGTGAGCAATGGTGCTCAAAGCTGAGAATTTGAACAAGCTTGCACACAAAAGCTTGTTCCAAACATGTCCACTAAAAACAGTTCTCCTCTTCATATCAATAACAAAATTATCTTCTTCAAGATAACAAATCTGGAAACCTTTCTTCCACAACACTCCAAGGGACACAAGGTTGTAAGGAAACTCAGGTAAATGGAACACTTTCTCAAAAGAAATTTTGAAACCCAAGTAATTTTCAAGAACAACTTTTCCAATTCCTTTAATCTGAATTGTTCTGCCTTTCTGACCAATATTTACAACTCCATCATAATCACTAAGATTTGAAAATAAATTTGGTTCAAAGAACATGTGATCAGTACAGCCAGAATCAATCAAGACAAGCACATCCTCCTTCAATCCTCATAATAGGAAAGAAGCTTTATCAGTCACTGATAAGTTCTCATCTTTGAGGTTTAGATTACTCACTTTGTAATCAATCAAGTCCATTTCTTGATCCTCTTCAATTTTGGCCTTCTTTTTGGGACCTTTTTCCCCAACAAACATTTCCATTGGACCATCAAACACCACCATTGCAACGTTTTCAGTAGTGAGATTGACCTCCTTGTCATTCTCCTTGGACTTCTTCCTCTTCTTGGCCTCCTTGCAATCTTTAGCATAATTCCCCTTATTCTGAAAATTATAGCATAAGAACTTGGAAAAATTGTTTTTTGCCTTCTTGCAAGATTTTCCAGTCTTTCAAAAAAGTTCTGTTCCAGAACCCCCTTCATCTTGAACTGAAGATCATCCTTTTCAATCCTTTTCAGCACATCCTCCTCCCCAGGAAGAGAATCCAATTGATCAATAATTCTGACTAAAGAATCAAAATCCTTTGTTAGCTTCTGAAGGATTAAGAGTGAAAAACACTCAGGATCCATGTTGAGTCCTGATGACTTGAACTTGGCTATGCTAGACCTAGCCTCTGCAAAAAACTGTTTTCAATTTGAATACTGTAACTTTAACAGTTTCTTGAAAGCTATACCCTTCTGGTGAACAGAATCACCAGCATGCTTGGACTTAAGCAACTTACAAAGGATTCTGTCCCTCCTTCTCTCATCTTCCCCAAGAGTATTGGCAACCCATGTCACATGATTCTCATCAAGATGCCTAAGGATGAGATGATAACACTTTTTCTCCACTTCTGAACTGATCAAAGTGTTGTCTGCATCCATTATCTCCCTAAAACAGATGTTTTCCAGTTCACTATCCATAAGCACAGCCCAAGCATTATAATTCTGACTGTTCAGAACTATCTTGGTGGAGCTAACATCAGGGATATAGGACATCTTCTTGGAAAACTTGAGGTCTTTGAGGTTCTCCAGAGTGAGGTACAAGGGTCTAGATGGCTTGAACGTAATGATAATGTTGTTACTGATAATGTGTTATAATTATCGCCAGCAATTTGCTTAGGCAAATAAGCAGTATTTAAAGCAAAAGAAATGCTGCATACCTTGTGTCAATAATTGCTGATGGGCTCTCATAATTGGGCAATACTTTTGATGATATTGTTGATGAATGTGATGAAATCCCCCCTGCCCTGACCAACTGCCTTGTTGCGGCCAGTCGCTGGCTGGTTCAACCCAGCCAGCCAGCCCCTCCCCCTCTCAATGGCAAGTGAGGGGAGGGGGAGGGAACAGGGGCCGCTGGCCCTCGCTCCCGCGGCGGTGGCCGCCGTTCACAACCAGCCGGGCCGGCGCGGGATCCCTCTTCTGCCACAACAGCCCTGCGCGGGCCGTTGGGCCCTGCATGGGCTAAACCAAGGGATACAAGCGGCCCTGAGCGGGCCGCGGCACGGGCTGCAACACAGGCAGGTGTCCCAATGGGCTGCCCCAAGCCCAAAAACTGAGACAAACACACTTTGGAAGGCAAGCTCATCTGGCCAAGTATTTGCAAAATAAACCTTGGGCGCACACATGCCCATACAAGCCCATCTGGCTGTATTTTCCAATATACCTCACCAGGCCCTAAGGGGCCCGTGTACCAATAGGCCTGTTTCACACAGTTTGGGGCCAGTTTCCCCAAATCCGTGACATCCACACAGGCCCATAAGGTCCTTGTGAGTGTCCAATGGGCCGGAGAGGCCCATATGTGCATCCCATTTCAATTACACTTATAGATAGCACACGCGTCAGTGCATACATATTTTAACATCCTTAATTGTTCAAAAATATAAGCAGTTGGATTTAAAGGGTGGTGTCAGTGAGTGACCCTACCTAATTTTGTGCGGAGAATACATTTTTTCCATAATATTTATGATTTTCCTACTCCCTCTTAGGTTAATTTTATTATTATTATTTTTATGTCACTTCTGTTAATTTTGCAGCTTGCTCTACAATAGTAGCAAGCTGACAAGAATATTGGCCAGGAGGTCAATTCCTACGTTTTCAAGTTTCCCTAGATGGGATTTTACAGAGGTTACAAATCTTTTGATCTTGTTTTGATCAAAATCAAGGTACAGAAAGTTGAAGAATGTTTGATCCCAATTGGCTGCTTTGCTTAAGGCAATGTGGTTCTTAGTAGCTAGCCAGATCAGTTTGGATGAATCTTAATTTTTGGATTTTATGATATTGGTGTGAGTTGCGGGGCCGAGCTTTGACATGATATATTCAGCCATGTCATCATTGCCAGGGATTTCTTTATAGGGGTTGCTGGAATCGATGAGGTCCAGAATTCCTTGCATCTTGAATAAATGCTCCATCTTTTTTCTCCAGATTGAGTAGTTTGTCTCTGTGAGTAAAGGTGTGAACTTCATGAGAGACTTCAGCCCCAAATCCCTAAATTTTCCCTCTCCTCCTCCTGGTCCATGTGTTTCAGTAATTTGGTTTCTGCCGGTTGAGCTGGGGTGATCCATTTTTGGCTTTTAACCATGTAAAATATTTGAAGAATTAAGAAACCTAGACCAGACTGATTCATTTCAAATCCAAATGAAAGGTTAGAAACTCTGAACAAACTTGAACAAAAAGAGGAATCATAGGATGGAAAGAAAAGAAATGGAGGCTGATGATTCTACAAGCGGGATAATGACATCTAAAGGAATTAAGTAGAACAGAGCAGGTGAGGGTTCGCGGATGACTGATATGAACAAAGTTTATGCTGAGAGCGCTGATAGATAAATTCAGGTTAATGTTGAGTATAATATTCAGTGCATTCTTCAGGTTCTTTGGAGTTTTGGTGATCAAAGTCAGATGGAAAAGAGATGGCAGAGTGGTTAAGTCTAAGTCTATGGTTGCTGGTCAGGAGGTTATCCTAGGTCTTTTATGTTTATGTTTGGTGGTTTCTTGATAGTCTGAAGTGACAGGTACTAAAGATTAACCAGACATGTGACAGCTTGACACAAGACAGTCATACAATATACAACTAGAGGTTCTGAGACATGCAGCACACTACACTCAAGATATGAAATAAGTAAAAGAAAAGAACACAACAACAAAGCTAACACAGAGAAGGAAGCAGATGGAAACATCATAAACATCAACAATTACCTGCAAAGAAGCCAAGAAATGGAAACAAGGGATCAAGAAAGAGTTGAACCAATGCAAGGATCTCAAGGTATGGGAAGAGTACAATGGGCCCAAACTTATCAGTCCACTTGAGACCACTTGGGCCTTCAAAATCAAAGATAAGTCACAAAAATGTTCTCATATTAAAGGAAAGAGTGATAAGATTTCAGCTAAATTTCTTAGAACATAGAACCAGCAGACTGAGGACAACGGGTTAGACTTTTGACAAATCATATAAGAAATGAGAAACAAAAGAAAAGAAAAGATGAGAAAACCAACAGCTTTGAGTTATTTCAAATGAGGCAGAGATCAGACAGCGTAGGGAGTTTATAGAGTGAGAAGAGTTTAGACGCAGATAATTGGGCTTTGACGTAGACAATTGATGACTACAAATCCAATGGAGTTGTCAGAGAGATTGTGCTAAGAGGTTCTTGGGGATTATACTCTTACCAGGCATGAGTTAGTTCACAAAGAGATAGATCGGGTGCAAGAGTCGAGTGGAGATAGATTTGAGTTGAAGCAGGTTCATAGAGCAAGCAGAGGCGAGCAAGGTCAAAAAAAGGAAAGATAAAAAGATAAAAAGAAAAATATAGAAAGAAATAATGAAAAGATAATCACTGATAATCAAACCACAATGAAGAAAGAGAGGAGTCGAGACAAAGTAAGACAAGAGGTCACCCGGGTTGTCCCGTGGTGTGAGAGAACCCAGATGATACAGACATGTCACACGAACTTCCGCGGACGCGTACAGATGTATTCATTGAGCTAATCCTAACAAAGAGTGTGTGTGAAGGGCTACAATCAGATCCATGGACTTGACTTCAAGGAGACCTTTGCCCCCACAGGCAAGATTTCTTCTCTCAAGGTAATCCTCAAGGTTGCCCTGAAGGACAATCTTGAGATCAAGAAATTCAATGTCAAAGCTGCCTTTCTCCACGCCCCAATTGATGAGGTGGTAATCATCAAAACGCCCAACAGATCTAAGCAACAGTGCAAATATCTCAGACTCAAGAAAAGCCTTCACAGGTTAAAACAAGCCCCCAAGAACTGGTACTACGCTCTTACAAGCTGGATCAGATTGACAGGCTTTGAGGAATCCAACAGCAACCCCTGCATTTACAAATCAAAGGACAAGAAGTCCTTAATATTCTTCCACATCAAAAATCTCATCCTTTTGGGCAATGGAAATGACTTCAAAAGAAAATTAAACAAGAAATTCAAGGATTCCCAGTGCCATGCGCCCACACCATCTTGTGAATGAAATTTGAATGGACCAAAGACTCCATCTAGCTAAGCCAACCAAAGCACATAGCCCATGGATTGGAAGAGCTGGGCCTGAAACATGCCAGAAACGTCCAAACTCCTCTAAACCCTCATCTTCAACTCACCAAAGCATCAGACAAAGATTTTGAAGACTTCAAACACCTCAACATCAACTTCCGCTCTGGGGTGGGTCTCCTGAAATAGATTGCACCTTGGACCTGTCCGGACCTCAGCTACTTGGTCTCAAGCCTTGCCAGATTTCAGAATGAGCTTGGCCTGACTCACTGGAAAGAGCTCAAAAGGACCTTGCAATACCTGAAGGATACCAGGGATGTGAGACTCAGCCTGAAACATGACTCCTCTTCCAAACCCCTAGTATTCTATTGTGACTCCTCCTGGGGTGAGGATGCCACCTCCAGGAAGTTCCAATCTGGATACCTGGGCTTCTCCTTTGTTTCAACCATCTCTTGGGAAAGTTTCAAACAACGCAACACCACTTACTCCTTGAAGCAAGCCAAACTCAATCCTATCTTGGAATCCTTCCCAGAGGGAAGGTGGCTCAAGCATCTCCTGGGCAAGGTTTTTGAAATCTCAATCCCTTTCACCACCCATTTTATTGAAAACAAGGTACTTGGGGACAAATTGAATCAATTTGGGTCCAAGGCCAAGACAAGGCACATGGACCTCCAAACCAAAGGCCTGCCAGAGGAACTGGCGCTTGGAAACCTGAAAGTCAAACTCACAACTACCAACCGCATGATGGAAAGTCCGTTGACCAAAGCGGTAGGCAAACCCAACATTGTTGCCTTCCTGCGGATCCTTGACCCTCAGTTTGAAGCAAAAAATTCCTCATGATTGTAACTTTCTCCAGTCATGGGGAGCTTTGAAGTTTCAGTAAATTTTCAGTCATCCATCCACAATCTTCAAACCCGCAACCTGTTTTGCGGGTAAAGCTCAGATTATGTAATCCTTGTGCCCCTGGGGAGGGGAGGGCCTCCAAACATTTCTTTTTCTACTTTGGGCTGTTTTCCAACAGGTGTACGAATCTTAACGGTGCTAGGCCATGGCAGTTCTTTGGAAGGGAAAGGTTCTGTTTAGGCTGCCCTCCTGAGTGTTAAAAAAATATTTAGATGTAACTGAGATCAAGGTCCAGAACCTGGTAAATGAGGAATCAAGGAGTAGAGGATAAAGATGATTATAGTTTGGTAGCAATGGAACAGCACTATCTGAGACAAGACTATGCAGGGAAAAACTTGAACAAAAGAAGTTAAATTCTGCTTAGAGTTCAAGGAACAAAAGCTGTTGTATGTAAACAACGCCCACAAGCTAATAACTCTGGTTGTCAGCAGAAGATTGGGGATGATCAACTCAAACCCAAACAACCTCCAGGTTCTCAATGAACCTTCCCAACTCTCCGCAATAAAGCGCTTGAAGGGTACCAGATAACTGAGGGTGGCTGTACAAGACAAATCACAATGTTTAAGAAGCTCTAAAAGCAAACAGTAACTGATTTGAATCAAGGATAACCTCAACACTTCTCAAGGGACTCAAGAGTAGGCTGGCAGAATGCAAATCCAAAGAAAATAAAGGGAGGTATAACACTCCAGGTCTTAAGCTTAATAAGACCTCTTCAATCAATCTTGATTGGCTCCAGTAAGATGATCAGGGATCAGGACCAGTATGGTCAGAGAAAGGGATCAAGGAGTGGTATAACACACTCAAAAATTCCAACAGACAGAATTCTTCTTCAACCAGCAAGGCTATCGGTTGGTGATAAGGATCAGGCCACAGAGGGGCAAAGACTCAGGGTCAAAAATGGATCAGGGGGCAATCAGAGATATACCCAGGATAAGGATCAGGATCAAATTTCACAATGATGGGGGGACACAGGTACACACTCCCATGGATTGATTCTATGATGATATGATGCAGAAAAAGCAGGGGAGAGTCCCTCCTTTTATAGACCAGAGGCCTGTAGATTTTTTACAAGAGAGATTTACAAATGGGAGCAGATTTTTTTTTTTTTTAAGGATCAGGATCCGCGTAGGCAGGAGAGTAGCAATTTAGAGGCCCGCAGACAGGCTGATGGGCCCAGGAGACAGCTGAGACCCTTGCGGGTAATGGAAAAGCCGGACGGGAGACCAGCGAGCTGGATGTTGTGAGTCGGAGGATCCAATCCAACTGGTTGGTAAGAGAGTGAGGGAGGGGATGATGATGAGCGTGAGAATGAGGATGCAATTGGGGTAGAGAAGTTTGGGGGTTGTCACAATCCGATTGGCTTAGAGATTTGATCAAAGATGATGAGGCAGGTGATAACAAGGATGATGGATTGTCTTTGAGCTGGATGGAAGAACCTTGGGTGCTCACGGATTGCCCATTGAGTTTGGGAACAAAACCAGGGGTGGATGAGGAAGGCGATGAACTTGGGCTTGAGTTCCTTCTAAAGGACAATGATTGGTTCCTTGTCGGAGTTGTCCGGGTCGGAATGTCTGATGCCGTCGAAGATGGTGGCGCTGCAAAGCTCAATGTCTCTTGGGCTTGAGGGTACACCAAATCAATCATAGACTACTTTTTGATGATACATGATCTGTTCAATGTTTTTGTTCAATAGGAAGACAGCATATTTGAATCAAAACCTATCAACACCCTTAAAGTATAACGGAAATCTGAGGGAGGGAGGGCGGCTGGTGGTTTTTTGTGTGTTTGATTATTCTCTTCAAGCTGCTAAACATTCATCATCACGAGCAACAAATTCACAAACAAACAAAATAGAGGAAGGAAGGCTGATGCAAAGGGACAGGAGAGATAAAAGGAACAGATGGATGGATGGATTATTTATAACTTTAAAGTTTTTTCAGATTGATGATTAGAGTGTCTAGAATGATGATGACAATCATGGGAATGGGGATGGAGATGGTTTTTTTTTTGATAATGATACCTATGAATGATGATAATGAAAAAATTAAAATCTCCACACTGGCCAGGGTGTCCAGGATGGGGCACCACATCTCTCCCCAACTTACAGACTGTCCTTAGTCTGCTCCCAAGTTTGATGCCATAAAAAGAGAAAGGAAAGAAAGATGATTGAAACCAAGGAATGGCCATTTTGATCTTGAGAGTGAAAAAGAATATGTTGATCCATCCAAAGGAAAATCCTAGAAGTGGCTGAGATAAAATGAAGAAGGCATCCCAGGTGCTCACATACGTGGCATGAAGTAGAGTTTTGAAAATGACAGTAGTAGAAGCCCCTGGTGGTGCACAATTGGGAGGACTTACTTTTGGAACAAGTTGCCTCCACAAGAATGAAATTTCTTGACTTTATCAGCAGAGACCCTTCTGGCCATCTGAGTACCATCCAGTTCCTCCAAAACATATGATCAACCTCTAACTTGAAGGATCACTTGGTAAGGACCATTCCAGCGGTTTGAGAAAAGCTTTCCCCACTGAGTTTCCAAGGAACAATTATAAGCTAAGACTAGATCCCCAGGGTTCAAGGGATCCCTGATTTGCTTCAAATGCTTTTCTTTCCAATACTGAACTGATTTTTCCCTAGACTCAATCATCTTCTGATAAGCTTCATTATGGAAATCTTCACTCCTTTCCATCTGCTTGGATCTGGCAACTAATAGATCAGTGGTGGAAGAAACCTTTTCCAAAGAAATACCTAAGAAAGATTCCATTTACAGATCCAGAGGAAGGACAGCCCTTTGACCAAAAATGATTTCGTAAGGTGAGTAGCCAGTGGTTCCTTTAGTTGAAATTCAATCAGAGAAGAGGACCAGGGGGAGGAATTTGCAACAATTCTTGCCACTTTCACCAGCCAGTTTAACCAGAGTAGCCTTCAAGGGAGCATGGCCTCTTTCCACCATGCCTTGTCCTTCAGGATAATAGGGAGTAGTAAATCTATGTTGTCCAGGGAGCAATCAGATCATTTCAGCAATTTTACCACCAAACTCGGAGCCGCATCAGTTCAATAAGATTGTGCCAAACCATAATGCATCGTCCAAGTCTCATAAAGAAAAGCTGCCACTGATTCAGAGCTGAGGTTCTTAAGAAACTTTGCTTCAACCCATCCAGAAAAATCAGTTCTAGCAACAATGAGGTACTTAGCTCCACCAGCCTTAATGTGAACCACATCCATAGCAATCCTCCCAAAGACAGTGGACTCTCCAGTGGGGTAACAAATTTTGGCCGGGCGCCTAAGATCACATTTCTGGCACACTTCACAACTCCTGCACCATTGAGAGACGGATTTCTTCAGAGATGGCCACCAAAATCATTTGGATATTTGTCAATAAGTTTCAGTTTCCCCACAATGACCAAGGCCTTCATGGAGACTTTCCAGAATCAAATCTTGCTTGGAAGGGATAGTGACCACAACAAGTGCACAGGGAGTTCCTCTTTTCATAAGCCTGGTGCCTTGAACAAAGAAGTTGGAGGACTTCCTCTTGAGAGATCAAAAATCTTTAGCAGAGATATCAGGGGGTCTTTGGAGAGTTGAAAGGTACTGCTCTAACTTAAGCCAGAAACCTTGCTGGAAACCAGAGTAATCTTGGGAGGAGAAAGCAAAAACAGGGGGGACCAAGGGTTCTTCCTCATCAAAATCCATTCCAAAATCTGATTCATCATCTCCAAGAGGGCGCCGAGATAAACCATCAGGCATGGTGAAAGATTTTCCAGGCCTGTGAACAATATCAAAAGAGAACAACTGGATGAAAGCCACCCAACAAGTCATTGGAGCATTTGGAAGGCTGGGGGCATTGATCATTTCAATAATGGATTGTGCATTGACTTGTAACTCAAAGTGTTGACCCCAACGGACAGTCTGGAGCTTCTTCAACATTCGGGCCACACCACAAAGTTCCAGTTTTGGCTAAAAGTACCTGGATTCCACATCTGAGAAAAGAAGAGATTCATACAGAGCAGGACAATCCAAACAATTTTCATCTTCCTGGGTAAGGAAAGCCCCAACAGATTGATAACTAGAGTCCACTTCCAGCTTGATCTTGCCGGCTCCAGGTCCATAAGTGATCTTTTTCAAACAATGTATTTCCCAACAATTGTTTTGAGCAACTGAAATGATTGTTCGCAGTCTTGGGTCCAAATCCATTCAGCATCCTTCTTGGTTAAGCAACGCAAGGGAATACAGATTTTGGATAGTGAGGGAATGAAGATCCTGACATAAGTTACAACACCTAGGAAAACTCTAACTTCCATTGGATTTACTGGAGTAGGCCAGGAGATGATTTTGTTAACTTTAGAGGGTGCCATCCTTCTCCCTTCCTTGCAGACTATATGACCAACAATTTCCAAGGCAGGGACACAGGCAGCAAGTTTTGATCCAGAGACAGTAAGGCCAGACTCCTCAATTCAAAACAAAATTCTTTCCAAGATAGTAGCATACTCCCAGATAAATTGTTGGATTCCTGAGTGCCAAGGTAAAAGCTCATTATCATAGTCAGAAACTGGGCCTTGAATCCCACCATCATCAATAAAGATACCTGCATGATCCAGCATTTTGTCCTGGAGGATCCACATGATCTGTGTCATTGTCACTTGGCTCACCCGCGTCTGTGAGGCTGCAAACACTCCAATTCCAATACTAGTTATTTATTTTTCTTCATTCCCATCCAATGCTCTTTCCCAGCAATCACAATTACTCAAACAACCTCCCAAACTTCCTCCATCTCACGCTTCTCTCCTCCCTCTGTCAATCTTGCTACGCTCCACTCCGCTACATCCTTTCCTTTCCTCATCTTCCCTCATTCTCCTCCATACACTTCTCTCTCTCAATCTTCTCATTATTTCCAATCCTCATCATCCAACTTCTTCAATAACCTCAACCTCAAGCTGTCCTCAAGCTTTCCTCTCCATTACAACATCATCATACAATCATCCTCAAATCTCTGCTATAAAGATCACCTCAACTCATACTCCTTTTGATCAACTATTCATCACCATCTATTCGCTTCATCAATACTCAATATCAACCTCTCAAGTCTCTACAATAACGGTCAAGTACACAGATCATTCAGCACTCATTTGATCAGATGTGAGAAACATCCAAATCATCAATCTTTTATTTTCATTTTCTTACACTTATTTTGAACTGTTTTTTTTTAGATTCTATACTTCATTTAGCTTTCTTTTCTATATCTTACAACTCCTTTTTTTAAGTTTGTCAGAGAAATTCTTGGGTAAGAATCTTTGTCATAACTCTACTCCAGTTATTATCTGCGTTTACGCACTACATCTGTTGATACTTTCATTATTCTCAGTTCCATTGGTCTTAGTTTGAAATAAATTTCAGTTTTAATTATTTCAATATTCAACTTATCACTTTTAAAAGCCAAACAATCTCACTTTGACTTCAAGCTAGCCGGCTAACCAGACAAACAATCCACAAATCTCAGACCAATGGAATCCACTCAAACTCTTCTCAAGACACTCACCAATTCGATTCCCAGTCTATCCAACACCAAATTTTCATTATGGAAATCAAAAATCCACAAGATTCTCTCTCTGAAGGGCATTGCTCATTGGCTCAACTCAACTGAACCCAAAAAATGTCCTCCCAAAATCAATCTCAAAATCGTTGGGTATATTCTAGCAAAACTGGATAATCAAACGTACATAAACTGTGTAAAGGGGCACCTTCTTACCAACGGCATTGAGCTATGGAGATCTATCAACAAATATTACGCCTCATTGCAAACGGCAAATTGGTCACAAGTTTTTTTCAATTTTATTAACCTACAGTTTGATCTGAAGAAAGTCAAGAAGTTTATTACTGACACAAGAGCGTGTTTACTGAAAATTGCTGAAATTGGAATACAGATGGACAATGATATAGTGGCGTATCTTCTTCTCTACAAATTTCCTCCTCAGCTCGATCACCTTAAGACCACCATTACTCACTCTCTTGGGGATACCAAAATCAACGGTGATCTTGTGCTACAACATTTGAATCAAGTCAAGAATGAGGTTGTAGCAAACTCCTATGCATCAGCCATGCTCAACAAAACCAAAGCAATTAAATGTAAACCTACATGGCACAATCCGCAAGCTAACCATGATCGTAGTAAATGCTGGTGGCTCTACCCTCATCTTCAACCCAACGCAGGACACGGAGACGGATTTGGATTGGGACTCACTCCAACCTCATCATCCCTGCAGAATTCTAAGGCCTCGACGCATCTCGCGTACACCTTTGCAATGGTCAACTCTCACTCACTTGATCAAAACCGTATTCCGCTTGATTCCGGTGCCTCAAACAGTATGTTCAATCGCTTGGATTTCTTTCTTCAGATTCTACCAGAACACACCGAAATTCAAACAGGAAATCCTGATGCTCCAATCCCCTCTCTCGGAATTGGCACGGCCAAACTCACAACTAGTCATGCAACCCTGAACCTGCAAAACTCACTCTACGTTCCTGATCTTGCGGTCAACTTGGTATCACTTGGCCAATTGATTCAGAAAGGCTGTACTTTTTCCTTATGCTCCCCTCATCAATTTGTCATCACATACAATGGCAAGAATATCCTCCTTGGTTCCATCAAAGATAATCTCCTCTTTATCAAAGAGTCTCTCCCCTTGTTTCCTTCCATTTCTTTCTCTTTTGTCTCTCTCTCTACCGCCCACAAACGGTTCTGTCATCCCCATCTTGAAAGAACCAAACTTCTATTGAAGGAGTTTCCCAATCTCAAGTGGGATCAAATTGACTGTGTCTCTTGCGCAAAGGGCAAAATTCATCGACTACCCTTCACCAATCACTTGCCCCCCAGTGAGAGCATTTTTGAACAGATCCACGCTGACGTTTGTTGGCCAATTAACCCTTGCTCACTTTCCGGTTCTTGTTACTTTCTTCTCTTGACAGATAACTATTCCAAGTTCAAGATCTGCATTCCAATTCAAAGCAAGTCCAATGTAACTGATGAGATCATTAAATTTACAAAACTACATGCAAACCAGACCGGAAGGATTTTGAAGAACTTTCACTCCGACAATGGAGGCGAATTCATTAATCATTGCTTAAATACTTTCTTTGTTGATAATGGTATAAAGCACACCACTTCTGAACCATATACTCCTCAACACAATCCCGTTGCCAAAAGAGGGAATTGGTCAATTCTGCAGGCAACTCAAACAGCAATGATTGACATGAAGATTCCTTTGTTTCTTTGGGACGAGATACTGATTAGTTCCTGTCAGATTCTCAATATGATCTCACCAGCACAAGAAAAGACCTCTGCTCACGAGATATGGACCGGTAAACCTCCCAAAATCCACCTTATAAGAATTCTTGGATCGAAGACTGTTGTCCTCAATCAATCGTCTCATCTCAGCAAACTCGACGAAAAGGGGTCAGAAGGCATTCTAGTTGGTTTTGACACCAAATTGAATTCATACAAAGTCTACTGTCTTGGTTCTCGGAACATTGTTTGTTCCAAACATGTTAGAATCTTTGGGAATGTTACTCCTTCCGATTCCTGTCTTGACATAACTTCCTGTTCAGATTCCCCTTTTGACTTTCTTCAGCACGTTTAAAAAACACTTACTGACATACTTAATTCTGACCCACGTCCAACGGACATTTCAAATCCTCTCACAAATACTACTCCGACATCACCTGAATCACTCAATCTTTCTCCCCTCCCCTCCAATATTATCCCTGAAACCTCCAATCCCGCTTCTGAATCCACTCCTACTTGTCAATCTAATGATGAATCATTTCAGACTGCTGCAATCCCTTCTGGAGATTCCTCCCAATCTCAGTCTCCAAATTTAGGACCAGCTCATTCACTCCGCAATCGATCCACTCTTTGTCAACCTCAAAGATACGGCTTCATTTCTTGATCAATTCCAAAGACTTACAATGAAGCCACTCTTTGTGAAGATAAGGATAATTGGATCAAGTCCATGAACAAAGAACTCAGTGGAATCAATCTCATGAAAGTCTGGGAAGGATGTAGTTCATTACCAAACAGCAAGAAAGCACTCACCACTGTCTGGGTATATCACATCAAGGACAAACCGGAATGGCTCTGGCGTTTGCTTCAAATCACGGCTTTGCGTTCAAGGTTTCCAACAAATAGAATTTTTTGACTATGGTGAAACCTATGCCCCTACAGGGTCTATCACCACTCTCCGTACTCTTCTTGTTTTCGCTCTCCATCACAATGTTGCTATTTGACAGATGGATATCAAATCAGCTTTTCTTCACTCTCCCCTTGATGAGGAAATTTATATTAAAACTCCTCTTGGCTATGACTCACCCTTTTCCTATCTAAAGCTTAATAAAGCGCTCTACGGGCTGAAACAAGCTCCAAAGAGCTGGTACAAGACTTTGAGGGCTTGGCTTCTGGATCAAGGCTTTGTGACTTTGAGTGCAGATCCCTGTCTGTACATCAATAGCATCAATAGTTTGTACTTATTTGTTTACGTCGATGACCTTCTAATCATTGGCAATTCGGACAAATTCAGGGATAACATTAAATCAAAATTCAAAATCTCTCACAATGGCCCCTTAAGCAAAATTCTTGGTAATCAACTCATTCAAACAAAGGATGGCCTAGGGTTACTTCAACCAAATCACATCAAAACCGGTCTCTCTGAATTGGGCCTCGCCAAATGCAAACCAATCAACACTCCAATTAAACCTAACATTAAGCTTACCCCTGCCACTGACACCAACCATCAAGCCTTTCTTCGTCTTAACATTAACTATCTGCCAGGGATTTAACCTCTATTGCTATACCTAGCTGTGGTTAAACCTGCAAAAGAATAAAGACAAACCAATATTTAAATTAGTTTTGACTTATATATTCCAAACAGTAACTTTAAAAGTTTACAGACTTGAATAATACCAAGGTATTATGAGTAAATAGCCACACCTTAAACCTTTATAAAAGGTAAGGGGCCTTAGTCTTAAAGGAGTAAGACCAAAAGGAGCTTTGCTTATAAATAAGCTCACACCCTTTAAAGAGTAACACACAGGGGTTACTTATCCAAGTGAGACCTTCCACTCGAAATTGGTATTGCCAAATAGGTTATTGATTGAATTTAATACCAAAGTTTATAGCCCCAGTCAATCTTCTTCTTGAGATTAAGGTTAATGGGCTTGTTAACTCTTGCTTGTATTCTTGTTCAAATAATAATATAAAATGGATGATGAAAGGGCTATAGGGTAAAGACCCTGCTCTTTTAAGGTAACAGGAGCCCTCAGGGGACTCTAGTAATCACCAGGGGAGTGTCAGGCTCTCCTTGGTTTCGTCCTCAAAGGCCCAAGACATCATTACATCATTCCCAATGGGTAATGAAGAACTAGTACCCATTGGGAAGGATTTTCAAGGTAAATTTTTCATTTTACTTACTAAAAGGTTACTTACTGGGTCTTAGGACTTATACACCACTCAGATGGACGGTATAGAAGCCTTAGAATCCATCATAATGATTATTTATATTTATTTAATGTAGCTTAATACCTTGGCAAATAGTTTAATTTTAATTATAAGTATCTTAACTCATACTATACACATAGAGTATGTATACTCTTTGCAATGTTTATTAAAAGGTTTACAGCCTAAAGATGGACTCTGAGCCCTCTGAGTGGACGCACTCAAGGCTCAGTGAAGTATATTAAAGCATTATTACATCCAAAAGGGGATAGTATTAAATAAGTAATTAATTTATAATTATACTATACCTACAAGGGGTATATACTCTTGGCAGTGCTACTAGAAGGTTCATAGCTTACAATTAAGTTCTAAAGCCTCTGAGTGAACGCTCTCAAGGCTCAGTAAGATTTATTAAGTGTACAGAGGGAGTATTACTTATAATTACATCCCAAAGAGTGATAAGGTAAAAATTATGCAATTTAATTGTACAGAGTAGAGAGTATGGGTTAATATGATTACCATGGCTCCCAACTAAACCCTGAGCCTTCTGAGTGGACGCACTCAAGGCTCAGATTAGTATATTAAGGTATTAATGTATCCCAAAAGGGATGATATTAAATATGTAATTAATTTATACAGTATAGAGAGTATGGGTTAATATGATTACTGTAACTCCTTCCCAAAGAGAGGAAACACTTTGGGAACTTCTATATCAATAATTGGGACGCATCTGAGTCCTCATAACTTAATTTAAAGTTATATTGGGTCCCCTTCTTGATAATATAAATTATCAAGGTTTTAATTCCATAATCCATACTCATAAAAACATACTTATACAACATTATATAATATTATTAAGATTTAATATATAATTACAAAACTACTCAACATTTTCATTATTGTCTCCATTGTGGTTTGAACCAGTGACCTTGGTATCAGATACTGGGAAGTGAGCCTAGTACTTAGCCACTATACCAGCTGGACATATGAGTTTCCAGACATTTGGACAACTCTAACTGTCTCATGGCTGACACTATCGATCATCAACGGGATTTTTAAACTTCATAGCCAGTAGAACCCGTCCAGACATCTCATATGCAGTATCTAATTTATCACGCTTCAATGTTAAACCAGACATGTCCCATTGGATTGAAGCCAAAAATGTCTGGCGATACCTCAAAACCTCAAACAACATGGCACTTTGACTCCAAAATCCCAACTTCCAGTACGACATTGAAGTGTACAGCAACTCCGACAGCGGTAATGATCCCAATACAAGACAAAGCCACACAGGATATCTGGTCCTGTTGTACGGATGTCCAATTTCTTGGCACAGCAAGTTGAAAACCACAGTCTCTCTATCCTCCACCAAAGGTGAACTCAAAGCGCTTGTGCTTGCTACACAGGAGAAGATCTGGGTAACGCAACTGCTAAGTGAAATGAACCCTTTGCTCAATCTCACTCATGCCTCATTCATCGACAATAAAGCACTTGATGGCCTAGTCAATCAAGAGTCACATCATGGAGAATGTTGACACACAAATAAAATGGCTCAGAGAACAAAAGGCTAATCACCGGCTAATAACTCAACTCATTCCTTCCAACTCAATGCTGGCAGACTCCCTGACCAAGCCTGCCTTGAGAAGCTCTGTTGTACACTTAACCTCCACTATTATGTCTCCTCACATCTGATCACTGCGGTGTGTCATTGTCACTTGGCTCACCCGCGTCTGTGAAGCTGTGAACACTCCAATTCCAATACTAGTTTTTTATTTTTCTTCATTCCCATCCAACGCTCTTTCCCAGCAATCACAATTAATCAATCAACCTCCCGAACTTCCTCCATCTCACGCTTCTCTCCTCCCTCCGTCAATCAAGCTATGCTCCGCTCCGCTACATCCTTTCCTTTCCTCATCTTCCCTCATTCTCCTCCATACGCTTCTCTCTCTCAATCTTCTCATTATTTCCAATCCTCATCATCCAACTTCTTCAATAACCTCAAGCTCAAGCTGTCCTCAAGCTGTCCTCTCCATTACGACATCATCATAAAATCATCCTCAAATCTCTGCTATAAAGATCACCTCAACTCATACTCCTTTCAATCAACTATTCATCACCATCTATTTTCTTCATCAATACTCAATATCCATGTCTCAAGTCTCTACAATAACGGTCAAGTCCACAGATCATTCAGCACTCAATTGATCAGATGTGAGAAACATCCAAATCATCAATATTTTATTTTCATTTTCTTACACTTATTTTGAACTGTTTTTTTTTTAGATTCTATACTTCATTTATCTTTATTTTCTATATCTTACAACTCCTTTTTTTACGTTTGTCAGAGAAATTCTTGGGTAAGAATCTTTGTCATAACTCTACTCCAGTTATTATCTGCATTTACGCACTACATCTGTTGATACTTTCATTATTCTCAGTTCCATTGATCTTAGTTTGAAATAAAGTTCAGTTTTAATTATTTCAATATTCAACTTATCAATCTGATCCTGATAGACTGAAACCAAGTTGTGGCACCTTGGGGCAATTGAGTCAGCTTAAATCAACCAAGGGGAGTATCAAAAGTAGTGAGGGGACAAGAAATAGGATGCAAGGATTGTTTGTAATAGCCACCCATATTGTCACCTAGACCATAGCAAGCTCTCCCAGAGAAGGATTCAACAAATTATTCAGTGGCAGGAGGCACGCCAGAGTCTTTAATAGTAATTTTATTAAAAGGTTGGAGATCATGAACTACTCTAAGTTTACGATTACTTTTCAGGAAACAGAAAACAGGACTGGAATAGCTAGAATTTGATTGTTTGTATAAACCAGTTTGGACTTGTTTGCGGACCAACTTGATGAATTTGTTGACTTTAGCAGCAGGGATAATGATCTTCTTCTTTTGCCAGGGATCATGTTCAACTACAGGGATGATGTAAGGGAGACCATAGGATTCTTTCAAGAGACCTCTCTCTTCTTCACAGAAAGCAATGGATTTTTCCCTAAGAGCTAGGACATTTTTGAACAAATTCAACTCATCAGGAAGAAGCCATCCATCTGGACCAAAGTTGACCACTTTCAGAAGTTCTTCAGTGACCCGACCAGAGGGAATGAATGGACCAGTGAGGGATTGGGATAGACCACAGTAAGGATTGTGGGATAGATGAGGACGCATAAGGGGAGGATTGAGGTTGAGAGGCATTGGTTGGTTTACTGGCTGGACCTTATTTGCAACTGGTTTGTACTTGGTGGCAAAGGAGAGGAATCCTTACTTCCTCCAAGCATTGACCAGTGAGACCTGACTACAAAAACTGAGACCATGTTCCAACATCTTCCAAGTTTGATGTTCTGCTGCGTCCTTGAAAGGTTCCTTCTCCATAAAAGAGGATCCAAAAGATAACACATTGCTCACATGTGTGGAACAGGGTAGAGTTTTGAAAATGACAGTAGTAGAAGCCCCTGGTGGTGCACAATTGGAAGGACTTACTTCTACCCCAAATTGCCTCCACCTAAGACCATACTCCTTCATACCAAAGCCACCAAGAAAAGAATCAAGATCAAGATCTAGTTTAGACTCATTGCAGAGATTCAAAACCAAAATAGAGGATGATTGATCAGGCTGAAAAGAAAAAGGAAAAGAAGATAAAACAGATCCAGACAGGGAAGAAATATTTTTGGATTTTTCATGTGTTTGGTTTTTGATCTTATTTGGATGAGAAGGAAATGATGAGGAAAAAGAAAGATATGCCTCTGAGGTGGGATTTGGTCCATGAGTTGAAGTCTGAGGCTGAGAAGAACTACAACTATCAGTAGGGCCAACTATTCTGCTAAAAAATGAGGATGAGAGGAATGAGAATTTTCTTTCTGCTTTCCTTTCAGGACAGATTTGGGAGGATGACCAGGGAAGTCCCTTTCCCAAAGACCAGAATCCAGAGAACAAAGAGGAAGTTCAATCTTTCTGCCATCAGCATCAAGGAGGAGAATTCTCTCCCCCACTTGATCAGAAAACATCAGGGTAGCACCCAAGTCCATTAAGAAAGGCCTTCCCAAGATCATGGGACCATCCAGACAAGTGATCCAAAAGTGACAGGTGCCAAAAATATTTTGACCAATTCAAACAGGCATATCCTCAGAAATACCAACTAGCTCACAGGACTGGTTCCCTATTCCATACACAGCAGAATTGAAACTGACCCTTGGGCTAAGTTTAAGTTTGCAGGCCATGGAGTCCGAAATCAAGTTGAGCTGAGAACCCAAATCCACAAGGAGAGAAACCGTTTTAGTTGAATCACCAAGATAAAATGGGAGAAAGCCAAGAGGACAGGAATACAGTTTGATATCTGAAGAGGGATCTGTTCCACCAGAATCCTCCATCAGAGTACCAGAAGGGACCTTCAATTTGTCCGGACCAATCTCCACACGTCAATGAGAAACCCATTTCTTCATCTCTTCAGCCACAGATGGAGAGATCTACAGGAGTTCAGCCACAGATAGATCAGGTATTTTAAGATCAGAAATTTTATTTAATACTCCTTCTACAGAATTAGGGTAGTCCTTGGAGATGCCCCTCTCAAATCAAACTTTGGGCTGGGTGGAGGGAGGAAGATCAGGTGCAATAGGTGCTGGAAGAGGATCTGAGGGTTGGACATGTTGAAGAGGGGGAAGATCAGAGTTGTCCTGGAACCTTTCCATAAGTGGTTCCCTTTCTACTTCCATGTCTTCGACATCAGAGGAAGGAGGCTCAGGTGAAGATTGACGTTTAACGGGTTTTCGCAGGATTGAGGATGGAACAGGAGGAGACTTATGAGGTTTTGGTTCCTCATGGCTTTCCTAGCTGGATCAGATTGATAGGTGCTGGGGAAGCTGGAAGAAGTGATAGCTGGAGTATACCAAGGTTGCAGAGTTCCACAGGATGATTGAAAATCCACAGAGACCAAGGATGCCTTCTTGGGAGTTGGTGGTTGGTATGAGGCCACCACATGACGGATTGGACAAGATCAATCAAAAGGGATCAAAGCACCATTAGGAAGGAAGAAATTATTTCCCTTCTGCTCTACTAACTTCTCCTCCTTGTCCTTCTGGAGTTCAGGGCATCTACCAGTACCATGGCCTTCCCTATGACAATAATAACAGAATATAGTAGATTTAGGAACAGAATTAGCAGGTTTAGGAGTGGCTAAAGAGGATATTTTCTGATCTATTTTATTCTCCAATGCCTCAATTAATTTAGTGATCTCATCTATAGTAGGTGTCTCCCGGTGGGTCTGAGGATTGGGTTTAGGTCTGCAATTGGCTTCCATCTTATTCATGATTTTGTTAGATGCTTGAAAAGAGGGGGCAAGGACTGGTTCAGTGATTTTAGGTTTTTCAAAGGTGAGAGATGTTTGACCTTTCATCACTTTATCCACAGTATTCCTAAGAACCATGAAAGCAGGGAGCTTGAACCAATTATCTCTTGTCGTGATCATGGATCCAGATTTCACCAATTGATCCTTAATTCTTTCCTGCACTCCTGGAGAGAAAGACTGAAAAAATTGCCCTAAAATATTTTCCAAAGTATCAATTTGATTGTTCCGGATAAGATAGGACTGGATAGGGTCCCAAGATTTTCTGAAAGCTTGATAGTCAGAGGCTGAGGAGATACCACCATTGGAGATCCATTGAGAAACCAGGGCATCCAAGTCTTGCAAAGTAAATCTGGCTACATCTATTTTTCCCCAATAGGCCAACAAAGCCTCCTTCTGGAGCCTCCAGTTATGAGTTTTGAATCCCTTGAACAATTCGATAACCTCCATAACTTTCTCAGAAGAGATAAAAAATTGTAACTTATAAGCCATATCATATTCACTGGCACCATCCACTTCAGCAGCCATCTCATAGGAGTCCAGGAATTGTTTGAAATTGGTCCCATTGAAGCCTAATTTTTTGTTCTGAGGTTTGATTTTGACCATCTTGGCCTGAAAAGATAAAGAGGATCCAGCAGATTCCATGTTGAAGGGTTCCTAAGAGATCCAAACAAGAAGAGTTCCACGGTGGCTCACAAGTGTGGCAAGAGTAGAGTTTTGCAAAAACAACAAGGATCTTTCCCAGATGGTGCACAATCGGGAGGACTTACTGCTGGACCAAGTTTCCTCCACGGATCAGATCTGAAAAAAAAAAGAACAAACAGAAAAAGGAAGAAAAGAAAAAAATTGGATCGGATTTGGGAGTTGATTCTTCAAGTTGGGACTGTAAATCCCAAGGTTGCTGGTTGGATCCCGGCCCGGGGGACAAAATGTAAGACTCCTAACGGTGCTAGGCTGTGGCAGTTCTGTGGAGGGGAAAGGTGCTGTTTAGGCTGCCCTCCTGAGTGTTACAAAAATATTTAGATGTAACCAAGATCAAGGTCCAGAACCTGCTAAATGAGGAATCAAGGAGTAGAGGATAAAGATGATAATAGTTTGGTAGCAATGGAACAGCACTATCTGAGATAAGATTTTGCAGGGAAAAACTTGAACAAAAGAAGTTAAAGTCTGCTTAGAGTTCAAGGAACAAAAGCTGTTGTATGTAAACAACGCCCACAAGCTAATAACTCTGGTTGTCAGCAGAAGATTGGGGATGATCAACTCAAACCAAACCAACCTCCAGGTTCTCAATGAACCTGCCCAACTCTCCGCAATCAAGCGCTTGAATGGTACCAGATAACTGAGGGTGGCTGTACAAGACAAAGCACAATGTTTAAGAATCTCTAAAAGCAAACAGTAACTGATTTGAATTAAGGATAACCTCAACACTTCTCAAGGGACTCAAGAGTAGGCTGGCAGAATGCAACTCCAAAGAAAATAAAAGGAGGTATAACACTCCAGGTCTTAAGCATAATAAGACCTCTTCAATCAATCATGATTGGCTCCAGAAAGATGATCAGGGATCAGGACCAGTATGGTCAGAGAAAGGGATCAAGGAGTGGTATAACACACTCAAAAATTCCAACAGACAGAATTCTTCTTCAACCATCAAGGCTATTGGTTGGTGATAAGGATCAGGCCACAGAGGGGCAAAGACTCAGGGTCAAAAATGGATCAGGGGGCAATCAGAGATATACCCAGGATAAGGATCAGGATCAAATTTCACAATGATGGGGGGACACAGGTACACACTCCCGTGGATTGATTATATGATGATATGATGATATGATGCAGAAAAAGCAGGGGAGATCCCCTCCTTTTATAGACCAGAGGCCTGTAGACTATTTACAAGAGAGATTTACAAATGGGAGCAGATTTTTTTTTTTGTTTTTTTTAAGGATCAGGATTGGTGTAGGCAGGAGAGTAGCAAATGAGAGGCCCGTGGACAGGCTGATGGTCCCAGGAGACAGCTGAGACCCGCGCGGGAAACGGAAAAGCCGCGCGGGAGACCAGAAAGCTGGAGGTTGTGAGTCTGAGGATCCGATCCAACGGGCCGGTAAGAGAGTGAGGGAGGGGATGATGATGAGCGTGAGAATGAGGATGCGATTGGGGTAGAGAAGTTTGGGGGTCATCACAATGTGATCGGCTTAGAGAGTCAATTGAAGATGACGAGGCAGGTGATAACAAGGATGATGGATTGTCTTTGAGCAGGATGGAAGGACCTTGGGTGCTCACGGATTGCCCATTGAGTTTGGGAATAAAACCAGGGGTGGATGAGGAAGAAAATGAACTTGGGCTTGAGTTCCTTCCAAAGGACAATGATTGTTTCCTTGTCGGAGTCGTCCGGGTTGGAATGTCTGATGCCGTCAAAGATGGTGGCGCTGCAAAGCTCAATGTCTCTTGGGCTTGAGGGTACACCAAATCAATCATAGACAACTTTTTGATGATACATGATCCGTTCAATGTTTTTGTTCAATAGGAAGACAGCATATTTGAATCAAAACCTATCGACACCCTTAAAGTATAATGGAAATCTGAGGGAGGGAGCGCGGCTGGTGGTTTTGTGTGTGTTTGATTATTCTCTTCAAGCTGCTAAACATTCATCATCACAAACAAAAAATTCCCAAAGAACAAAATAGAGGAAGGAAGGCTGATGCAAAGGGACGGAGAGATAAAAGGAACCGATGGATGGATGGATTATTTATAACTTTAAAGTTTTTTCAGATTGATGATTAGAGTGTCTAGAATGATGATGAAAATGATGGGAATGGGGATGGGGACAGTTTTTTTTTTTTTTTGATAATGATACCTATGAATGATGATAAGGAAAAAATTAAAATCTTTGCACTGGCCAGGGTGTCCAGGATGGGGCACCACACCGGTGCCCTGTTTCCTCTTCCTTTTTTTGTTTCTCATTTCCTCATGATTTTTGTCTCTGCTTCCTCCTTCTCATTGTCTCTTGTCATCTCTGTTTCCTCCTTCTCATTATATCTGTCAAACTCAAGCCTTTCAGCTAAAACTATTGACCCTTCAATTATCAACTTCTGACTGGTGAGAGTTCCTCTTTCATCAGCATTGTAACCCTGCATGACTCATGCCTCAGCTTCTTAATCTCAATTCTCCCAACCTCAACTCCCTCAACTATACAATTTCCACCCTACAAAGAGAATCAATGCCCGCCGTCTCAAAAGCTCCTGAACCTGTTCCGTTGGTTGCTTCTCCTCCTTTTCAATCCAATTGTTCTTTCATTGTTCAGTTTTCCTTCTGTCTCTTCAACTGTCTTTCTGACTCTGTTCCCTCAGTTTGTTGGTTGCAATTTATCTCAAGTCATCAGATTCTTTCAAAATTATCTTTACCTCCAGGAGGCAATCCAGATAAAAAATCCATGTTAATAGTGTTCCATCTTTCTTTTGGTTCTTTTATGGATTTGCTTTTTTAAATCTTTTGCAGGATTCACAATATGAACCAATACTGTTTCTCCAGTTAGGCCACCATGCCAGTATCTTAACCCTTTCAACAGTCCTATCTTTTGAAAGGTGTCCTGAACAAACATTGTCATGACACTCACTCAATACCAATTGTATATGATTGTCATGTACTAATACTACTGAGCAGCAACAAGCAGATTTGTGATATATTAACCCATCTAACAGGACAAATTTTCCTTCCATATAACCCTTCTTCCAATCTTCATCTAGTCGTTCAACAAGATTTTTTACACTAGACTTAGACCTCAATACTTCAAGAAGTAGAGATGTATTCTTGTTGTTGGTATATGACTCAAATACTGAGTCCCAGAAGCTTTCAGCTAAATTTGTCACTGAAACCCCCATAATAGGTAGTGTGTTCACATAATCTTCTGGTTCACACGCAGTATTATTAATATCATTAGTTAAGGCCCATCTGGATTAGCTGTCTGCATTCTTATGTATCAGTTACTCTCTATGTACTATTTTCATGCACCCTCTCCATTGCTGAATAGCTATCTGCCATCTTAAAATATGCCTGTTAGGTGTCTTTTGATTCAGAAGTGACTTGAGTGCAGTACAATCAGTAATACCCTCAAATTGACAACCATCCAAATAACAATATAATTCTTCCAAAGCCCAAACTAAGCATAAAAATTATATTTGGAAGGCACCATACCTTTTATCACTATCTTTCAGTTGTATATATATAAAAAATATAGGCCCTTCAACTTGTTTTTCATTGAAAATTTGTAATTGGTGTAATGCCGCCCCTAAACCCTCCATAAAGACGTCCACATACAACTGGAATGGTTTTTTAGGGTCTGGGTGAAAAAGCAAAGTTGCAGTGGTTAGAAAATTTTTTAATAATTCATAAGCCTCAATTCTCTCTGTAGTCATTTCAAATGAAAAATTGGGACTACAGAACTTATACAGATTAGAAGCCATCATACCAAAATATTTAATGTGTATCCAGTAGTACCTTGCAAAGGCCAAAAAACTCTGCATCTCTTTAACACTGTTAGGAGTAGTTTTCAACAAAACTGCTGCTACTCTTTTCTGATCTATTCCTAAGGACAGTCCATTCACAATATTTCCTAGGGCCTTCAATTCATTCAAACAAAATGAAAATTTATTAAATAAAAGCTTCATGTTCATTTCAATAAACTTCTTTAAAATAATTGATAACCTGCACATATGTTCCTCCCATGTCCCAGAAAATATAATAATGTCATCTATATAGATGATCAACCAATTCTGCATCAATTCCTTGTGAAATTCAGAATCTATCATTCTTTGCAAATGAGATGGTGCATTCTTTATACCAAATGGCATTCTCAGATTTGAAAACACATAAATGAAAAACTATTCTCAAACACTGTGTGCTGTCTGTATGCACAACATTCTGTTTAAATCCTTTTGAAACGTCCATACAAGTGATATATCTTGCTTGGTGCAGTTTACTTAGGGATCCAAAAATCTTGGGCATAGGATACCTATCTGGTGTAGTATCAGAGTTGAGGGCTCTAAAGTCACCAACCATTCTGGATTTCCCATTATGCCAGGCTATGATCACTGGTGTGGTAATTTCAACCTCTTCATTAGCTCCTAAATTTCTGATAACTCCTAGTCTCAGCAATGTGTCTATATTTTCCTTAAGTTCTTCTCTGCTCCTTGGGCTAGCTGGAAGTGGATGTTTCTTCAAGGCAGGTGGATAAGGCCTATCAATGGTTAAAGTTATTTTAACATCATGTCCTACTATAGATCCAAAAGGCTCATCATGTCAGCCTCCTGGATGCCAAGATACTTGCAATCCTTTAGCTACCAGAGGTGATAGAATAAATAATAAATATATCATTCAATAAATACAGCAAAAATCCGTAAAATATTTGGATAAAGCTTATTGCAAGGTTAATTGGTTTGGATATGGTTTATTGTTATAAATCAATATAGATAAATTGATTTTTAAATATTTTTATAGAGGGGCCAAAATTATATGGGGTATCTTTAACACCTCTCTTCAGGGAATTTAGTATGAAAACACATAGGCCCGGTTACTTTGGAACCTTTAGCTTAAAGGATATTTTTCCCAAAGATAATATGTATATAAAATACCCAGTGGAGTGGCAGGGATTTGTAACCAAGCTGCCACAACAGACACCAGGGCCAAAATGGGGTCTCTGGCTGGCCAGTGACTTCATGTCACCATCCAGTCCCATTTTCTGGCCAATTGAATCCCTTTATGGGAAATTTCTCTTCACCAATGAGTATTCTTGAGTTCATCTCAGTTTACATCAAAAAGAAAATATGATTCACATTGTATTCACAATGGTGGAAAATGAATGTCACTTGTAATTCCCCAAGGAAAAAACCTGAATTCACTTGAATGTTCACATTGATTCAACCGGGACTCACTTGAAATTCCTTATGGAATAAAAATTTCCAATTTAAAAATTGTATATTTTGATATCCCAGCTACAATTTCAGTGATCAATATTTTCCACAATGAAATGACAGCTTCATTCTGATTAATTCCAGTATTCATAAAAAAAAATATTTTACAGTTTATTTCATATCACTTTTATGTAAAACTACCACTTCTATAGTACAAATTTCATTGGTTTTTTTCCAGTCTTCCAGCTGTGTTTCACATCTGGTTGCATTACTGAAAAATCAGCTCCAAATCAATTTTATTTTATCCTTCCCAATTGGACCCTACTCCTCCATCCGGGTAAAACCATCAACGTTCCACTTTCCAAGAAAAAAAAAAAGAAAGAAAAGTCAAACCAAGGAGGGCAATCTGCAAAGATAAACAATAGAAGGTGTATCCTAAACCAAGAATTGAGGTTGAATCTTATCAGCAATAGGAGCTTCATCCTTGTTGTCAAGTCACTCAGCTTTTTTTTTTTCATTTTTTCCCCCGGGCATCTCGCCATGGCACATTGGTCTTGTCCAGCAAGTATTGATTCTAATTCAAATCAATGGGATGAAGAAGAGGATTGCCTCAAGGTTTATGCTGAAGGTGAGTGAGGGTGTCAAGGTGAAGCTGGAGAGAGAGTTAGACGCCTTGAGTGATCTTCACGATCTTGATGACATGTGGTTGCTTGATTTGACCTCAAGATAGTCACCCAATCTGGCTCCTACTTGATGTTCTTCCACTCTTTGATTGTTTCCCCTTCATCCATGACTCCCATCCTCCCGCTTGCTCAAAAACTGGGAGGGTTCTTCAATCATCAGTCAAATTAGGATCAGGCTTGTGACCAATTTGGGGTCTTAGCCTCCCGGGTTTTGAAACCTATCTCAATCTTCTTTCTCTCTTGTGCATCAATGATCTCTTTAGATCTTCCAAAAATCATTAAAGGATAATTTCTACTGCTATCTACACGGTTTTGAAGGGGACTGCCCAAGGTTGGAATGGGATGTTCAGGACTGCCTCTGCACAAAGTTGTGAAATTCTTGCATGCTCTCACTTTCCACATTACCACAAACTTGGTGTTTTTTTTTTTTTTGATCTCAATGTCTGACTACTCAATTGATTCAAAAAAAAAATTAAACAATTAAACAAACATGGTAAGTGATTATTATTATTATTGATTTATGGGTTCTCATTTTTGATATATATAGTCTTCTTTTGAGAAATCTATTGATTCAGAAGATCAAGGGTGATGGTCAAACCACATCAGAGGAGGAGGGTCAAAAGTGCAAGGATCAGAATTGATTTTAGAATGATGTCAATGGACCTGAACTCCAATTCAACCTCAGAATACAAACATATCAGATGCTTAAAGTCCTTCAATCAATCAATGTGTGTGTTTTTTTTGTAGCAGTTTCCACAACTCCCAACCTATCACTTTTGAAATTCTCATCACCATCTTCTTACCAAGCCACCATCAACATCAACATCAAACGAATGGTTTTTAATCCCGTTTTTTTTTTAAAAAAAAAGAATCTCTTCGAGAGACTTCATCTTTTTTTTCTTCAACATCATTCCCCTTTGCAATCCTCACTCTCTCACTCACACCCTCATCAACAAGAACAAAAAAATATTGATGGTACTGGTTTTTGCAATTTTTTCAATTTGTTTCAATTTTTTTTTTCCTCCAGCGTATTTTTTTTGGAGTTTTATGCTTGATTTGATATTTTTTACAAAAATTTCAATTGTTTTGTTAAGTAGAGAGTATGTACAGACATTCAAACAATCTAAATCCCAAGAACATAAAATGAATAATACATGCCTTTTATTATTTATTTTTTTTGAACAATCAAATTTAGCCTTGAAACAGAAGCCCAAGAATAAATGGACCGTTTTAAGGTCAATCTGTCCCATTATTCTTATCTAGCCACCGTACTTACGTACGTACACTTAGAAATACCTTCCTTCAACCCTTGAGTTTCTTCACCTCACTACCAGTGGAGTTGTCGATTGTCCTCATTCGGATTTGATTTTGATCAACAAAACTTTTTGTCTTTGACCACTTCTACCTTGATCCTCACGGCTGCTTGGACGCTTACCCACCTGTTTCAATTGGCAATTGAAGGCAAGACCATTCTTCAAATCAGTTCATTCCTCAGCCGGTTTAGAGGATTCATCTTTGCACACCTTGTCACTATTACTATTGTGATTATGGTGATTATGATCATCATTATCATCAGATATGATCAAGTGACCACAAGCTTGGGCTATGGCAATCTTGGTGGTTGTTTTGCCCTGTTGAACACTGTAGGTTGTCTTTTGTTTCTTGAGTTCTTTGAAATTAGTCTATGAGTTTGAATTGGACGCATGCTTGCTTTTCGGAGCAGATACCAAAGGAATAATGATTTTGACGTGGTTTGGAATCTGATTTTCAGAGGACCAAGGCTTGTACACAGTCATGATAGTGTCACGGTACCGTTCCAAGTCACAAGACTTGGTTCCAAGCATGATATAGCTGTTGACCATGTAAGCAGCTTTGGTTGAGGGGGAGTGGTAGACACAATTTCTCAATCTTCAGAAAACTCTTGCCAAAATCAAGGAAAAACAAGGCTCAATTTGATGTAATAGAGACAAACTGTTCCGCCAGGTAACCTCGCAAAATTAGGTGAAGGATTAAGTTTTCCAATTGCTTTGGATGAAAACAAGGGCAATTGAAATAATGAAGAAAAAAACAATGACGTATTGGGCAGTTAAGCGTTCTCATTCTTCATTTTTAGCATGATGTCTTTAAGAAGATCAGCCAACCTCTTTAGTGAGTGCAATCTTATTGTGATTCAGTTTGTCTAGTCCCACTACCTTGGGAGCTAGATGGGTTGGAGAATCATCAAAATCTTGGTCAACTTGGCGGGTTTGAATGATTTGAATGATTGAAGGCCCAACATCACGCATCAAATCCCCTAGTTGGATCATTGTTATTTGGCCGTTCATTCTAGTTATGTAACCAAAAAAGTGGCAGATGTGACAAGCTTGTATTGTCAATTCATCGTATAGGATTTGAGAAGGATCTTGTTTGCAATTGTCACAATTTTTACAGGGCTCAGGAGAGAAAGGTAGAGGATTGCCAGAGTTGCAAGTGGAGCGGGAGGTATTGAAATAGTCGGCGAAGAGGGTACTACAACAGTGTTCCACTTCAACAGCGTATTGGGCCATAGAGTAAACTGCAGGGGGTGGCAAGACACCATGTCAAAAAACTGGGTTTTGACCAAGATGTCAAAGAATATGAAGGCCTATACATTTTGTGATCCCATCAGTCTCAGAGGCAACCATTCCAGAGAGTGGGATAAGATCACTTGTTTTCCAAAAGAGCAAACAGTCCAAAACATGCCCATCACGTCCAGCACAACCTGATTCTTGATAATAACCTTCAGTACTTTTTGGAAGCGTATGATGGATCACGAAGCAAACATGAGGAGCGTCAATACCTAAACAAAGAGAGACAATGAGCAGGCCTCAACACCTATCTGAATCAAAAAAAGACGGTTTGGATGACTTGAACTCGTCTTACCCATCCCAAGTGGATTCTATGTATTTGCTTATGTGGGACTGATGGAAGGACTCAGACGCAAAGCATCAGCGTGAGCAGTGGTCAGACCTCCAAGTTGCACCAAGATCCTCCTGTTTGGATGCATGCATCCAAACACTAATATTTTCATGCAACTTCCATGCTTTAATCCAAGTTGCACCAAAATCCTCCTGTTCGGATTCATGCATCCAAACACTAACATTTTCATGCAACTTCCATGCTTTAATCCAAGTTGCACCAAAATCCTCCTGTTTGGATGCATGCATCCAAACACCAACATTTTTGTGCAACTTCCATGCTTTAATCCACGTTGCACCAAAATCCTCCTTTTTGGATGCATGCATTGTAGCATGGTGAGACGTGTTGAAATACACTTTGGTGAGAATGTAGCCCAGTGAGGAGTGTTGAAATCCACTTCAGTGGGAGTGTAGAAGGGTGAGGTGTGTTCAAAATTAGGTCAGGAGTGTTGATATCCACTTTGATGAGAGTTTAGCAGGGTGAGGCGTGTTGAAAATTGGGTAACAATTCTTCAAATTCACTTTTGTCAGGGTTGGAATGGTGAGTAGTGTTAGAAATTGGGTAACAATTGTTCAAATTCACTTTGGTGAGGGTGTGCAGGGTGAGGAGTGTTGAAGTCCACTTGGGTGAGGGTGTAGCAGGTTGAGGTGTGTTCCAAATCAAGTGAGAAATTTTCAAAAGTTGGTGAGGTGTGTTCAAAATTGAGTGTGGTTTTCAAAGCATTGAATGAAGTGTGGTTTAATCATTTACATATACCGGTGTTGTGTAATTTAACCTTGCTGGTGGGGCTCAAGTCACCTGGACCACACTTGGGTTCTGTCAGCCCAAATTTTCATGCCTGGCCTACTATATGGGAGTGCAAATCACTGCACTGGCAATGGTGAAACTACAACCACATAAGAGTGTAGTCCCTCCTCTGCCCACCCTCTCATGTGGATGAAATACACACTATGGTGAGTCTGTAAAGTAACTTCACTCTTTTTATAAGAAACAAGTTTCTTGTATCAAATAAATGTTGCTTTGTAAGTCTAAGATATTGTCAAACAAAGATTGTTAAGGAGTTGCTCTGGTCAATATTAATTGGTCTTTGCATGCTGGAGACATTGGTTCACATGCGCAAATGAGTCCATTAAGGAAACCGTGCAATGTGTGGGCTTTTTGTGTTGATAGTGATTGTTTCTTTGGGCTGTGGCCGCGCCATCCTCAATGGGCATTCCCTCCTACATCTGATTTGAAGTCAAATAGGCTTGAATCAAAAATTAATGCAGGCAGGAAATGGCATAAATATGTTACAGGGGGGCATTTTGAATTTGTACAAATGATTGTTTAAGGCTTTGACTGAAAATCCAAGCTTTTAGCCTTTGAACATAGGTTCAAATTGGATTGGTTGTAGTTACAGAAATAGAACGGGTTTTTTTTGAGATTATGAGTAAAGAGAATCTTCTGAAAAAAGATATCCCCACCAGGATGATACATATTTTAGTGCAGAAATCCAACTATATAAAACATGTGGATCAAACAATGAATGCAAAATAAAGGCAACTAAAGCAGCTCCTCAGGTGAGTATTGAGAAAGCATACAATAAACCCTGAAAATAAAAAGCTATTTAAAATCAATGATTGTTGTGGTTTAAACACATTAGCACCTTTTATGCAGAAAATTGATTGATATGAAGTAAATGGAACACAATAACCCCATCTAGGATGGGAGAATGAGGAAGAATAAGATTTATCTTAGAAAGGAAGATTTACCACCACATGCCTTGACAGTTGTTGAGGAGTTTTTTGAAATGAGTTGGTGCTCTAAACTGAATTGGAGATTTTCCTTGCTTTTCTTCTGGAAGTGTCTGCCTGGCTGTCTTGTTTTATCCCAGTATGATTCTTCTTCCCGTTACTGTTTACAAGTGCCACCTTGGGTTTGTTTCAACCCTCCATGTGAGACATTTAGGGAGATATCTATTCAAATTCTGCATTTCCTGGCAGAGATATCCATGTTTTTTACATGGAATAAATATTTGAAGAATGAAACAAAAGGCTTTCCTGTAAAACCCTATCCATAAAAGCTTTTAAAATATTTGAGTGAACTGTGATTTTATTTGAGGTGTTTCCCTTGTGAAATTATATGAGGGAGATCTGTGCATTGAAAAATACTCCTGGGTCATTCAAAATCCCTTGAGTTCTCTGGCATTCATGTGCTAAATTAAGGGTTTTTTACCAGGTACAAAGCCCATGTTGCCAGCTCTGAGATGGGTTAGCTAACTCCAAGGATTAGCTTGAATATGGGATCCTTTGACAATGTGTGATTGCACTTTTTTACCCACAAGTAAAGTGGGGCCTGTGCCCCAGGTGCAACAGCAAAAAGAAAGTGAACTGTGAGCTGATTTGAATTGATTCCCTTGTGAATTCATAGTGACACTGGCAGACACTTTTTGTTACATTTATTTTTAGTGAAATGCTTGGAAGAGTGTAACACTCATCTCTTAACAGATAATTCCTTTGGATTTTGCTATAAATTTCTTTATTTTTTTCTCTGTTCATTTATATATTTTTTTGTTGGGATAAATTCAGCGCCAATTTCATTTGGCATGGGGAGGGCATTTATGTTTTCATGTATGAAAACTCACATCTGTTACATAGAATCTTGATGGCCTGCAATCTTGGCCTTGGAAAAAATGCCAACTGTTTGTAGGAGATGCGGAGCTTTGTGAAATTATAATTTTCAAGCTGTGAAAATTGAGAATTGCAAAAACTGAAAACAGTTTATAACCATTTTGATTTTTCCAACAAACAAACTTCCTTTACAAATCAATTTCCCTGTAAAAAAATCAACATGTTTCACAAAATTGAATTTTTCCAAAATAGTTCTTGTTTTATCTTGGTGGAAATGGCAGAATTAAAAGTTCATGATTTGGGAAATACAGATGAATTCCAATTTCCAAAAAGGTGAAATCAAGGTGATTCTCATTTTCAGCAGCAGTGAAATCTTCTGGACTTTTGTTTTCCATAAAGGTGAAACCCACAAGAAATATTGTGTACAGCATTGTGAAAAATTGAATCAATCATTGTGAATTCATGGGGAATGTTTTGATACTTATGGGGGACAAAAGTGGCCACAAAAGTGACTTCATGTCACTGGTCAGCCAGAGACCCCAATTTGGCCCTGGTGAGAGAAAGCATAATTGTTAGTGTTTGAGTTTTGATTTATGTGAATTTCACTGGAGTTCAGAGTACCATTGATTGGATTGATTTGATCTTATTATTGTTAACCTTCAAGTACTAAAACAACAGGTAAAATGTAACTGGGCTGTGTTGTAGCAACGTGATTATCAGACTGTTTAGTCATGGCTATCAGACTCTTTAGTCATAGCATTTCACTTACCATGTCACTTAAACTGCTTATGCTAATTTTACCTTATTCATTTTGTACTCAACCACTTATCAGCCTATAGTGTATTTAGTCTATATAAACACCAGTGCTCTCAAGTGCAATTCATCACCTGTTCATTCACCAAGTCAACCGGAGTGTCCTTTTTCCTCCTGATCCCAGGTCCGTCACGCTTGAAGTTACAAGCACCTTTCACTCATTTATTAATCCCTTCATCCAATTTGAGCTTAAGCTCTCTTTATTTTTTTACACGGTTAAAAGCCTATACTCAACCTGAGCCAATTGTCTTTCATTCAACTGGTTTGCCTTCAATAGCCTCATCCTGAGATTCAACTCTTTTGGCGAGGGGGTGAGATGAGGATGAGCCTTGTCATTGACAATTAAGCTCATCCCATCCATTCACTTTGATGGAGCAAAAAAATGAGGTTATCAATCAGAACGCTCACCAAACGTTGCCCCGTTCAAACATTGCTCACATCACATCAATGCCCATCGTCATTCTGTTTTACTCTGGCCACGACCGTCAATGTTGATCCTCAAGATCAGCATAGGGCACCATCCTTGGCATCCAACAAAAATGAAACAGAACTCAATCAAAATATTAGAGAATGCTTCAGAAAACTTCCTATACGGCCCAGAAGACTGGACCATAAATTCATCAGCGATAAATCAAGGCCCAAGGATATTTTGATTGAATCCCTAGATAACGGCCGCTCACCAATCGGGAGTTCATACGCAAGAGCTCAATCCCCAGTCTATTTCCCAAATGTTTCCATCAGATTGGTTAGACCTAGTTCAACCGATTGCGGGGATCCCTATACGACCATATTCCAATGCAATCTAAGACTGACCAAACCGGATATATTCAACTATTTGAGACAGATCTATGGGCTCGGGATCACGAGCATACGGACTGCGATCTATTGAGGTAGATATCAAAGGATGATCAAGAGTAAAGTTTGGGGTGGTGTCAAGATTGATCAAAACAAGAATCGGACGTTCAAGAAAGTTTGGGTTGGATTGGATCGACCATTCTTCTACCCATCCCAACCATCCAGCTATGGTCTCATCCACCAGTATGATCCCAAGAATCAATTGACCGCCTTTGAATCCGGTGACTTCAAATCTTGCTCCATTGGTGGTCTCGGTGATGGCCTCTATGCGGTTCCTTACCTTGATCCCCTGGCTGGCGCACTAGCGGAAATCAATCTATCCCTCATCCAGGTCTTACTCTCCTCTTCCTACGCTCGTTTTGGATTCGGTAGCATCAAGCAAGACGCCAAGGAGATCCACAAGCTACTCTGCTACCTCAGAGCAATCGGAAAGACTCGATTCATCCTCCTTGGTCATTCTACTGGTTTTCAGGATATCATCAAATTCTTCAACAGTTGTTTCGATCCCTCCGATCTCAACCCCTTTGAAGGTATCATCGCCATCATCCTCCAAACACCCTGGCGATCACAATGTACAAGCGATTCAAGTATTTGGTTTATCAGCAAAATCCTTGAGCAAAAGGGTGGCAAGGAATGCCTGAATCTGTTAGAGTTTTTTTTTTTTATCAATCCGAAATCGTTTGCTCAGTCGGTCGAAAACCTATTCTGCCTGAGTTTCTTGATTTGAGATGGTAAAACGGAGATCAATACCTCATCTGACGGTGATCAAGAAGCCGAATTCCCTCTTGTCTATTCTACCGAACCTGCCTTTGCCGATGTCCAACAGCGTATGATGCAAGAACAATGTGAGAGGCTGCTAAGTCAACTCACTAGAATTGCAAGTTATCATCCAACTCGGTTTGGTCAACTTTTGTACTCATTGTTCATTCTGCCAACTCAACCTGATTACCATCAACCTCAAAATCGCGTCAGTTAGTCCTGGGAGGATCGGTCTGTAATTTGCCTGCTGCGTTCACACTTTACCTACACTTTATTTTCTTCATCAATCATCCATCAATTTTCACAACCATTCCAGTACTCAACTCCGAAAATCAAACAACTCAATTTTATCAAATCCACACAATTAAACCCAACCTTGAACAAATTCAACGCATCTTACAAGTAATTCACCATTTGAACTGAAGAATTTTCCAGCAAATAGTAGAAATCATTAAGATAGCAGTTAGAATGAGAAATGCCCCAGGAAGTTTACCAGTCATTCAGCTCATCTTATTAATCATTCACTAACCTGTATGTAGAATTATTCCAACAGTTAGTAGAACATTATGTTAATTGAAGAAAAAGAGTTAGATTCCTTTTTAGGACAGTAACTTCCTCCAGTGCAAGTCAAGCGGGTGTGTTAGAGTTTGAGTTTTGATTTATGTGAATTTCACTGGAGTTCAGAGTACCATTGATTGGATTGATTTGATCTTATTATTGTTAACCTTCAAGTACTAAAACAACAGGTAAAATGTAACTGGGCTGTGTTGTAGCAACGTGATTATCAGACTGTTTAGTCATGGCTATCAGACTCTTTAGTCATAGCATTTCACTTACCATGTCACTTAAACTGCTTATGCTAATTTTACCTTATTCATTTTGTACTCAACCACTTGTCAGCCTATATTGTATTTAGTCTATATAAACACCAGTGCTCTCAAGTGCAATTCATCACCTGTTCATTCACCAAGTCAACCGGAGTGTCCTTTTTCCTCCTGATCCCAGGTCCGTTACGCTTGACGTTACAAGCACCTTGCACTCATTTATTAATCCCTTCATCCAATTTGAGCTTAAGCTCTCTTTATTTTTTACAATAATAAGACTCACTTCTATATTATTAAATACTTTGGGTACCTGTTTGGGACGTGCACTGATGGGTTAAACCTGTTTACTGGGGTTATAAGGTTGTTCAGCAGTTTAAATTGACAAAAAATGGTTGGGAATGGATATTATTAGTCAGACTGAAGCCATGAATCACTTACTTATCTCAGTATTTGATTACCTTGGAAAGTTTTCTGTATGTAAATTTAACTGGGTCTCTGGGTATCAATATCCTCAAAAGAGCTCTTTATTTATACTTTTTGAGTCCCAATATTGTCCTTCTGAGGGGTACACAGGCTCAAAGGGACAGAAAATCAGGCTAGCAGGGTAAAAAGTGGCAGCCTGTGACATGTTCTTGGTGCTGTAGCACGGGTAGCATCTAATTCCACAGGGTATGGGAATTATTCTACTTTATAATTGATATTTGGACGTGTGAAGAACACTAATCTGTCCTTTTTATTTATTATTTAATTAATTATCCTTAGTAAATGTTCCCAGTATGTTAAGAATGATTTTAATAGAAATTACTATGGATAGTATGATTTCAGGTGAGTTCTCATTATGTATTAAATAATTGGAGTAAAGTCATGATGTTGATTTTACTCCTTCTTTTTGAATTTCAGTTGATTTTCTAAAATAATTACTTAAAAATATAAGTCATTGGTATTCATGTAATATTTTTACACATTAGTTTTCTTAGTATGTCACGAAAATATTGATGTCTAGAAATTCTCATTTTTTTTTATTAAAGTATTTTAATATATTTTTAGAAGTAGTCATTATTGTATTTTCTACATTTTTGGTACTTTTTAATTATATTTAATAAAAAATATGTATAAAGGTTATTTAGGTATTTTTATATAATTTTATGTATTTTTAGACTATCTATGTAGATATTCTAAAAATACATAAAATTATATAAATATCCACGGGAACATTTATTACATAGTTAGAATGTTCCTGTGTAGGTTGTAGCATTTTTATGCAGTACCTAGGTTTCTCAGGCCGCCTGTCACTTTGTCAACTTGTAGTCGCAGGGCTGTGTACTTTTCAGAGGCCCAGGGCTGCGTACGCGGCTTTGAAAGGGTGACATTGCTGTAGCTCAGCCGCACGCGGGTGTATTGGCTGCCACGGCTGCATGTGGTAATTTTGAAAGAACAAATTTCCATCTGTAACTCCTAAAATATACACAAAACCTCAATTTGGACTAAATTTGAGTTGTGAAACCTATACGTGGTAATACATGTGGAATATTTAATTGGCCAAAAAGTAAAATGGTGGTGCCGTGGTATTTTGTTCTTTCTTTTCTTTATTATTTAAAATTATAAGGAGTTGGATTTCAAGGGTGGGGTCAGTGAGTGACCCTACCTAATTTTGGGTGGGGAATCCTTTTCTGCAATAATATTCATGGTTTTTCTACTCATTCTCAGGTTAATGTTAATGTTATTATTTTTATGTTATTTCTGTTACTTTTGCAGCTTGATCTGCAATAGTAGCAAGCTGACACATCAGCAGTAGCAAACGCTCCTCTATTTTAAATCAATGTGTGTAGCTGATTGCTTTTCTGTTTCTCACTTATTAATGAATTGATATTAGATTCATTACTAACTTCTTTATTAAAATCTCCCTCATTAAGGTGATCCACCAAATTAAGCTTTTCCCAAACTAAAGGGAACTTAACACTGTCACCACCATTAAAGTATGAAGCTTCTTTACTGCGGAACAAATTGAAGCAATAATCTTTCATGTAGTCACTCCCTATTATGACATAGCCTATGGAAGTATTATAAATTACTACAAATCTAATAATGAATACAAATGAAGCAAAGAATGGCTTGGCTTTGATTATTCCCAGTTAAACTAATGACCCAGAGCAACTATGTAATTTCACATCAGGTGCAGTCACCAAAAATTTCCTCCAATTTTTACAGAATTGATCCAAATAATCCTTACTTACTATTGACCTACATGCTCCACTGTCAAACAGGACCTTACAATGCTTATCAAAAAACTTACTAGTGACTAATTCATTAGTTGCCTTAATGGATTTTATGCACCCTATGATGGGATCCTCCTCTTTCCCCTATGGAACTGTCTGACTCAGATTATTCCATATAATTATTAACTTTATCAGCACTTTCATTATTGAAATGGTTAATTTTCTTTGTTTTTTGTGGATATCTTCTGGAGGTATGTCTTACCTTACCACAAGTGTAGCATGATATATGGGTTTTGGAGACAGGATTCTTGACAACAGTTGTCTCCTTTTCTTTCTTGACAAAATTGTTGTCTTTGGTTTGTTAACTCTTGTTCCTTCCTAGTGACGTATCTTCTACTATATATTCTAATATTTTGATCAAGTTTGGGCAATCTCCATCTGCTTTCATACTTTTTTTAACTGCAAAAGAGATTTCACCATCCATCAGTGAAAGTTGCTTAAATTTGATTCTATCTTGATCTAATAATGGGTCAAAGGCTCTAAGTCTTGTCTTTTATTTTGTCACCCAATTAGCAGGAATGGTAACACCAGCTATAAAATTACCATTATTCAAGGAATTCATGAAATTTATTTTCCAATTTTGTGTACCAAACTTGCTATGCAACTCTTTTTTCCAGAAGTTCCAGCTCTGTACTCCAACAGCATTTCTCCTGTCTCTATACCAGTCTGAAGCTATGCCTTTAAAAGAAATTCTTAACCTGCTAGTGATCAGGGTATCAGGAAAGTTAGCATCCTCTTTCAGTGTATCAATCCAAGATATAAATTCTGTATGATTTCATTCTCCTTCACCTGTGAAATTAGGCCACTCATTAATCTTGGGAAGACCCGGCAGAATTTGTTTCAATACTTCATTATCCTGCACTGGCTTTTTATGAAATGATAAACTGATTTTTTTTCTTCAGTTCTCTCCCTAGGGTTATCTTGAAAATGTGGTGCAATTTTTCTCACTTGCTTGGCACCATCCAATTTGTTGGAAATATTTAGCATGCTCTTCTCAAGTTTGTCATTCAATTGAGTTATATTATTACTAATTCCATCAATCAAGTATCTAGAGTTGGATATCTGCAGTGAGAGCTCTTCCTCCATCAAAGGAAATTTTTGATTGACCTTATTCTCCAACAACTCAATTGAGTTTCTCAATTGTATAACAGCTGATGTTAAAGAATTCATTCCTTCCTTGATATCATCAGTGGATGACTTATTGATTTTGACTTTGTCACTTATTTTACCTATCATTGCTTCTAAGTTATTGAAATCTTTTTTATGCACCTTAGTAAATTCTAATTCAATGGTTTTTTGTCACATATTCTAGTTCTTTTATTGAAGCAGCCAGGACATTTTTAAAACTTATACTATCAGACATGATACAATAATATTTATGAATTATTGAAGCAAAGCCCTCTATAAAATACTTATTGGAATGTACTAATGCTTTTTTCATGTGGAGAGTCTCATTAAAAACAATATCACAAAAACTCTCCAAAATTATTTCAGAATCTAGAGATAGCACTACTTTTTCATTCTCTTGGCTCTTTCTTCTTCCAAGAATTTGAAACCTCCTTGGAGAGATATGGCCATCCTCATCATCTCTCCATAAACGGAGTTCCGGTGATCTCTCCTCTTTCTCCTCCTCATTTTTCTCTCTCAATGGGGTTGGGATGGAGTTTCTAAGTGAACTTGGGAGGTGGATGCTTGGGCTGATTGGTTCATTGGAACCAATCTCTTTACCTTTTGTTTCGGGACTATTGGTTTCTTGATCTTTGTTGGATCCCAATTGTCTGTCTTGTTCAATACTTGATCCCTCCCTATGATTTTGATCAAGGCTCTGTAAGTGGTCAGTGCCTGTGTAAGGTATGTGGCTTGATTCTGCACATTTTCTGCTGCCACTGCCTCCAGGTACATCATTTTGTTCTGGCTGTGACAGGTCAACAGATTGGCTACTCCTGGTGGAGGGCTGTCTCTTCTGACGCTTGAAATCTTTTGGGGTGCAAGCTCAGCGCCTTTGCTCCTGGTATTCATACTAATTATTTCAAAATTGAATAATAATTTACCCATATATGGGCCATGGTAGATAGAAATTATTAAAGAATATTATTTCCACAGAGGAAAATTCTTATGGAAATTCATTTTGCATCCAATTGGACGCATCCAGAGGATTATAAACCAGAAAAAATTTATAATATCTTCCATAACTTATAATATAAATTCTCAAGGTTCTATGTGATGATTTCTGTTGATAAAAACATATTGTCTCAGCATATTTCCTTGTGAGGTTCTGCTGTAAATCCCTGCCACAATTTGGCTGGTAGGGTAAAATTTTGGATATTGCCTATCAATGTTCACCACATCACCTCCACCCATGTGATAAGAGAAGCTACAAGATGGGTAGGGTGATTCAATCCAGATGAATACTGGAAGATAGATATTTCCAGGTATTTGGGTTTATTTAAATTGATTCATTTCAAACCCATGTTCAAATATCCTAAAAAAAATTCAACCTCATATTTATTTGACAAAATTCAATATTAAAATACATATATATCATTTTTTATTATTTGAATTTTCCCTTGATTATATTTTACTCATACTGGGTTCCAATTCACCTTTTCATCAAATTTTTGAAATGGAAGATGGGATGGAGTTGGGCTATTCCTTCAAGTGGGAAATAAAAAAGCAAGCAATTGATACTTGGGTTGATGATCAATCCACCTAAATCTAGATTTAAGTTTCAAAAAAGGGTGATTAATGTTTCATCCACAATTAAATCCAAAATTGGTCATTTATCTCAAGTTATTTTTGATAGGAAGTACCATACATAGAATTTTTTTTTGTAAAAAAAAATCAAATAATGCAGGTGTACTTCCTCTCAAGTTGTAGAAAGAAAAAAATATATTTTATATAGATATAAATAAAATGTTTTCATTTGATATAAGATTGAGGAACTGATTCAAATCAGATTTAATACATTTAATAATTTTATAGCCTTAAAAGTTGATGAGGATGTAATTTGAATCATTGGATCCAAAGGATGGACCATAAATTTATATAGGGAAGGTTTTTTATTTTTTATTCTTTTATTGGGAGATGTTAAATTTGCAACCCTGTGGTTTAAAACAGGCACAAAATGCCGTTTGAAACCCATCTGATTTTCAAATGGCTGTTTGCAACCCATCTGAGCTGCAAATAGTTGTTTGCAACCTTTTGTGATATCATATATATATATATATATATATTAACCTTTTTCATTTTTTATCTATTATTTCTTTTTTTTGATTTTAATAAAAAAATAAAAAATAATTAAGCAATTAAAAATTTAGATATAAAAAAAATATAAATAAATAAAATGAAATAAATAAACTATTTAATTAAATTAAAAATATAAATATAAATAAATATAAATATAAAGAAATATAAAGAATTATAAAGAAATATAAATAAATATAAATAAATGAATTGAAATAAAATGAAATAAACAAATAAACGAACAAACAAATATATCAAAAATAAATCAATTAATTAAATTAAAAATAAAAATAGGGTTTATCAAAGTTAAGAAAACCCGCCATTTTTTAATGGCAGGTTTCAACCCAAATCTGTCATTTCAAACCTGCATTAAAAATCAAAAAAACTCACTTATTTCACATCAGAAGTGTAAAATTTACCTGAAAATAAATGTTTTTTTTTAAAAAAAAATAAAGTATTTAAAGGCTTTCACCGCCCCAACCCATCAATTCACATCATCAACCCCGGTTTCAACCTCCAACCTTATTGTAAAAATTTTACCTCCTACCTCATCCAAAAATTTGATTCATTGCTCTTCATCTCTTCATTGATATCCTCATAACTTCATCACCATCATGACTTTGTCACCTCATCAATTCATCACTCTTTCATTGCTTCATCACTTCATCCATGCTTTCAACAAATCCCTTTATTACTTCATTTCTTCATTTCTACATTCCTCTTACTCTTTTCAAATGGACCCTCAGCAAACCTCCCCCCGCAATTCCACTCAACAATCGAATGGACCAAAGAAAACATCCCCAGAAACCCAAAATCCAACAATCCTCCCCCATCAGCTTCCAAAGGCTCAAGTCAGCTCAAGAGAGCTGATCACATCATCCTTGTAAACTGGCTCAAAATTCCCTGAAACTATGATGCTTTATTTGGATCTGACAATGAAAAATGAGTTGGCCAACCTCCATGGTCTAAGTTCAATGGTTATCCACTGATGGCCAATGAACTGAAGAATAAAAACAAAGTTAGGCTGGATCTTTCATCCAAACAGATGGGGGAGCAATTTGAGAACTATCAATTCAAAAATTGCCCCTTTAGCCAATGCTGACAAGCTCTATTCTTTCTCTGTCTCTGTATTTTTGTCAAATCATCTCCTCCCATCCACATACTATAATTGGGGTTAGGATCAATAAGGGATTCAATTCATCTTATAAAATTCACTTGAATTTATACCCCATGGGAATCAATTGCTTGATTGATTACAAATCAATCCAGAAATCAATTTCCAATCAATTGCTCAATTGATTCATGATTGATTGAGAGATTTATCAGAGATCAATTGGGAGATCAATTGGCAATGGTTTGGCAGTTCCATGTCTCTGTATGTTTTTCAAATAATTTCCTCCCATCTCTTTCCCTCCCACAAACCTACTGCGCTTGGGGTGAGGATCAAGAAGGGATTCAATTTGTTGTATAAAACCTTGAGGGCAGTGGCAGTTTTGCAACACATAATTTTGCAAACTATGGGATTTGAACCCATGACCTCAACATTAATGAGTGATGCTTTAACCACTAAGATAAGTCTGCCATTGCAGGATGGGCTAATTTACCTTTCCAAATACTCAGCCTCATCATATAATTACTGATTGCTCACCATGATCATCCCAGCTCACCACAATGATCATCCCAGAACACCATCTGCTCATCACAGTACCTGTCCAACAAGTGAACCTTGGATGTTCATATCATCCATTGAATCTCATCCCCAGGCAATCACATCCTTCAATCAAAGGCCTCTGCCTGCAATTAATCCATTGATTTCTGGAAGCGTCAGAAGAGGAGGAGGATTATGCCCCCCACAATTGATTCCTAGCGGCAGCAGAGGAGAAGCAGAAGAAGACCGCTGGCTGTGGCAGAGGAGGAGGAGGCGGCTGGTGGCACAGAAGGAGGAGTAGTAAGCCACCCCCTGCAATTGATTGATAAATTTCCAGCAGCCGCAGAGGAGGAGCAGGAAGACACCGGGGCTTGCAATTGATTGAGAAATTGCCTGCGGCAGCAGAGGAGGAGCAGGAGGAAGCCGCCCGCAATCAATCAATTGATCTCCAGAAGCTTCAGAGGAGGAGGAGGACAAGGCCGTGCCTGCAATTGATTGATCAATTTCCATCAGCAGCAGAGTAGGAAAAGGAGGAGGCTTCCAGCAATAAATTGATTGGTTTTTGGCAGTGGCAGAGGATGAGGTGAGTTGGGAAGGTGAGCAGTGAGTGAAGCAAGACAGGTTGAAGAGTTGATTGAGATCTTTGACACCAGTTGAGAGCCAGCCGGGTTTATGGGAGAGCTTGAGCAGGGATGCCACCAAGGAAGGGCTACTACAGGGAACTTGCCACAATCAATTGAAAGTGGATAGCAGCTGCAGAGAAAGACAAGGGGGGAGATTGTGGCAATTGATTGCAAGCGGATGGCGGCAGCGGAAAAAGAGTAGGAGGGGGGGAGCTTACCTGGCGTATTGCGCATGGAGGTGTGGGGGGAACTAGAGGTTGAATGATCAAAGGATCAGCAACTAATGAGGGGCTGGAAGAGGAGGAGGAAAAGCAGGAGGGGAGGGGGGCTTACAAGGGGTTCCAACCAAAGGAGGAGGGGAGGTGGTGGGTGGGGTGGTGGTGATGGGTGAGGTTGTGGTGGTGGTGGGTGAGGTGAGGTTATGGGTGAGGTGGAGGTTATGGGTGAGGTGGTGGTTATTGGTGAGGTTGAGGTGGTGGGTGAGGATTTTTGGTGAGGAGGAGGAAGGAGTGGACTGGTGGTTAAAAGTTCAGTCAGCTTTTTTGTGTTTTCAACTTTCTGCCAGGAAGTTTGATTGGAAATGTTGATAAAGATGGTGATGTGATGTGGGGTGATGAGATGATGATAATATTTGTGTGAAGCAATGGAGTGCTGAGATTATAAGTCTTAACTGATGCACACACTAATCAAACTCTTGGGACCAGATGTGAAAGAGCTCTCATGTCAAACTCATGTCACCCTCACTCCCGCACACTCATTATAAGTCTCCCCCCCCCTAGAAGGGTGAGCCTTCTGTCCTCTTCCAACTCAGCCCCAGAATCCATCCAAACTACCAACTTGGCAACTACAAGACCAAATCAACCATTCCAAAGTGAATTCAAGCTAAGTGCTCAAGTGCAAGTATTCTACTAAGTATCTCTAGAGGCCACAATCCATCCTGTAGAATAAAGCATTGTTGTTGGTCACTGGTTCCTTTCTTTGCATCCTTTCATCATCAACTGTTCTTGTCCAAAACAATGTTTTTCTCACACACCTTTTCTTTCACCATTGAAATAAAAGCCTAGTTCAGGTTTCCAGACTCAATTTAATCTTTTACACAATTAAAAGCCAAAATGGATCCTTCAAACTCAACCGGACAATCACAAACCTCTGAAACGCCTGGACCAGGAATTGAATCAAACTTCAAAGCAACTGTGCTGACGTCACTCATGGAATCAACCCCTCTGCTAACTGAGTCCAATTTTTGAATCTGGAAGAAGAAGATGGAGAAATTATTCAAGATGCAAGGCATCTTCCATCTCTTTAAATCTCCTAACCCTCTTGAAGACATACCAGATGAAGATGAGACAACTGGTTATCTGATGTCCAAATTGGACCCAACCACTCACACCAAAATCATCAATCCCAATAACCAAGACTCCTCCAAACTCATCTGGATAGCCGCCAAGAATCACTTGGCATCTAAACAAGCCGCCAACAGGGAAAGGATGTTCTTTAACTTCCTATACCTCTCCTTCAATCGGAACAATATTGAAACTTTTGTGACAAGTGTGAAGCTCCATCTTAGTAACTTGGATGAGGTCAGAATTGATCTCCCAAGCAACATCCTCAGTTACTTGATTCTATTCAAGTTACCTGAATCAATGAAAGCCATACACTCTCAAGTAGTGCAATCAAGTGTTGACCTAACTGTTTCAATGGTGCTGAACCACTTGATACAGCACAAAAAAGAAATCCAGTCCAAGGAGAAGGACCAATCTGAGACCAACTTGTCTCTCTACCACCACAACAACCAAGGTTGATTGGATCAAAGTGTGCCTAGATGCAAGAACAGGAAACACAATCCCCCCATGACCAATCATTCCCCCTCCTCATGCTGGGTTGAATTCCCAAAACTAAGACCTGACCATCCTCCTAAAAAAAGAAAGAAACCAGAATCCAAGAAGTCTCCTGAACCTCAATACTACTCCTTTTTCTGCATATTTAATCAACTTGAAACAAATGAAAACCACCGTTACATAATTGATAGTGGATACTCCATTCACATGATCAAGAATTGTGAAAACTTTCTGAACCTCCAAGAACAGTTTGTCAAAAAAACAATCAACACCAGGAAACTAGGAGCTGGAATCCCTATCAAGGGCTTGGGAACTGCTGTAATCAAATGCAGCATAAGCTCCATTGAACTTGAAAACGCTTTGGTGACCAAATCTGGACACCTCAGGACCACTGTGAAAAATTAAAAAAAAATTACAATTTTTTTATGGCTATCATCCCTTTCAAAAAAAAAATGGAATTCCTTTTTTTGAATCAGGTCTCTTTAGCCTTCAGACCTTCCAGATTCCCCATCTCCCAGTGGTTTAGGGATGGGTCCCTGGGGTGTCCAACTCCCCAGGTCTTGCGTTCAATCCCTTTCCTTCTTGCTTTGGCCTTTTTTTGTAAAATGGGCGGGTGAAGACCCGCTTGGCTCAATCTTGCCCATCTCTCACACCAGCTTTGCTTGGCTCAACCTGTGCCGGCACCAGCATTTTCATTGACATTGAAGGGAATGGAAATTCCCCCTTGATCCACCTCTCCAACCTACCCTCTCAATCCTCCATTCGCAAACAATCACAGCAAAAATCCTCATCACCTGAACCAATTTATTGTTCCCACAACAAATCTCACCTCCATCCTCATCCGGACTGTTGCTCTGACCAATTCCCTTTCCCACCATCATCACCGCTGTCCAATAATTCTTGAGCTGGTGGTTGGTGCTCTCATCTCCCCTCATCCATCTTCCCAGACCTATCCTTCCTTCATCATCATCACCCTTGTCCAATCCAACTTTACCATCCTTGACTCATCATGATCCCAACCAGTTCAACGCTTGTCATCCATTGGACCTGCTTTCCCTCTCAACATCCTCCACAATCAATCCTCCTCATCAACATCCAAGCACTTCCACCATCCACCCATCAACCTCCTCACCCAAAAGACCCCAAGCTGTTGCTTGCAGCTGTTGGAGTTGCTGCAAGCGCCCAATCAATCTAGGCACCTTCTCCTTGTCACCTGCAACTCTCCTGCCCTTTCCCATCACTGGAACAGGCTGGTGTCTTTCCATTCCTACTCATTCAGGGTTTTCATGATTTCAATTTTTTTAAGTTGTTGTTTGATTATTTTTTTTTCATCAGTTTCTTTTGTTTTCTCATGACCAAAAAAAAATAAAAAAAAATAAAACTTTTTTTTTCAATGGTTGTTTTTTTTTTGCTTTATCTGCGTCATCTCTTGTAAATAGTCTGCAGGGACCCATGGCCCATAAAAGGAGGGGCTCTCCCCTTCCTTTTTCAAAATCATCCAGGGGAGTGTGCATATGCCCCCCCAGTTATTATCTGAAATCTGATCCATCCTTATCCTGGGTATATCTATGATTTCCCCTTGATCATCCATTGATCCTGAGTCTTTGCCCCTTTTTGGCCTGATCCTTATGACCAACCACTAGCCTTTCTGGTTGAAGAGAATTCTGTCTGTTGGAATTCTTCAGTGTGTTACACCACTCTTTGATCCCTTTCTCTGACCATACCGGTCTTGATCCATCCTTGATCATCTGTCTGGAGCCAATCACATTTCATTAAAGAGGTTTTATCAAGCTTAAAGAAAAATAAAAGGAGTTATAACACTCCAGGTTATAAAAGGAGGTATAACACTCCAGGTTTTAATTTTCACTCTGCCAGCCTACTCTTGATTTCCTTGAGAAGTGTTGAGGCTATCCTTGTTCAAATCAGTTACTGTTTGCTTTTAGAAGCTTCTCAAAACATTGTGCTTTGTCTTGTATGGCCAACCTCAGTTATCTGGTACCCTTCAAGCGCTTGATTGCGGAGAGTTGGGCTGGTTCATTGAGAACCTGGAGGTTGGTTGGGGTTTGAGTTGATCATCCCCAATCATCTGCTGACAACCAGATTTATTAGCTTGTGGGCATTGTTTACCTAAAGCAGCTTTGTTCTTTTGAACTTTGAACAAAATTTAACTTCTTTTTTTCAAATATCTCCCACCTAATCTTGCCTCAGATATTGCTCTTCCATTGCAAACAACTATTATCAGAATTTATCCTTTAATACTTGATTCCTCACTTAAAAATTTGTGGACCTTGATCTTGGTTACACTGAAATATTTTTGTAAAAATCAGGAGCGCAGCCTAAACAGCACCTCTCCCCTCCATAGAACTGCCACAGCCTAGCACCGTTTGGAGTCTTACATTTGGTCCCCCGGGCCGGGATTGAACCAGAAACCTTGGGATTTACAGTCCCAGACTTGAAGAATCAACTCCGAAATCCAATCCTTTCATTTTTTGCTTTTTTTATTTTTTCTGTTATCATCCAGATCTGACCCATGGAGGCAACTTGTTCCAGAAGTAATTCCTCTCAATTGTGCACCATCTTGGCAAGATCCTTGTTGTTTTTTGGTGAAACTCTACTCTTGCCACACCTGTGAGCCACGTTGGAATTCTACTCTTTGGATCTATTAGGAACTCTGCTCTTCAAAATGGAATCTACTGGTACCTCCTCCTCCTCTGTTTGGGTCAAGATGGTCAAGATCAAGCCTCAAAACAAGAACTTACGCTTCAATTGAACAAATTTTGAAGGATTCTTGGAATCCTATGAGATGGCTGCTGAGTGGATGGTGCAAGTGAACATGATATGGCTTATAAGTTACAATTTTTTATCTCCTCTGATGAATTCACGTCAGTGATCAAATTTTTCAATGGATTCAAAACTCATTACTGGAGGCTCTTGAAGGAGGCTATGTTGGCTTATTGGGGAAAAGGAGATGTGGCTAGGTTTACCTTACAGGACTTGGATTCTCTGGTTTCTCAATTGATCTCCAATGGTGGTGTCTCTTCAGCCTCTGATTGTCAGTCTTTTCAAAAATCTTGGGATCCTATTCAGTCTTACCTCCTCAGAAACAATCACATCAACACAGTGGACAAAATTTGAGTTTGGTTTTTCCAGTCTTTTTCTCCAGGAGTGCAGGAAAATATTAGAGATTAATTAGTTAAATCTGGATCTATGATTACTACTAGAGAAAATTGGTTCAAGCTCCCTGTTTTTCTGGTCCTAAGGAGTGCAGTGAAAATAGTGATGAAAGGTCAAACAGCTCTCACTTTTGAACAAACTAGAGTCACTGAACCAGTACATGCTCCTTCCTTTAAAGAGTCCAATGAAATAATGAACAAGATGGAAGCAAATTGTAGACCTAAACCAAATCTCCAGGCCAATAAGGAAACTGCTACCATAGATGAGATCACTAAATTACTTCAGGACTTTGAAAGAAAAATTGATCAGAAAAATGAAGAAATGGGTTTCTTGTTGACATGTGTAGATTGGTCTGGAATAATTAAAAGTTTCTTCTGGTACTTTGATGGAGGACTCTGGTGGAACAGATCCCTCTTCAAATTCCAGCTTTCATTCCTGTCCTCTTGGTTTCCTCTCCTGCTATCTTGGTGACTCTGCTAAAACGGTTTCTCTTCTGGTGGATTCTGGTTCCCAGCTCAATTTAATTTTGGATGCCATGGCCTGAAAACCAAAACTCAGCCCTAGGGTCAGCATTAACTCTGCTGTATATGGGATAGGGAATCAGTAATGCAAATTAGTTGGTATTGCTGAGGATGTCCCAGTACAAATTGGACAAAATATTGTTGGAACCTGTCATTTCTGGATTAACTGTTTGGATGTACCTATGATCTTGGGAAGGCCTTTTGTAATGGATTTTGGTGCAAACCTAATTTTTTCTGATCAATTTGGGGAGAGAATTCTTCTCCCTGATGCCAATGGCAGGAAGATTGAAGTCCCCCTTTGCTCTATGGATTCTGGTTGTTGGGAACAAGATTTTCCTGTTCATCCTCCTAAATTGGTTCTGAAAGGGAAACAGAAGGACACCTCTTCTTCCTCTCATTTGCACTTTTTATGGGATTAAATGGTCCTACTAATAGTTTTAGTTCTTCCCAGCCTCAGACTTCAACTCAACGATCAACTTCTGTCTCAGAGGCATATTTTTCTTTTTCCTCATCATTTTCTTCTCATACAAATAAGATTCAAAATCAAAAATAAGAAAAATTTTAAAATCCTAAAAATATTTCTTCTCTCTCTGGACCTGTTGTCTCATCTTTTCCTTTTTATTTTCAGTCTGATCATTCTTCCCCTATTCCGGTTTTCAATCTCTGCAATGAGTCTAAAATAGATCCTGATCTTGATTCTCTTTTTGGTGGTTTTGGTATGAAGGAGTATGGCCTTAGGTGGAGGCAATTTGGGGTAGAAGTAAGTCCTCCCAATTGTGCACCATCAGGGGCTCCTACTACCGTCATTTTTGAAACCCTACCCTGTGCCACACATGTGAGCAATGCATCATCTTTTGGATCCTCTTTTATGGAAAAGGCACCTTTTAAGGACGTTGCGGAAAATTGAACTTGGAAGATGTTGGAACTTTTTATCAGCTTTTGTGTTCAGGGCTTGCTGGTAAATGCTTGGAGGAAGCAAGGATTTCTCTCTCTTGCCACTAAGTATAAGCCAGTTGCCAAAAAGGTTCAACCAGTCAACCAAACAATGCCTCTCAACCTCAATCCTCCTCTTATCTGTCCTCCTCTATCTTGTGATCCTTACTGTGGTTTATCTCCATCTCTCACTGGTTCCTTTGTTCCTTGTGGTTTTGTTACTGAAGAATGTCTGAAGGTGGTCAACTTTGGTCCAGATGGATGGCTTCTTCCCAATGAGTTAAATTTGATAAAAAATGTTTTAGCTCTTAGAGAAAGATCTATTGCTTTCTGTGAAGAAGAGAGAGGTCTCTTGAAAGAATCCTATGACCTAACTTATATCATTCCAGTAGTAGAACAGGATCCCTGGCAAAAGAAAAAGATCCCTATCACTGCTTCTAAGGTCAATGAGCTCATCAAGTTGGTCCGCAAATGATTTCGTACCAGTTTATACAAGCAGTCAACTTCCAGATATTACAGTCCTTTCTTCTGTGTCCTCAAAATTAATGGCAAAATGAGAATAGTTCATGATCTCCAGCCTCTAAATAAGGTTACTATTAAAGACTCTGATATTCCCCCTTCTACTGAAGAATTTCTTGAATCTTTCTCTGGGAGAGCTTTCTATTTTCTATGTAATATTATGGGTGGCTATGACAAACAATCCTTACATACAATTTCTTGTCCTCTCACTACTTTCAATACTCCTCTTGGTTGATTCCAACTTACTCATTTTCCCCAAGGTGCCACAAATTTTCTTGCAGTCTATCAGGCTCAGATGGTTTGGATCCTCCAGGACAAAATCTCTGATCATGGTGTTATCTTTATTGAAAATGGCAGAATTAAAGGTCCAGTCTCTGACTATAACAATGAGCTCTTACCTTGGCACTCAGGAATACATTGATTTATCTGGGAATATGCAACTTCTTTGGAAAGGATCTTATTTTGAATTGAGGAGTCTCGCCTCACTGTCTCTGGATCCAAATTGGCTGCCTGTGTCCCTGCTCTGGAAATTGTTGGTCATGTGGTCTGCAAGGAAGGAAGAAGAATGGCCCCATCCAAAGTCAACAAGATCCTCTCTTGGCCCACTCCAATCAATACCACAAAATTCAGAGGTTTCTTAGGTTCTGTCATTTACATTTGGATCTTCATCCCTTCTCTATCCAAAACTGTATTCCCTTGAGTTGCTTAACCAGGAAGGAGGCTGAATGACTTTGGACCCAACCTTGTGAACAGTCATTTCAGAAGCTCAAAAAAATTTTTGAGAAAGAGATTTTCTTGAAGAAGATCACTTGTGGACCTGAAGTTGGCAAGATCCAGCTGGCTTTCAATTTGAGTTATCAATCTGCTGGGGCTGTCCTTACCCAGGAAGACAAAAATGGTTTGGATCATCCTTCCGTGTATGAATCTCTCCTCTTTTCAGATGTGGAATCTAGGTACTTCCAGCCAGAACTGGAACTTTTTGGTGTGGCCCAAATGTTGAAGAAGCTTCAAAATATTCTCTGGGTTCAACACTTCAAGTTACAAGTCAACGCACAATCCATCATTGAAATGATTGATCCCCCCAGCCTTCCAAATTCTCCAATCACTTGTTGGGTGGCTTTTATTCAATTGTTCTCTTTTGATATTTTTCATAGGCCTGGAAAGTCTTTCACCATGCCTGATGGTTTATCTTGACGCCCTCTTGGGGAGAAAGAATAAGATGTTGGAGTGGAATTTGACAAGGAGGAACCTTTTATTCAACCTGTCTTCAGCTTTTCCTCTCAAAATTATTATGGCTTCCAGCAAGGGTTGTGTCTTAAACTAGAGCAGTACCTTTCCACTCTCCAAAGACCTCCTGATCTCTCAGCTAAAGATTTTTGATCCCTTAAAAGAAATTCATCAAAATTCTTTGTACAAGGTACTAGGCTTATGAAAAGAGGCAATCCTTGTGCTCTTATTTTTGTCACTATCCATGCTAAACAAGATTCAATTTTGGAAAGTCTCCATGAAGGATTTGGTCATTGTGTAGAAATGGAAACTTATCCACAAATATCCAAACAATTCTGGTGGCCATCTTTGAAGAAATCTGTCTCTCAATGGTGCAAGAGTTGTGAGGTCTTTCAGAAACATGATCTTAGGCGCCTGGCTGACATTTGCTATCCAACTGGGGAGTCCACTGTCTTTGGAAGGATTGCTATGGATGTGGTTCACATTAAGGCTGGTGGAACTAAGTACCTCATTGTGGCTGCGGATGATTTTTCTGGATGGGTTGAAGCAAATTTCCTTAAGAACCTCAGTTCTGAATCAGTAGCAGCTTTCCTCTATGAGACTTGGACAATGGGCTATGGCTTGGCCCAATCTTATTCAACTGACGGTGGCTCTGAGTTTGGTGGCAAACTGGCCAAAATGATCCAATTGCTTCCTGGTCAACATAGGGTGACCACTCCTCATTATCCTGAAGGCCAAGGCATGGTGGAAAGAGGCCACGCTCCTTTGAAGGCTGCTCTTGTCAAACTTGCCGTTGAAAGTGGGAAGAATTGTTGCAAATTTCTTCCTCTGGTCCTTTTCTCTGATAGAATTTCAAATAAACAAACCACTGGCTACTCACCCTACAAAATTATCTTTGGTTAAAGGGCTTTCCATTTTCTGGGTCTGGAAATGGAATCTTTCTTGGGTATTTCTTGGGAACAGGTTTCTTCTACCACTGATCTATTAGTTTCCCAATCTAAGCAACTGGAGAAGTGTGGGGATGTTTGCAGTGAAGCTTATTGGAAGATGATGGAATCCAGAGAAAAATTGGTTCATTATTGGAAAGATAAAAATTCAAAGCAGATCAGGGACCCTTTGAATCCTAGTGATCTTGTTTTAGCTTATAATCAATCCTTGGAAACTCAGTGGGGAAAGCTTTGCTCTAATTTCTGGAATGGTCCTTATTGGGTGGTCCGCCAAGTCAGAGGAGGATCATATGTTTTGGAAGAACTGGATGGAACTCAGATGTCTAGGAGGTTCTCTGCTGATCAAGTCAAGAAATTTCATTGTTTTTGAGGAAGCTTAGATTAAAAGTAAGTCCTCCCAATTGTGCACCTCCAGGGTCATTTGCTGCATCTTTGTTGTGAAAACTCTACTATATGCCACATATTTGAGCACCTGGAACGCCTCCTTTGTTTATCTCCATCACTTCTAGGACTTTTCTTTGTATGGATCAAGATATTCTCTTCCAATCACCCTCAGGATCAAATGGCTATTCTTTGGTTCAAATCATCTTTCTTTCCTTTTTTATATGTCATCCAACTCAGATACAGACCAGGGACAGTCTGTAAGTTAGGGAGAGATGTGGTGACCAATTCTGGACACCTCAGGACCACTGTGGAAAATTAAAAATTTTTTATGATTTTTTATGCCTATCATCCATTTCAAAAAAAAAAACAAAAAAAAAACAAAAAAAAACAAAACAAAAAAACAAAAAAAAAAAAAAAAAAAAACTGGAATTCCTTTTTCTGAATCAGGTCTCTTCAGCCTTCAGATCTAGTGGTTTGGGGATGGTTACCTGGGGTTTCCAACTCCCCAGGTCTTGCATTCAATCCCTGTCCTTCTTGCTTTGGCCTTTGTTTTGCAAAATGCATGGGTGAAGACCCGCTTGGCTTGATCTTGCCCATCTCCCACACTGGCTTTTTTTGGCTCAACCCGTACCGGCACCAGCATTGTTTTCAACATTGAAGGCAATTGCAATCCCCCCTTAATCCACCTCTTCATCCTCCATGCGCAACCAATCATGGGGAAAATCCTCATCACCTGACTCAATTGGTTGTTCCCACAGCCAATCTCACCTCCATCCTCATCCAGACGGTTGCTCTGACCAATTCCCTTTCCCACCATCATCACCGCCGTCCAATTTTTCTTGAGTTTTTGGTTGGTCCTCTCATCTCCCCTCACTGGTCATCCGCTCATCCATCTTCCCAGACCTATCCTTCTCTTCATCATCATTATCCTTGTCCAATCCAAATTTACCATCCTTGACTCGTCATGATCCCAACCAGTTCAATGCTTGTCATCCATTGGACCTGAGTTCCCTCTCAACATCCTCCACAATCAATCCTCCTCATCAAAATCTGAGCACCGCCACCATCCACCCATCAACCTCCTCACCCAAAAGACCCAAAGCTGTTGCTTGCAGCTGTTGTAGTTGTTGCAAGCGCCCAATCAATCTAGGCCCCTTCTTCTTGTTACCTGCAACTATCCTGCCCGTGCCCATCACTGGCACAGGCTGGTGTCTTTCCATTCCTGCTCATTCAGGGTTTTCATGATTTCAATTTTTTTAAGTTGTTGTTTGATTCTTTTTTTCATCAATTTCTTTTGTTTTCTCATGACCAAAAAAAAAACTTTTTTTTTTCAATTGTTGTTTTTTTCCTCTCTATCTGTGTTGTCTCTTGTAAATAGTCTACAGGCACCCATGGCCCATAAAATTAGGAGCTCTCCCTGCCTTTTTCAAAATCATCCAGGGGAGTGCGTGCATATGACCCCCAGTTATTATCTGAAATCTGATCCATCCTTATCCTGGGTATATCTATGATTTCCCCTTGATCCATTGATCCTGAGTCTTTGCCCCTCTGTGGCCTGATCCTTACCACCAACCAATAGCCTTGCTTGTTGAAGAGAATTTTGTCTGCTGGAATTCTTGAGTGCGTTACACCACTCATTGATCCCTTTCTCTGACAATACTGGCCTTGATCCATCCTTGATCATCTGTCTGGAGCCAATCACATTTGATTGAAGAGGTTTTATTAAGCTTAAACCCTGAGTGTTATACCTCCTTTTATTTTTTTTTAAAAGTTGAATTTTTCCAGCCTACTCTTGAGTTCTTTGAGGAGTGTTGAGGTTATCCCTGTTCAAATCAGTTACTGTTTGCTTTTAGAAGCTTCTCAAAACATTGTGCTTTGTGTTGTACATCCACCCTCAGTTATCTAGTACCCTTCACAGCTTGATTGTGGATAGTTGGGCGGGTTCATTGAGAACCTGGGGGTTGGTTGGGGTTTGAGTTCATCATCCCCAATCTTCTGCTGAAGACCAGAGTTATTAGCTTGTGGGCATTGTTTAAATACAACAGCTTTTTTCTTTTGAACTTTCAGAAAACTTCAACTTCTTTTGTTCAAATATCTCCCACTTAATCTTGCCTCAGATATTGCTGTTCCATTTCTACTAACTATTATCAAACTTAATCCTTTACTACTTGATTCATCACTGAAAAAGTTCTGGACCTTGATCTTGGTTACACTTAAATATTTTTCTAGCACTCAAGAGGGCAGCCTGAACAGCACCTCTCCCATCCACAGAACTGCCACGGAATAGCACTGTTTGGAGTCTTACAGCACTTCCTGGGTTCCCAAAGCAACTTTCAACCTCTTATTCATGGAAGACCTACTGATAAAAGGCTGTCACCTTTGAGTTAACACCAAATTCAAACCCACTCAGTTTAACTTATGAATCAAGGGAAACAAAGTAATTGAAGGGAATATCACAAACAACCTTCTCATCATTACCATGGCTCCAGCCCCTCATCTGGTCTGCCATCTGTCATCCATTGATCTTGATACTCTTCATTGAACACTTGGCCATTCCTGACTTGACCAAATGGAAAGATACCTAGGAAGCACCATCAACTCAAAACAAAGATCATCATTTGAATGCTCCGCTTGCAAAGTCAGCAAAATCAGCCGCTGCAGATTCAAAGAAGCGCAGAAACCCTCTCAAAAAGTTTTTTATAGGCTCCACTTAGACCTAATTGGTCCTCTAGACCCCATCAGAAAAAAAGGAAATTGCTACTCACTCACAACAGTGGACAAAAATTCCGTTTATATAGCTCTGTTGCCTTTAACCAGCAAGGACCTTGCCACCAAAGCAATCAGTTTTGCTATTGAAAACCAGGCAAAAAATCAACATCAATATCCTATCAAAGTGGTCAGTTATGGAGGCAGGGAAATTTTTTAACAAAAAACTCTCTAATTTCTTCAAGTCAAAATCAATGAACCATAAAGTCAGCAAGCAATACCACCCTCAACATAACATAAAGGCTGAACAAGTCAATTGAACCATCATTGAATCAATGCAAACCATCTTCAGAAGCACTGCCATTCCACAGAACCAGTGGCATATTGTCATTCAAAGCTTTTTTCTGGCTCTCAATCAGATTCCGTCCAAAAACGGGGGAAACATCTCCCTACAAGCTTCTGCACAAAACTGTGATCCCTTAAAAGTACCTCAAACCCCTTTGCAGCCCTCTTTTGTAACTCTTGAACCAGACCAAAATTTCCTCAAAGCTCAGCAAGAAAGGGGAAACCAGCCTGCTAATAGGATTCAATCCCAGACTACTTTCATTCAAAATATTATCCAAATTGGGTAAGACAATTGAAACTAAGCATGTCTCATTCCTCAAAAATCAACCCGCCAACACCATAAATAAGATCTCTGATGACATAAATGCCATTAATCCCAACCTTGACTCAAAAAATTCTTGGTACTAAGAATCTTCTCCTGTAGAAGAGGAAGTATCAATCATCAATCTATCCACTAACATACGCAGTCCAGCTACCAAATAAAACAAACCACGCATCAATATCCCTAGCACCTTGGAAAAAAACAACAGCCTTGAAGCCTGTCACGAAATAGGCACTGACCTGAGACCCCGCCTTTTCAACTGGAGCCAAATCAAAACTCCTGACCAATATGGTATCTACCATTCCAATGTACCAAAAAACATACATGAGGCCTTGAAAATGGCCACTTGGATAGGACCAGTGAACCAGGAGCTAAACACCGCGGAGGACCTGGGCCTCTGGGAGGATTCCAATGACTCAGAAGTTGTCAATCCTTTAGATACCACTTGGACCTTCTGGCGCAAAGAAGACCTGCATTCCAGTGAGAAAACCCTAAAAGCTACCTTATGCATCCAGGGATTCAACCAGCACTACAGAATCAATTATCAAAACACTTTTGCACCTACTGGCAAAATTGCTTCTCTCAGAGCCCTCCTGACATACTGCATCAATCAAAACTTACCTATCCTCCAATTCAAATTGAAAGGTGCTTTTCTCCATGCGCCATTGAATGAAAACTTTTCCATCAAGACTCCCACCGGATCAAAACAAACATCAAAATTCCTAAAACTAAGGAAGTTGTTATAATTATTGCCAGCAATTAGCTTAGGCAAATGATCAGTATTTAAATCAAAAGAAATTCTGGACACCTTGTGTCAATAATTGCTGATGTGCTCTCACAATGGGGCAATACCTTGGATGATATTGGTGATGAATTCAGTTGGATGATGAATGGATAATGGAAAACAGCAGGGAGAAGAGCTCCTTAAGTACAAAAGTTTGGCCTCTTGTGAGCCCATGATAAAAAAAGACAAAAGGCAAATTTTCCGCCCCAAAAGAGCTCTACAGGCTCTACAGGCCTTGTTACTTTGTTTGGACTACATTAGCCTGCATGGCGTCAGTCCCTGTACCCTTATGACCAGCCTATTCCGGTCTTTTCTGGTTTTTCCACTGTTATGGGGCTGAACCAGGCCCTTTGTTGTTCAATCCCTGTTTTTTTGTCACCTCACAGGCTGGCTGGTTGCCTCATGCAACCAGCCCCTGGCCATACAAGTGGAAAGGTGGGACCCAGGACACACCTGGGTCCGGTCTCATACTCACATGGGGGGGGTGTGACCAGCTGACATGCTTTCCCCCCCCTACTTCTCACAGATCCCTGGAGGGGCGGTCAAATCCCCCTACCAGGGGCCCTGGGGGTTGATACCCCCAGGGCGTTGTCAAGGTAAGGTGGGCTGGGGGGTTGTCAAATCCCCTCCAGCCCGTGGCTCCTCCCTCTTAGTAAAGGGGGGGGGGGGAGCGCCCCTTTGTTGCCCTTTGCTTCAATGGTTGAGGGGTGGTCAGGTCCCCCCCACTGCTGGTTGCTTTTTTGCGGCCAGCCACCTTGTCATTCCTCCTGGGTGGGAGGGTGATGAAATCCCCCCCACCCTGACCTGTTGCACCTTGCAACTGGTTGCTGGCTGGTTCAAACCAACCAGCCTTCCCCCTCCCTCTCGCAATGGCAAGCGAGGGGAGGGGGAGGAGCCGGGGCCGTTGGCCCCAGCCCCGCAGCTCCAAAAGCCTGCCGCCACCCCGCGCGGCAGCCGCGCTTCCCCCCAGGACGGCGCCGCGCGGCGGTCAGGCCCCATAAATGGGCCCTAGGCAAAAACAGCGGCCCCAAGCGGGCCGCAACACGGGCGGTAGCCCCAACCGGGCTGCAACATGGGGGGTGGCCCCAATGGGCAGCCCCAAGCCCAAAAACTGAGTAAACCATACTTTGGCAGTGTAGCGCGTCTGGCCCAGTATGTCCAAAATAAACCTTGGGCACAATTATGCCCATACAAGCCCATCTTGCTGTATTTGCCCATATCTCCCACCAGGCCTGTTAGTGCCCCTGTACCAATAGGCCTGTTTCACGCGTTTTGAGGCCAGTTTCCCCACACCGGCCTGTATGGTCCGTGTGTCGGTCCAATGGGCTGCAGAGGCCCACATGTGCATCCCATTTGGATTACACTTATAGGTAGCACACGCGTAAGTGCATACATATTTTAACACACCCCCTGAATCCAAAGGGGGTGACATACGCATATAGTCACAAAGCCTTGATGCTTGTTTCTATCTAAAGCCTTAGTCAACATATCTGCAATCATTTCTCCAGTGGGCATGTCCCTCAACACAATCTCTTTGCAGTTGACTGCATGGCAAATATAGTCTTAGTGAAAATCAATATGTTTTGTTCTTGCGTGGAACACTTGGTTTTGCACCAACGCAATGGCACTCTGGTTGTCAGAATACATTAACACAAAACCTTGTGGCTCATGTGTATCCTCTAAGACTTTTCTCAACCATTTTGCTTCCTGTGAAGCTGATACGTAAGCTCTATACTCAGCCTCTGTTGATGAAAGACTTATTTCTGACACCTTCTTGGACATCCATGACACCAGATTCTTACCTAAAAATAATACAAAACCACTTGTTGATTCCCTAGTGTTACCATCTTCCCAACTTGCATCAGAATAACCAACGGAATCAAAGTTGGCTGACTTTGTAAACAACAGTCCCAGACTGTGCGTTAGTTTGAGATACCTCATAACTCTCTTAAACGCTGACCAATGCCTCATGCTTGGCTTCTCTAAGTGTTGCAACAAGAAACCAATTGCAAAAGAAATATTGGGCCTTGTAAACCGCCCCAAATAATTAAGCAATCCAATAGCTGACCTGTAGTTGTTCCCAGATTGAACAAACTCTAGATACTCCTCATCTGTAGACTTCTCTAAACAAATGTTTGACTTCATGGGAGTACCAAACTCCTTTGCATCCTCTAAGCCATATTTCTTAAGAAGAGCTTCCATGTAATGGCTCTGTTCTAACTTAATACCATTCTTGCTCTTACTGACTTTCATTCCTAGCAACTGTTTTGCCAGACCAAGATCTTTTATCTTGAATTCCTTTTTGAGTGTCTCCACAACTCTCTCTTTACCAATTCTAATGATGACAATTTCATTGACCCATAAAAACAAAATTGCATCCTTTCTTACAAAAAGACAAGGGTTGGCCTCAGATGTCTTGAAACCAATCTGTATCAGTTTCCCACTCATGGTATTATACCACAACCTAGCTGCTTGCTTCAATCCATACAGGGATCTACACAGCTTGAGGACAAGTTCCCCTTTATCTGCTGAAAGAAAACTTCTAACACAGATTTTCTTCATGTTTTCTGGTTTAGTCTCTACTAATTATTCAAGAAAACCATCAGGAATTGACATATAAATAGTCTCCTCCTCTCCAAGTTTTGAATTCAAGTATGCTGTTACAAAATCAGCTTGTCTGATTTCTTCTCCCAACTCCACTGCCAGAGCAATGATGTACCTGAAGGTGGACAGCCTTCCAGTTTGTGAGAAATTTTCTTAGTAATCAATACCCTCTCTCTGCTTGAAGCCCTGTGCAACGCATCTAGCTTTTAACCTCTTGTAAACTCCATTTGTGTCAAACTTCTTGTTTAACACCAATTTAGACCCCACAATAGTCTTTTCTTTTGAAACAGAATCCCGCTTAACTACTTCAAAGACACTATTATTCTCCAGAGAATCAAATTCCTCAAAAATAGCACTCTTCCAGTTGGCTTTCTCATCAGAATTCATAGCTTGGCCAAAGCTATTTGGGTTAACCCTGTTACCCATTTCTGAACTCAACTCTGGACTTCATTGAGCATACACTGTTCCTGAAATTTATCTTACTCATATCCTGAAGCAGCATAATGGTAGTTTCATTCCCCATACCTATCAACTGGTACTCTGACCCTACCACTCCTTCTAACTGGAGGTGGAGGCTCATCAGGTTCCAAATTAACGGACTCCCCTGAAGCAGGCACTAAACCCTCTTGTGGCACGTCTGCAATCTCTTCATCTTCAGGAACCACATGTTCCTCAGCCTTTGCTGGTTAAATAGGTGCTAATTCTATTTCTTGCTGTGACTTATTCACAACAACATCTTCACTCATTTTGAGTGGAAAGGTACTTTCATCAAAGTTTACATCCCTACTATGTATAACCTTTCTTTTCCCTGGAAAATAGATCCTATACAATTTACTTATTAAATCATAGCTTACAAGTGCCCCTGTTTTGGCTCCAGGGTCTAATTTTCCATCCATCCCATTATGGTGGACACTATAATACACCAAGAAACCAATTGTTCTTAGGTGTGATGTTTTGGGGTACAACTTCCAAAACTGATAATGAGGCTTCTTCCCATTTACACTTACAATGTTGTGCAAAAGAAAGACTTTACACATCAACTCAGCCCATCAGAACTTTGGCAGACCCAATTGAGCCATAATAATTCTGACCCTTTCCATTAAAGTCCTATTCATTCCCTGAACTATTCAATTATTCTGTGGAGTACTTGCAGTAGTGACTATATGAATGATACCGTAATCTTTCAATAACCTCTCAAACTCTTTACTCACAAATTCACCACCTCCATTGGTAATAACCCTCTTTATCTTCTTCAGACCATTCTGTTTCCAGACTTTGAAGATTACAGAAACTTCCTCTGTGGTCTGATCCTTATATCAAATTGCTTTAACCCAAACATAATTAGTTTCAGTTTCAAATAAATTGATGAAGTATCTTGCCCCACCAAGGGACTCCAGTGTGAATGGCCCTGCCAAATCAATGGGAAATTCCTCTCTAGGAACATCAGTGCAATTGCTACTCTTAAAGAACACATTTCTAGTCTTAGCCCTCAAGGTACAATTCTCACAGTTGCTGTCCTTTACCTTTTGGTCACTTCTATTGTGAGCAACAGTGCTCAGAGCTGAGATTTTGAACAATCTTGCACACAAAAGCTTGTTCCAAACTTTTCCACTAAGAACAGTTCTCCCATCCATATCAATAACAAAGCTATCTTCTTCAAGATAACAAATCTGGAAAAGTCTTTTCCACAACACTCCAAGAGACACAAGTTTATAAGGCAACTCTGGTACATAGAACACTTTTTCAAAAGAAATTTTGAAACCCGAGTGATTTGCAAGAATAACTTTTCCAATCCCTTAATCTGAATTGTTCTGCCTTTCTGAAAAATATTTACAACTCCATCAAAATCACTAAGATTTGAAAATAAATTTGGTTCAAAGAACATGTGATCTGTACAACCAGAATCAATCGAAAAAAGAACATCCTCCTTCCATCCTCCTAATAGGAAAGAAGCTTTATCAGTCACTGATAAGTTCTCATCTTTGAGGTTAAGATTACTTACTTCATAATCAATCAAGTCCATTTCTTGATCCTCATCAATTTTGGCCTTCTTGTTGGGATCTTCTTCCCCAAAAACCATTTCCATTGGACCATCAAACGCCACCATTGCAACGTTTTCAGTAGTGAGATTGACCTCCTTGTCATTCTCTTTGGACTTCTTCCTCTTCTTGTCCTCCTTGAAATCCTTAGCATAATGCCCCTTATTCTGACAATTATAGCAGAAGACCTTGGACAAATCCTTTTTTGCCTTCTTGCAAGATTTTCCAGTCTTTCCAACAAGGGCTGTGCCAGAACCCCCCCCCCTTCATCTTAAACTGAAGATCATCCTTTTCAATCCTCTTCAGCACATCCTTTTCCGCAGGAAGAGGATCCAATTGAAAAATAATTCTGACTAAAGAATCAAACTCCTTTGGTAGCTTCTGGAGGATTAACAGTGACAAACACTCAGGATCCATGTTAAGTCCTGATGACTTAAACTTGGCTATGCTAGACCTAGCCTCTGCAACAAACTGCTTGCAATTAATATATTTTAACTTGAATAATTTGTTGAAGGCTATACCCTTCTGGTGAACAGAATCACCAGCATATTTGCACTTAAGCAACTTCTGAAGGATGCTGCCCCTCCTTCTCTCATCTGAATTAAGAGTATGGGCAACCCATGTTACATGATTCTAATCAAGATGCCTAAGGATGAGATGATAAGACTTTTTCTCCACTTCTGAACTGATCAAAGTGTCATCTGCATCCAATATCTGCCCATAACAGATGTTGTCCAGCTCACTATCAATAAGGACAGCCCAAGCATTTTAATTCTGACTGTTCAGAGCTTTCTTGGTGGAACTAACATCAGGGATATAGGACATCCTTTTGGAAAAGTTGAGGTCTTTGAGGTTTTCCAGAGTGAGGTACAAGGGTCTAGATGGCTTGGCAGTAATGATGATGTTGGTACTGATAATGTGTTATAATTACAGCCAGCAATTAGCTTAGGCAAATGAGCAGTATTTAAAGCAAAAGAAATTCTGGACACCTTGTGTCAATAATTGCTGATGGGCTCTCACCTTCAGGCAATACGTTGGATGATATTGGTGATGAATTTGATTGGATGATGAATGGATAATGGAAAAAAGCAGGGAAAAGAGCTCCTTAAGTGCAAAAGGTTTCCCTCTTTTGAGCCCATGATACAACAAGCCAAAAGGCAAATTTTCCGCCCCAAAAGATCTCTACAGTCTCTACAGGCCTTTTTACTTGGTTTGGACTACATCAGCCCGCATGGCATCAGTCCCTGTACCCTTAAAACCAGCCTATTCCGGTCCTTTCTGGTGTTTCCACTGTTACGGGGCTGAACCAGCCCCTTTGCTGTTCAATCCCTGGTTGGTTGTCACCTCACAGGCTGGCTGGTTGCCTCATGCAACCAGCCCCTGGCCATACAAGTGGCCAGGTGGGACCCAGGACACACCTGGGTCTGGTCACATACTCACATGGGGGGGGTCTGACCAGGGGACATGCTGTCACCCCCCTCCTTCTCACAGATCCCAGGAGGGGGTGGTCAAATCCCCCTAGCAGGGGCCCTGGGGTTTGATACCCGCAGGGCGTTTTCAAGGTAAGGTTGGCTGGGGGGTGGTCAAATCCCCTCCAGCCCGTTGCTCCTCCCCCTTGGAAAAGGGGGGGGGAGAGCGTCCCTTTGTTGCCCTTTCCTTTGATGGTGGAGGGGTGGTCAGGTCCCCCCCCCACTTCTGGTTGCTTTTTCGCGGCCAGCAACCTTGTCATTCCTCCTGGGTGGGAGGGTGATGAAATCCCCCCCCCCACCTGACCTGTTGCACCTTGCTACTGGTTGCTGGCTGGTTCAGCCCAGCCAGCCATCCCCCTCCCCCTTGCAATGGCAAGCGAGGGGAGGGGGAGGAGCCGGGGCTGTTGGCCCCAGCCCCGTGGCTCCAAAAGCCTGCAGCCACCCCGAGCAGCAGCCGCGCTGCCCCCTAGGATGGCCCCGCGCGGCCGTCGGGCCCTGTAAAAGGGCTTTAGGCAAAAACAGCGGCCCCAACCGGGCTGCAACACGGGCGGCAGCCCCAAGCCCAAAAACTGAGTAAACCATACTTTTGCAGGCTAGCGCGTCTGGCCAAGTATGTCCAAAATAACCCTTGGGCCCAATTATGCCCATACAAGCTCATCTGGCTGTATTTGCCCATATACCCTACTGGGCTGGTGTACCAATAGGCCTGTTTCACGCGTTTTGAGGCCAGTTTCCCCAAATCCATGACATACACACAGGCCCGTATGGTCTGTGTGTGTTTCCAATGGGCCGCAGAGGCCCACATGTGCATTCCATTTGGATTACACTTATACGTAGCACAGGCGTAAGTGCATATGTATTTTAACAGAAGTGTTTGTACAGACTCAAACAAGCTCTGCTCAATTGGTACAGGACGCTTTTCAGTTGGATCAAAAGCCAACAATACCGCTGTGGTGGTTATTTATAGACACCAAGGAAAGTAGGCTCACCACTGGAAATTTGACTTGGAGAAGCTCAGCTGTGGTTGGAAATCCGCAGCACAATAGGCTCAGAAAAACCTGTTGGCGGACTGTCTATTCTGGAATACATTAGTTAAGGGCTTGGAATTGGTGCGGCGCGCGCTTTTTGCGGGCACAATGACAAGAATGGGCCGGATTTTTTTCCTTTTGCGGACATTGCGTGGTTGAACATAACTTTCCCTCCACGGAGGTGGGTTTACTAATGCAAAAGCAAGTGATTAAAGCTAAGTAGTACGGATTAGGCCTATTATGGGATATGCACTGAGATTGCGGAGGGCTGTTGGGCAATGAATGCTAAAGTTGAGGAGTTGGCATGTGGGTTGTTGGGGATCCATAGTGATGCCTCATGCGGGATTTGGAGTCATCCACCAGGGAAGATCAACAAGGATCTGTTGTTGGTTATGCATTGGCACCACTCAACTGTTAGGGGGAATTGGCAACAGGATCATCAAATCTACTGCAAATCATTGAATTGGGTAAGGATTGGACTATTGGTAAGGAGGATAAGTTCAAATGCATGGAGGCGGTGGGAAAATGGGTCTTTCATTAGCAGTTCACGTTCCTTTTTTGGAGTAGCTAAGGAGGGTAAGTGCGGAATGCAGAGAGACAAGAGGGGTCTTTCATTTGCGGCTTGCATTCTGTTGTTTTATATATAAGGAAGCCTTTATTTTGAAGAGGGGAGGAGTGGAGGAGAGTTTAGAGTTTACGTGAGAGGAGTTTATGATCATTGGACATTATAACCATCAGTGGAGTTTTACCATTATTGGAGTTTATCATCATTATTGGAGACTTTTGCGGCAAATTATAGCTTGATTCTTTTCTTCAGTTACTTTGGAGTTTAATAACCAGCAAGATTTTTTTGGAGGTCATATTTAGGGAAATAGTTCAAATGCAGAGAGTTTCAGGGAGTCCAACTTGTTTATTTACTATTATTTCATTGCAAGTTAGCTTTAGTGGTTTCCAGCTTGGGTGCAGAAGCAGAGTTTGGTTAGGAATTGCGGAGGTACAGGAGTGTGACTCAAGGGCTAGTGGGCTTTCCGGAACTTGGAGCGCGATTGTTGTGGAGAATTTTATATTGTTGCAGGAAATTTACCAAACACACAATCTCTTTCAACACCCAAAAGCAATTGTGATCCTGTCTTTACCTCCACAAGGATGGCATCACTGCTCTCTTCTTTCATGTAGATTATCTTTTTGTGGTTGGGGACGTTACCACCTTCAAAACTATCTTCCTCAAAAAGTTCAAGGACTCATTGACCCATGAGATCAACACTCTACTTGGCATGAAGGTAGAAAAAGGTGTGGGCTACATCCATCTTTTGATCTTGGTGATGCAAAACCAGTCAACAACCCTTGTATCAGCAGCATTCATTTAGTTCCAGCTACTGACGCAGAGGTTGACCAATTCAAATCTCTCAAATTCAACTATTTCTCTTCAATTGGTTGACCCAATTTTATAGCAAATCTTGCAAGGTCTGATATCTTTTACACTGTTTCAAGTCTAGACAGATACAAAGAAATACCTGGAATCTGCCACTGGAAGGAAGTAACTCATGTTTGGAGATACCTCCTGAAGACCATCAATTTCAAAATGAAAATCTGCTCAAATTTTGCAGAAAATCACCTAGTAGCCTACAGGAATGCCACCTGGGGTGACAACCCCTACACCAGACTATCACAGACTGGCTTCATTATCTTCTTTAAAGGAAGTCCAATCTACTGGAAAAGGCGGATTCCATGGTCAATTGCCCACTCTTCCACGGAATCCAACAGCAACTATCTCTTGGCTAGTCACCTTGAAGGACAATGGATCAGCTGTCTAGTGAATGAAATTTGGAGGACTAAATTTGACCCGCCTATGCACCTGATTGATAACAAAGGCTTAGACGGCAAAATAAAGAAATTTGGATCAAAGTCACATGCAAACACATTGACATAAAGCTCAAAAGCCTCCAAAATGAGTTTGAAAGCCGGAATATTCAGCTCAAACTAGTCTCTTTGCAAAAAATGCTGGGAGATGCCCTGACCAAAGCTGCTTCTTCAGCCTCTCTTTCCAGGTTGGTTAACTTGATTGGTGTCTGACTCTGAGTTGAGATGGTGTGTTGAGATTATAAGTCTTAACTGATGCAAACACTACTTAAACTCTTGGGACCAGATTTTAAAGAGCTCTCATGTCAAACCCATGTCACACTCACTCCCACACGCTCATTGTAAGTATCCCCCCCTAGAAGGGTGAGCCTTCTTTCCTCTTCCAACTCAGCCCCAGAATCCATCCAAACTACCAACTAAGCAACTGCAAGACCAAATCAACCATCCCAAAGTGACTTCAAGCTAACTTCTCAATTGCAAGTATTCTACTAAGTCTCTCTAGAGGCCACAATCTGGCCTGTAGAATAAAGCATTCTTTTTTGTCACTGGTTCCTTTCTTTGCATCCTTTCTTCATCAACTGTTCTTGTCCAAACCACTGTTTTTCTCTCACACCTTTTCTATTACCATTGAAATAAAAGCCTGGTTCAGATTTCCAGACTCAATTTAATCTTTTACATGGAGATGTGAAGCAATAGAGATTTGAAGCAATAGAGATGTGAAGCAATGGAGATGATATGTGTGTGATGCAATCAAGATGGGATTGGTATGGATTTGCTGAGGTGGAGGTTTGGATGGGTGTTTTGCATGGGATGGGTGGTGGATGGATGATGGTGCATAAATGGCTCATTTGATGTTTGAAATCCGCCATTTTCATGAAACCTTCCATTTTTAAATATACCAGTTAGGAGGTATTTGTATTTCAAAAACCCCCCCTTAAAAATGGAGGGTTTCTAATGGCCTTTTTTCTAACTTTGATACACCCTAATATATATAAAATACTAAACTATTTCCCCCAAATTTGGGGACTGATTGGTATATGAATTGTTTTGAATGATTATAAGCACATTGTTAATCTTGGGAATGGATTAAAAAAGTTGGCCCTAGTGTATTTAATGTGATATTTTTTTAAATAATTTGAATCAAATTGGAAATCTAGGGAATGGATTCAGAAAATTTGCTGTAGTTTATTACCCCCCGATTTGGGAAATGGATAGAATAACAACATTGATATGAAAAAAGGGACGTTATTTAAATGTGTTTAATCTGGGGAATGGATTATAAAAATATTGACAGGAACAATTTCTCAAGTTTTTCAACATAGAATCAATTAAAACAATTCATATATCATTGAAATCTCAGTATTTAATTTCAATGATGGATGGCATTCAAAAGGGCATGATAAAAAATGTTGTCAGTTTCTAATGATATCTTTTTTACAGCTTTCAACCACTTCCTTTGTAAAATTTCTGGATCTACACCTTGAAAATTTAAACTATAACTACCCATGGGTGGACACTGGATCTTGAATATAAAGCCCAAAATTTGAAATTTTATAAATTTGTTATTTTTTAGTTTTCAATGAGAATTCCAAATTGAATGGTAACTGTTTTCAAATCATTTTGAAAGGCAGAAAGCTTTCCTCTGGGTTAGAAATGAAGGTTACACATGGAATATCAATCACTCTTTCTAAGGAATTGAGCAGGCATATGAGCCATAGGTGCTTTATCACAGATTATTAAAAAAGCTCTTTTGAGATATCAATACTTTTTGGAATGCTCTGATATATTTGATTGATGTTAATATCTCATTTTTGAGAAATCTTTGATCTGTAATACCGTATAAGTTAATTAAATCTTCCACTGTGAAATTGAAGCACAAATTTCATACTAAAAGTGGGTTTGCTTGCTGACAAAGTGCCAATAGAATTCTGAACAACTTCCTTACTCCAAAAGGGTGGATATCATCATTGGCTTTTTGCATTTTTTCAAAAAAATAATGATTAACCTCAAGTAAGCCCTTGGCCAAATATGCCTCTTTGAAAGTTGGATATGAAATTTAATTTACTTGATTTAGGTTTTCAGATGCAGTAGCACCAACAGAGTTATCCAACAACAAACTGAGAAACCACCTTTCTAAATCTGAATTATTAACAATTTAAATTCACCCAATTGAACAACCACCTTGACAGTGCCTGTATTCTATTCTGAGTGAATGGAATGTGGAGTATTGTGGAAAGTCAGAATATTTGATTCTCCTTGCAAAATCATTCATTGGATTTATTTTGAAATATTATGTGAGAATATTTTTTACTTGTGTTAATCTTTGAAAAAATTCATCCAGCGCTTCATCTGGCTCAAAAAAACCTGTTGATGGTTAGGAAGATGAATATCAAACCTATACCTGCACATATCTTAAAACTTATGTGGGGCATTGGTACTTTTCTAAAAGATCAAGATTGCAAGGAACTACCCAGGAATTATGAATGAGGAAGTTTGTATGATTCCTCCTCAGTGAAATGGTCATTTGATTCTGGTGTTTTTGATATATTGGATGACTGCTTTAACCACCAATTTCAAAAAGCTTGTAGAAAATTTGGAACCAAAAAGTAAGGGAAGGAGGACATTCTTTTATCTAATGAATTTAGAAACTGACATGAGAAAAACTAAAGTATGTTAATCTATTAGTTGAGGGGGAAGTACATCAAATGCAGGTGGGATGGAAGGGGGTTTATGTAAATGTTAAATATTCCAAAAAAAGGTTAAAGTAACTGAGTAATTAGTGTTTACTACATGTGTTATCAATTTCCTCAGTTACATTCCATGTTACATGTGTTGTTTTTGGTGACATGTGTGGTCCTTGATAACATTTTTTTTCCTTGTTAAATGTGTCATCCTTGTTACATGCATTTGAATTTTCAATGTTCAAAAAAAAGCGCTTGAACCAAGTGAGGAATTAGTGTGTCACACAACCACCCCACGTACTATAGGGAAATCTTAGATGATTGTGAGCGCAAAAGGAAAAATGAGTGCAAGGGCAATTGCAAGGTAGCACGGGCTAACTGCAAAGTGCAAACTTATGATGGAGTAACTTTAACACACAGAAAGAGGGACAAATGTTCCAAAGGAAGGGAACCAAACCCAAGTTCAATGTGATGACAAAATTTAGCAAATGCCAGAATCTGTGAAATTAACTAACTGAGGAAAAAACCCCCAGGCAAGCAGAGTAGCCTTTATAAGGTAATCAAAAATGACTAGATACAACCTGTTGGATGGTCAACCACAGTTTCAAGAAATGAGACAATGAACAAAATGAACAGAGTACAAAATGAAATAACAGTATGAAGGTTTCCGTGGTCTTAGCATAAGTGCAAGACAATAAGGGACAAATGTACTGGAGTGTAACAGTTGAGACATGAGGGAGTGACATCAGAAGTAATTCAAATATGAAGGTGTAGTTTATGCAGGGTAAGGTACTAGTCCATTTTCAAACTATACAGTTGAGGTGCCTTGACTAGCATGAGTGCAAACTAGCAAGAGCATGTGACTGGAAATGGGAACCCAAGGTTTATTGATACCCAGGTTGAAAAGGCAAAGCCCAAATAAATGGTTGACCATGGTAGAGTTGACTGCAAGATTTGCAAGTGGCTTCTGAGTCAGTCGCCAAGAATGGAAGGTCATTATGCAAGCCAGAGTTGATGAGCCAAAGGCACCATTGATGTTGTGCTTCTAGTTTGTCATGCTTATGGACTGAGGTAGATGGTGCTGAGGAAAAGGGTATGTCAAAGTGGTAAGACAATAATCCTTAAGCTCAAAGCGTGACAGTTGCCCAGGTATAAAGACAGGAGCTCCTGCAAGCATTCAGAAAATTTTCCCATTGAATCCAAAGTTGTTAAAAATAATGTATACCCATTAACATTACTTCTTTGCTTTTAAATAGATTTATAATTAATTATTTTTTCATTGTCATTCTGCTGTTGCAAAAACTTCATCTGACAAAACAAGCAATGCATCCCTAGTACAGCCATGTGAGGTATCCAAGACAAGTGCAAACAATGCCGTTTGCCCAAGGTTTCTTTCACATTCCCTATAATTATCAAGTTGGTTGTAGATGTCCCAGCAGCGTGCGGAAGGGAGGTGCAAATTCAAACTTCTGCGCCGCAAGTCAACTATCATATACCACCAGTGCCGGAGATTGAGATCTTAGGTATTTGGAACCCTTGTGAGTTGATTCTTAGAGACTAACAAAGTGGGAAAAAAATAAAAGAAAGGGAAATGGAACTAATATAATCTTTGTTGCTGTAGTACTGCCAAAATTTCAACAATATACCACCAATACACCTCTGCTGCCACCGCCATATACTGGGTCAATTGGGTTGGAAGTGTGAGCCAAGGAAACGCAGACCATCAAAGAGGCAAGGGAAGAAGGAATGGCTGAAGGGGAGGTGGAACAGGAGCAAAGGGAGGAAAATGAAGAGGAAGGAAATGGGGTAGAAGGAAGGAGTGGAATGCAACTGGATGGAACAGGAAGAGATGAGGTAGAGGGCCAAAATGAGGGGAACCAAGTGCAAGTCAAAGGGCTGATTGAAACTGATGCAAGACAATTGACTGGCAATGTTGGGGAATGTTCTTCCAGGGGCCAAAGGAAGAGAGCTCACAAGGAACTCATGGAGGAAGGTGGATGGAATACCCAACAAAAGAGAGTTTTTACTGCAAAGTGCAAGGAAATCTTCAAGAGGCATCTGGTGATGCAAGTGATGATCTTGCAGAGGTTGTCTTTTTTGGTGGAAAACAAAGATTTGGAAGATTTTAGGTCAATGGTATAAGAATTGAATGAGAATTAGGAGGAAGCAGAGAGAGAAATAAAGAATAATTTGTAGAAATGTATTTTGTAATTATATGTATTATTTTATTATTATATATATATATATATATATATATATATATATATATATATATATATATGTATATATATATATATATTTAAGGAAAATAGGATTCTGATTTTGAAATAAAACTTGAAGGGATAAAAATTGTGAAAAGAAAAAGGGATGGTTCTGAGAAAGGCAAAGGAAATTAAAGAAGGAAATGGGATGAGATTAATGGGAAGGAACGGGATGAAAATGTGAACTGGGATGGAAGAAATGGAATGGAATGGGAGCTATGATTGGCAAGGTTTGCAAGGGTAAATTGCATGGAAGTCTCAAACAAAATCGGGAGAGTTGTGAAGGTGATGGGCTGATTCCCACAAGGTGAGATCTTTTTTGGACTGGAAGCCACTCCATTCAAAAAGGTATTGAAGCTTTCCTTTGTGTAACCTGGAATCCAGGATATGGCTTACTTCCCACTCTAACTGATTGTGGACTCTGACTGGTTCAGGAGGGCAATGAGTCTTGCCTGGGTATAGGACTCAAGCTGGCTCTAGGATAGACACGTGAAAGACCGGGTGGATACCTTTCCATTTTGCAGGTAAGGTGAGTTTAAAGGCGTTAGGGGAGAAAATTGATTTGACTTTGAAGGGGCCAAGCTTTCTTTCAGAGAGTTTACAAGTTGGGCAAGTACTGCAAATATTGCAAGCATCAAGCCATACCCAATCTCCTACTGCAAATGTTGGGGCCAAAGTGCAAAGTCAATCTGCTTGTTCCTTGTAGCGCTGGTTTGCTGCTTCAAGGTTGGTTCAAAGTTGCAATTGAAGGGATTGGATGTGGTTAAGGCAATCAGTAGCAGGTTGAGAAGGTGCTATGTGAAGGTAAGAGAAGTTGAGATTTCTACCATAAAGAGTCTGGAAGGGTGACTTTTTGGTGGAGGAATGAGTGGAGTTGTTGTAGGCAAATTTGGCTAATAGGAGCCATTGCAACCAGTCATCCTGTTGGTAGGAGAAATACATTTGAAGATACTGTTTTAGGATCTGATTGAATCGCTTGGTTTTCCCATCCATGTCTGGGTGTTCAGCCATTGATATATTGCGAGTGATCTTTAAATTTTGACACAGCAAGGTCCAGAAGCTAGAGACAAACAAAGATCCACAATCACTAATTATGTTATTAGGGAGACCATGCTTGGAGAATACATATTCTATAAATAAATTAGCTAAGTCTTTAGAAGAGGCCGTCAAATTATTGAGAAGAAATAAAGCCATCATTGAGAAGCAATCTACTACTACTAAAATAGCATCATAAACACTAGAAATAGGTAATTGCAAAATGAAATCCATAGAAAGCAAGTGCCAAGGAATTGGAGAAATTTGAAGTGGCTGGAGCAGCCCGTACTTCTGGTGTTTTGAGGACTTGTTCCGATTGCAATCATAGTACAGGTTAACATAGTCTTTTACTTCATTGGTCATACCTGGCCAATAGAAGTCTTGTGTGATCACTTGGTAGGTTTTATTCTTCCCATAATGACCAGCAAGCGGAGAATCATGCCTTGACTCAAAGATATCCAACTTAATGCAAGGATTATCTGGTACTACTATACAATTTTTATAAACTAAAAAATCATTTTGGTCAATACTATAATCACTATCTAATCAGTTTGCATTCTTGCAAAGTTTGCTACACTTGAGGTTGTTGAGTTGAGCTTGTTTTAGTTTGGAAGCTAGATCTCAAAGTTGAGTGATGATCAAACTGAGTTCAGCAGACTGGGTTGAGAAAAGTGTCCTAACATTTTCAGGGTTGTTGTTGGCAAAGGTGCTCCCCCCTCCTGGGTAAATGTTGTCCCAACGTGAAAAAGCATCAGGGAATACCCCTTGTTTCCCAGGACAGTACGTGATTGTAAATTTGAACTTGGAGAGATATTTGGCCCAACGTGCCTGTCTTCATGTAAGGACTTTTGAGCTCATGAAATATTTCAAAGAGTTGTGATCAGTTAAGACCTCAAAAGGATCCATAAGACTCAAAAGGTATGAACACCAATTTTTCAAGCAATAAATACTTGAGAGAAGTTCCTTGTCATGAATCTCATAATTGAGCTCTGCAGCAAGCAATTTCCAAGACTCAAAAGCTACGGGATGAAAAAGAGAAGAAGAGGAGGAAAACTTCCAGATTACTCCTGCAATTGCATACTTGCTTGCGTCTGTTTTGACAATAGTGCAACCTAGCTCATTAAAGTGAGCAAGTATTGGAGCAGTGGTAAATGATTTTTCCAGAGCTTTGAACTACAAAGCAGCTTGGTATGTTAAAACAAAATGAGTGTATTTTTGAAGAAGGTTAGTAAGGTTCACAGTTTTCTTGGCATAGTGCTCAATAAACCTCCTGTAAAAATTACTGAAACCAACAAAAACTTGAAGGGATTTAACTGTTGAACAGTGAAGAGGTAGTCCTCACTCTTCTTTCTTTTCTTTCTTCATCCTTATGTTTCTTTCTTCTTTCTTCTTCCTCTTCTTTTATTCTCTTTTGTCTTTTTCTTTCTTTTCTATTCTGCCTTCTACTTCCTCTTTCAAATTCAAGAAAGCATTTCACGGTGCGCACTCATCCCTCCCACCACCTAGTTCTCAGATCCAGAGCGCGCACGGCTCCATCTTTCAGCACTGTCTACTACATGTCACCAATCATCCGTACACCCGCAAGGCTCCTCCTGAGCCCTGACGGAAACCTACTCGAACTCTAAGTTAATTTCCAACCACTACTCTCATCAACCTCTTCCATCTCTTCGTCAACCTCTCTTTTCTTTATGATCTTTCCTTCCAATCTCTACCTCTTTTCTTACTCAGAACAATCTTGTCCCGATTCACCCAACCACCTCATTGTCCAACACCTATCACCTCTTCACCGACTGTCTGGTAAGACTGTTTACCAAATCTTCTCAACCTCAACTCTTCTCATTCTCGATAACTCATCTCGACTTCTTTTCTTCACAAGACCACTCTCAGCCTACTCCTCCAAACATCCAGGTCATCACTCACGCCCAAGCCAACTCCAGTTCCCTTCTAGATCTACGTCTTTGAAATCTGTCTTCTTGATGTTTGTTTTCTTCTTCTTTTCCATTTGTCTTTCTGGGTAGCTCTTTCTTTCTTTCCTTCTTTCATTTCCTATTGCACTCAACTGAGTATCTTTGTCATCCAGCCCTCTTAAATTCTTTTCTTCTTTTGCAATTCACCTATAAGTCCAACACGGTTAAAAGCCAAAGAACAAACCCAACTGATCCGACCAAAAAATGGAGGGATCAAGTAACCACGGCTTTTGCCAAATCATCCTTAAGGCGGCCCTTGAAGCAGTACCTATCCTCACCAAAGAAAACTATTCCATTTGGAAAGACAAAATGACTATGCTTCTGGAACTGAAAGGCGTGAAAGAAGCCCTGGAGAACAATTTGAAAAGTCTTAGCCCTATTGACAATATGGAAATACGAGTAATTCTTCTATCCAGGATTGACTCGATCACACACAATAATGTTGTCAACACCTCAAAGATTTCCTCTTCAAAAAGGCTCTGGCAAACTATTAAGGAACAATTTGCCTCATCTCAAACGGCTAACCGTGCCCGGGTCTTTAATGAGTTTCTCTACCAACAATTCAAGCCAGAATTGATCAAATCCTTCATCACGGATTCGAAAACATCCATGAAAAAGATGGTAGACGTAGGAATCGACTTACCAGACAACATCCTTGCATACCATCTTCTGTTTAAATTTCCATCTTTGCTGCACTCTCTCAGACAACAAATCATGCATTCAGACAAGAACGTAACGGTCGACTTGGTACTCAATCATCTTACTCAACTCAATAACAAAACCCAAGCTAAATCAAAAGATGTCCAAATCTCCAGCACTGCCTTGGTCACTTCCAACAATCCCAAGAAACCAATTCCTCAAGAATTTTGGTGTACCCAAGGTTTTCACAATCCACTCTCTCCTGACCATACCAAAGACAAGTGCTGGCATAAGCATGAGCACCTTGCTCCTTCGTGGTGGAAAGAAGCTCAAGCAAAGTGGAGAGCTCAATCTCATTCTAACTCTAAAAATAAAGAAGTTGCGCACTATCACGCCTTACTTACCACTTGGATTGAGGAGGTCAATCCTAATAATCACATAATTCTCAACTCCGGAGCATCCTGCCATATGTTCAATTCTCCCAATTTCTTCATCTCTCTAACTGAATGCCCCGGAGACGAGTGGATCAATACGGGCAAAGAAGGAGCTAAACTACCCATCAAAGGAAAGGGGATTGTTTGACTAACTTGGAGAAATTCGGAGGTTGTTCTATTGAATTGCTTCTTTGTTCCAGACTTAGTAGTTAATCTGATCAGCCCCGGAAAACTCATAGCTTCAAAGGAGTGTGTCCTTTCAACTTCTTGAAACCAATTCTCCCTTTTTTCCAAACCCTCTCTTCCAGCTTTTTCTGGCTTCATCCAAGGAAATCTATTCGTGGTCAATCAACCATCTACTGTTGGGCACAACCTTAAACTTTTCTATCTAGTTAAGAAAAATTCCTCAAATGATCAAATCAAATTCCTACACCAGTCATACAGACACGTTCACCCTACCCGTCTCAAAAACCTCTTTCCTGAACTCAACTCTCAGCACCTCTCTGATTTCCAATGCAAAGACTGTGTCTTCTCCAAAATCACAAAGTCATCTTTCACAAACACCGCGACACTTGCTTCCAAACCCTTCAAGCAATTGCACATCAACTTGATTGGCCCTATCACCCCTACCGCTTGGAACAACATGAGCTATCTTATGACCATCATCAACAACTTCACGGGTTATATTTCCGCCATTCCATTGCAACACAAATCTGACGCTTGTCAGCAGCTCATGACGACTCTCAACTTTGAAAAACAGAAGAGAAGTCGTTTCCCTGCTACAATCTGCACCGACGGTGGCGGAGAATTTGCCTCAACGGAACTTAAAGAATTCTTTATTTCAAACTCAATCCAACACCTCATCTCCAAACCCTACCACCACAAACATAACAGAAAAATAGAACAAGCCAATTGTACCATTACGGAATCCATCAGGGCCATTCTCCGCAGTTCTCGTCTACCACTTAACCTGTGGGCCAAGGTCTCTAAAGCAGCTTGCTTTGCACTTAATCAAATCCCTAAGACTCCTTCCGCTCTCTCTCCCTTCTTACTTTTCACAAACAAAATCCTCCCTCGCAATTGCTTTCACCCCATTGGCTCAAAGGTGGCGTTCCTTGACACCAAGATTGCACGGGGTGAAAAGTTTAAAGACCAAGGTCTAGTTGGAACCCTTGTGGGTTACAACCCTGTTTTCCACTCTTATCGAATCTTGAAACCTGAACAAACCATTATCTCTTCCAAACATGTGAAATTCCTTAAATCCAATTCACTCTCTCAGTCTTTTCATCCTACTCCTCTTCCTACCAACAAAGATACTCTAAAGCTCAACTTCAATGACAACTTTCCTGCTTCAAGCCCTAACTTTCCGCAACTCTCTTCCACCAACTCTAACAACCCTAACTCTTCCCATGAAAATCTACCTCCTTCCAATTCTCCTCCTTCTTCCAAAAACATCTCAGACTCCTCTTCTGAATCCTCTCCTGACCTAGAAGCCCAACTCAATCCACTCTATTCTCTTAGAGACCGCTCTTGCCTCAAGCCACCTAATAGATATGGATACCACCACTATTTCGTTCCCAAAACTTACAAACAGGCCAGAAATTGTTCAGAAGCTCCGAATTGGGAATCATCCATGAATTCAGAACTCGACGGTATTGAAAAGCTCAAGTTTTGGGAAAACTACGATGGACCCAAACCCACAAATCCGCTAAACACTACTTGGGTCTATCAACTAAAGGACAACTGTCACGGCAATCCTCTCGTTTTCAAAAGTTGACTTTGTGTCCAAGGCTTTAATCAAATCTTTGGACTCGACTATCAAGACGCTTTTTCCCCTACTGGCAAAGCAGCGTCCCTTTGGATGGCTCTTCTCTTTGGACTTCATTACTCTCTCCCTATAACCCAACTAGATGTTAAGAGTGCCTTCCTACACGCACCCATAACCAACAAAGTCATCATCAAAAGACCAAAGGGCTCGAAAAGGCAATCAAAGTATCTCATCCTCAAGAAATCCCTCTACGGTCTCAAGCAATTGCCTGCAAATTGGTTTTCTACGCTTACTGACTGGATTTGCAAACAGGGATTTCACGAGTCAACCGCAGATCCCTGTCTCTACATCCATTCTCCTTCAAAATCCGTTCTTTTCTTTCATGTCGATGATCTTATTCTGGTAGGATCAGGCAACAATTTTCTTTCTAATTTCTTATCAAAATTTCCAAACTCCAGTCATCACGAGCCAAACACCATTCTAGGTATGAAATACAAGCAAGTAAACAATTCGATACTTCCATCTCAACCCAAACATATTTAACATGGCCTTGAAGAACTAAAAACGACAGATTGAAAGCCTTCAATGATTCCTCTATCCACCAGTTTCAATCTCACTCCCGCATCAGACGAGGAACACAAAGAATTCAAATCCCTTGGTATCAATTACAGATCAGCAGTCTTTCTTATGAACTATATCGCCTGTCTTACTCAACCAGACTTAAGTTTTGCGGTCTCTAGCTTAGCCAGGTTCTGCAAGAAGCCGGGGATTTTTCATTGGCAGGAAGTGAAGCAATGCTGGAAATATCTCAAGGCAACCAAAAACCTTAAACTCACCCTTAAAATCTCAAACTCCAACACTCAAATCAAATGCTACAGCAATGCGTCTTGGGGCAACGATCTCAACACGCGACACTCTCAATCAGGCCACCTAGCCCTACTCTTTGGCTTGCTTCTTTCTTGGAGCAGTTACCAGAAACAGAATGTCACTCACTCAACCACCAAGGCTGAGCTCAACCCTTTAGTGGACTCTTTTCTCAAAGCTATTTGGATGAAAGTGCTGATCTCAGAACTTTGGAAAAAGGACATCCAGCCCAGTCTTCATTTTGTGGACAACAAAGGACTCGACGACAAATTAAAGAAATTCGGCTGTCACTCGAAAACCCGCCACATCAACATCAAAACAAAGGGCCTGCAAGAGGAACTAAAATTAGGAAACCTTACTATTGAGCTAATTTCATCCTCCAACATGAAGGCTGACGGCCTCACAAAGGCTCTCAATTCCTCCGCAATATCCAAACTCCAGTGTCTAATTGACCCCAAATCTGCTCCTCCGGCTCCAGTCATACCAGCCACGGGGGGTGTGGAACAGTGAAGAGGTAGTCCTCACTCTTCTTTCTTTTCTTTCTTCATCCTTATGTTTCTTTCTTCTTTCTTCTTCCTCTTCTTTTATTCTCTTTTGTCTTTTTCTTTTTTTTCTATTCTGCCTTCTACTTCCTCTTCCAAATTCAAGAAAGCATGTCACGGTGCGCACTCATCCCTCCCACCACCTAGTTCTCAGATCCAGAGCGCGCACCGCTCCATCTTTCAGCACTGTCTACTACATGTCACAGATCATCCGTACACCCGCAAGGCTCCTCCTGAGCCCTGATGGAAACCTACTCAAACTCTAAGTTAATTTCCAACCACTACTCTCATTGACCTCTTCCATCTCTTCGTCAACCTCTCTTTTCTTTATTATCTTTCCTTCCAATCTCTACCTCTTTTCTTACTCAGAACAATCTTGTCCCGATTCACCCAACCGCCTCATCGTCCAACACCTATCACCTCTTCACCGACTGTCTGGTAAGACTGTTTACCGAATCTTCTCAACCTCAACTCTTCTTATTCTCAATAACTCATCTCAACTGCTTTTTCTTCACAAGACCACTCTCAGCCTACTCCTCCAAACATCCAGGTCATCACTCACGCCCAAGCCAACTCCAGTTCCCTTCTAGATCTACGTCTATGAAATCTGTCTTCTTGATGTTTGTTTTCTTCTTCTTTTCCATTTGTCTTTCTGGGTAGCTCTTTCTTTCTTTCCTTCTTTCATTTCCTATTGCACTCAACTGATTATCTTTGTCATCCAGCCCTCTTAAATTCTTTTCTTCTTTTGCAATTCACCTATAAGTCCAACATTAACAGAGGAAGGTGGGGGCCAGTCCAATATCTGCTGGCTCTTGGCTTGATCCATCAATATTCCTTGCTGCAATACTATGACACCTAAAAATTGAAGAGAAGGAGTATGAAATTTGCACTTAAAGGCTTTTGCAAACAGGTCATTCTTGCAAAGTTGCTGCAGCACCTCTTGCACATGTGCAATGTGATCCTCAAGATTCTTTGAGTAGATTAGTATATTGTCAAGATACACCACAATATATTTTTCTAAAAGGTCAGAAAAATGTCATTGACAAAATGTTGAAAAGTGGAAGGAGCATTGCAGAGGCCAAAGGGCATGAGGGTATACTCATACCTGCCAAACCATGTTCTCATTGAGGTCAAATACTCATGACCTTTTGCAATGCAAACTAGGTTATAGGCGCCTTGAAGGTCTAACTTTGAGAAATAAGCAGCTCCATGGAAAAGAGTGAGGAGGTGCAACATAGGGGGTACTGGGTAGACATTTTTCTGGGTTACCTGGTTCAGTTTCCTATAGTCAACACAAAGGCAAAGTCCACAATCTTTCTTTGAAAAAAATAAGACAGGTTAACCGGTGTCCAAATTTCTTGGTCAAAGAAATTCTTTTGATACATTTTCCGCAATGTATTCTTGAAGCCTGGTCAATTCCTGCTTCAAGAGAGAGTAGACTGGTCTGGGTGCCGGTGGTGGGCCAGTAAGTTCAATCTTATGATTGCAAGAATGGGATGGAGGAAGTTTATCTGCCTTTACAGCTGAAAACAGGTCAGAAAAGTCATTATAAAGCAAAGGTAAAGACTCTTGAATGATTTCTAAATCTTCAATCTTGTCATATTTGAGCATGGGATTCAAAGTGCTTGCATGATGCAAGAGGATTAGGGGGCTCAAAATACACCATTTGGTTGGGGCCTGTTTCTCTTTGAAGAAAAAAGGAAGAGGTAAGTTGGATAAATAAGCAATAACTCCTAAAGCTGAAGAGGGACCTTGGGAATGAAGGTCAGGATATTGCAAATCTCCTGACGGAAAAGTGTCATCCAACTCACTCATGGTGTCAGGTAGCCTGTTTAATTCCTGTTTGATGGAAGGTTTAGTTTTCTGGGGTTGCAAGGTTTGAAGTTTAATTACTCCTTCTTGCCAATTCACATCTGTATTTCAGTAGACTAGGAAATCATGGCCTAGAAAGGTATCATCCATTCCGGGAATATCCAAAACAAATAAATCCCATTCAAAGCTGGGGAAATTAGAAAATGCAAAGGTCCATTTTGCCTTTTGGGAAACCCAATGAGACGTCTCAGACGCACTACTTACTAAATAGATAGGGAAATTATCTATCTTGGAACGCGTAAGTTTTTGGAAGTGGCAAAAGATTCACTTATAAAAGAAACATTAGCACCAGAATTGAGTAAAACTTGATAAGGAGAGTTGTTGGAATGGAAAAGGACAAATCTTGAAATTGGAGCACCTAGTGACTTGCAAGTTCAAATATTGACTTTTTTTAATTTAGATAATGTGTAGCCTTCCTTGCAAGTTTCAGGAAAACTACAAGCTAATTTTTTGAATGTTTAGCCGCTTTGCACAACTATTTACATCATTTTTACCCCCAAAATACATACATAACCCATTCTTTTCCCTCCTTAACCATTCCTCATTCCTGAGCATCCCAGTTTCTTTATCCAGGAACTTTTGAGTTTTTGTGATGGGCTTTCCTTTTGGGTTGGAGTTCAAGGTTGGATTTGGCATGGATTGCTTTGGATTCTTCAAAGATTGTTTCAAGGATTTTTCCGCCTTACAAGCCAAAGTTGATGGTCCATGGTTGTTTTGTCAAGATTGGTTCTTTCCATGATAACCATTATCAAGCTCAATCACCTGGTCAATTAACTTCTGAAGGGATGTTGTCTTATTTCCCCCAAATGCAAGTTGTTTGATTAGGTATGCCAGTAAAACTTTTCAAAAATGAAATAAAAGGGCTGCCTTCTTCCATTGGATGCAAGAATTCAGAGTTTGAAAATTGGAAATATAAACAGAGGCTCTACTATTTTCCTTCATGACTCAATTATTGAGTTTGTATACAGTGTTTTGAAATTCATTAGGGTTGCTAAACAGGTTGAACAGCTGTTGCTTGAACTTGTCCCAATTGTTGAGAATAAAAGGGGGCTAGTGTTATCCAATAGTTTGAGGTAGGGTTCAAACCACTGCAAGGCTCTTTCACCTAGGAAGGAGGATCCATACATAACTCTAGGTCTATCAGTAGGGAAATTGTGAGGATTTTTTGAGAAAATGATTTTGCAGGACTTTAGGTAGGATCTAAGCTTATGAGTGTGTTCCCCATTAAAATGATCAGGCTGCTTCATGCCCAGGGTTCCAAAACTAGGACCACTTGGACCAGATTGTGAGGCAGTTTGGTTAATTCCCTGGATCAGAGTTGTGAGTAAGGTCAAAGTTCCGGATTTGGGAGTATGAGTGCAAGCCCGCAATCTACCACAATTTGAGGTTTCATTGGAAGAGTCTTTGATTTCTTTGAGAGGGTCCACTTCTTCCCAAGAGGGAGAAAGGGGATCATAAATAGTTTCAACCAAAGGAGATTTAGAAGAAGGGACAGGATCTAAAGGTTTTCTGGCCCAAGGAACGCTGGATCTCCCTACCCAATGGATATCATCATTGTAAGGGGTGAGGGAAGTGTTCCCGGTTGAGCAAGTATGTGACATTTTAAAAGAAATCTATTATAGGTTGGCAGGCTACAATAGATGAGTTGAGTTGGTTAATTTACTGTCACACAACCACCCCATGTACTATAGGGAAATCTTGAATGATTTTGAGCGCAAAAGGAAAGCTGAGTGCAAGGGCAAGTGCAAGGTAGCAAGGGCTAACTGCAAAGTGCAAACTTATGGTGGAGTAACTTTAACACACAGCAAGAGGGAAAAATGTTCTAATGGAAGGGAACCAAACCCAAGCCCAATGTGATGACTGGATTTTGCAAATGCAATAACATATGAAATTAAATAACTGAGGAAACAACCCCCAGGCAAGCGGAGTAGCCTTTTTAAGGTAATCCAAAATGACTAGATACAACCTGATGGACGTTCAACCACAGTTTTGAGCAATGAGGAAATGAATGAAATGAACGGAGTAAAAAATCAAATAACAGTATGAATGTTTCCAAGGTCTTAGCGTAAGTGCAAGACAATAGGGGACAAATGTACTGGAGTGTAACAGTTGAGACATGAGGGAGTGACTTCAGAAGTAATGCAAATATGAAGGTGTAGTTTATGCAGGGTAAGGGAATATTCCATTTTTGAATTATACAATTGAGGTGGCTTGACTAGCGTGAGTGCAAACTAGCAAGAGCATGTGACCAGAAATGGAAACCCAAGGTTTATTGATACCCAGGGTGAAAAGGTGGAGGCCAAATAGATGGTTGACCAAGGTAGAGTTGACTGCAAGGTTTGCAAGTGGCGGCTGAGTCAGTTGCTGAGAATGGAAGGTTTTTATGCAAGCCAGAGTTGATAAGCAGAAGGCACCATTGATGTTGTGCTTCTATTTTGTCACGCTTATGGACTGAGGTAGATGGTACTGAGGAAAAGGGTATGTCAAAGTGGGAGGACAATAATCCTTAAGCTGAAAGTGTGACATAGTGTTTACTACATGTGTTTTCAATGTCCTCTGTTACAGCCCTTGCTACATGTGTTTTCCTTTGTTAAATGTGTTTTCCTTGGTTAAATGTTTTTTCCTTGGTTACATTTGTTATACTTGGTTATTTAAATGCTCAATGTTAAAAAAAAAAGCTTGAACCAAGTAAGTAATTAGTTTTCATAACATGTGTTGTCAATGCCCTCTGTTATATTCCTTGTGTCCTTGTGACATTTTTTGGCCATTTTAAATTCCTGTCCTTGTTACATTTGTTGGCCATGTTACATGCATTGACCCTGTATGTGTGTGATAGTGCAAAATAAACCTAATATATACATACAAAGAGGTAGTTGAAAAGTATTAAAAAGGCATAAACAAAAACCTTACATATGTACATACATCACAAAAACCAAAATAAATAAAAAGAGGTTGTTGAAAAGTATTAAAACTTACAATCTATGTACACACATTATTTTTTATGTGAATTTCTTTTGAAAAAATTGGACTGAAAAAAAAATCGGCAGAAAAGAAAATATAGAGAAAAAAAATCACCAAAAAAAAGCGGACAGAGAAAAAAAAGCAAACAAAAAAAAAGAGGACTGAACTGGGTGGAAGAGGTGCAGTGTGAATTTATTTTGAAAAAAGTGGACTGAAAAAAAATTAGGCAGAAAAAAAATACAGAGAAAAAAAAATTTACTGAAAAAAAGCAGACAGAGAAAAAAAAAAGCAGACAGAGAAAAACAAAGCAGACAGAGAAAAAAAAAGTAGACAGAAAAAAAAAGCAGACAGAGAAAAACAAAGCAGACAGAGAAAAAAAAAGCACACAGAGAAAAAAAAAAGCAGCTGAAAAAAAAAGTAAGCCAAAAAAAAGAGGACTGAACTGGATGAAAGAGGTGCACACACAACAAACTCAAAAAATGAATACTAACCCAAGGACCTTAACGCCAGGTGGGGTGTGTGAGGTTTTTAAATATTTTTATATTTATAGATATATAAATAAAATGATATAAATAAAATCTGAAAATTATTATTATTATTTATTGTTTTTGCCATTCACAAACAAAAATTCAGTGTTTGGGGCGGTTTGCAACCCAAAATGGGTCGCAAACTGCCATTCACAACCCACCTGAGTTGCTAATGGCCATTTGCGACTCAAATGGGCCGCCAATGGCTGTTCACAACCCATTTTGGGTTGCAAATTGCGACATGGGACGCGTTTTGGGTTGTGAATAAGTCGCAGGGAGTTGAGGATTTAACATTGCCCTTTTTTATTTTTTTATGTTTTTTATTATTTTTTTATGATTTGGGGTGAAGATTGGCTCATGGGTTAAGGTAATACTTGGTTCTGAGGGTTATTTTTTATTATATGTTTTTTTTTGAATGATTTTAATGAGGATGTTGAATTAATGATCAATCTCAATCAATATAAGACAAAAAATTTCTTCAGTTCCAAACCCCATCCTCTAATCCCTGCCCCCCACTCCCCTTCTCAAAATAAAAAAAAAAGAACAAAACATTTTGATGGATCACAATTTAATCCTTGAAAGACAAATCAAAAAAAAATCCACAGCTCAAAATAAATAAATAAAGGAATAAAAAATCTACTTTTAGGATTGATTTAAAATATGAATCAAGAGGCTGACTATCATCATCATCATTAGTATTTTCTTTTAGCTTAATTTTTCCAAATTTAATAAAATACTACAGTTGATTAAAGATCAGGATGAATCACTGACCAAAGGTTTGAATGAGAATATTTTAAGAAGATCAAGGATAATAGGAATTGATCATGATATTTTAATAGTTGGAGTAGACTAATAAGATAAAAGGATGAGAAAAATGTGGTGCAAGACTCTCAAAATGATATGACATTTCTGAACCCCACCTCAAATTTTTGGGATAACCCCCAGTCTTTCTTTCCTCTCCAATCCACATTCTACACTAAGATACTGCCCCACATCAAAATAAAATTTGAAAATTACCCTTTCTTCAATCAAAAATCAATCAAATAGCTTAACCAAAACTCTCATTGAGTTGGATTTCAAATTTCTTCCAGGATATCTGTAATATAATAAAATTCCCAATTTTCCTTTTTTAATTAATTGGGAATGATTTATTATTGTTTAAAATTACCTCTCTCTAGTTTCTTCAGAGAGGATATAGGGACTAATCAAAACTGTATTTTCATGTCCTTAATTCTTTTTTATTGTTAACAAACTTTGAATTTAATTTTAAAAAAGGAAAATGGAATTGAAGATCTAAAAATAATCACAGAGTATTCAGTTCCTGTTTATGATAGCTCTGTCACTTTCTTTCCACCTTTCAAAACAAACAAAAATTCTCTGAAAAATCCTTAATATGATACTCTCAAACTCAAAATAAAAGCTTCTCTGCCTTGTCTGGTTTACTCTCTCCCTCAAATTTGGAATCTACCAAGCCCATGGGCTACATAAAAAAATATTTAGCAACAGGTTATCTTTGAAAGAGAAATGAAAACACCTGCTATCCTATATTTCTTTTTTTTAAAGAAATATGGAAGTCTTTTTTTCTGTTTTTTTTACCATAAAATGAATCAAGTGAAACAGAAAATCACCTTTCCAGTACTTCCTTTTTTGAATCTTCTGACTATTTTCCACAGATTTCATCATTTATCTGGTTGAAAAATTGAGGAGACTATAAATTTTTCTGAATAGCCAAAGTGTTAGGATCCAAAATTTAGTGGTGCACTATGGGATTTGAACCCATGAACTCAACATTCATCAGTGATGCTTCAACTGCTAAGATAAGTGCGACATTGAAGGAGGGGCCATTGTGCCTGTCCACTTACCAAGGTTTTGATTTTCCATTCCTGTAAAGAACTGATGTTTTTTTTTGAAAATTCTGATCAGGCTTTCAGGATCAATACTTATAATCCCAGGTTTGCAGTCTGCATGAGGGAATAATTTGACTCAAACCCAAAGTTCATCAGTATTTGAATCCTATCAGGATTACTTTTGGCACCTTTGATTAGACTGTTATTCCTCTTGGTGTTTGTAATACTCCTTCCACTTTTCAAACTTTTATCAATGAAATTTTATCCAATTTTTTAGAAGTATTCCTGGTTGTATATATTGATGATATAATAGGGTACTAGAGGAAATATAAATATTGAGAGAATTATTGGCCCAAAAGCTTAGTAAAAGAGCAGTATTTAAAGCAAAAGAAATGCTGAGACAATAATGTCTTATGGTTGATCCTTAATCTGAGGCAGCAAACTTGTGAATGCGAATGAATTGATGAATGAATGGATAGAAAAAAGCAGGGAGAAGAGCTCCTTCAATAAAAAAATGGTGCTCATGTGGAGCTCATTCAATGACAAGCAAAAGCCAAAAATCTTTCCCCAAATGTGCTCTACAGGCTCTACAACTAGCTTTGCATGGTTACATACCAAGGCAGGGGCCCAGTTGGCCCCAATCAGCCCCTGTGGCTGGTGGAAACGCCCCTGGTTGGACCCATGCGGTCCAACCAGCATGGCTTGGCCCTTTTGTTCCCTAATAACTACCATTCATTGGTTAGTTATGTCTGGGGTGGTTTCCATGAACCCCAGCCTATCCCACCAGCCCCTCCTGGGCTGGTGGGTGTGTCACTTACATCAATTGGACCAGCCACCCCTCCAGGGAGGGTGGCTTGGTGCTAATCACACACCAGGGGGGGTGGCAGTCCGTTGGACATGCGTGCCCTGACGCTAATTGCACATTCAAGGTGAGAGGTGATGAACTTCCCCCCCATTGCGGTCCAGTACTGCCATGGCTGCCACAACCACATTGGTTGCAGAGGCAGTCTCAACTAACATTAGATGGGGAGGGTGATCAGTTCCCCCCCCCCCCCCTCATTGTTGGTAACACACAGTTACCCTGAGGAGGTGGTCAGGTCCCCCCCAGGGTTTTTGCTTCTCCCCCTTGGTAAAGGGGGGGGGGAGATTGCCCCTTGCTTGGTGGGGGAGGTGATCAGGTCCCCCCCACCACCGGTTGCCTTGTTGCAACCGGCCTGGTCCTATTTTTACTGGTCTTGAGGTGGTGGTGATCAAGTCCCCTCCCACCTTTCCAGTTGCCTTTGTTGCAACCGGCTGCCTGGTCTGGTAGAGGAGGGACCAGCCATCCTCCCTCCCCCTTGCAACCAAGGGAGGCAGGGGCCACCATCCCCTGTGGCCACAACCCACCCCAGTGGCGGCAACCGGGGCGGCAGCCCTGTACACAGTGGGTGGGGGGACTCCAAACGGAGTCCCCTGCCCCCTACAACAGCTCTGCGCGGGCCATTGGACCCCACTACGGGCCCCAGGTGAGAAGCAAGCGGCCCCAATGGGCTGCCAAGGCCCAATGACCCCAAAAAACATACTTTGGTGGGCAAGCCTGTCTGGCCAAGTATGTCCATAATAATACTTGGGCCCATAAATGACCAGATACACTTATCTGGCTAAGGTGGCCCATCCACCCTGACAGGCCCGTCAAGGCCTGTATCCCAATTGAATTGGAAAACGTGTTTTGGCACCCAAATTCCCAAAACCAATAACATCCACATAGGCCCGCATGGCCCACGTGATTTCAAATGGGCCCTGGAGGCCCATTTTTGCATCTCATTTGGATTACACACCAATATGCACATTACCTGAGTGCATCTGTATTTTAACAAAGATCACATCCTTCATTTCCAAAATTTTATGGAACATATTCAAAACTTTCCAAATGCAAGTTTCATATAAGCACACTCAATTTTATTGGTATGTAAATTTTTCAAGGAGTTATTGCCATAAACCCAGTCAAATATCATTAAATTTTTCACTGGACAGCAACAAGTTTCATTCAAAAAATTAAGTTTTTCTCAGGTTGTAGTAATTTTTATAGGAAATCTATCTTATTTTATGCTAAGTTCATTTTCAACATCACTAATCTTCTTCAGAGAAATACTCTCTTTTTTTTCTGAAAGAGCTTCTTGAGAGTTTTAAGATCTGAATTTTTTTATTTATTTGCAGTTTTCTTTTATTTTTTGTATTATTCCCTTAAATATCCCCATATCCTCTCCATCAATGAGAAAGGAAAATCTTTTTAAAATATTTTCTTTTTTTAACAATACTTCTTCAAATTTTTCATAAAATCTTAAATTTAAAGCTTGGTTTTATTTATCTCTCCATCCATTTTTCCCAATTTATTGTTAATAGGCTCTTTTCCTTTGAAAATGGTTCAAACATTGTTCTCAGAAATTAACCATCAGGATTCTTGAATCAATTTACAACAGTTCCTTATTTTTACTTTTCCTTGATCATAATTTGGTTACAGTATTTAAATATTCTTCAAAATGAACCCCCTTCACTTATTCCACAGCAATTTTCTCCATTTTTAGTTTGATGGTGGGCTTGGGACCAATTATGTGAGTTGGTGGTGAAGTTTCCTTGGAGTACCTTTGGAACCCTGGAGATACTATTTTCTTTTTAATTATATTTTCTATTCATTTTTTTATTATATTACACTGCAAAGAATTTGAAAACACTTTCTATCAAGGGTCATCAAGGAGATCAGGCCCAACCTATGACCAAGTTCAGTTCAAGTTTCCAGCAAGCTAAGTTCAATATTTGACCAAGGTCCACTGCATGGTGACTGTGCACCAACCCTTTGATTCAAGAATGAAGATAGCTTCAAATAGAGAATGGAGAAAGCTTCAACTATACATTCCTTGATGAGGCTTTCTAGCAAGCAACATTAAACATTTTCTGGTGTCAGAGTAATCACCAATGTTTCTATTTCCAAAAATAAAATCTCTACAGCTTGTGGTTATGGTTAATTAACCCTCATGTTGTTGTGGAAAACTCAGAATTCACTGGTGAAATATTGAATTGTAGTTGGTATTTATAGAAACATCCTGGAAGAGTACCATGCTGGAAAATGTGTGTTAGAAAAGCCTCTTTAATCAGAAAAGGAGATTTCAAGCCAACTTAAAGCACTTCATATTCAACAATAGGACATGAGAAACAAAGATAAGGGTGTAATGGGTAAGTATGGGTTTCTTAAGGTTTGAATATTGTCCCAAAATTTGGTGAAGAAGAAGAATATTGTTCAGACTGGAAGAAAAAAGGGAATTCCAACTTTGAATTAAGAAATGAAGAGAGGCAACAGGATGTGGCTTTAAAAGTAAGCAAAAAGAGCATGACCAGATTGGGAATTTTATTTCTAGGACAATGGGAAGGTGAAGTTTGAGGATGCCAAGGATATTGGAGAATTGGAAGGAGCCTATTTTTGAGAATAGTAACTGAGGCAGATTGGTCATGAACTGAGGGGGGGAATCATCATCTGAGAATAAAATAAAATTTTAAAACTAAAAATAAAAGAGAATTCATTAAATTTATGGGTAATGTTAAATTCATGACCCATTTGAGTTTTGTACGCAACTCAAATGGGCCATTTGGCAGGCTACACAACTCTTATTGAGTTGTGTGGCCTCTACAAGACTCAATTGAGTCATGTAGTTCCCACACAACAGTTTGTAGTTGTGTGGTACCACACACAACTACATTTGAGTAGTGTGGGGTTGTACATGGCTCAAATGTGGTCTTTTAGCATGCCACATGCCTACCAACCTTTGTGGGCCAAAAAAAAAGAATGAATTAAAAGAATTAAAAGAATCAAAAAATAAAATAAAATAATAAAAAAATAAAAATTGGTGAAACCCAGGACTCACCTTGGTCCAGTCTCATCCTCACATGGGGAAGGTGTAACCGGCGGACATGCCGCCCCCCCTCTGTCTTCAAAGATCATATTGATTTTTTTATTTGATTGTATCTTATCCAAACATCACATTTTATTGTATTTTATTTGAGCAATGTATTTTATTTATTTTTTTCCTTTTTTTTATTTTTGCCTTTTTTTTCAGGGGGGGCATGTTTTTTTGATTTTTTTCAAATTTTAAAAAGTTCCTTTTTCTTTATTCATAGTGCAGTTCCAAACACACGCCACCCCCGGGGGACATATTTTATAATTATGGCCAGCAATTAGCTTAGGAAAATCAGCAGTATTTAAAGCAAAAGAAATGCTGGACACCTTGTGTCAATAGTTTCTGATGGGCTCTCACAATGGGGCAATATGTTGGATGATATTGGTGATGAATTCAATTGGATGTTGAATGGATGATGGAAAACATCAGGGAGAAGAGCTCCTTAAGTACAAAAGATTGGCCTCTTGTGAGCCCATGATACAACAAGCCAAAAGGCTAATTTTCCGCTCCAAAAGAGCTCTACAGGCTCTACAGCCCTTGTTACTTGGTTTGGGCTACATCAGACCGCATGGCATCAGTCCCTGTACCCTTAAAACCAGCCTATTCCGGTTATTTCTGGTGTTCCCACCTCAATGGGGCTGAACCAGCCCCTTAGCTGATGGAAACCCCGGCCGGTGTGGTGCCCCATCTGGGAAACCCTGGCCGCCTTAAGACCTCAACCCATAAACTGTTCCTCAGGCTCATCCAAACTGTCCTTCATCCGCGCGCGTCGCGCCTCGCGCCTTGCGCGCTGCGCTTCCTTCCTCTGCGTGCTTCGCGCGCCGCGCCGCGCGCGCCGCGCTTCCTTTATCCGCGCGCGTCGCGTGTCCTTTATCTGCGTTGCTCATCATCCTTGCCGTTGTGTGTTGCTCGTCATCTCCGCCGTCGTCATTGCGCGTCCTCATCTTTGTTGTTGCGCGTCCTCATCTTTGTCGTCGCGCGTCCCAATCTCTTCATTGCTACCGTTGCGCGGTGCTCATCCATGATTTACCAAATCCATCCTGACCGCACCCCCAAGCACTTGGCAAATCCTTGGATCCGTCAAATCTCCCATCTCACTTGATCTATCAGTTGTGAATCCCAGGTCTGTCAGGATTTACTCAACTGTTTCAAGCCAATCTCCTATCTGCCCATCTGCGCTCTCACGGACTTCATCCGTCACCTTTCCTGGGGCTCTCCCACCCACTTCCGCCTCCGGACAAGGGGTGAAGAGTGCCAACTACCGCCCGCGGACATCCGCGGCGGTTTGGTTCATTTCTCTTTCCCACCCCGTCTGCCTTCGGACGAGGGGTGGGTGACTCTGGTATTGTTGCGCGCGCCCATCCACAGACGGACGCGAGTGACCACATGGTTGTATTTTCTTTTCTGCTCTATTTGTAGAATCCATTTTACATAGTCTAAAAGGGCCTCCTGCCCATATAAGGAGGGGCTCTCCCCTGCCTTTTTGATCATCATCAGAGCATGAAAGCATCAGAGCATGAAAGCATCAGAGCATGGAATCATCCAGCATGAAATCATCACACCCTTGATCCTTGAGCCTCCATACTCAAACCCTTGATCCTTGATCCTTATCACCAACCAATAGCCTTGCTGGTTGAAGAAAAATTCTGTCTGTTGGAATTTTTTTTGAGTGTGTCATACCACTCCTTGATCCCCTTTCTCTGACCATACTGGTCCTGATCCCTGATCACCTTTCTGGAGCCAATAACGATTGATTGAAGAGGTCTTATTAAGCTTGAGACCTGGAGTGTTATACCTCCCCTTAGCTTCTTTGGAGTTGCATTCTGCCAGCCTACTCTTGAGTCCCTTGAGAAGTGTTGAGGTTATCCTTGCTTCAAATCAGTTACTGTTTGTTTTAGAGCTTCTTAAACATTGTGCTTTTTCTTGTACAGCCACCCTCAGTTATCTGTTACCCTTCAAGCGCTTGATTGCGGAGAGTTGGGCAGGTTCATTGAGAACCTGGAGGTTGCTTGGGTTTTAGTTGATCATCCCCAATCTTCTGCTGACAACCAGAGTTATTAGCTTGTGGGTGTTGTTTACATACAACAGCTTTTGTTCTTTGAACTCTAAGAAGACTTTAACTTCTTTTGTTCAAGTTTTTCCCTGCATAATCTTGCCTCAGATAGTGCTGTTCCATCACTACCAAACTATTATCATCTTTATCCTCTACTCCTTGATTCCTCATTTACCAGGTTCTGGACCTTGATCTTGGTTACATTTAAATATTTTTGTAACACTCAGGAGGGCAGCCTAAACAGCACCTTTCCCCTCCGTAGAACTGCCACAGCCTAGCACCGTTTGGAGTCTTAAATTTGGTCCCCCGGGCCGGGATCAAACCAGCAACCTTGGGATTTACAATCCCAACTTGAAGAATCAACTCCAAAATCCGATCCAATTTTTTTTCTTTTCTTTTTCTGTTTGTTCTTTTTTTTTTGAATCTGATCCGTGGAGGCAGCTTGGTCCAGAAGTAAGTCCTCCCAATTGTGCACCGCCTGGGCAAGATCCTTGTCGTTTTTGTGAAACTCTACTCTTGCCACACTTGTGAGCCACCTTGGAACTCTGCTTGTTTTGATCTCTTAGGAACCCTTCAACATGGAATCTTCTGGATCCTCTTTAGCTGTTTGGGCCAAGATGGTCAAAATTAAACCTCAGAACAAAAATTTAGGCTTCAATGGGACCAATGTCAAACGATTCCTGGACTCCTATGAGATGGCTGCAGAAGTGGATGGTGCCAGTGAATATGATATGGCTTATCAATTACGGTTTTTTATCTCTTCTGACAAAGTTATGGAGGTTATCAAATTGTTTTAGGGATTCAAAAATCACAACTGGAAGCTCCTGAAGGAGGCTATGTTAGCCTATTGGGGAAAAATAGATGTAGCCAGATTTACTTTGCAAGACTTGGATGCACTGGTTTCTCAATGGATCTCCAATGGTGGTATCTCCTCAGCCTCTGACTATTAGACTTTCAGAAAATCTTGGGACCCTATCCAGTCCTATCTTATCCGGAACAATCACGTTGATACGTTGGAAGAAATTTGAGTGTGATTTTTTCAGTCTTTCTCTCCAGGAGTGCAGGAAAGAATTAAGGATGAATTGGTGAAATCTGGATCCATGATCACGACAAGAGACAATTGGTTCAAGCTCCCTGCTTTCATGGTTCTTAGGAATACTGTGGATAAAGTGATGAAAGGTAAAACAGCTCTCACCTTTGAAAAACCTAAAATCACTGAACCAGTCCTTGCCCCCTCTTTTCAAGCATCTAACAAAATCATGAATAAGATGGAAGCCAATTGCAGACCTAAACCCAATCCTCAGAATCACCAGGAGACACCTACTTACGATGAGATCACTAAATTACTTCAGGCATTTGAGAATAAAATAGATCAGAAAATATCCTCTTTAGCCACTCCTAAACCTGCTAATTCTGTTCCTAAGTCTACTATAGTCTGTTATTATTGCCATAGGGAAGGCCATGGTACCGGTAGATGTCCTGAACTCCAGAAGGACAAGGAAAAGAAGTTAGTAGAGCAGAAGGGAAATAATTTTTTCCTTCCTAACGGTGCTTTGATCCCTTTCGATTCGTCTTGACCAATCCGTCATGTGGTGGCCTCATACCAGCCACCAACTCCTAAGAAGGCATCCTTGGTTTCTGTGGATTTTTGATCATCCTGTGCAACTCTGCAACCTTGGTATCCCCCAGCTATCACTTCTTCCAGCTTCCCTGGCACCTATCAATCTGATCCAGCTAGAAAACGCCATGAGGAACCAAAACCTCATAAATTTCCTCCTGTTCCATCCTCCATTCTGCAAAAACCCGTTAAACACCGATCTTCACCTGAGCCTCCTTCCTCTGATGTGGAAGAAATGGAAGTAGAAAGGGAACCACTTATGGAAAGGTTCCAGGACAACTCTGATCCTCCCCCTCTTCAACCGGCCCAACCCTCAGATCCTCTTCCATCACCTATTACACCTGATCTTCCTCCCTCCACCCAGCCCAAAGTTTGATTTGAGAGGGGCATCTCCAAGGACTACCCTAATGCTGTGGAAGGAGTATTAAAGAAAATTTCTGATCTTAAAATCCCCAATCTATCTGTGGCTTAACTCCTGTCAATCTCTCCATCTGTGGCAGAAGGGATGAAGAAATGGGTTTCTTGTCGACGTGTGGAGATTGGTCCGGACGAATTAAAGGTCTCCTCTGGTACTCTGATAGAGGATTCTGGTGGAACAGATCCCTCTTCAGATACCAACCTTTATTCCTGTCCTCTTGGTTTTCTTCCATGTTGCCTTGGTGATTCAACTAAAACGGTTTCTCTCCTTGTGGATTCAGGTTCTCAGCTCAACTTGATTTGGGACTCCATGGCCTGCAAGCTTAAACTTAGCCCAAGGGTCAGTTTCAACTCTGCGGTCTATGGAATTGGGAATCAGTCCTGTGAACTGGTTGGTATTGCTGAGGATATTCCTGTTCAAATTGGTCAAAATATTTTTGGCACCTGTCACTTCTGGATCACTCGTCTGGATGGTCCCATGATCTTGGGAAGGCCTTTCTTAATGGACTTTGGTGCTACCCTGATGTTTTCTGATCAAGTTGGGGAGAGAATTCTCCTCCCTGATGCTGATGGCAGAAAGATTGAAGTCCCCCTTTGTTCTTTGGATTCTGGTCGTTGGGAAAGAGACTTCCCTGGTCACCCTTCTAAATCTGTCCTGAAAGGAAAGCAGAAAGAAAACTCTCATTCCTTTCATCCTCATTTTTTAGCAGAATAGTTGGACCTACTGATAGTTGTAGTTCTCCTCAGCCTCAGACTTCAACTCATGGACCAACTCCCACCTCAGAGGCATATTTTTCTTTTTCCTCATCATCTTCTTCTCATCCAAATAAGATCAAAACCCAAACACGTGAAAAATCCAAAAAATCCAAAAATATCTCTTCTCTGTCTGGATCTGTTGTATCTTCCTTTTCTTTTTCTTTTCAGCCTGATCACTCATCCTCTATTCCGGTTTTGAATCTCCGCAATGAGTCTAAACTAGATCTCAATCTCAATTCTTTTCTTGGTGGCTTTGGTATGAAGGAGTTTGGTCTTAGGTGGAGGCAATTTGGGGTAGAAGTAAGTCCTCCCAATTGTGCACCACCAGGGGCTTCTACTACTGTCGTTTTCAAAACTCTACCCTGTGCCACACATGTGAGCAATGTGTTATCTTTTGGATCCTCTTTTATGGAGAAGGCACCTTTCAAGGACATAGCAGAACATCGGACTTGGAAGATGTTGGAACATGGCCTCAGTTTTTGTAGTCAGGTCTCACTGGTCAATGCTTGGAGGAAGAAGGAATTCCTCTCCTTCGCCACCAAGTTCAAACCAGTTTCAAAGAAGGTCCAGCCAGTCAAACAACCAATGCCTCTCAACCTCAACCCTCCTCTTATGCGTCCTCCGCTATCCCGCAATCCTTACTTTGGTCTATCCAAATCCCTCACCGGTCCATTTATTCCCTCTGGTTGGGTCACTGAAGAACGTCTGAAAGTGGTCAACTTTGGTCCAGATGGATGGCTTCTTCCTGATGAGTTAAATTTGATCAAAAATATTTTGTCTCTAAGGGAAAAATCTATTGCTTTCTGTGAAGAAGAGAGAGGTCTCTTGAAAGAATCCTATGGTCTCCCTTACATCATCCCTGTAGTTGAACATGACCCTTGGAAAAAGAAAAAGATCCCAATCCCTGCTGCTAAAGTTGACCAATTCATCAAGTTGGTCCGCAAACAAGTCCAAACCGGTTTATACAAACAATTGACTTCTAGCTATTCCAGTCCTGTTTTCTGTGTTCTAAAAAGTAATGGTAAACTTAGAGTAGCTCATGATCTCCAACCTCTTAATAAAGTTACTATGAAAGACTCTGGCGTGCCGCCTGCCACTGAAGAATTTGTTGAATCCTTCTCTGGGAGAGCTTGCTATGGTCTAGGTGACATTATGGGTGGCTATGACAAACAATCCTTGCATCCTATTTCTCGTCCCCTCACTACTTTTGATACTCCCCTTGGTCGATTTCAGCTGACTCAATTGCCTCAAGGTGCCACCAACTTGGTTGCAGTCTATCAGGCTCAGATGATGTGGATCCTCCAGGACAAAATCCCAGATCATGCGGGTATCTTTATTGATGATGGTGGGATTAAAGGTCGAGTCTCTGACTATGATAATGAGCTGTTACCTTGGCACTCAGGAATCCAACAATTTATCTGGGAGTATGCTACTGTCTTGGAAATAATTTTGTTTCGAATCAAGGAATCTGGCCTTACTGTCTCTGGATCAAAACTTGCCGCCTGTGTCCCTGCCTTGGAAATTGTTGGTCATATAGTCTGCAAGGATGGAAGAAGGATGGCACCCTCTAAAGTCAACAAAATCATCTCCTGGCCTACCCCAATAAACCCAAGGGAAGTTAGAGGTTTCCTAGGTGTTGTAACTTATGTCAGGATCTTCATTCCCTCATTATCCAAAATCTGTATTCCCTTGCGTTGCTTAACCAGGAAGGATGCTGAATGGATTTGGACCCAAGACTGAAAATGATCATTTCAGTTGCTCAAAACAATTGTTGGGAAAGACATTGTTTTGAAAAAGATCACTTATGGACCCGGAGCTGGCAAGATCAAGCTGGCAGTGGACTCGAGTTATCAATCTGTTGGGGCTGTTCTTACCCAGGAAGACAAAAATGGTTTGGATCGTCCTGCTCTGTATGAATCTCTTCTTTTCTCAGATGTGGAATCCAGGTACTCCCAGCCAAAACTGGAACTTTGCAGTGTGGCCCAAATGTTGAAGAAGCTTCAGACTGTCCTTTGGGGTCAACACTTTGAGTTACAAGTCAATGCACAATCTATTATTGAAATGATCAATGCCCCCAGCCTCCCAAACGCTCTGATGACTCGTTGGGTGGCTTTCATCCAGTTGTTCTCTTTTGATATTGTTCACAGGCCTGGAAAATCTTTCACCATGCCTGATGGTTTATCTCGACGACCGATTGGAGACGATGAATCAGAGGTTGGAATGGATTTTGATGAGGAAGAACCCTTGGTCCGCCCTGTCTTTGCCTTCTCCTCCCAAAATTACTCTGGTTTCCAGCAAGGTTTCTGGCTTAAGTTGGAGCAGTACCTTTCAACCCTCCAAAGACCCCCTGATCTCTCTGCCAAAGAATTTCGGTCCCTTAAAAGGAAGTCCTCCAACTTCTTTGTCCAAGGTTCTAGGCTTATGAAAAGAGCAACTCCTTGTGCACTTGTTGTGGTCACTATCCCTTCTAAGCAAGATTCAATCCTGGAAAATCTCCATGAAGGCCTTGGTCATTGTGGGGAAACCAAAACTTATCGACAAATATCCAAACAATTCTGGTGGCCATCTCTGAAGAAATCTGTTGCTCAATGGTGTAGGAGTTGTGAAGTGTGCCAGAAACGTGATCTTAGGCACCTGGCCAAAATTCGTTACCCCACTGGAGAATCCACTGTCTTTGGGAGGATCGCTATGGATGTGGTTCTTATTAAGGCTGGTGGAGCTAAGTACCTCATTGTGGCTAGAGATGATTTTTCTGGATGGTTTGAAGCAAAGTTCCTTAAGAACCTCAGCTCTTAATCAGTAGAAGCTTTCCTTCATGAGACTTGGACAATGCGTTATGTCTTGGCCCAATCTTATTCTACAGATGATGGCTCTGAATTTGGTGGAAAACTTGCTGAAATGATCCGATTGCTCCCTGGACAACATAGAGTTACTACTCCCTATTATCCTGAAGGACAAGGCATGGTGGAAAGAGTTCATGCTTCTTTGAAGGCTGCTCTTGTCAAATTGGCTTGTGAAAGTGGCAAGAATTGTCAAAAGTTTCTCCCCTTGGTCCTCTTCTCTGATCGAATTTCCACCAAGCAAACCACTGGTTACTCTCCTTATGAAATCATCTTTGGTCAGAGGGCTGTTCTTCCTCTTGATCTTGAAATGGAGTCTTTCTTGGGCATCCCCTGGGAACAAGTTTCCTCAACTACTGACCTATTAGTTGCCAGATCAAAGCAACTGGAGCAGAGTGAAGATATTTGTAACAAAGCTTATCAAAAGATGATGGAATCAAGAGCAAAATCAGTTCAGTATTGGGAAGATAAACACCTAAATCAAATCAGGGACCCTTTAAACCCTGGTGACCTGGTATTGGCTTATAATTTTTCCTTGGAAACTCAGTGGGGAAAGCTTTTCTCTAACCGCTGGAATGGTCCTTACCGAGTAGTCCGTCAAGTTAGAGGTGGGTCATATCTTGTGGAGGAGCTGGATGGTACTCAGATGGCCAGACGGTTCTCTGCCGATCAGGTCACAAAATTTCACTCTTGTGGAGGCAACTTGGTCCAGAAGTAAGTCCTCCCAATTGTGCACCATCTGGGCAAGATCCTTGTTGTTTTGTGAAAACTCTACTTCATGCCACGCGTGTGAGCACTTGGGATGCCTCCTTCATTTTATCTCAGCCACTTCTAGGATTTTTGGTTGGATCAACATATTTTTTTCTCAACCACTCTCAAGATCAACATGGCCATTCTTTGGTTTCAATCATCTTTTTTTTCCTCTCTTTTCTATGGCATCAAACTTGGTAGCAGACTAGGGACAGTCTGTAAGTTGGGGAGAGATGTGGTGCCCCATCCGGGACACCCTGGCCGCCTTAAGACCTCAACCCATAAACTGTTCCTCAGGCTCATCCAAACCGTCCTTCATCCGCGCGTGTCGCGCCTCGCGCCTTACGCGCTGCGCTTCCTTCCTCCGCGTGCTTCGCGCGCCGCGCCGCGCGCGCCGCGCTTCCTTTATCCGCGCGCGTCGCGCGTCCTTTATCTGCGTTGCTCATCATCCTTGCCGTTGTGTGTTGCTCGTCATCTCCGCCGTTGTCATTGCGCATCCTCATCTTTGTCGTTGCGCGTCCCAATCTCTTCATTGCTACCGTCGCGCGGCGCTCATCCATGATTTACCAAATCCATCCCGACCGCACCCCCAAGCACTTTGCAAATCCTTGGATCTGTCAAATCTCCCATCTCACTTGATCTATCAGTTGTGAATCCCGGTCTGTCAGGATTTACTCAACTGTTTCGAGCCAATCTCCTATCCGCCCATCCGCGCTCTCACGGACTTCATCCTTCACCTTTCCTGGGGCTCTCCCACCCACTTCCGCCTCTGGACGAGGTGTGAAGAGTGCCAACTACCGCCCGCAGACATCCGCGGCGGTTTGTTTCATTTCTCTTTCCCACCCCGTCTGCCTTCGGACGAGGGGTGGGTGACTCTGGTATTGTTGCGCGCGCCCATCCACAGACGGACGCGAGTGACCACATGGTTGTATTTTCTTTTCCGCTCTATTTGTAGAATCCATTTTACATAGTCTAAAAGGGCCTCCTGCCCATATAAGGAGGGGCTCTCCCCTGCCTTTTTGATCATCATCAGAGCATGAAAGCATCAGAGCATGAAAGCATCAGAGCATGGAATCATCCAGCATGAAATCATCACACCCTTGATCCTTGAGCCTCCATACTCAAACCCTTGATCCTTGATCCTTATCACCAACCAATAGCCTTGCTGGTTGAAGAAAAATTCTGTCTGTTGGAATTTTTTTTGAGTGTGTCATACCACTCCTTGATCCCCTTTCTCTGACCATACTGGTCCTGATCCCTGATCACCTTTCTGGAGCCAATAACGATTGATTGAAGAGGTCTTATTAAGCTTGAGACCTGGAGTTTTATACCTCCCCTTAGCTTCTTTGGAGTTGCATTCTGCCAGCCTACTCTTGAGTCCCTTGAGAAGTGTTGAGGTTATCCTTGCTTCAAATCAGTTACTGTTTGTTTTAGAGCTTCTTAAACATTGTGCTTTTTCTTGTACAGCCACCCTCAGTTATCTGTTACCCTTCAAGCGCTTGATTGCAGAGAGTTGGGCAGGTTCATTGAGAACCTGGAGGTTGCTTGGGTTTTAGTTGATCATCCCCAATCTTCTGCTGACAACCAGAGTTATTAGCTTGTGGGTGTTGTTTACATACAACAGCTTTTGTTCTTTGAACTCTAAGAAGACTTTAACTTCTTTTGTTCAAGTTTTTCCCTGCATAATCTTGTCTCAGATAGTGCTGTTCCATCACTACCAAACTATTATTATCCTTATCCTCTACTCCTTGATTCCTCATTTACCAGGTTCTGGACCTTGATCTTGGTTACATTTAAATATTTTTGTAACACTCAGGAGGGCAGCCTAAACAGCACCTTTCCCCTCCGCAGAACTGCCACAGCCTAGCACCATTTGGATTCTTACACCGGTTTTCTGTTACAACCGGCCTGTTACCTCACATGCTGGCTGGTTGCCTCATGAAACCAGCCCCTGGCCATACAAATGGCCAGGAGGGACCCAGGACACACCTGGGTCCAGTCTCAGACACACATGGGGGGGGGGTGACCAGCGGACATGCTGTCCCCCCCCCCCTCCTTCTCACAGATCCCTGGAGGGGGTGGTCAAATCCCCCTACCAGGGGCCCTGGGGGTCAATACCCCCAGGGCATTGTCAAGGTAAGGTGGGCTGGGGGTGGTCAGGTCCCCTCCAGCCCATTGCTCCTCCCCCTTGGTAAAGGGGGGGGGGAGAGTGCCCCTTTGATGGTGGGGGGGTGGTCAATTCCCCCCCACCACCGGTTGCCTCAATGCCACTGGCCTAGCCACCATTTTTGGTGGGGGGGTGATCAAGTCCCCCCCACCATGACCGGTTGCCACTTGCAACTGGTTGCTGGCTGGTTCCATCCAGCCAGACCTCCCCCTCCTCCTCCCAATGGCAAGCAAGGGGAGGGGGAGGAGCCAGGGCCACCAGCCCCGCGGCAGCCGCAACGGGCTCAACAGCCGCAACCGGGGTGGAAGGGCTCCATGTTGAGTCCCCCTGCCCCCTACAACGGCCCTGCGCGGGCCATTGGGCCCCATAAACAGGCCATAAGCAAAAACAGCAGCCCCGAGCGGGCCGCAACACAGGTGGAAGCCCCAACCGGGCTGCAACACAGGCGGCAGCCCCAATGGGCGGCCCCAAGCCCAAAAACTAAGTAAACCATACTTTTGCGGGCCAGCTTATCTGGCCAATTATGTCCAAAATAAAACTTTGGGCCCAATTATGCCCATACAAGCCCATCTGGCTGTATTTGCCCATATAGCTCACCGGGCTTGTTAGGGCCCGTGTACTAATAGGCCTGTTTCACGCGTTTTGAGGCCAGTTTTCCCAAATCCGTCACATCTACACAGGCCCGTATGGTCCGTGTGAGTGTCCAATGGGCCAAAGAGGCCCATATGTGCATCCCATTTGGATTACACTTATAGGTAGCACATGTGTAAGTGCATACGTATTTTAACACCGTATACCCCTGTACATGGGTCTAAATGGTCGTGTTTGGAACAACCCTTTTGAGTTGTGTATGGGCCCCCAAATGTCACATGGGTTGTCTAGGGCCCTACACAACTGGGAGTTGTTAATTGATCATCACCCTAAATTTATATATATTTCATTGGCTCAGGCTATAATCATGCCAATAATTCCAAAATGCTTTATTTTAGCAAAAGAAGTGCCAAAATGATACCTGCAGGAATCATTGGCATCATTACAGCAATATTTCTTTTGCTAACATCAAGCCTTTTGGCATTCATTCCCATTCCAGGAAAATGTTGTGGGTCAAAATAGTGGACAGAAATAAATATTTGCCACAATTCTGCTCTTTTCCTGGAATAATTCTACTCTGGCATGCTTGATCTGATCTCCTGTACTAAGAACTAGGAGAACTACTCCACAAGACTCTTAGACACAATTCTGCAAAAAATTCCCTGAAGATCAACCCTAAGACTTCCTTTCTCCATTTTGTGTGCTAATAATTCTGCTTTTATAAGGACCCCTGGGAGTATGAGATGATAAAAAATTCAATAATTCCCCCTACCTCCTTCTCTAACAATTTCCTTATAGATAAAAACCTTAAATCAAGCAAAAGGAAAAAGAAAATAAAATTAACAAAAGATTACCTCTGCACTACATTTCCTCCTTATGCACCTCCACAATTGACTCCAACTTACCCCAGCAATGATCTGCCTAGCCCCAATCCATATGCATACATAGCTACAACATTGCTTGAAACCTCCAATAGTTTACTAGCCAACCTGCCCCTACATGCCTATCTTGGAAGATCTCAATTGTGGTGCAAAAGAGTGAACAGAACTAAAGATTGGCAAGAATACTGCTCTGGTCTGGGAATAATTCTACCCTTGTCCTCTTCTACCCAAATTCCGCTACCAATACCTACAAAAATACTCTGCAAGAATTTAGATACAGCTATGCAACAAATTCCCAAAAGGAAAAATCTTAAGTCTTCCTTTCTTTGTTGTCTGCAATAATACTCTGCTAATAAGAATTTCTTTGATATGATGAGCTTTTGATACCATAAGATTTGATACCCCCTCAACAGATAGATACAATGGTCTTACATATGCAACCCTGAAACAGACTAAAAGAACAAAGAAGAACATTAACCACAGACCTCCTCTGCACTACATTTCCTCCTCATGCGCCTCCACAATTGACTTTGAATGATCCCAGATATGATCAACCAGCCTTAATCTATCCACGTGCAGATTTCACAACAGTACTTGTGATCTCCAATAGCCTTACTAGTCAATCCACCCCAATACACTTACCTTGGAAGATCCCCATTGATCCTCCCTGGAATATACCCTTCAATATCATCATACTGCACCTTTGGTGTTCACACACTATTGTCCAAACAATCTCCTACCCAATCCATAACCCCCTGAATACCCCTTGGTTGGTCTTTGAACACATACTTGATAGTCCACTGATTGCTTGAAGCTTGAAATGTTTGGACCACACCTCTAGGGCTGAATGCCTCAGAATTATGGTAATGAAAGACCTCTTTCAAATATTTCAACAGGAAAAAGATGAGCTTTCCAGCACAAAATTTCCAACTATCAAAAGATAAATTTTCCAGAACAAAATTTTCAACAATCAATATGTATTTGATTACTTCTAAATAAATCAAAGATCATCTGGAGCTTCCATCTTGAGATGCTTGAACTGATTATCTTACTTCAATAGTTCAGCCCATGATTAGTAAATTTTGCAACTACTTGTCTAAAATGAATGATTTTCTAGCCCTTGCAATTTTTCTTGATCCCTGTTGCAAGTTGAGTTACTTACAAATAAAGCACCATGTTAAGAACAATGACTCCTGAATGTGTTGATGATCAAAAGAAGAGCTCAGGATAACATCAGATTGATTTTTCAAATATTATTCTTCTACATCATTAATTGAAACCCAAATGTTTACCCCCATCAACACCCTTGAAAAATCTTGTAGAAATTCTAAATCAGATGTATGATTGATACCTTCAAGAGCCTTTGATTGAAACACTCAATATTAATTCTGAGTTTAGCTTGCTTAACTTGCAGAAAGAAAATTCCTGTCAGTTTCTAACATCAGCTTGTGTAGTACCAAAAATGTTGATGGTTTCAATAACATCTATCAATATTTTTGATCCTGTTCATGATTTCCCTGATTTCCCTGATTTTTATATTTTTTTTGTTGATGGTTTCAATAACATCTATTGCATCAGAGTCAGTAAGACCTAAACTCCTTCTTCTTTCAACATCTGTGGAATGTCTAAAGTTTATCATTACTAGTTATTTATTTTTAGGCTTTTTCTTCCAGTGGTTTTGTTCTTGTTGATTTCAGAACTAAACAAGCACCAGAAGCTCTTGAAGCAATGATTTGTACTGAAGATTGAACCAAATGATTGAATGATGTTTGTTCTTCAGCTCTCTATTGTTCAAACATGCCTGTTTTTTCCCCCTGCTGCTTTCGATTTAGTTACACGGTTAGATGCTCTTTCACCTGATCTATAGGGGTGATAGGCGAATCCGGGTCAATTCCAGGGGCTTAGATCAAGCTGGGTTTGAGGAGACCGACCCCCTCCAAGCAGGTTATAAATCTTTCCTGGGACGGGATCCACATCACAGTATGTATGTATGTACATACATTACAGTATGTATGTATTTATGTATCCGTCATTCGCTATAAATCACGTTCGACAAGTCACCCACCGACTTCAAGTTTGAGCTGAGAGTCAGTATCGAATCAATATCAACATTTTCATCATCCCTACATTCACCTTCGCCCTCATGTCGGCTTCAACGAAATTCGTTAGGATGGTTTGGAAGGTAAGAGGAAAGATTGAATGTCACTGGTTCCAAACAAGAGCTCCCTTTTCCTCTGTGTATCATGTCGAATTTACCTAGAGCTGAAGATTTGGAGTACTGCTTCCGGGTACAAAGAACTTAATCGCGAAGAATTGAAATCTAGGATTTTCCATCCATTAACCTCGAAATGAAATCGAGCATTTTGATTAAATCTACCTTCACTTTGTTCTTTTTTTTTTGTTTCAACTGTTTCTCAACTCGAAAACATATCCCTCACCTCTAGTCAATGTTAGCCAACCAAGGTCGGTTGTTTATATTTTTCCTATTACTTGCTTATTCTCAGAACGAACCAGTTGCGTCTATCGTCATCTGAAGGCCGTCGCAGGTTTCAGAGCATGTTGAATTTGTGACCAAGCCATATCATCCATCGTGATATTTTTTATATGAAGGATCTACGAAGCCTCTCGATTATAATTCGCTCTCAGCCCATCTCCGTCTATCGAACGATGAGCTTTTTGAATATTTTTTTTATCGCCCTGTCGAAAGCTGAAATAACAAATGCCTGACCAACTGACTTTCAAACAAACGTCCGGACTCAATGTATGTCATAAATACATGCCAAAAATATAATCCCAGGGCATGACGCACAATGCTTGAAGAACTTGGAGATCATATCAGCCGACCCACGGGCAGGTTTACTCAAGGCAAAGCTGAAGATCGAACGATCAAACCTCAACAGATTACTTACTCTACATGGTGGTCTAATCTCCTCGATAATCGATACTTGTGGCAGTCTATCCATCAGCTCGATGGGTCTATGGGTCACCGGTGTTTCAACTGAAATTCATGTCTGGTAATCATTCATCACCACTTATATCGATCTGCCTCTTTGATTCGTGCCGGTATTAACCAGCACCACTTGGTTCATATCCTCTTTGATGAAGTTTCTTGAAATCTTGTGGAACGACGGATGATACGATTGATATCGAAGCCAAGGTTGATAGTCTGGGTCGTACATTGGCTTATACCTCAGGTGACATTCGGCCTCTCATTCTATAGTATTCGCCATCTTTCATAAAAATACACTGATTGACCCTGCTGGTCGACGGTTTTTGCTTGCTGACCATGTCGATCAATAGTACTTATAAAACATCCTGAAACTGGTAGCGTCTTGGCTCGAGGTGAGCTTAGCCGTCGTTATTCTTACTATGTTGTTGCCTGGTTTCTATCTGTCCCTGCCCTATGCCCTCTATATTATATTTTTTCTACCCAAGCCGGGACCAACCGACCTGATTTAAGATACCGTTTGTTAGGATCCCATACGAAGTACATCGCCAAAGCACTAGACCACGAAAAGAACGTGAAATTCGACGAGGATGGAGAAACGCTAGTTCAGGGTACAATGCCTGAAGAATAGCTCTGAGCCCATCCATCGGTTGACTTATGCATGAGATCTGAAGTTTCAATTCTCCAAACTAACACGCAGAAAAGAAGAGAAAAATAAATCGTAGATCTAAGATAGAAGTCGAATCCCTCCCGTTTCATATATTACTACCGGTCTTTCGAACGTCTATAGATCATAAGTTTCGATTGCGCGAAGAAACGGTTTTGATCGGTTCCAACATTTTGTTTACAAGCCGTGGACCTCTGCTAGGGCCACCCATAAGATCCACAGTTATCATCGACGCTTTGCGTCATCTGCTGCTATCCACAGCGTCAATGGGGTTCTCAATCGGTCAAGGAAATCTTAGTGCTGAAACCGGAGAAATGAACAACCTGTTGGTCTTTAGTGATAGAATATTTGGGGTTGATGAGTTGAACAAATTGATGAAGGGTACTTTGTGAGAGAGGCTTACTGAGACTGTCTACAACCATTCAATCATCGACGATAAGGGTGATTATTGGATTGTTGAGAGAAAGCTCTTCTCTGCCTACCCTTGGCCTCAACGTCTGTGGCAAATTTTGGAGTTGCAGCAGAATTTCCTCAAGTTTTTTTCTAACCCCTTGTGGTCATATTAATAAATGCCGAGTTGTAGTTAGATGTTCCGGATTTCGGACATTAAATGTCTTATCCACCGCTTGGAAAAAAGAGTCAACCGGAGGATTCGGTTCAGCTTGCGTGAAGGAGTGAGTGACAATATTGTGTTGGCGGTAGCTGCTCCAAGATATAAAAGAGTTAAAGAGGAGAGTGAGATGGCCTGATTGAGATTGTCGCGTGGATTGCATCACTGCAACATTTTAGCTGGGTTTTTGTAGGTTTGACCACCTTTGAGACTAAGCAAAGTTCTCTTATGGTCTTGAGGTATTTCAAGCAGTGTTTGAATTGTTTCCAGTGACGAAACCCAGGTTTGTTGCAGAACCAAGCCAGATTGGAAACCACAAAAGCCAAGATTGAGTTGAGTCAAGTAGACTATAAATTTAATAAGAAAGGCAGTCAATTAATAGTTTACTTTAACTTCTTTAACCTGTTTGTGATCTTCATCTTAGAAAAAGGGTTGAGATGAGGAGTGAGAGGGACTGAAGATTATTGATAATGAACCTCACTCATTCTCACCAAATGTCTTCTTATGTCTGTTCCTTCTTTTCATGTCTTTTCACTTTCCTGTCTTTTATATATTCTCCTTTCCCTCTCACATGAGTTCTATTTTTATTTGTGAGGCCTATCTTTCCCTCTCCATCCATGAGCTCTAGTCTTCTTTCACCACTCTTATGACATAATTACTCACACTGCTCAATCCATGCAACTTAGAAATATTCACACTCAATTGATGTCTCCAATACATATCACAACTGTAACCATTCTCCAACATCCAACAGCTCAAATTTGTCCTCAGTCACTTTCAACCTAGTGGAAATGCCTCAGATCTTGCAAGCTCTACTCCTCAAACACCACCCTCATCACCAAAACATAATAGCACCCTTCTTCCCTGAAACCATGAAAAAGAATGGATTCTCCTGCCTCAGCAATTTTCCCTACTCTTGGGATTCTTATATCTATTTCTTTGATATCTTCGTTAATGCTCTAATTTCATACAATCCCTTCCATTTTCTCCTTCTATTCTGTGAGGTTCCTTTAATAGGTATAAATCTTGTTTTGTGCTTTTCTCTCCTTTTTTCATCTTTTATTTTATTTTATTTATTTTATTTTATTTTATTTATTTATTTTATTTTATTTTATTTTATTTTATTTATTTTATTTATTTTATTTTATTAATTTTATTTTACTTATTTTATTTTATTTTATTTTATTTATTTTATTTTATTTTATTTTATTTTATTTAATTTTATTTAATTTTTTATTTATATTTATTTATTTTATTATTTATTTTGTTAGGGTGTTGGTTTTTTCACGCCCACAAACCTGGAAAACACGCGGTTTGGACGTCCCCACAATGTCCTGCAACATCCCCCACCCACGCGGTAAACCTGGAAAAAACAGGGTTCTTGGGGGTTTTCAAAAAAAAAAAATACTGGGGGATAGGGGGGCATCTCAAACCCCTCTAGAATAAATCCTCAGAATTTTAGCCATTTTTAAGGCCTTCAAAATTGCCCCCAAAAAACTGAAAAAAAAAAATGCTCCACGTCTCAAATATTTTCACATTCTTAATTATTCTTTGTTGATAATTTTGAAAAATTGGAAGAGACAGAAAGTTTCCAAATATGGCAGGCCATTCAATTATAATTTTTTCAGAATTTTATTACTTCACTTTCCCGCCAGAAAATGGGATTTAAATAAAAAATGAGACATTATTTTCAATTCTTTTTTTTGTTGTTTTTCCATGAGATTATCCAAATTTTCAGTTTGCAGTGTTTTAGTGGGCATTGTGAAGGGCCAAAAAAAATCATCTGGGGATTTTTTTTAGCTTATTGTTTCCCAAAGAATTCATAATTGAAAACACAAAAGTGGTGTTTTTTGCTCTAAATCAATGGTTTTTTGCTTTAAATCAATGAGTAAAAATAATTATGAAAAATTGAGTGAGAAAAAAACAGACAAATGATTCAATCAAGATTAATTTGTACTAATTTATTATTTTTACTACAAGGAAAAAAAATCTTCAAACCAAGTTCCAAGTTATCATGAATCAAATCTTCCCATTTTTGTGATTCCTTGCTAGCAAAAGCCTTCCAAAGTGGATCCAATAGGGGATCTGGCCACAGTTCAGAATTATAGTGGAAAGAAACTATGTGCTGAAAATCTTCCAAAATAATTAAAAATATGGGAGATGTTTGATTATTGGCAGTTGGAGGTGAATTGAGTGGCAAATAAGTTGATGGCATCAACTTAGATAAAAGTACCACTGGCCTTTTGTATGTATCTGCAGGCAGGAAACCATGGCAAGGGAATTTCATCCAGTAACTTTGAGGGGCAGGTCCAGAAGTGTGGTTGAGATTTTTTCTTGCTTTGTCAAAATTTTCATCCCAGACTTGATCCATGAAGTTTTCATCCTTGAAAATAGAGCCGGATTCCATTTCCTTGATCATTACCTGACATATTGAGCTCCAATCTTCAGATTTACGGCCCAAATTATCTGATACTGATCTAAACCCACAGTTCCCATCACCCATCACATCTTGAACATATGAAATTTGTGGTATGGCTTTCTTTGGGAAAATGAAATGTTTGTATTGATACTAAGTAAAAAAAGATCAGTATTATTTAAGATGAAACAGAAAAAAAAACAACTTGTACTGACTTTATCAATAGCCACCAATTCAAAATTATCAGAAGATGAATAAGAAAATGTTGTGACCTTCATCCCAAAAAGCAAGGGTTTAATAAGTGAACCATAAAGCAAGATTAATTCAGAAATTTATTCACCTTTTCTATTTCAGAGGCTGTGGTTGTGGGAGAAAAATTGGATTCCCTGGAGGTCTATAAGCATCTTCATCTTCATCTTGTTTTTTTCTTCTCTTGATCCTCTTCAAATTTCCAGGACTTGAATTATGTGGAAAAAATTCTCTTATTGATGATGGTTCCTGACCTCTGAGTGACAAATGAAAATATGACAATCAATGGAAACTAGAAAAAAAATCCTGATCCCCCCCTCAAACAAAAAGAAAATTACTAACTGTCTTTATTATATCCAATTCTTCAAGATCTTTGAGTTCTTCTCCACTCAATTCCTCTTCTGTTATAAACTCATCCTGTTCACAATGCAATGTTAGACTAATTAAAAAAAACCTCTTCCTATGATCCCTGTTTCTTTTTTCCCTTGGCCTTTTCATGGTCTTCCTTTCCTTTCCTTTTACCCAGAGCATGAATTTAGAGAAAACCAAATTCCAACAATATGCTGTTCAAATTAATTCAACAGAAAGGGATAAAAACCACAAAAAGAAAAAAATTACCATTGAATTAACCACTTGGTGCTTCCTTGGTCTTCCCCTTATCTTAGGTACTTCAACATATTCAAACCCAGATGGATCCCTCTTGGATGAAAGCAGAGAAAATCTTTTGCTTTTATTGGGGGCTCCTTTGGGTCTTCCTCAAATTTTCCTTTCTTCCTTTGATAGGGGTTCTTGAATGGGAGTCAGTTGATAATTCCCTTTTAACAGTTTCATCATTTCTCCAAGGTAAAAATGTTGTTCTCCTGGGCGCAATTTAAGGAATTCTTCAAAGATTTCATTCTGAAACCGGTGTATGTTGGTTGATTCGGAAGGTGATTCATGAGATGATTGAGAAGGTTGGCATTACCCCGTCTCAGCAAGCTATGAATAATTACAAAATAAAATAAAACACTTCAGAAATCAATGTTAGAATTATTTGATTCTCCAAGAAAAGAAAACATACTGCAATAGGAGGTTTGAGATGCCACTGGGGAAGAAAACAATTGAGCAAAAATATTTGCTTCTTGAGATTTTCCTTCTTCACTTGGTGTACAAAAGGAATCCCCATGAAAGAATAATAATCACAATCAGAACAGGTGGTTGATTTTTCTGCTGAAATGTGAAAGGAATGCACAATCTTGAGAGAATAGTGGCTTATTTTTCCTGAGAGGTGTTCAACAGAAATATATGGGAGATCAATCAAGTTCTTGAAGTCTTGTTGAGAATTTTCAATGGCAGTTTCATGGAGTTGAATTTAAACTGAATGATATATTTGGTGAAGTAAATCAGAGAGGGAACCAGAAGAATTTGTGGTAAATCATTTGAAATAAGAGTGAAGCCCTTCTATTCTAGATGTGCTGGTATTTCCTAAATGCAGGTGCTTGTTTGCAGAATATTAAAAAAAATTCTTTTTCAGAGGAAGCCAGTTTTCAAGAAGTTAGTCAGAAGTGGGGGGATTCCAGACTACAGTAAGTTTGCTAAAATTATCTTGATAAGAATTTTCAGATTTGGATTTGACCAGCATATTCCAGTTTTTTCTGAATATCATCCATTCTTCTTCAGATTTAAAGTGTTTTCTACAATTTGTTTGAATGTTTTTGAAGATATGCCAGACACAGAGTAAATAATGATAGTTGGGAAATACAGTTTCAATAGAGTGAATCAGGGCTTTTCCTTTGTAAATCACAATGACTTTTGTTTCTTCATGTTCTAATAATTTATGAAGTTTTTGGATAACCCATTTATAGCCTTCCTTTCTTTCTTGCATGAGGAAACAGAAACCAGCAGAGAATGTTCTAGCACAATTGTTGACCCCAACAATGTGAAGAAGAAGAATGGAAAATTTATTGGTTTTATATGTACAGTCCATCATTAATACTGATGGAAAGAGTTTGATTAATTGGATAGAATCTGGGTGAGAAATGAATAAAGAACTAATATGACCATGTTGATTATTGAGTTCATATGTGAAAGAAGAGTTTCTTAATTCTATTATTAAATTGTCTATGGGTGATTTTACTTCTAGTTTTTCTTTTTTAATTTTTGATCTTTTGTCATAGATTGTAATAAGGGTTTTGTGAACAGGAGAATTGGAGGACTGCATTAAGGAATTAAGAATTTCCAGGGGAGGAACCCCAGCTTTGGCTAAAGAATTGACCATATCCTCTTTATCACCCTGAATACTTCTATAAACTGGATGGGTGGATGGATAAGTTGATGGTTGATGATTGTGATCAGGGCATTGGATTTTTATTTTCCAAAGATCAGACTTCTTGTAAAAGCTTCCAGAGAATTTGAAGGGAAAGTTTGTTTTTCTAGTTGATGAAAGTATTTTGCTATCTGAATTGGGTTTATATTCCCCAGATTTGTCACATTGGTAAGTATATCTTTTCACTTTAGTATTGGAGACTTTGATATAAATGGCATATCCATGGGATTTAGCCCACTCTTGAACAGCATCCACAAGGTCCCCCTTTGAATGATATGATGATTCAGGTGGAGGAGCCAAAGGGGTGGAATAATTGGGGTGATATAAATCAGTTGAAGCAGTAGAAGGAGAAGCAGCAGAGGAAGATAGTGGAGCAGAAGAAGAAGAAGCAGAGGAAGATAGTAAAAGTGGGTTGATGTGTTGTTCAGACATTTTTTGTTTGGGATTTTGATTTTGAGATGTTTTTTTATGAAGACTTGATTTTTTTGATTTTTGATTTATTTTTTGGGTTCAGGGGGGTTGATTTTGTGGGGTTGGAGTGTTTATTTTGATTGGTTGAGTTTTGTTGAGTAGTGATGTGTGATTGGTTGATTGGTGTTGAGTTGTGATGATTGGTGATGGTGATGGTGATGATAATGGTGTGGTATGGTGTGGATTCTGGATTTTGACAGGTGATGTTTTGGTTGAGGAGAGGATTGAACCTCCCCAAGAGGTGAGGAGGAGGCAGGAAATCATTTAAAATCATATTGAATATCATTTTATTCATATAGAAGAGCCCAAAAATGCGGACCTACCCCAAAAAGGGTTTTAAACATGGTATTTTGAGGTTAGACATTTCGGGCCAAAGCAAGGTCCAAAAAATAGGAAAAAAATATTTTTGTTTCATTTGAAGTTCATTTTAAAACTGTAAACTCAGTTTATCCATTAAAAGAATCAAAATAGTATCAGAAATTGCTTCAAAACGCACCCCAAAACAGACACTTCCAATTATGGTTGTAGATGCATCAATTTTTTTGGGTGAATAATTGATCCTAAAGATCCCCAAATAACCTTCTTTGTCCCTTTAAAATGCCGCTAAAATACTGAAAACTGAAAATTTGGATAATATCATGGAAAAATAACAAAAAAAAAATTGAAAATAATGTCTCATGTTTTATGTAAATCCAATTTTCTGGCAGGAAAGTGAAGTACTAAAATTCTGAAAAAATTATAATTGAATGACCTGCCATATTTGAAAGCTTTCTGTCTCTTCAGATTTTTTGAAATGATAAACAAAAAAAGATCAAAAATGTGAAAATACTTGAGACATGCAGCTTTTTTTTTCAATTTTTTGGGGGAAATTTTAAAGGACTTAAAAATGACCACAATTCTTAGGATTTATTCTACAGGGGTTTGAGATGCCCCCCCATCTCCCAGTATTTTCTTTTTTTTGACACCCCCCAAAAACCGTGTTTTTTTCAGGTTTACCACATGGGAAATTAAATTGAATTCAGTTTGAAGCAAAAATTCTGAAGGTTTACATACAGTCTCAAGCTACTTTGACTAAACCTAAAAGAATTTTTTTATTTTCTTTTGATGTCTAACTCTGGAAGCAATTTTTGTAGGATAAAAGGGACCCTTGTTTTAACAAAATGGTCTATGAAAATTTAATGCTTTCTCTGCAGAGAGAAATTCATATAATACTTCTTGGAGGTGCTCCTGGAGAAGCCTTGCCACCCTAACCTAGATAAATGCAAAAATTATGTGAAAACCATAATCCAAAATCTTTTCAAAGCTGCATTTCATGAGATTTTAAATCTTCTTAACACATCCAAATCATTTTACCTATGGAATTCCATCACCAAATGCTTTTTATCCAAATAAATCAGTGTGTTGAAATACTTCATGCATCTTGAATAATGGCGCTTCCTTGATCCTTATATGTCACCCATAAGAATATTCCATGAATTAAATAAATGAAGAAAACCCCAGAATCTCAAAAAAGACATGTATTAAGCCATCCTTTCCAAGATACCCTTCATAGTTTGGGACAATTTCAACACTACCCCAACAAATTAGCCCATTACCAAGAATAAATTCTTTTTTCAAGTAACATCAAGACCTGGTTGAGTGTCACGTTGTGGGGTGTGACACCATAACACCTGCAAAATCAACTGTTTTTTCAGCTGGTTCCATAGCCTTTTGGTTAGGCCTTGCCTCTCAGGTGGTTTACAGTTGTGAAAGGTATGACAGTAAACTGGCTGGCCCTGTTGAAGGTTCAATTTGCAATCAGTACAAGTTTTGGAGTGGGCTTGTTCCTGTGACAATTTTTTGGTTTTTGGCCTGTCAACAGAAAGACTCCTGAGTTTGCTCCTGAGTCTTGGGGGGTCCTTATTGTTGTCTTTTTCTGTTCATATTTTGTAACTGACAAATTTAGTCAGCTTTATTTCTATCTTACTGCTTTCATTATCCTACTGTTCCTGACTCAGGCCCCCTCTGGGGGCTCTCTAGTTTTATTAACCCTGCTACCTTAGGCCTTCTTTGGGGTTCTCTAGTTGTCCATAAATACTGGTCCTTCCCTTGGACCATGAATGAAACTCATCTGATTACCAGAAAACTAAAATGGAGTGTCCCTTCCTCCCCTTCAGATCAGTTCCACTTGACTTTACAAGTATTATCCTGTCTCCATTGGCTCTTTGCATCCTTATCTTTTTCCTCAATCCTCAAACTCACCATACTCATCATTTTAAACTCTTCAAGGTTAAAAGCCAAAGGCCCCTCAAACTTAGCTATCTGGTCAACTTCATTCTTTGAACTGGTACCATCCTCCCTCCATCCAACCTCAATCTTTCTGCCTCTTTTGACCTTCTCAATCACCGTGGCCTTCTTTGAATTCCCCTTTGTCAGCCTCACCTCCAACATCAATCCCTGGTCCATTGTTGCCTAGGACTCACCCCCAATCTCACCACAATCTTCATCTCATCAGTACCAAATCCTCACTCCATCCCTTCCTCTCAAGCACATCCTCAACCTTGACTCATCACCATCATGGTATTCTACTTTGGTGATTTTGATTCAATTTGCTCATTGGCAGCATTGATCCCATGCCCTCTCATGGTTCCCAGCTCATTGGCTGGTCTCACTACAAGAATTGGTATCCAACCTACCTGCTACTCTGAAAACATCCACATCAATGGTCTCATCCTATTCCAACCCGCTGTGCTGTTCATCCGTTTCATTGCTCTCATCATGATCATCCTCATGATCTTACACATCAGATCAAAGTACACTGCCATTTTTCAAAAGGAAATTGTTCACTTCTTCTACTTCTATGCTGTTGTGGTCTTTTATAGACACAATTTAGAATATGCTGCGCGCTGCACACTCAGAAGGGGAAGTGCGCTCAGCAATGGGTGGGGCTTTGCCGCAGCAAGTTGCACTGCGGGCTCAGCAGCAGTCAAATTGGGCTCAGAATCTGGAAAAGCGGGGTGGACGGATTGGATTGGATTGGAAGGATTGCGGGTTGCAAGACGCGGACCTGGGTTGTGCAGATATATCTTGGATATCTGGAATGGCCCGTTGGGCGGATACAGATGTGTGCAGGGGGCTCCGAGTTAGGGGCGGCGCAAGGCCGTGCCATGAGAAGGACAAAACGGGTGGACTTAATGTCAGGCAGGTAATATGGATGGATATGGGATATGGGACATGGGATATGGGTTGTGGATTATGGGATGGGAAGGATAGGGTTGAGGCTAGGGTTCTGTGCTTAGGGTTTGTATTTCATTATTCTTTCTTGTTCCTGGTTGTACTTAGGTTAGGGTTGAGGGGTAGGCTACTTAAGCTGCACCCTCAACCCAGATATCATGGAGGATTGCTACGCGGAGGATCATTGGTGGTCAAAGGTTTTTGGAAGGATATTTACTCTAAATTATCTATCTCTCAGTCAAAGGGTGAGCAGTTGCACTCAGGGTTTACAGACGCAAGGGATCAATAACTTACAAAGTTGGAACTATTGAAGGAGAAGTACTCTTCTGTATTCCACAACGCTCTTGTCACCATTGCCTCCTCCTTCCTTGATAGTGGTCTCATCCACTCCAGTTCAAAAGTTTACCCCTTCTTTTCCGCATTTGAAACCATCTCACATTCTTCATAGCTATTGCAACCTTCAACTCCCTAGAATCCTTTTCTCCTTCCCATCCCTTGGCTCTATGGATCATCATTTAAATCTTCAATGGTGCCTGTGTGGCCACCTACATTGTCCTCCAACTCTTACTTGTCATCCGTACCCTCAACAATCAATGGCCCATTCGTGATATCCTATTTGGTCTTGGCTTCTTCCTTGTCAGCCTGGTTCTCATCTACCGCTTTAGCTCGACCATCTGTGATGCCATCACCCATTACATTGATGGTCTCTTCTTCTCCCAACTCTGCTTCCTCTTATCTGTCATGATGGTCTACAAATATTGGGATTTGATCACCAAGGAAGATTTAGAATTCTTGCTTCCCCTCATTGCTCCCTCAACTCCCTTGTTCAGTTAACTTGAACCATCCACCAGCTCAACACTATTCCTCATCAAAATCCTCATTCACTCAAATCAATCATGATCTAGATCCATTTGCTCATTGGCTCCCTCCAACCCATCTGGTCTCCTAGCCCATCAAGACCTCTGACTCAGCTAGACCACTCTTATCCTCTGATTGCAATCATGTCAACACCATTCCTTGCAATAATTGCCTCCTCCTCTCAGTTGCAAACTTGTTTGCAATGCTTCCCTACTCCTCAATCCCAACATTTCTTGCTTCTTAATTTGCCTCTCTTTGACTGTCCACCGCATCGCTGCACTCTTATCACTTCCACCTGGCTTGCAATGCTGTTGCTGATTCTCATACCTCCACTCCTCCATTGGGCTGCTCACCATCTTATTCACCTTCCTTGTCCTTTCTATCCTCTCTTGTTTGATCAAATCTTGAACTCCATTGGCAACCTAACTTGCACCTACGCTTGCAACCTTGCGCAATCTGGCTTCCATCTTGTCAGCCCTTGCTTTCAATCATCTTGAGACCCCAATTGCTCTTGAATCTTGCTTTTACAATCTTGATTGCGCCCTGATTGCAACCATGTTCCCTATTTACCTCCACCTTTGTGCTCCTCTCCTTGCTCTTCCACCTTTAAACCTTGCTTGCTTACACTCCGCAACCTCTCCTCAAAATTCCACAACCTTGCTCCCACATTCACTCACAAATTGTTTTCCCTTCCTTTTGCAATCTCCCTCTCCTCAACCTCATGCTACCTTAACCACCAACCTCCTATACCACATCCATCCCTCATTGCTCTACTCCTCAGAATCCCCATCTCACCCATCAATTTCTTCTCTCATCAAGGAATCCAACTACAATCATCATTCAAAACAGGGGTGTTCCATTCATTTGGCCCGTCCTGTAACCCTTGCCATTCTTCCATTGCCCCACCCACTACTTCTCTCTTTGCTTCATCTCATCTGCTCCTCATGCTACATCTCAATCTCAACTGCTTCAACTGCTACATCACCACTCACTTGCTCCAATCCTCACACTGCATCACCACTCACTTGCTCCACCTCCTCCATCTCATCCGCTCCACCCGCTACCTCAACTACCATTGCTTCATCTCCTCTATCTCATTGGCTTCACCTGCTACATCACCACCCGCTCAATCTCCTCCATCAATGCTCACATCATCCAATTTAACCATCAACTTAACAATAATCTACTCTCAACACTATTATCATCATCTAAATCAAAAATCAACTTCAAAAACATGCAAACATTCCTTATCTAGTATTGAACAGGCTGGTGTGTTGGAATCCCTTCCTCTTTTGTTCAATACTATCTATATATTCCCTACTACCCATCCTTATTCTTTAGCATAATCACATTCATTACCATTACATGCTATCATCCACCATCATTATTCAACAACTGTCACCACTAAATTCCAGTTTCATCTCCAAACCATCACCATCACCATTACCATTACCATTACAATGACTGCTACCATTACCATCATCATTACCATTACCATCACTGCTACAATTATCATCATCATATCATTCTCCCCATTAAGCTATACCATTACCCCATATAATTCATCATCATCATGTCATTCTCCCCCATATCATGCTAGGCAACTATGCCTGAGGTCCGTGTTGCTCCTTATAAAATAGGCTATCATTCCCCATATCATGCTAGGCAACTATGCATGAGGTCCTTATTGCTCCTCTTAAAATAGGCTATCATCTCCCCATCCCATATCCTGAAAAGGTGGTGTCTTTTCATTTATTACTCAACTATCATATCTCCATCATTCTCATATTCTCCTCTCTCATGAATCTCTGGAATGTTTGCTGGTTTTAGATTGGTTCCTAAATTTGTCAGTTAAGGTGGTGTGTTGTCTTTTTCTGTTCATATTTTGTAACTGACAAATTTAGTCCGCTTTATTTCTATCTTAGTGCTTTCATTATCCTACTTTTCCTGACTCAGTCCCTCTCTGGGGGCTCTCTAGTTTTCTTAACCCTGCTACCTTAGGCCTCCTTTGGGGTTCTCTAGTTGTCCATAAAAACTGGTCCTTCCCTTGGACCATGAATGAAACTCATCTGATTACCAGAAAACTAAAATGGAGTGTCCCTTCCTCCCCTTCAGATCAGTTCCGCTTGACTTTACAAGTATTATCCTGTCTCCATTGGCTCTTTTCAGCCTTATCTTTTTCCTCAATCCTCAAACTCACCATACTCATTGTTTTAAAATCTTCACTTATGGCCTTCAGGAGTGTGTATGAATATGGCGCCATGGGCAAGGATGGGTTAGTGCCACCAGCCATACAAACATTTGGACAAAGTGACCTTAAAGCCAGCGGTTTGTGACACCATAACAACTGAAAAATGAACTGGTCATTCAGCCAGTTTCATAGCATTTTGATTAGGCCTTGCCTCTTGGTTGGTTTGCAGCTGTGCAAGGCATGAAATTGAACTTAAACAGTCAAAAAAACACTTTCCATTTGATTAATCAACACTTCTCAGTTAATTCCCTAGTAAAGAAACCTTACCCTATAAGTCCTGGAAACAACATTATATCCAAAATTTAAAACACCACCATCCATGGGAAGTCCCAATTGCTACTGATCTCAGCCAAAATTTCAATGATTTTATGTCCAGAGGCTATCAAAACCAAAATTGAATATACAAAATACCTCAAATTTGATCACTTTGGCTTCAAATTCCATTGTCCTGGTGGTTTCATATTCCCTCAAACTAATACTTCCCAAATAAATTGGGCTGAAATTCTTGAATTCTTATTCCAAAATTCTAAATTGAGTTTCAGTTAATTTCAAGTGGTTGCAATTACATTTGAATTGTATAACTGAACAGCTTATCTGCATGCCAGTTCTCCTTCCAGGAGAAAAAGAAATTTTTTGATCTTGAAGAAATACTTGTTAAAAATTCTCCCTTGCACCAACAAAATCTACAATAATTCCATCATAATTTTTTTTCCTCACAGCAAACCATTTCAAACTCTGCCAATACATCCTCCATTCACCCTTTTTCTCACCTGAAATTATCCCCCTCCTCCAATTTTCTATTTTATTCCCCATACCCACTCTTTCAAATACTATCACAAATTATTTATCCATCCTCTCTGCTAAGACTTCCTGCACTACTTTACCCCCCCCTACCAACATTATTTTCCAAGGTAAAGCATTTAGTAAATCCTGCTGAATTTCTCCTTCAATATTGTATTATCATCATTCTTCTCTTATGATCAATTTTTTTTGTGATTTGAAATCCAAAGACTGATGCACCCTAAGATCATTGAATTTCATATGAGATTTTCCACAGATCCAGAGTTTCCAGAGTCCATTGAATGGATCAATTCAGTTGAAAAGAAAATTCACAACCTGGAGACTTGCGTATTCTGGTTTCCAGGTGAAATGGAAGCCATAATTCATCACATGGACTCTAGATGGGTCTTCAAATTAAAATGATAATAAAATTACTCCTCTATTGAAGATAAAGGATAAATTTTCTTTGAGAAATTTAAGCTGATTGAGAGACTTGAATATTTCTCTAACTCTTTCTGGATTTGATTCATTTGATAATAATTCAAAGGCCCAAGAGAAATATTTCCTTTGATCAATTAATTGGAAGGAAAAATACAGAGCCCTTGATTTTAGGAAAAGAAAATATTTTAATGCCATATGATTGAAAAGAGACTGTAAGGAAATTAATTAAAATTCAATTCTGAATGAACTGGATAACTACATTCCTTTGTGCCAAGTATGGAGACATCTCAAAACCACCTCCCCCCCTTTACTTAGAAAGTATGGAGACATCTTAAAACCACCTCCCCCCCTTTACTTAGATATGGAAAAGAAAAAAAAAAGAAAAATGGCACAGAGTTGATAAAAATTACCTGTTTCAGTATTAAAGATGAGATCCAAAGCGCAAGAAATTGGTTTGAGATTTGAGTTAAATGTTTCAGTTAATTTGGAAAATTATACTTCAAAAGTACACTCAATCTCTTTCATCCACCATAATTTATCATAAATTCTCAAGATATTTGGACAAGGAAAATAATATCACACCTCAAAACTTTTTTTTTTTGAAAAAAACACCCTAGATAATTTAAACTCTAAAATCTACCCCTATGGGATCTCCTTTTGAAATTCAAATCTTGGAAAAATTTTGAAGCACACCAAAAAAAAAAAATTGATTTTAAATCATACATTATTATCTCAAGGATAAATGGAGCATGTAATTTGTCCCACAGTCCTCATTATCTTCCATAAAAATTTAAAATGTTTGCTTTGATTTGAATCAAATATCATACAATTGAAGACTACTTAACTTGAAGGAATTTCCAAGCCAGATTCATTCTACTTCCCTACCATTCAACCTTGGAGACTTAGCTTGAATCCTGTTTTTCCATTCAATTTCTTCATCATCACCATATTACTTCTTATTCCCCCATTGAGATAATTATATCTGAAATCATCCAATTAACATTTAAATTACCACTATTATCACCATTAAATTGAAAATTTAATTGATTTTAGATTCCTTAGAAAGCTATATTTACCTGGAAAAAATCTAATGAAATTTTCAAGTAAGTGATATAAAATTTTTCATGGTTTATTTGCATTGAGTTTCCAATATTTAAAAGGTTTTTTATCAAAATAAAAAAAATCTCCGGAATGTATTTTGAATATTTAATTATGATTTGTAGTTTAACTTGTATAAAATTTAATTTGTCATTCTGTATTCACTTCAGTAACAACTTTCTCAGGTTGTAAGTCTTGAATCAAGATGCAGGCTCTTGAACTTAAAATCATCATGTTTTTTCATTATGATTTCCTCATTCAAATAAGTTCATATTTTCTTCTTGAATTTTCTGCATTAAAAGTATCACATCAGGATTCAATCCATTTTCTCATTAAGCAAAAACATCATCTAAAACTTAACCCTATCTTTGAAGATTAGTTTGGAATTTTGATCCAAATAACTTGGAATTAAAGACTACTTTAATAAACTGCTTTCAGGCTGGGAATCTTATTGGTGCCATGCATCTTTAATCCTCCCTTCATCCATAAATTACACAGGTTGGAAGTGTGACAGACTCTCACCCACAAAAGCAACTTTTGAGAGGATTAGAATCCAAAGAATTCTAGCAATGGTTAAAAAAATTGGCTTGCTACCTTTTGACTTCAAAATTCCTTGCAACCTTCTCAATTACCCCTTGCTTTGTAGTTTCAGGTTTGCAGATTCTTTTTTTTTATTAATGCAATTGATACCTTGGTAATTTTAAATATTGATTTCAAGGTATACTTGGTTGTTTATTATTAATAGGGTTAACTACTATGAGCAGATTTTGAAATTGATGAACAGTTTTATCTTCTTGGAAACAATCCAATCTCCTCAAAGCTTGCAGTCACAGTTTTGAGCCTAGGGGGATACTGTGACGGTTGAAAAACCAAGTTTTGTTGCTCAAGATGTACTGTCAAGATTTTCTTCTAGTTACTCAGGGTCTACTTTTCAACTTGAAAGCTTTAAATCAAATCAGAAGCACACTAACCACTCAATGCCTCCCAAGTACCAATCATTATCTCTGATATCAAGGGACTTTCTACATCTAGGAATATATCATTACCTTAGATTGATCCTTGAACCGTTCACATTAAATTGAAAAGAAGACTATGCAATTTAAATATATTCATCCAGAAAGAATCTTTTAAGCCAGGTTTATCTAATTCATCACCCATCACCCTTGGGTCAGTAGCTTGCACCTTTCTATCCTTTGCATTCTTTCATCATCACAATAGCTCTACTGATATCCAGACTGAGATCATTGGTTCTGATCTCATCCCATTACCCTTGTAATGTCCATTATTTTGACATCAAAGCTGCATTTGTATGACTTTCCCCTCATTAAACTTTGTCCCCAATATCAAAAATCTGGTAGGTTTCATGGACCTCATCAGTTCCTATCTTCACTTGATCTTATATATATAGATATATAGATATTACACACTTTCATTCTTCACTGTAGCCATTTTTTTGAGGATAGTCAGGGGTGATTCAAAGTTGGTCTCACTGGGATAATGAGGCTCAGCTCAGGTCATCAATCTAGAAACCTTAAGAGGGTATGAGGGTCTCTTGTATGTACAAATCACTAGGGCACAGATCAGGCACTGGGAGAGACTATGGACCAACAGAAACAATTGGGGTTCCCAACACAGTCTCAAGCTCACAGTCAAATACTGATCATTGGAATGTGATCCATGAGCTTGGTGGGTTGGTAAGGTTGAAGAACCTAGTGGTTTCCTAAGGCTGAGGATGTCAGGGTCCAGACCTTGGATTCTTTTGGTCTCAGGATGGTGAAAAGCACCAAGGAGGATAGTAGCCATTGCCAGGTATGCTGATCAGATTGACTCAGCTGTGATTGACCAGTCTGTTGGGAAATACTGCATGGGCAAATCAATCCCATCATCCCGCATTCACAAAAGAAAATCATGGCCATGGTCATTTGGATATCATGCAAAATTAATGCATTTGTCATTGGTCTTGTTGCTGTGTTGAGACCATTCTGCTTCCTTGTTCTTTCTTTATTTTCTTTTTTTTTCCTCTTGAATCTGGGTTTGTGAAGTCCTGAGATCCTCATCCACTGCCTTTTTTTTTTTTTTAAAAAAAAAAAAAAAACCCATACCATAGTGCACTCTTTTCTCTCTGAACTAATGGCACTGACAAGGTTTTTTTTTGCACTCCAATACTTTTTGGCACAGCCAGCTCGTCTAGCTAGGGCTTTGATGGGTTAGAGTTCCATGTGGCTTGTATTTTTTTTTCCCTCTATGATATTGGTCGTTATCGGTACAATAGGTAGGACGATGTTTGAGGATATTTGTATACGTAAAAGTTACCAAAATTAAAGAAAGATCAGGATTGTCCATGTAACTTCACCAAGGAGTTGATTACACGACATGATGTCGATTTTTTTTGTCAAGAACGAGGATGAAGCATGAAAGATGGAGCCCAAGACGAGTGAATGGTTTTGGGGCTAATGGGAATCAAGCAAGGAACCGTTAAGTTTTACTCCGACGACGGGAGGGTTGGTTGGAACGAATCTTGCGCTTTTCCTTCAGTTCGCGCATCTTCCTAATTTGATCGACTGATTTTAATCCGAGGTTCTTATCAGGACGACCACTAAACTGCGATTTTTTCGTCTTCAAGTTCTTGGATGATGACGATCCCCTCGTGACGAGGTGAGACGGACCCATAAACTTCTTCTGTCCATCGACCGTCTTTTTAAATACTTTATGTTGCTTGTTCTTTTGATGAACATGATCTCGATCGTGACTTTTGTTGTCTTGATTGGGGCGATGGTGGGCACCCTCTGGATGTCGAAATTTCCGATGAGGATGACTGCTCGGGTTCCTTTCGAGTTCCTGGTCACCAACGTTAGGTATTCTGATCTTCTGAGATCGTTTCCAATTTTCAAAACTACCGGTCTTGAAACTTGCGGGTAACTTCATCCCATTCTCTGTTTTGATCAACTTGATATTGTCAGCTCCAACCTGTCCGGCTTTCACAAACTTTTTTGTTTTTCGGTCCCATTTGACTTGTGAGGCTTTTTGAGCCGCTGATAGTGACTTCAGTTTGCCTTCGTCATTCTCTCCCAAATCGAATAATGCCAGTTTACTCTGAGCCACGAATTCCGCCGATGTACCTTCGTTTAGACTGTACCCTTTTTCCGCTGCTGCACCATGCTGTTCGTAATCCAAATAAACTTCTTGGTCTCGGAAGTTTTCAGCTTGCTTAATTTTTTTCCTCTTTTTGGGCATTTCAAACGCTTCCTAGATAGCGTCAGTGGTCATTATACATAAAGTGATTTAAAAAATAAGAGATAATCGACGATCAGTCCATTCAAGGTTTACGCAAAGGAAGCAAAAAATCTTCAACATACCTCAAGCTCCACTTCCGTCGCGGGTACCAATGGTAGCGTTCCAAGTTGAGTAGATTCTCCGATTTTGGATGGAGGCTTCTTTCCAGAGTCTTCCTGAACCTGACCCACTCGGCGCTCTTCATCTCGGGTTTCCAATGGTTGCTTCTTTCTTTTGATCACTTGTCCCATCGACTTGCGTCGGTCTCTCATGATTTGGGCAGCGACGCCCTTACCACGAGTTCCTATTTCAAAGACAGTTTCACAGGGTGTAAATTGATTGACTTTTGCGAGCAGCTGATCTCTCAAGGTGCTGTTGCTCTGTGATTTCAAGTTGCTCGGGGTCACCGATTTGGCCTTTTGATTCTGGGCAGTCTTAAATATGAGGTGAGTGGATGCTTCTTCGTTTTGGGTTCCACCAAATCCTTTTCCAGATGAAAGAAAATCCTTTGCACGACGATAGCTCTCATTGCTTGCATTACTCTGACTCTTTTCGTACATTTTCTGAGCTCGTTTGACAACCCCACTGAGAGCAATCAAGGATGAATTAGGGGAAATCAATGCTTCATGGGCGTATTCAGCTTCAGCATCTAGACGGTCTCGAGGAAGTGTTCCAATGACTAGATTTGTGGAAAAGTTTACTGAGCTAGCATCGACGTTTGAAGAGATTGGACAGGTTATCAAGGGCCTGGATAGAAATAGTTGTAAATCCATCAAGAATGGTAATTCTGATTGAGTGATCAAGGAGTAGGCCCAACCCTTACGACCGGCTCGGGCAGTCCGGCCGACTCGATGAACGAACGCACGGGCTGAGCTGGGAAAATCATAGTTGATAACATTCTCAAGGATAGGAATATCGATTCCGCGTGCTGCGAGATCGGTGACGACGAGGATGTTGGTCCGACCGGTTCGGAATGCATCGAGTTGTTCACGACGGGCAACTTGATCAAGAGCGCCGTAAATTGACGAAACCTGGTACCCAGCCGCGACAAGAAGGCCGCCCAAGTATTCGACATGATGTTTGGTAGCAGTGAACACGATCGTCTGATGAGATGCCAGTTGGTTTGTTGGCTTGATTCGAACGGTTGAGGAGTTGGGGCCCGAACTTGGGGATGACTTTGAATTGACCCAATTTTGGGACTCTTGCTCAAAGATCTGGGTGGGATCAGCCTTGGGTACGCCGACAACATCAGCGAGTAAAATCAATAGACCGGCTTCCTTTTCGATCGGTTTGACACTCAGGAAAGCCATCTGAAGGTCAGGACTAATCTTGGATTCACTATCCAGTCTGATTAACTTTGGATTCTGTAAACCGGCCTTGGCGAATTCGACTAGATTCTTGGGTAGAGTAGCGGAAAACAGTAACGTTTGACGGTTGGCCGGAAGCCGATGGAGAGTTTCTTCGAGTTGAGTGGCAAAGCCCATCTCGAATAATCTATCTGCTTCGTCGAAGACGACAAAGGTAGCTGACTTGAGATCAAGGTTCATCTCGACGACTAAGTGAAGCAAACGACCTGGGGTGGCGATTACTCTAGAATCAAAAGTAGGCACGATGAGGTAAGCTGCCATGATGTGGTGTCAAGAAGAAGAAAGATGTTGGATAGAAAATACTAACACGTCAGGATTAGAAGCAAACGTTGCAAACTGATCCTCCAGAGAATCACCACCGACGACGAGACCCCATCTGAGAGCTTCGAGCTTGGAGACCAGATCGGTTTCTTCGGAGCGGGATGCGGAAGCAGTGCCTTGGACGAAGCCTTTGGCAAGATCCTTACCGACCTTTAAGACTTGAAGGGCGAGTTCGCGAGTAGGGACGATGATCAAAGCCCGTATGCCGAACTTGATCGAATGTGAGCCACCCAGGGATTGAATGAGGGGGATGAGGTAGGCCAAGGTTTTGCCACTACCGGTCCTGGCCATGCCGACGACATCCCGGGGTGGGTCGGCGAGGATATGAGGCAAGACGGCCCTTTGGATTGGGGTTGGGGTGTTGAAGCCACGTAGATGGATGGCACGAAGCAAGGAGGGATGAAGACCCATCGAATGGAACGATCCACCGCCGGTCATCGAGCTCGAGAGCTTGTTGGTCTTCGAGGGTTTCTTGGCGGTCGAGCGTGCTCTGAGCTTGGCTTTCGCTGAGGATGCTTGGACACCATCTCCAGCCTTCGTCCTCCTCATCCCCATCGTCTTTGTCTTCCTCCTCGTCTCCATCTTCGTCTTCGCCTTCGTCTTTGTCTTCCTCCTCGTCTCCATCTTCGTCTTCGCCTTCGTCTTCGTCTTCGTTCCTCTTCCTTGGTTTCTTCCAACTCGGCTTTTATCCCTCCCCCCCCGGCTGCCCTCCCTCCGTGGTCTGAGCGCTGGGCTGACTTAGCCGCAGGAGTTCCGAGTCGAGGCTGCGGCAGCTGGCAAAATGGTCGAGATACTGCATATGCATACATGAACCCCACTGCGCACCGGGCATATTGCTGTAAGATTATGCGAATGGGAATCTATGATTGCATTACTTCAATTGTAATTCCACACACATCCCAATCGGTTACAAGGTGTTGTTTGTATCTTTATATAGTCTGTAGTATGGCTTAGTGTGATAGTTTAGGATATCCCTGTGATATGTCCTAACACTCCCCCCCTCAGCCGTACTAGCAGAAATCTCACGTGCATCTCATTCTCATTGTCCCAGTATAGCAAAACGCAGTCTCAAGAACGCCTCCTTACCTAGTGGCTTTGTCATTATGTCGGCCACTTGGTCCCTACTGGGTACCCAAGTTATTGCTGTTTGCCCTTTGAAAAGCGCCTCATTTGTGATGAAGAAATCTCTATCAGTGTGTCTCGTCCTTTTGTTTGACAAGTCATCTGTGGCGACTTTGATGGCAGAAGCGTTGTCACAGAACAGATGCCCCACGTACCTTTTCTTGACGCAATCTTTGATCAGGTTGATCACCCACAGTAGGTTTCTGGTTCCCAGGCCAAGTGCTATGAATTCAGCATGGCACATTGATGCTGCCACCGTTGTCTGCCGTCGAGCTATCCATAAAATTGGGCAGGAAAAAAAGGTCAGTAATATACCATGGGCGGCCCTAGAGAACTCTCCACCCCATGATGTGTCACAGTGGCATTGCAGGGCCTGCGTACTGTCAGTGGGAAATAAATTCAGTCGTATGTTGCGTGAACCCGCAATGTACGCTAATAGGTGTGCCACCCCCTTCCAGTGAGTGTGGTCTGGGTTGCTTGCATACCTTGACAGGTAGTTCACAGCAAAAGCAATGTCAGGTTGGGTACCTACTGCCAAGTAGCTCAAGGAGCCTAGTACTGAGAGGTAACGTCCCGAGTAAACAGATGTTGAGGTGTTGTTGGTGACCGCATTGTAGCCAGCTGGGAGAGGTGTACTGGTTATAGGTCCTCCAGACCAGAAATTCTGTAGAACAGTCCGTATTAGGTGGGGTTGCGACAAAGAGAAACCCTGCGGTGACCTTTCCACCTCCACCCCAACAATCGTTGAGACACCCTCACTCCACTTGATTTGTAGCTTATCTCCAAGATTGTGTTCCAGTTGTAGTAGACCAGCTTTGGATGACCCCATTACTACTCCATTGTTGACATGTACCCAGATGACGCCTTGGCAGTCAGATCCTTTCACCACATAGAGGGAGCTGTCATATTTCAACAAGGTGTATCCCAGGGACTCTAATATCTTACATAGATGTTGCCACCAGCATTGTGCAGCTTGCCTTGTGCCATACAGGGATTTTTTCAGTTGTAGTGCATGCCCCTTCTGTAGGGTCATTCCTGGCGGGGCCTTCACCCAGACTTCATGATCTATCTTGGAGTTGAGGTACACCGTGACAAAGTCAAAGTTGTAGACTGGCCAATTGTGTTGAGCTGCCAGATTCAGGAGAAGCCGTAGAGAGATGAAGGTTGCCGTTGGGGCGAATGTCTCTTCAAAATTGACCCCTGTTGTTTGCGTGTAGCCTTTTGCTACGCATCAAGCCTTGTACAGGGTTTTGTCTGAGTTGAAAACTTTTTTGATTGCAAAAACCCAACAGCAGTCCAGGGCAACCTTTGACTCTGGCAAGGGCAGAGACTCCCAAACCTCCAACTTGTCTAAAGCTTCTAGCTCCCGCTGGATTGCCTCATGCCACCACTCCCAATCCTCCCTTTTCATTGCCTGGCTGAAAGTTTTCGGGACCAAGATATTGTAGGCTTTGCAGGTGGCCAGGATTTGTTCTATCATTGCCTCTTGGCTCATGAGTATGCACTCTTTGTCAAAACATCCCAGCTCCAGTTGGTGAACTACTACATTGGCTAAGTCCGTTTTACTCCTTCCAGTGGGTAGGAGCAGTGAAGGTGCTTTGTTGACAAAATGAGCCATGGCCAATGTGATGAACTTGTTTTCCGACGGAACCCAGAATAACCAGCCTTTTGACCCCTCCAAGTATCCTAATACCCGGCATTCAATGGCCCGACCGTCTAGTTTTGTCCGTTGCTCTTTGACCACATGTACGTACGCTAGGCCCCCAAAGATCCGCAAATTGTCATAAGTGGGTGGTTGTCCAAACATCTCCTTGTGTGGAGTGATGGGTTCACTTGCTTTGTTAGGGACCCTGTTCAATGTGTATGCTGCCCAGGTGAAGGCAAAGCCCCAAAAGGTTTTTGGTAGGCAACTGTCATTCAAAACGGTTTGCGCCATGTCACCAACAGTCCTGTTGAAACGTTTGACTAGTCCGTTCTGGTAGTGGTGGTAAGGCAAGGATTGCTCCATTGTAATACCTCGATCTGTGCAGAAAGTTGTCAATAGCTTATTTGCAAACTCTCCTCCGTTATCACTGCGGAGGGTCTTTAAACGACAGCCAGTGCTCAACTCCAGTGATTTGATCACCGCAATGATGGCTCACTTGCCTCCAATTTCTTTGCCAGCACCTTTGTGTAGGCATAACCGGTGCCAGCGTCTCTCACATTTAGGAGGTACTTCCCTTTCTGGAAAGTCTCTACCTCAAACAGACCCATCAGGTCCACTGCCAATATCTCCAACCTCAACGGTTTCCGTTGGGTGGGTGCAAGGGGATTGATCTTAGTGCTTTTGCTTATTGCACAGATGGGGCAGTGGATATGACCACTAGGTAGGGTGTCGGGGAGTCCAAAACCCAACTTTGCTCTGATCATCCATTGCAGGACTTGGAGACCCACATGGCCAAAAATTTGGTGCCACATCAACAAAATCTTCTTGTCTTTTGACAGGTCATTGCCATCCCATGTGTATGGCAATGTGGCTCCCACCGGCGCTACAAAAGCGTCTCCGTAATTGCCTGCCTCCTCAAAGCGGTGGACAGGCTCTGTCCCAACCTTCCGCTTTGTCAAAGCCAGGGCAGATACTGGCATCTCTTTGCTTGGCGGGTGCAGCATCTCTAGGGGAACAGTCCATTGTCTATGAATCTCATAAAACAGACAAGAAATCAGGTGGGTTGAATTGGGAGCATACAACTCAAAGCTGTCTCTGGCCACATCATAGGCAAAGCAACAGTTTGCTTTGCACAGGGCAGCTAACAAAATCAGTGTCAAGTGCGCTGCACTGCTATACAGCACCCCTTTGAGAGCTATTACAATTCCATCATTTGGCTTGAACATCATGGTGCCGCACCCGGTAACATATTTGGGCTCTCCTCTTGTGGCTACCGTGAGTGGAATCGGTTTTGGAAGGAGGGTAAAGTCATGCAAGAGGAAACGGGCCCCGGTTAGACTGTGCAATGCGCCAGAGTTGATGATGGGTAAAGCACTCACATTGCCCTGGCCTGACCCCAGGCTATTGAACGTTAGATTGGACAAATCATCCGGTAGCGAGCCAAGGTCAATCATTTGCGCACTGGCTGAGGGGGGGGGCGTGGGGTCTCCAGTTTGTGTTGGATGAATTCCCTCTACTTGGGCAAGGACAGTAATAGTCTGCTGGTCGCAGCCCCAATCTTTGGGTTGCCGCTGTGGGTGCTTTGGGGGCATATTGCTGGCCCAGAGAGTGTGGAATGGGCGGATATACAGCTCCAACAATTGGATATATTTGATTGGTGGAAGGAGGGAACATAGATTGAGGGGAGGAATTGTATGTGACATTACTAATTCAACGTTGCTCTGGGCAGTTCCTCCTTATATGATGATTGGATCCACAGTTCCAACATTTTGATGCCCGTGCCGCATAGAAGGCAACTGCCTGGTCCCATCTGGTCTCGTCAACTTGCTCCAAGTACGCCTCAAAAGGATAGCATATTTCCGGAAAGATGGTGAAATTGGCCGGCGTTGACTCATGGGTCCCTTTGTTTACTTGTAAGTCAGAGATTTGATCAGTGTTGGTAGTAGTGGGGGGTTCGGATCATTTGTGTTGGAGTTGTTGCCTGCAGGCTTCCACTATATGGAGAACACCCGCTAGGGTTATTGGCTTCTTGTTGTCCAGTTGTACTAGTTGTTTGATGTGTTGATCAACCTCTTCACATAAGCCTGACCCTGGAGTCAGTCCGTTCTGGACTACAAAACCTAGGAAAGCATCTCAATCAAGTGCCATGTTGAGGTTGGTCCACTCCCAGAAACAGCCACGGAGTTTTGCTGATATTCCTACAGTTGATGTCTCATCTACACGGAATCCCACAAAACAACGCCAGATGTTGATCTTAGCTGCTTGGCTGACCAAGGTGAACTTCCGAGCAATAGCCTTGTAGATGGCCTTACAGTTGGGATGGTCTTGAAATTTGTATGTCAGGTTGGCGTGGAGAGTTGATAAGATAATCGCACGTCCAATCCGTTCAAAGATTGTGTTGGTGCATGGTTTGAAAAAGGAATTGACATCCGCAAGGTGCTCGCACGCGAGTTCCTTCAGGTCTTTTGTCCATTGGGCAATGTTGGTGCCGTTGGCATTGAGGTGAGCGTCCGGTTGGATGCGTGCTGTGGCATTACTAATGATCTTCCCACATAGATCATGGCCTTTGAGCTTGATTCTAGCTTCCTTGAGGTGGCTTCTGTTGGTTTCCATTGCGCAAGTGTCCAGGACTGGGTTCTCTTATTTGTTCTGTACAGTCCTAGTGTTGTCTGGTTGACTGTGAGAAAAATTTGTTGGGCCAGGGTCTATGGGGCGTTGATGGTTTCCAGTAGGTCGGGATGTTGAGAGTGACCGCCGTGGCTCCGCTATGATGGGCCAATTGTTGGGGGCAGAGGACATTGTTGGGGGGTAGATAGGAAAAGAAGATTGACGAGGGGGGGGGGGGGAAGGAAGGTGGCGTGTGGATATAAAAAGGGGAAAAGAGATAGAAAAAAAGGGGAAAGGAAAGGATGGGGGGGGGGCCGATCTATTTGAGGGTAACAGGAATGAAAAAAAAACTGCAAACGGAGATAAGATAGGAGTAAGAGAAGGAAACTTAGTAGGTGAATTTGTAGGTGTTATATCAAAGGAAGAAGGTGGGGGGTTTCCGCAGGTATGAACTCCGTGCCTCTGCCGCTCTCCACAGGTTGCAAAGCTGTGAAGTTTTGAGAATGGGTTGCAAAGCCAACTCTATTGACAAAAGGCACCCTGTTGCATACCAAGGGTTATGGTGTTTCTAAATGAATATTGATTGTAAGAGATAAGGGCTCATAACCTGTAAGATTATGCAAATGGGAATCTATGATTGCATTACTTCAATTGTAATTCCACACACATCCCAATTGGTTACAAGGTGTTGTTTGTATCTTTATATAGTCTGTAGTATGGCTTAGTGTGATAGTTTAGGATATCCCTGTGATATGTCCTAACAATTGCTGCATACTATAATGAGTCTATGGAGTAATGATCTGAACTCCCAACATGACCCGGTGGATTAGCTCCTCCCGTCCCGGAACTTGTCCTCAATCTTTTTTTTTTTTTTTTTTTTTTTTTTTTTTTTTTTTTTTTTTTTTTTTTTTAAAGTGTAGTTTTTCATGTTGCATTGCGCACTATGAATATGAATACAGACCTTACAAGGACTCCCCGCAGACCGGGGGTGCAGAATGAAAGAGGGGGGAGGGCCCCGTTTGTAAAAATAAACTAGCGTGAGAAACAACCGAGTATACCAAACCACCATAAGGAGAGATCAGAGGAGAGGGAAAGCGGGAAAACACAAGAGACAACGGGGGCAGAGGGGGACATCCAAGGAAAGAATAGGACCAGGCACAGGCCAGTATGGGCTAGGGTGGAAGAGAGAGGTATGGGAGGGGGGTTGCTACGTGACCAAGAGACCTTGGACCGTGTCAAAGCGGCCACAGCGGAGCAGGAACTGAGCAAGCTGTTCTTGGGCCCTGGGGTCTTTCAGAGACTTGTCCAGGAAATTAGGGTTGAACGGAATTTTTCTGTGTCAAAGGGATTTCCTCAGAATAGTCAGAGTAGTCTTGTATTGGGGGCAGTGATTCATGAATTGCGCAACAGTTTCTCTTCTGCCACAAAAATTGCATAGAGGGTTAGTACTTTTCCTGATTTGGTGCAAATAAAAGTTGAGGGGGCAGTGCCCCAAGCGGAGTTGATGTATTAAAGAACTAAGGCCAATCCTCAGGTCAACTCCTCTCCCCTTTAGGCGGGGGACCCTGCCCATGATGAAGCGTCTAACCAACAAGGCGTTGTTCTCAACAGGTATAACAGGCGTTAGAGGTTCCCCCACTGCTTGTCTTGCTAGCGCGTTGGCCACCTTGTTACCGTGTACGTCAACATGCCCTGGGCACTATAACACCGTATTATGAATATGGGATATGCATGTAAAGAATATTCTCTAACCTATGAGAATATTCTAGAATATGTACTAACACACCAACACATCCCATACCTTGTATATATATATAGACCTACATACATATTGTCTACAAGATTTTATACTGGCGGAATTATATATGCCTTTCTGCAAGTATCTTGTTAACAGGTTATGAGCCTGCGCAAATATTGTTCTTGAACTCTATTCCTCCCGCCTATATTCAAGACAAGATAGCAGCCAGATCTACATTCCTGGCCGCACTTTTGCATCAAGATCACCACCTAACTGGTACTCTTTGGCCATTGAAACCCAACGGCCCATTTTTTCCACTCCAACCTACGCCCCGGTGTCTTCAACTAGCCCTCAACTTGGACCCGGCATATCTCTCCTTGGAGTTTTTGGCCAAGGTGGCATAAGTAAGTGATTCACTTTAGCGTGTGCATACCAAAGTCATATGCAAATGTCTAGCCACGTTTGTGAGCAGCACATTCAAACGTGTCCTATTTTCAGATAGCATCCAAGGACCCTGCAACCACCAGGTCCGGTTGTTCTTTTTGGGACAAGTTGGATCTACCGGCAAAGATGACCCCTCCAACTGAAAGGGAGAACCCCGGCTCCTTGGCTCCCCAGGCTCCAAAAACCACAACTGGCTTCTCGGATGACAACATTGCTGCCATCATTGCAGCAATAAAATCTCAACCGGACTCCTCAATCACAAATAACCTCAAGGCTCTGGCCCAAACGCACCTCCAGTATGAACGTATCGGCCGAGGCCTTTGACCCAACCTGAAAGCTGATGGATCAAATTTCCCTGAATGGGCAGAAGCCCTCAATCTCAAGGTTTTATCTATTTTTCAAATTGATTGATACTTTGATCATCTCGAATGTGATGATGTTGACAAACGCGCCAGGATCATTGGGATGGTTGTGGAATATAGCATGGACCCAACTTTATCTCCTTTTGTAGCAGCAAAGTTGGGGAGGGAGGACTACCGGGTGTTGAAAGAAAGATTTGGCTCGGTGTCATGGTCGTATGTGATCTCCAAGTGGATGAAATTGATGGATTGCCCAGAGTTATGTACAAACCCTAACAAGGCCTACAACAACATGAAATTGGCTATACAAGACATTTTGGCGTATCTTGGAGGCCTCTCCGTGGATTTGGTTTTGGCACTGTTCCTGCACTCAAACTCTCAACACCATTTTCAGGAAATTGGCAATGCACTGGATGGGCAACGGGCGATTAATAAAGACCTGAGTGTCACTTTGCAAGATGTCCTAGAACTGCTTTTGCGACACGTTGCATCTGCTCAGGACATCCCCACCACCTCCCTTCTTGCTTACTCCTCTGTGCCCGCGGGCCGTTGCCTCATTCTGAACCGAGAGAAAGGTACTGGGTCCTTGAGGCCAGGGGGGAAGCCCTCTGAGTCAATGATGACAAAGAGTATCACTTGGGCTAAGGCTAACATGACCTGGCAAAATCCCTGCGTCTATTGTTATGAATGGGGTCACTGGATTGGGGATTGCCCCAGGAAGGAACAAAAACTCCCGCCACTGGCTGATCTGCGGCGTTTTTATCCGCAAACCAGACTCAAGCTTTCCCCTGTTTGTCACCCTTCTTTCAAGCAAGGGCGCGGCGCAACGCAAGTGGCTTTGGTTGAGCAGCATCCGCAAGTGCAAGATTTGGCATTACTGGACTTGAGCGCAACTGACAGCATTACGTATGATGTCAGTGTCTTTGCTGAACTTCATCCCATCAAGCTTGATCTTGCTGTGGCATCTGCAGATAAATTTCCCCTAGATTCCTATTGCAACACCGTGCTTGATAATCCTTATGGCAAGTTGAAGGTCTCCAACATGTTATATTTCCCAAGAATGAATTGAAAGATCATATTGATTGGCAAGTTCAAAGCGCTCAATGGAGATGTAAAATTTGATGGCAACACCTATCAGCTCACCCAAAATGGGGTGATTTTTCCCTCTGTTGAAAAGCAACACTGTTGTTTAATTCCATTGATCTCCTCATCATGTGTTTCTTCTGTGAATACCAATGCACTCAATGTCCATGACTTGATTGGCCATCTATCATTGCGGATGCTTGGCAACACCATCAAGCTAGATGCCGTGTTGAATCCTCCTCCCATCCCAGTGGGGAGCTTGGATCACTGTCCATCTTGTTCTGTAATGAAGGCGTAACATTGCCCTGCCCAACTTGAATCTAGGGATATATGTCATGTGCCGGGGGATGTGATTGCGGCAGACATCATGGGAACTTATCCACTTAGTGCTGAGGGTATGGGGTTTGCTCTTAATATCATGGATTTATCCTTGGGCATGATATTGATTGTTGAAAAGATAATGGAACTTGAATTGATAGCTGAATTGAGAGCTAGAAACCAAAGAGACACGACAGATGAGAACAACACAAAGAGCAGACATAGACTGAGAGTGAAGGAAACAGACAGGAAATAAAGACTGCAAGAGTGATTATTTGAGGTGAGGTTGATCATGAGTTCGGCAAATGAGGCAGGTCTTGAGTTGGTAGGTCTAGAGTTTGAAGTGTAGGAGGATGATGAAAAGCTAGAACCGTCGAAGAAGTGAGCCATTGGGAGATGAGTAGGAAGAGGGATGAAACAGTCGATAAATCTCACCAGGCATTATTTGAGTCAGAGAATGGTCAGACAGGGTGAGTTGAATAAGACAGGGGTAAAGATTATGAAAATAGAGACAGGAGACATGAGACAGAAAGAAGTCAAGAAGGAAGTTAAGGAGATCTTGGTTGAGGATGAGGATTGCAATGAAGTGGTGTGCGAGGTGTTTTGATGAGTTGAGTGATCTTTTTGGTTGAGCTTGTCAGGTGGAGAAGTGAAGTTTGAAGGATCAGGCGAGAGATCCTCATCAGACCGTCTCCGTCTTTGACACCCCGGGGGTCTGAGAGCGCGGGAGTGAGTGCTGGCAAATGGAACCCCGGGCTGATGAGACTCCTCTGACCTCAAATCTTAACACGCCCTGTGCCTGGAGAGATAAGGAGTGGTGATCACCCCCAGTGAGTAAGACGGAGAAGAAAGAACAAAAAAAAAAAAGAAAAAAAAATATCATGAGGATTCCGGAATGGAGAAGAACAACTGGAGCCAATTTAAGCTTGCCAAGTTGGCGCTCTTGGTGAGAGCGTCTGCGGGCATTTGTTCTGACTTGAACAGCACGGGCATGATGTTACCCGACTTCAGCTCTTCTCTCATTCCTTTGGTTTTCAAGTCGAGATGCCAAGTTTTTGAATTTGAGCCAAATCTTTTGATTTTATCTATCAGTCCACTGTTATCCGTGTGAATTGCTATGGGGGAGATCCCAGCTGAGAAGATCTCACACCTGAGCGACTGAATCCAAGTGGCCTCATGAAAAGCATCAACGAAGGCATTGAGCTCAGCATTGGTAGAACTGTAGGTGATATTCTTTTGCTTGCAGCTGTCCCACAACACAACACACCCATAAACCGCACAGAGATACCCAGTTTGAGACCGTCAGGTGTCTGGGTTGTCTGCCCATGACGCGTCGGAGTAAGCTGAGATCAGAGCGTCAGCATCATTAATTTTCAGGCGCAGCTTGAGATGAGAGGTTTCTTTTAAGTATTTCCAAGTCTTTTTCAGTTCATTCCAGTGGATTATACCTGGCTTGACATTGAATTGGGACAGGCTGGATACAGCAAAACTCAAGTCCAGCCGCGAGTAGCAAGCTATGTGATTGAGTAGACCAATGGCCGACCTGTAGTTGATATTGAGTGTTCTGAACTTTTCATGCTCGTCGTCTGTTGCGGGCTTGAGTTGGAGATTCGGAGTAAGTGGGGATTTTCTCAATTTCGCGTCCTGCAATCCCAGCTCCTTGAGGCCACGCTCAATGTGTTTGGGCTGACTGAGAAGAACTTTGTCGCCTTTCACTTTTATTTGCATGCCCAGGATGGTGTCCGGATCTTTTACGGTGGAGCCGGAAAAGCAATTCAGGAATTTTCTTTCAAAATCTTTGCCATTGCCAACAAGAACCAGGTCATCCACATGGAAAAATATTTGGGATTTGCCGTCGTCGGACAGATAGAGGCACAGATTGCATGCGGACTCCTTGAAGCCTACCTTGCCAAACCAGCCTGTCAATGTTTCATACCAATTCTTGGGCGCCTGTTTCAATCCACAAAGAGATTTTTGAATCCTGAGGAAACTGCAATTTCTTTTTGACCCCTTTGGAGTCTGGATAATTACTTCCTTGTCAATTGGCAAGTGAAGAAACGCACTTTTGACGTCGAATTGGCGGATCTTCTGTTTTGATTTGATGGCGTAGAGGAGCAAGAGACGCAAGGTCAATGGTTTTCCGGTTGGTGCAAAAGTTTATGAGTAATCAAGGCCCTGAATCTGGTTGAAGCCCTGCACACAGAGTCTTGCCTTGTATTGGACAGGATCTCCGTGGCAGTCCAGCTTGATCTTGTAAATCCATGTTGTCTTCAGCGCATTTTTAGGGTCCGGACCCTCGTATTCTTCCCACACGCAAAGATCCTCTATGGAGTCCAGTTCGACGTCCATTGCTTCCATCCAATCTAGATGTTCTTTGCAACGGAGAGCGTCTTCATAGGTCTTGGGTTTGTAAAAGTGAAAGAATCCGTACCATTGTGGAGGCTTGATCCTTGACCGGTCTTGTAGTATCCGCATAGCGGGTCCGGCCGGGGGCTGAGCTTCTTGATGAGTCTCCGGCAACGTTGTCCAATTTGACTGCCCGGCGGCCAGAGGAGATGGCAAGTCCGCTTCTTTGGAGGATTGACTGATTGACTTGTCTTCATCTGCAGAGCTGACTGAGTCGTCAGATCTATCTCAATAATTTGTCCATGGTACATGGCGGTCTGGTGGATCTTCAGGAGCTGGCGTTGGATGAGCATTGTCTATTTCAGATTCCACGTCGAAGTTGAGTCCACTCATTCGCGGTGCGGGCATTTGCAGGAATCTGACATGCTTAGATGAGACAACAGAACCATGCTTAGTTAATATCCGATAGGAGTGAAGAACGTGATTGAAGCCTACTAGTGTGCCTTCTTCACCCTTTGAGTCAAATTTTAGTCCTTGCTCTCTTTTGTTGATGAGATAGATACACGGGTTGCCAATGGGTTTCAGAAAGGATGAGGGAAGGCATCAACCATGTATCTTCTCCCAGGGCGTCTCCGTTTTGCCTTTGAGTGGAATATGATTCAGCATTAAACAACACCCCTTTACCACCTTGTGCCACATTGTAGAGGGGAGACAGCCGTCCTTAATGGTTTCTTGCGCAGATTTGATGATTGTGCGATTAGCACGCTCAGCTCGCCCGTTGTGCTCCGGGTGATACGGTTCTGAAATGGTATGGGAGATGTGCTTGTCTTTGAGGAAGGAGGAGAGTTTCTTGTTGACAAATTTGGTTCCTCCATCAGTGCAGACTTCAGTCGGATAGACGCCTTGGCGATTTTGTTCCTTCTCAAGCAGACTGATGATAATATCAGCTGTCTCGTCCTTTGAAGCCATTGGAAAGGCAGCAAGATAGCCAGTAGCGTTGTCAATCAGAGACAAGATGAATCTGTGGCCTGATTTGGAGGACGGTCGGATAGGCCCCATGAGGTCAAGATGTATTTTGTCAAACGCCTTGGATGACCTTGTGGATGAGTGTTTGAACGACAACTTTGTGATCTTGCTTTTGACACATTTGACACATTGAAAATTTTGTTTGACTTTGCTGGGAATGTGTTGAGTGAGAGAAGCGAGTCTTGAGAGAGAGGCATGTCCGTATCTTCTGTGGATCTCAAGTAGAGTGTCCTCCGGTGAATAGATGGTGGATGAGAAGAGATTTTTCAAAGGAGGGGCGGCATCATAATAGGGTGTGGGGAGAGTGTAAAGGTTGTCCTTGATCCTTCCAGTCAGTAAAGCCTTTCCGGCGTGAGACACTGTGAACTTGCTGCAGGTTGAGTTGATTGAGCAACCCTTGCCGTTCAGAGCCCCTGCACTGATTAGGTTAATGGTTACATTGGGTACGTAGAAGGCGTCACTGAGTCTGAGCGTAAGATTTTCCCAACAAAGTACCGCAGTTCCTCTCCTCTTTATCGGCAAACTGGCTCCTTCCTTTCCCGTCTTAATAGGTTCACCAGAGTAGGGATCCATCTTGCTGAAGAACCGGCTGTCATTGATCATGTGGACTGACGCGCCGCTGTCAAGTAGAAACCGTTGATTTGGATTGCCGTTTTTGATCCACTGATTGAGTAAAGCTAGGTAGTGGGCCAAATGTGACTCAGCCTTGGCTTTAGATCCACCCTTCTTTGCTTTCCACTTTTCTTGATTGTCCCTCCACCATTCAGGAGCAATCTTGGGGTGAAGGTGCCAACATTCTCCAGCTGAGTGATTCTTGTCTTGGCCAGGGTGATGGAAGCCTTCAACACCTCACTTTGAGTTGGATCCCTTGGTTGATATAGAGTGCGTCCCGGTTTTGTCACCAAAAAGAACTACATCACCCTTTTGCCTGGAGTTTGGAATAGACGACTGTGCCATGGATTTGTTGTTGAGTTGAGTCAGATGGTTGAGTACAAATTCCACCAAGAGTTCCTTGTCCGAGTGCATTATTTGCCTCTTGAAATCATCCATGGAGGTTGGGAACTTGAAGAGGATAAAGTACGCCAAAATATCATCAGGCAGCTTGATGCCAACCTCGCCCATCTTTTTGAGGCAGACCTTCACCCTTGTGATGAAATCAACAATGTCATTGGGATTGAAGGAGAGATAGAGAAGGCTGTTGAAAACTCTAGCCCAATTCAAAGCTTGAGATGACGCGTACTTGTGGATGATGGCCTTCCATAGTAGTTTGGCTGAATTCCTGTTCTTGGCCGTGACTATGTTCTCATGCGCTGTAGAGTCAAGTTTGGAAATAAGGAGTAGCTTGAGTTTGTCGTTGACAGGGGTTTCCAACACAGAGATCTCGTCATTCATGGCCGAGGAACATCCTCTGACATTGAGAACTGCATCCATTTTGTCCCTCCAGATTCCGTAGTTGTCCTCTCCAAGCAAAGGAATTGTTTTGAGTGCAGTCTTGAGCATAGTTTGTTTGAAGGAGTCCATAGCGCCCGGTTATGATCCTCTCTCAGTTGATTGTTCAGCGGTTGAGCGGGGTCTTGATAGGTCCCTTTGGCTTTTAACCGTGAAAAGATAATGGAACTTGAATTGATAGCTGAATTGAGAGCTAGAAACCAAAGAGACACGACAGATGAGAACAACACAAAGAGCAGACATAGACTGAGAGTCAAGGAAACATACAGGAAATCAAGACTGCAAGAGTGATTATTCCAGGTGAGGTTGATCGTGATTTTGGAAAATGAGGCAGGTCTTGAGTTGGTAGGTCTAGAGTTTGAAGTGTAGGAGGATGATGAAAAGCTAGAACCGTCAAAGAAGTGAGCCATTGGGAGATGAGTAGGAAGAGGGATGAGACAGTCAACAAATCTCACCAGGAATGATTTGAGTCAGAGAATGGTCAGACAGGGTGAGTTGAATAAGACAGGGGTAAAGATTATGAAAATAGAGACAGGAGACATGAGGCAGAAAGAATTCAAGAAGGAAGTTAAGGAGATCTTGGTTGAGGATGAGGATTGCGATGAAGTGGTGTGCAAGGTGTTTTGATGAGTTGAGTGATCTTTTTGGTTGAGCTTGTCAGGTGGAGAAGTGAAGTTTGAAGGATCAGGCGAGAGATCCTCATCAGACCGTCTCCGTCTTTGACACCCCGGGGGTCTGAGAGCACGGGAGTGAGTGCTGGCAAATGGAACCCTGGGCTGATGAGACTCCTCTGACGTCAAATCTCAACAATTGTTCCACTGAAGACAAAAGGGGATGCCCCACACAAGATCATTCAATGGGTTAACCAGTTTCACAATATATCACCATTTAGAGTTAAGCGGCTACGGAAGGAAAATGCTCTTGAATTTACACGCACAAAGGTCCTTAGTATTTTTCTGAAGGAACATGGAATCCTGCATGAAACAACCATCCCGTATGAGCATCATCAGAATGGCTTAGTTGAACAGTTAAACAGAACCATTGCGGAGATGGTCCGTTCAATGTTACACTCACAAAACATACCAACCCAACTATGGCCGTATGCATTTAAACACGCGGCGTACATATCTAACCAATTGGTACACTCCTTATCAAGTCATTGATCCGCCCTCATCTGATTCATGTAGAGGAGGTAACCTGCAACAACTTTCTCATTGGCATCTTTACACTCATCTATCTTATTTTTTATTTCTGGAACTTATCCTGTTTGACCTCCCTGGTCTCCTGTGGTGCAACACTCTCCATTGATTTTTTTTTTTTTTAATTTTGTCACAACTGTTTCTTTCCATTTTTTCAGTCTTGGATTTTTGGCAATATCAAGTTATCTCTAAATAAATCAACACGATTAACAGTCAAAACGCTGCTAACCTCTTCAACACTTAAACTCAAGTTCCAACACCGTCATGAGCCAAGACACTGCTCTCAATCCAAATGATCCCCTTCTTCAAACCATTCTGAAAACCGCGATAGAAGCCATTCCAACTCTAACCATGGACAACTTCTCCCTGTGGCGGAATAGAGTGGAAAACATGCTTGATATCCAAGGGACTCATTTGGCCCTACTCTCGGAGGAAACCTGTCTCTCCTTCAAGGACAAAATCTACATTTGATCCATTCTTATTTCCAAACTGGACCCCAAAGTTCACGCCAACATCATCACCTTTGAAAACAAAAAGGATGCCAAACTTATTTGGAAATCCATCATCAGATTCTTTGCATCCTCCAAATCCTCCAATCAAGCTTGAGTATTTGACGATCTTCAAAAAATTCCCTTCAACATCAACAACATTCCTTCCTTCATAACCTCTGCTAAAATCTGCATTTGTTGTCTTTATGAAGTCGGAATAAATCTCCCTCAAGACATACTGGCCTATATGCTTCTTCATAAGCTGCCCCCGAGTCTCAAAGTTGTCAAGGAACAGATCACCCATTCCTCCTCCATCACCCCTGACCTTGTTCTCAATCACCTTCAAATATCCGCCAACAAACGCAGAAATAAGGAAGAAGGAAAGATCCAACTAACCAAGAACCTCTTCCCCAATGCTTGGTTGGAAAACACAATAATCTTGCTCCTCATTCTCCTGCCAATTGCTGGGCTCTTAATCCCAAACTCAGAGAGGCTTATCTTAAGAAAAAGAACAAAGACAAATCCTCTCTCTCCGTCAGTTGTCTTCTATCTAAAAACTCTTCCTCTCTCACAAGTCACATTGTGTTCGACTCCGGATGCTCCTCCCACATGGTCTCTGATCCTGACTTATTCGTGGCTATCTCACATAAAGAAATTGGACAAGTGAAGACTGGATCAAACTTGGAATCTCTTCCCATTGAAGGAATTGGATCCATCAGAATTGAGGGAAACTGCGGTCCTGTGCTTATCAATAATATCTTTGATGTTCCTGACCTTTCCACCAATCTTCTATCTGTCAGATGCTTGATTCTTGAGGGATATATCATCACATTTGAAAAGAATTGATTCTCTGTCTCAAAAGACGATCATACTGTCTTCTCGGGTTGTTACCAAAACAACATTCCTATTCTCCTGCTTAATGACAAACCCACATTTCCTTCTTGTCTATTCTCCCAATCCAAGCTGATCCACAAGGCTCTCGGTCACGCAAGCTATAGCCAAATAAGAAATAAATTGAATATTCCTGTCAAATCAGATGCTGAGTGTAAGAGCTGCGCTCTTGGAAAGATTACCCAAGGATCCTTCAAGAGTGAACACACCCAAGCTGACAAACCTTTTCAAGAGCTTCACCTAGATATCATGGGCCCGATTCATCCCCCTTCCTACAATGGACATTGATACATCCTGATAGTTGTTGACAGCTCCACCAGGTATTGTTCCGCCATTCCCGTCAAATCAAAAGATCTGGTTCCTCTTATTATTCAAAACGCCATTGAAATCAAAAAGAAATGCTTTGGGTACTACCCTTCCGTCCTTCACTCTGATAGAGGCACGGAGTTTGTTAATAAAAACATGAAAGATTTCTGCAAGAAGAACTTCCTCAGAGCCAGATATTCAGATCCCTACACCCCTGAGCAAAATGGACTCGCCAAAAGATTCAACAGAACTATCATGGAATGCCTTCGGACGGTCCTTATTGAATCCGGACTAAAGAATCAACTATGGGATGAAGTTCTCAAGGCCTGTGTTCTCACAATCAATCAGTTTCCCTCTCACAAAAGCAAGAAAAGCCCTTTTGAACTCTTCAAACATAGATCTATCCCACTCACATTCTTTCACCCCATAGGCTCTGAAGCAGTCATCCTGAAATCACCACATCATCAACATTCCAAACTAGATCCAAAAGGAATCTCTGCCACTCTCATTGGATACGACGACAAACTTCTCTCCTATAAACTACTCTCCGACAACGGAAAAGTCATTTCTTCCAAACATATCAAGGTAATAGGATTTAAAAATACCCACTGACAGAAATTCCGTCGCTCCACTAGACTGGGACAATTCTTTCTCTTCTCTCTTTACCAACAATCACATAGATACTACAGATTCAAGTCTCCGATCCCCTCTTGAGGCACCTACAGAACATCCTCCCTCCGTCAATTCCAATGAAGATACATCTATCACTGATCAATTTGTGTCCTTCGATCTCCAAGATGGCGAATCCATTTTGGAATCCAACGATGAACCCAATCTCTCCGCTCCATCTCCTACTCCCAGATATCAACTTTGAGAACAATCCAAAAAAATCAAACCCTCAAAATACTCTTACCACACTCAAAAATTCAATGATTATTCAGATGCCATCGACGAAGAATTCCAATCAATAGAAGAAAAATATGTGTGGGAGGACTACCATGGCACTCCTGAAAGCTTTCTGGATACAACTCTCATTCTAAAAACCAAACCAAAAACTTCCTCCTCCGAGGAAAGGAAGAAGGCAAGACTTTGTATCCGGGGATTCCAACAAATTCCTGGCATCGACTTCTTTGATACTTTTGCCCCCATGGGGAAATTCCCTTCTCTCCTTGATCTTCTTGCTCTCAGCATTGACAAAAAACTTCCCTTAAGACAGTTTGATGTCAAAGCTGCCTTTCTTTATGCCCCTCTGCAAGAGGAAATCTTCATCAAAACTCCAAAGTATTCCAAACGTACCTCTCCCTTTCTCAAGCTAAAAAAATCTCTTTATGGCCTCAAACAGGCCCCAGCCAATTGGTACAACACCCTAACCGAGTGGCTCATCAGTATTCATTTTTTTTTGTTTCTGACTCCGACCCCTGTCTCTTCATACATCAAGACAGACACACCTTCCTTTTCTTTCATGTTGATGATCTGATAGTAGCCGGAAAAATCAATGACTTTGAAAAACTGTTTCTTTCCAGGTTCCCCAAGTCTTCCGCTCATGATCCCGATCTTCTCCTAGGAATGGAAGTCAAGGTTGATGAAAATCTTATCACTCTAAATCAAAGAAAACTGATCAAGAAAGGTTTGGAACTCCTGAACCTGAATAACTGCAGACCTGTCTCTACTCCTCTCTCCCCAAACGTACAACTCTTAGCTGCCAGCGAAGAAGAAAAAGTAGAATTTAACCGTCTCAACGTCAATTATCAAACATTCACTGGCATCCTCAACTTTCTGGCGTGCAGGACCAGACCCGAAATCTCTCCTGCTGTCTCGATTCTCTCCCAATTCAACAACAACCCCGGCATGAATCACTGGAAGGAGGTGATTCACGCTTTCAAGTATTTAGCCAGCTCCATTGATTTTTCATTCAAGATTGCTCCACATCAAGACAATGATGTAAACATCCAATATTACAGCGACTCAACCTGGGGGGACAATCATGAATCTAGGAGATCTAGAAGTGGATATCTTTGTCTTTGGAAAAACTGTCTCTTATCCTGGTGCAGTGCGAGTCAAAATAACATCACACTTTCCTCAACCAAAGCCAAAATGTGTGCGCTTTTGGACGCATGTCAAGAAAACCTGTGGACATCTCATCTAATCAAGGAACTCTGGGAAATCAATCTTGAACCAACAAATTTCAAAATCAACAATAAAGGACTTCTTGATAAAGTCAAACACTTCGGACACAATTCAAAGACCAAACATCTCAACATTAAAGCAAAAAAACTTTGAGAACTTCTCAATGAAAATATGATCTCAATCACCCTTGTCAAATCTGAAGACATGCTTGCCAATTGTCTTACCAAGGCCTGTAACCGGTCATCACTCGATCTGTTTCTTCGATCCTTTCTTCAACCTCCTCATACCAAATAATGGGGGGTGTTGAAACTTCCTCTGCGTCTTCCCTCCTCGCATCAACTGGATGTCACAGATGTGACATCCTCGCTCTCCTCTGCTTTTTTTTTCAACCACCTTCTCAACCTCTATCCGTTCTTAGTCGTCCTTCTTCTCTTCTCTCAAAAAATTCCTCCCTTCTCCTCTCTCACTCGCCTTCCACCTCTTCTTTCATCCCTTCTCTTCTCATCCCTCCTTACCAACACTTCACCTGATATCTTAAAAAACCCAATTGATCAACTCGAACTCCTCCTTCAGTAACGACTTGACTCAATCTTATTTTGGTCCTCCTTCTAACTCATCAGCTCAATCTCAACTTGTCCTTGTCTCACGGTTATTTGGTATGAGCCCGAGTGGCTGTCTCTCTCTTTCCTTTGCTTGTGTATTTCTCCTCATGGTGCTTATCAAGTCATTGATCCGCCCTCATCTGATTCATGTAGAGGAGGTAACCTGCAACAAATTTCTCATTGGCGTCTTTACACTCATCTATCTTATTTTTTTATTTCTGGAACTTATCATGTTTGACCCACCTGGTCTCCTGTGGTGCGACACTCCCCATTGATTTTTATTTTTATTTTTTTTCTTTGTTTTATTTTGTCTCAACTGTTTCTTTCCATTTTTTCAGTCTTGGCTTTTTGGCAATATCAAGTTATCTCTAAATAACTCAACACAAACATGATAAACAGCTGAGTGAGTACGGCAGTGAGTTTTGGCACATTGGTGTCTGCCCAGACTCAAAGGGCTGGGTTCTGTGGGATCTGCGCACCAACAAAATCTCCAACGGGTTATCTGTGAAGTTTGTCCCTGGTGTGCACAAACTACCAAGACAAGCTGAAGGTGACCAGGACTCTCCTGACAACCTGGTACATTCTATTTCTGCTGAGTTTCTGGGAGATTTTGTGCTTGGGGATGCCCTCGACAAACAAGATGCCTTTGTCTTGAAGCTGGCGTCATCACTACCCCCTGACATTGACTCACCGTCCTACAATGAGGCAATGAAATCAGAATTTTCCCGGCAATGGATGTTGCCCATTGGGGAAGAAAACTTGTCACTGGAAAAGCTGGGTGTGTTTGAGATTGTTGACAAACCGGAAGGAAAGAGGGTGCTGGGGTCGCGCTATGTTCTAACAACAAAACGTGACCAATTTGCCAAATTCATCAAGCGCAAAGCTCGGCTTGTTGCTCAAGGATTTAACAAGCAGGAAGGAGTTGACTACACAGACACTTTTGCGCCAACACCAACCTTCTTGGCGCTCAGGATGATTTTGACGACGGCGGCAAAACTTGGTTGGACAATAGCTTCTTTTGATGTAACCACTGCTTTCTTACACAGCAAGATTGATAGCGAGGTCTACATGAAACCTCCAAAGGGTTTTCCTTGTCCCAAAGGTAAATTCCTGCGGTTACTTGGGTCACTCTATGGCACCAAAAAAGCTGGGCAATACTGGTGGAAACACCTCGTTGGGCGGCTGGGATCCCTGGGGTTTGCTCCTAACCATGAGGATCAGAGCACATATGTCCTTCAAACACCGGAAGGCAAGGCTTTTCTATGGATACATGTGGATGATGGGCTACTTGTGGCGGACACACCGGCATTTCTGCAAACTTTGAAGGACTGTTTGTTGCAGCAGTTTGACCTAAAATGGGACAAGCAACTTTTTTCCATTGGAGGCATACGGGTGGCTCAACAAGAGGGTGGTTTTGCTTTATCCCAACCTGCGCTGGTGGAGAAAATTCTCCATATGGATGACTCCAATCTCACCAGCTCGGTGCCTCTTTTAGACACTTCCCTTGAGTCCAACAAACCAACCAATATGGAAAAGGCATATCTCCACTGCATTGGCATGTTCCTTTACCTTGCGCAAGGATTGCACCCAGACTTGGCGTTTTCAGTGAACTATTTGGCTTGCTTTGCACTATTTCCCAACGGCACGCACTGGACGGCACTCAATCAACTGGTAAATTACCTTTGGCGGACAAAAGATGTACAACTTTGTCTCCTCCCTAGCAATGAGGACAAATTCCCGCTAAAAACTTACGTTGATGCTAGCTGGGGAGGAGAGGGAGCGCGTTTGAGCCATGGATTCATTGCGACACTTTGGGGCTCCCCGATTGCATGGGGGGCAAAGCATCAGCAATGCGTGGCACGCTCAACGTGCCAAGCCAAATACATTGCCCTTTCCTATGCCGTGGTGGAAACGCTGAGTTTGCAAAATCTCCTGCAGAGCTTTCTGCCAGAAATACAACCGCGGCTTCTATCCGACAACCATGCGGCCGCCAAGATTGCTACAGACCGCCTTAGCATGAAGCGTACATGCCACATCGACCGTGAATTCCACTACATCAATGAACTACTGCAACAAAAGAAATTGGATCTTTGCTGGATTAAAGGAAGCAACCAGCTTGGCAACATCTTCACAAAAGCGCTTGTACTGGTTAAACAGAGAGAGTTTCTTGATCATTTTTTCTGAGTTCCAGATACTATGTTCATTTTTGCTTGTTCTTGGTCCTTATTGTCTTATTCTTCTCTTTTGTTTCTTTCATTTCTCTTACTACCCTCCATTATTTTTCTGTCTTCATTTTTTTTTTACTTTTTCTCTCTCACCTTTGCGGTATAGGATGAGTTGTTGTGGGGGGGGAATATTATTAATATGGGATATGCATGTAAAGAATATTCTCTAACCTATGAGAATATTATAGAATATGTACTAACACACCAACACATCCCATACCTTGTGTATATATATAGACCTACATACATATTTTCTACAAGATTTTTACACTGGGGGAATTATATATGCCTTTCTGCAAGTATTTTGTTAACACACCATGATTCTGACTGTGGCAGGTAGAATGGATCAGGCTGCTGATAATGTTCTGGATAAGAGCTTGCCCTGGCTTTGGGGCATTAGGGTCCCTCAGTCTCTGGATGACCCCTTGGTTATCCACAAATATAAAAAGGGATTGGAAATGAAGCAAGGGGTGAATTTGGGAGGCTAGGTGCGCCGCCGCTAAGAGGCCCACCAGCTCCAATTTGTGGTTGGATATGAGGGAGCCAGAAGGGGTTCTGTAGGCCAGGGAGGAGTTTGTTCTGGGGGAGAATGCGGCACCAGCCCCCCCTTCTACTTACTGAAAGATCCATCACAAAAGACGGAGAGGGAGCGGTCATCATTGGATAGGGACAAGATGAGTTCAAGGATGGTAGACTCAGCAGCTTGTTTAGGGGTCTCCAAGATCAGGTTGGTGATGTTGTTGGGTCAACTGGAATGGAAATTGAAGCCCAGATAGAGCAATTCAGAACCAATTGATAGAAGTTGTTGCACCTGTGTCTGTACGGAAGGCATGTGGATCCCAGGGCAAGGGCCGGTGATGGCAGGATTGAAAAGGTCCAGAAGAAACGTCCGGACCTCGTCATTTTCCTTGATTAAGGCAAGCTTCCTGTGAAAGAAAGAGAAGGAGGTGAGTGCAATGTGCGTTGTGGTGACCAATCCGGGACACCACGAAAAAAAAATATTTTTTTTCAGTTGTACCCCTATGGTTACCTTCATTTCCCCCATCTCTCAACTTCTCCCTGTCCTAGCGGTCTAGGACAGGCCTCTTGACTGTCTCTCCGTTTTGATCCTCTCTTCCTATGTTCAACTCCCACTTTTCGCGCTCGCGGCCCTGACTTTTGGCGACGCAAGCAATCGTCGAACCACTTTTGACAATCCCTTCTCCTCCTCATCCACTTCCAATTGACTCTCAACCTCTCCAACTCAACCCTGCTACGATCTAAAATCGGATCGGTAGACTCTACAAGTTACACTCAATGAGATGTATGCACCAACTTCTCTCGATTCGCGATCTCTTTCACGTCGGTAGGAGGGGAAATCGGGATGGTGGGATCAATCTCAAGGGCTGGTGGTACTCCCATCAAGACCATCACCACCAACTTCCTAACCATCCAGTTCGACTCGATCATCAATCAAACCTCCACCCAACATCCAAGATCTCCACCAACCATCCAATCCGATCCATCTCTCGTTACCACTCCCCAACTTTTTGATCGACCCTTGCGATGGCCAGTTCACCCCCTACTCGAACCGTTCTCCCATCTCCACCCCCAATCAAGAGCACCAGGATCCATTCCTCAAATCAGCCGTCCAGCATCACCAGTCGGATGTCAAGAAATCCATCCCGAGACCTGAGACCGACAGCAGTCCACTTGGGCCGATCCGATCCAGGGCTACCTCAATCGTCCTCCAGAAGTTGATCGACCATCAGGCTCAGATGCTCCTTAACATCAGTCTGGCTTGGAAGAAAAAGTACCCGATCGAAATCATCCCATCCCATCCTGACCCATCATCCTCCTCATCCATCCATCGGGTCGATCATCAACCGTACCTACCCTCTCATCCTTCAACCCTCCTCTACCTCCTCCTTGCCCATCATCTGATCCGACAGACGACCGCGAGCGACCGCTTGCGGCCGTCGGAACCTTCACCCTGTTGTCGCCGCCAATCAGGCGACGACAGCCGTTGTCAACACCCGCAACTGCTGTTGCGGGTGTCCATCTGGTTGCCCGCGGTCATTCTTGACGCGGGTGACATTTCTTTTTTTTTCCCTCTCATGTTATTTTTTTTTATGTTTTCATTTTTCCGCACCTATTTGTAGTATCACTTGTACATAGTATACAGGGCCTCATGTCTATAAAAGGAGGGGCTCTCCCCTGCCTTTTGGCCCAGGATCCCAGAAAAATTCATCCTATGAGACCATCATCAGTAATCAACTTATCTGTGGGCATCCTTCCCCACTTATCTGAGCAATTTATCCGGGTATATCTATGATTTCCCCTTGATCCTTTGAGCCTCCATACTCAAACTCTGTCCCTTGTGACCTTGTTGCTTATCACCAACCAATAGCCTTGCTGGTTGAAGAAGAATTCCTGTCTGTCTGAATTCTTGGGTGTGTTATACCACTCTGATGCCTTTTTCCGACCATACTGGTCTTGATCTCTCCTTGATCATCTTTTCTGGAGCCAATCACATTTGATTGAAGAGGTTTTATTAAGCTTAAAACCTGGAGTGTTATACCTCCCTTCTTCTTTAAGGTTGAATTTTGCCACGCTATTCTTGAGTCCCTTGAGAAGTGTTGGGATATTCTTGCTCAAATTTGTTATTGATTTGCTTCTAGAGCTTCATAAACAAATTGCTTTTGTTTTGTTCAGCCTCCCACAGTTATCTGGTACCCTTCAAGCGCTTGATTGCGGAGAGTTGGGCAGGTTCATTGAGAACCTGGAGGTTGGTTGGGATTGAGTTGATCTTTCCTAATCAGCTGCTGACGACCAGAGTTATTAGCTTGTGGGCGTTGTTACTTACAACTGCCTTGTTCTATTGAACTCTGAACAAACCTTGACTTATTTGTTCAAGTCTTTACCTGCACCATCTTGCCTCAGATAGTGTTGTTTCCATCGCTACCGACAACTCTTATCCTCTTCCCTTACTTTGATTTCTCATCCATAAGGTTCTGGACCTTGATTCCGGTTACATTTAAATATTATTGTAACTCCTAGGAGGGAAGCCTAAACAGCACCTTTCCCCTCCACAGAACTGCCACGGCTTAGCACCGTTTGGAGTCTTACAGCGTCAGTCTGGATAAGGGGGATAGCTTGGACAAATGTAGTCCATGGATGTGGTTTTGAAAAATCCCAGGGAAAAGGCACCAGATAACCGGTCAATCTTTGCCATTAGGCAATTTAGTTTATGCTTATTTGGCTGCAAAGCCCACGCATGAGCTCCGTAGGAGATGCGTGGGAAGAGAATAGTCCTAATCATGTGCTTTTGCACCAGCTTGCTTGATCCAGACCTTGCCAAGCCAAAGATTTTGAGCTGGCGCATAGTTATGTGAGCCTTCTTTTCCAGGTTGCTTAGTAATTTGTCATACCTGAGAACAAGGTCTAAAGTGAAGCCCAGCCACTTAACGTTGTTTACCGGGAGGAGGAATCTAGCGCCAAGGGAAGCTGCAATTGAGGGGGAAGGAAGTTGTGTTAGCCACATGAACTGAGACTTTTCTACGTCAAAGATAGCTCCATTCCTCAGGCCCCACTCCAAGGAGCAAGAGCCTTTGGACTCTATTGCCTTAATGGCTTCCAAAACTGAGCTTGCCGCAACCAAATGGACATAGAGTACCATTTATAAAAAAAAAAATGGACCAGACCACAACATCAATGTAACCAATAGATATCCTGTCTTTGTGAGTGGAGACTGAAGGGGAGAGAAGGTCATTGATATAAAGGAGATACAGGTTCACCGACAGCGGCAATCCCTGGGGCAGGCCTATTGGAATATTGAAGCTTTGTGAGGAGTAATCTTCCAGCCAAATTGTGGTGGAGCAATTGTTCAAGAAGGAGGCAATTAGAATGATTAAATATGAGGGGCACCTCAGGTTTTCCAGGGTCTGGATTAAGCGGGATGGCTGCACGGAAGGGTATGCTGACTTGACATCTAGGAATAAGGCTGCGACATACTTACCCTTGGACCATTTAGTCTGTACCCACCTGTCTAAAATGAAAAAGGCATCATCTGTACCAGAGCCCTTCCTCCCTCCCAGGTGGCCCTCTTCCAGGATGTGATGAGTCTCAGCCCAATGGGTTAGTCTGCGTGCCAAAAGTAGTTCAAAAATCTTTCCTACCAAATTAAGGGGAGCAATTGCGCAATACACCTCCGGCTTAGTATAGTCTTTCTTCCCTGCTTTTCTGATGATGACCGTGACAGCGGTGTGGCAGTCTTTTATGGATGAAAGTTGAAATGGGCTGCGCGCTGCGCACTCAGCAATGGGTGAAAATTTGCCGCAGCAAGCCGTTCTACAGGCTCAGCAGCAGTCAAATTGGGCTTGGCATCTGGAGATGCAGGGCAGATTGGACGGATTGCACAGATTGCGCAGATGTACCTTGGATATCTGGAATGGCGCATTGGGAGGATGCAGAAATGCGCGGGGGGCTCCAAGTTGGGAGCAGCGCAAGGACTGCATCATGAGAAGGACAAACCAGGTTGACATAACCGCAGGCGGGCAATAAAGATGGGATATGGGGTAAGGGATATGGGATATGGATCATGGGATAGGATGGAAGGATAGAGTTTGGGCTAGGATTCTGTACTTAGGACTTGTATTTCATTATTCTTGCTTAACTTGGGGTTTTACTTAGGTTAGGGTTGAGGGGAAATTTACTTAAACCGCACCCTTAACCCAGATGGCATGGAGGAGGACATCAGATCATCACATCAGGTTGGAAGGCTCTTTTATGCTCATCTCTCTTATTATCTACCTCTCTATCTCTCAGTCATAGGGTGAACAGTTCCACTCAGGGTTTACAGACGCAAGGGATCAATAACTTCCAAACTTGGGAACCATTAAAGGAGAAGTCCTCTTCTGATTTCCACATCTGGGGGTCTGGCCGGGAAGTAACCTTTTGTTCCTTGTCTCTTGAAACTAACAAGTGTGATGTCCCAGTACCTCCCATTGACCATTTTTGGGTTTTCTAAAATTACCCCTACTCCTCTTCCTCCTCCTCCTCTGGCTTCTCAGAAGCAACCTTAATCAGGGGCGGGATACAGCGTCCCTTGATCCAATGACGGCTCCAATCACAAGCCTGTTTGCATCAGGCTGCGGGACTATCCACACATTCAGTTCAACACTGAGGATGTTGAGCAATTCCTCATGCAATACAAAGGAATCTCCAAAGCCAAAGGCACGACAGGATAAGGCTAATCTTGTTGTCCTTTTCATTACAGACAAAGATAAGTTTTGGGATGTGGAAGAGATGGAAGGATATGAGGAACTTGATTAGCCAAAACTGAAGGCAGAAATCTTGGCGCAGTGGGGAAGGCACAAACCTTGGTTTTGGGAAAGCAACTTTGAGCAATGTAGAGACTCCTGTGGGATTATATAAATAAAGTAGCAAATAGCTTGCTGGCAGTCTTTGAAGGGGAATTTAGTATTAATTCTACTCCTTTAGAGTATTAGTATATACTAAGAGTGGTTTTGAATTTCCTGCCCTTCTAGTACTATAGTGAGTCTGCACAATAATTTACTTAAATTAATGGCTGGTTTCTTTGAGACTTAATATAGGTCTCAGATCAGATCTAGATTGATTATTTAACTGTTTATATGTAGGATTTGTTGATGAATGGAACAGATGTATTGGCTTAATGGTTAGTTTTATTGATCAGATATATTTGGTCATAAACAATATCCCAATATTAAAGGGTTCAGTGGTTTATCAAAGGGATGGTTCAGGAGAGGACCCAAGGATGGGTTTACCAACAGGGGGCTGGGGAGAGGAAAGGTTGGTAGTTTCTTTTTTTGTGCTCTCTTTCTTTGTAAGGGTTATTTATTTACTAATGGGTGGGTTTTCTTTAATATGGTGCTGAATATTTAGGTCAGAGAAGAACCCTTATTCAAGCACCTGTTGGATGGTTTAATTGATCAAATATGGTTAATAACTTGGTTTCTGATTTCTTTTTTCCTTTTTTATAACTGATTAACTACTAATCTTAATATCTGGGTAGGTACCACAGATGACTACTGATGGGTAGATGGGCCAGAGGGCCTGATATCTGAGGAGTGGTGAGTGGGGGATGATACTGCATGGTTTTGGTATTTTGTTTTGTATCAAATGCTACTGGATGCATAAATTGCTGTGTGGTGCTGAGGTTGTTTGATACTGCATGGTTCTGACTGCCTGCATATATTGCTGTGGGGTGCCAAGGTTGTTTTGGTACTGCATGGTTCTGAATGCCTGCATATATTTCTGGGTAGCCCTGTGGTAATTGTACTGGTGGTTTGTTTGGTATCACCAGATCCTGGCTGCCTGCATAAATTGCTGTGCAAAGCTGGGGTTGTTTGGTACTACAAGACCCTGCTTATGGTTCTGAGTTTACATGTGAGGTGATTAGTTGTATATTTGGTTGAGGTTCTGCAGTGAGATTTTACTGGTATGTGTTTGGGGAGTCCAATTATACCCATAGGCCTTTCACTGGTTTGTGATAACTGGGTGTGATATGAGTGGTCCATAAGTGATTTTCTGGCTGTATCTTTTAAACCATCAGAGATAGAGGGGTAGTTTGACTGGGTTACTGTAGGTTATTTTTGGTGTAGAATTCATTGCTGAGGTTATATTTATGATTTGGATTATATTTATACTAGAAAATTGAGTATGGTGGCCACAGGTAAGGCTTGTTGGATTTTATCTTCTAATCCATGGGAGATAGTGGGGTACTTTGGTTGAGTAAATATAGGTTATTTTTGATTTAGAATCCATTCCTGAGGTTCATTTGAGGTTTTGATATGTTTTTACACTGTAATAGTGAGTTTGATGGCTATAGGACAGGTTTGACCTAACACAGCAAGCCAAAATGGAAGCAAGTGTAAATGGTGGAGTCCAGACGCAGGCTCAATTGGGGGAGTATGGAGCAATGTTTGACTGGATCTACCGCTACCTGGAAAAGAATGAGGTGATAGCGGGGCAGAAGGGTGCGCTGAAGAGGGCATTTTTGTGTGGGCTTGGTCCCCAACTCTGCGCGTGGGTGCAGCGGCACTTGTATGAAAACAACTTGGTAAAGAGGCTGTTGGATGGGAGTATTGCGCTTCTTCCGGACATCCTGATCATCAATTGGGCGGTGGAGAGCAAGTGGTACTTGGAGGAACTGATGGAGGACATGGAAAGGTTGAGGAAGTCTGCTTCTCACCCTCCGGCATTGCTGACGCAGGCTCTGGTTGCAGGCCCCTTGAATACAGAACGCACTCTGGAAACACCACCAACAGCAAGCCCAGAGATTAACAAGATGAGGGAATTGATGAAGAATTTATGGATCTTCCTGGGTTGAATGTTTTCAGCGCCGCGCGCTCCACCTCCTCACATGGGGGGACCGCTTCCACAATCAAATCTTCCCACACCGCCGTTATGCGGTTACTACGGGGATCACAGGCATTGGAAGTTGGGGTGCAATAACATGACAAGAGACCTCAATTCAGGATTGGTGTGACCGGTGGGAATGGGATTAATGTTTCCAATGGTCAACCGGATTACAAATCAACCTGGAAATCCAACCGCCATGGAGCAAGTGTGCGTGCAAGGTCAGGAATTGGGGGTAACTGCTCCCGCTTTGCTTGGGATCCTCACTGGTCCCAGTGTATGGCAATCACTGTGCGTGGAAGCGGAAGTGAGGGTACTAGAAATGGAGGAGCCAACGGTGGTGGAGAGGATGGATGTGGATGCCAAAGAAAGGGTACCACCAGTAGCTCCTAAGCCAGTTGTGCGTGTTCCAGAAACGGACGGGCTGCCGGTGAATCTGGTAGGGAAGAAGAAGGCGGTGGAGATTGTGCACAGAGTGATGGGGAATGAAACAACTATTCCTTTGACCTTGAAGGAGTTGGCAGCGGTGTTGCCGGTGGTAGTGGATGAGATGGTTCAAGCGCTGAAGGATTGAGGACACAATAGGATTCCCCTGATGGTGCAGCAGCTGAACTTGGCTCAGGATGACGCGGAGCGCAAACTAGCAGGGATGAAATCAGTTTCAACTGCGCTGGCTTGCGTTCCAATGAGGATTTTTTGAAGGAAAATATGGGCGCTGGTGGATAGCAGTTCCATGGTGAACCTCCTTCCATCAAGATTGGTTGATGAATTGGGATTGGTTCATTGGAAATGCGCACTTAATGGAGGGGCATGCCACGTTGATGGGGTCATGGAGGAGGAAGAAATTGAGGTCCTAAGGGTCTGTAAACCACTTTCTTTTCTATTGGTTGATTGTGGGGAGGCTTTTTTTGGACGGCCATTCATGTTTGGGTTCCAAGCGCAATTGATGTTTGATCTAGAGGCAGGGAAAGAAGCATTGACGGTGGAAGTTTCGTCTGGCGGGAAATTTGAAAACACAATCTGCAATCAAGGGTTGGGGAAGTGGACGCGGGATTCCTCAAGAGAAGAGGAGGAAGACCCCAGCGTGGAGTTGGTTTTCCAGGGTAGGCCGGAGGTGGATTTTGACTAGTTGGCTGGGGTTACCACACGGGGCAAGCTCCGTTTTTGTGTGGGCGGTCAACCAGCAAGGAGCAGGTGGGAAGTAGGAAAGAAGCGCAGTACACGGGGGTGCTGGAAGTAAGCCCCCTTCCTTAGTATGCATTGCCGGGATGTACTTTGGGAAAACACTGTCATTGTGCTGCGGTTTGGTTTTGACTAAAAATTATGGTAATGGATGCGTGCAGATGGCACAGTGCAATGTTGGGAAGTATAAGCCATTTTTGTGGAAGGTCTGTCCCTGGAACAAAGCAATGCCGCAGAATCTGAACAGACCACTGCAACCAATCACTGGTTGCAATCTCCTTGGGAATCTCCGCTAAAGGTGTTGGGATGGGTGACACGGTCAGAGCAGATTACGGATGAGCAAGTTGAAGCCCTTAACTTTGGACTGCTGTGTTGCTTAAGCGCGGAGGAACAGGATTTGCTGACATTGGTACTTGTTCTCCGGGAAAGAGAGCTTGTGTTTGGACCTGAAGAGCGGGAACTGTTAAAGAGCAAGATAGGATACCCTTATGTGATCCCAACGGTTCCGAATGAGCCTTGGAAGATCAAGCCAATTCTGATTCTGCGGGGGGTTTGGGGGCACTTCTTGCATCTGGTGCCCAAGCATGTAGGTATGGGAATTTAAAAGCAATAAAAGTCAAGTTACTCAAGTCCGATCTTTGCGGTGGTTAAGCAGGATGGGAATTCATTACAGATTGTTCATGATTTGCAGCTGCTTAATTTTTTTACAATCCGGGACGCGGGCCAACCTCCATGCATGGACAAGTTTTTGGAATCTATGGAAGGGCGCACGTACTATGGGTTGGTGGATGAGATGGGCGGATATGTTCAGTGCAAACTAAATTGGAATTTGAAGCCAATGACTGCCTTTGAAACTGGATTGGGTAGGATGCAACTGAGGCGGCTGCTGCAAGGCACAATCAACTTGGTTGCAGTTTACCAAGCACAGATGACCTGGATTCTGAAGAACAATCTTCTGGAGGGGGTGCAGATTTTTATTGATGATGCAGGAATCAAAGGCCCAAAGATGGGTTACGGAGGGGAAATGTTTATCAAAACTCTGGGAATTTGCCAATTTTTCTGGGAATTTGCACAAATGCTGAAATGGATCTTGTTCCTGATTGAGGAAGCAAGGCTCACAATGTTGGGGAAAAAGTTAGTGTTGAAATTTTCTGAACTTTTCCTGATCCAAAGTCAGGCACCCCTCCTTCTACATGTCACCCTCCTGTCACAGTCTACCGTCTCTTGTTCTACTTTTCTCTCTTACTTGACTCTGTTCTTTTTTCTCTTCTCAGCTGTTTTTCTCCTCCTTGGTTTTCTTCTTCTCTCTCTTCTCTCTTCTTATCTTTGACCCTCCAAAGTAACCTTGTCTCAACTCCATCATCCCATCTCCAACAGAAACTCCCCTCACCGTGGCAAACTGCCTCAGTCTCTGGGACTCATCTCCCACTCAACACAGCTTGTAGGCCAATATTTAATTCAGACCTGTCTCTCTCATCTGGTGAGAAGAACAAATAATCAATTCAACCTCTGTCTCATTCCCTTCTTAAAGACCGCTCTTACCTCATTTTCCCCAGTTGTTGACAATCCCTTCAGCCTCAGCCTTGATCCACCCTCATCCTTCTCTTGTCCTGGTGCTCCTCCCTTCTTGCCTCCTTTCCAATTCCTAGTCTTAGTTTTTCTGGTGGTAAAAAATATCTGCTGTGTTCTCTTCTCATGTTTTTTACTTCTCATTGCTGTTGTCTATCAGAACAGATCCTAAAACCGTGATTCTCATCCTTTAGGCTGGTTTCTGTTCCTATTTCTAATTTATCAAATAATCAAATTTCTTCACAATTAACAGTTGAATTGCCAATCTATTGCTCATTGGATACAACTAGCACCTAATTTGCAGACAACAAGCTATCATCATGGACAAAATAAACCCAACCATTCTAAAAACTACTCTTGAGGCCATCCCTCTCCTCACAGATGAGATATTTACCATCATGAAGGACCAGGATGAATACTCTACTGAATATGGCTAAACTCAAGGAAACCATCTCCACTGATGGTGCTCCTTTCAGGTCCAACAACAACTCAATACTCTTCTGGATTCTCATATCCAGACTGTCCGCCTCAGTCCATACCACCATTATCAACTCAACTAACAAAGAGGATGCTAAACTGATCTGGAAGGAAATTTTGAAGCATTTTGTGTCATCCCAACTTGCCAACCAAGCAAGAGTCTACTCTTCCTTTGAGAATATTGTCTTCAACAAGAGAGACATAAAATCATTTCTGGTAGAGGTAGAGGTCAAAACGGGGATTAACAGGATGCAAGAAATTGGGATTCAAATTCATCAAGACATCCTGGCCTACATGAAACAACAAAAACTGCCTGATAGGTTCAGAATCATCAAATAACAAGTGACACACTCCAACGTGTCTTCTGAAATCACTCCTGATGGTTTCCTGCATCATCTTTGCATTCATATGAACAAACAGCAAATTAACCCCACCTTGGACAACTAGTCCACTCCAGCCACAGCATCAAACTCTCTGTTCACCAAATTTTCTGGGAATTGAAAGCCAAAGAACCACAAAACTCTGGCAAATAATCCTGAACAAAGGTGCTGGATGCTCCATCCACATCTTTGCCCCAAGAACAAATCCTGTCCTTCTGCCTATGTCAGCACTCCCTTGTGCTTCCAATCAGATTATCTTCTATTCATTGTAGACTCAGGATGCTCCAAAAACATTACTGCTGATCTATCACTCTTTTCTCATATAGAAGGATCAAAAGAAGGAAGACTGATAGACACAAGCTCTGCACCAGGTTCACGGGTGATTAAGGGAGAAGCACCTATTACCTTGAGGCATGACTATGGATGCTTGAAGCTGAGAAACATTTTGTATGTTTCTGGTCTGTCTGTCAACATGCTTTCCCTAAAAAGGTTGTAACTGGATGGCTACTTGGTAGATTTTAACCTAAGCTCAGTGTCTTTCCATATTGAGAACCAACTTGAAATGAAAGAATTCTATATGAACAACATTCCCTGCATCAAATTCCATTCCCAAACTACCTCAGCCTTCCTGTCCTCCTCTGAGTTCCTTCATAAATCACTTGGTCATGTCAGTTACAATTGACTAAGACACAAGCTGAACCTACCAGTAAAAAAGGACTCAGAGTGTCAGGCATAAGCCGTATCAAAGATCACCTGAGCCTCTTACAACTCCAGGAAGTCTCAAGCTGACAAACCATTCTCCAAGATTCACATAGATACTATTGGTCTGCTTCCCACTTCTTGATCAGGTAGGAAATACATACTCACCATAGTTGATGGGAACACACAATACTGTGCAGCTGTTCCTTTCTCCAGCAAGGACACCATTCCTTCAACCCTCATCCATCTAATCAACAGTGAAGCAAAAAGATTTGGGTATTATCCTTCTATCATTAATTCCAACTGAGGAACCAAATTTAAGAACCAAACTCTGGATCTCTTCTGCAGGAAGAATCTCATCAACCATACCTTCTCCAATCCCTACACACCACAACAGAAAGGTCTTGCTGAAAGATTCAACAGAACCATTCTTGAATTGCTCCGCACCAATCTCCTAGACGCTGGCCTACCAAAATACCTCTGGTGCCAAGTTCTGACTGCAGTCACTCTCACTCTGAATCAAATCCCCACTCATAAAAAAAAAAAATCTCCCTACAAAATTTTAAAAAATTACTCGCTGCCCATCTCTTATTTCAAACCCATTGGCAATCCTGTTTTCTACCCTCTGCTTCCCAAGAAATCAGGGGCTAAACTTAACCCCCCAGGGGGCCTTGGAACTTTGGTTGGATACAACCCCTCTCTGCAATCCTTTTGAATACTCAACCTCTTGAATAAAATTGTTGACACCAAGCATGTGCAATTTCTCATCTACTCTCCTAAATCAATCAATAAAAAATCCACCTCCAGCAAATGGTTCACTAAAGGCATTGCAAAACCACCCTCTTCCAATGTCTAAGGTGACTTTGCTGCAATCAATACTGTGTCTCCAGAGGAAGGAAATTCCAGATTGATAGCAGATACTTCTCCTCCTCCTAACCCAAACAATCATGAGTCCAAAATCAAACACTCTCCTGAAACCAAGACCTCTTCCTCAAGATCCTTGAGACCCAGAACATCTAATGTCAAACCAGCAAAGTACAGCCATCTCAGCACCGTTGTAAGACTTCAAACGGTGCTAGGCCGTGGCAGTTCTGCGGAGGGGAAAGGTGCTGTTTAGGCTTCCCTCCTGAGTGTTACAAAAATATTTAAATGTAACCAAAATCAAGGTCCAGAACCTGGTAAATGAGGAATCAAGGAGTAGAGGATAAAGATGATAATAGTTCGGTAGCGACGGAACAGCACTATCTGAGACAAGATTATGCAGGGAAAAACTTGAACAAAAGAAGTTAAAGTCTTCCTGGAGTTCAAAGAACAAAAGCTGTTGTGTGTAAACAACGCCCACAAGCTAATAACTCTGGTCGTCAGCAGAAGATTGGGGATGATCAACTCAAACCCAAGCAACCTCCAGGTTCTCAATGAACCTGCCCAACTCTCCGCAATCAAGCGCTTGAAGGGTACCAGATAACTGTGGGTGGCTTTACAGGACAAAGCACAATGTTTAAGAAGCTCCAAAACAAACAGTAACTGATTTTAAGCAAGGATAACCTCAACACTTCTCAAGGGTCACAAGAGTAGGCTGGCAGAATGCAACTCCAAAGAAGCTAAGGGGAGGTATAACACTCCAGGTCTTAAGATTAATAAGACCTCTTCAATCAATTGTGATTGGCTCCAGAAAGGTGATCAGGGATCAGGACCAGTATGGTCAGAGAAAGGAATCAAGGAGTGGTATGACACACTCAAAAATTCCAACAGACAGAATTTTTCTTCAACCAGCAAGGCTATTGGTTGGTGATAAGGATCAGGGATCAAGGGTTGAGTATGGAGGCTCAAGGATCAAAGGTGTGCTAATTTCATTCTGGATTGTTTCATGTGCTGATGATTTCTGATGATGATCAAAAAGGCAGGGGAGAGCCCCTCCTTATATGGGCAGGAGGCCCTGTTAGACTATATACAACGGATTCTACAAATAGAGCAGAAAAGGGAAGGAAACCATGTGGTCACTCGCGTCCGTCTGTGGATGGGCGCGCGTAACAATACCAGAGTCACCCACCCCTTTTCCAAAGGGGGAAGCGGGTGGGAGAGAGAAATGAACCAAACCGCCGCGGATGTCCGCAGGCGGTCATTGGAACTCTTCCAAAGGCAGAAGCGGGTGGGAGAGTCCCAGGAAAGGTGACGGATGAAGTCCATGAGAGTGTGGATGGGCGGATAGGAGATTGGTTTGAGAAAGTTGAGTAAATCCTGACGGCCTTGAGATCCACAACCAATAGATCAAGTGCAATGGGAGGTTTGACGGATCCAAGGATTTGCCAAATGCTTGGGGGTGCAGTCGGGATGGATTCAGTAAATCATGGATGAGCGCCGTGCAACGGTAGCAATGAGGAGATGGGGACGCACGACGACAAAGATGAAGACACGCAACAACAAAGATGAGGACGTGCTATGACAACGGTGGAGATGACAAGCAACACGGATAAAGGACGCGCGACGCGCGACGCGGATAATGGAAGCGCAGCGCGCGCGGGTAAAGGACGGTTCGGATGAGCCTGAGGATAAGTTGTTCAACCGGACGGTACGTTTTGCGCAACAGTTTATGGATTGAGGTTTTAAGGCGGCCAGGGTGTCCAGGATGGGGCACCACATCTCTCCCCAACTTACAGACTGTCCCTAGTCTGCTCCCAAGTTTGATGCCATAGAAAAAAGAAAGGAAAGAAAGATGATTGAAACCAAAGAATGGCCATTTTGATCCTGAGAGTGGTTGAGAAAAAATTTGTCAATCCAACCAAAAATCTTAGAAGTGGCTGAGATAAAATGAAGGAGGCATCCCAAGTGCTCACACGCGTGGCATGAAGTAGAGTTTTCACAAAACGACAAGGATCTTGCCCAGATGGTGCACAAATTGGGAGGACTTAATTCCGGACCAAGTTGCCTCCACAAGAGTGAAATTTCTTGACCTGATCAGCAGAGAACCTTCTGGCCATCTGAGTACCATCCAGCTCCACCAAAAGATATGATCCACCTCTAACTTGACGGACTACTCGGTAAGGACCATTCCAGCGGTTAGAGAAAAGCTTTCCCCACTGAGTTTCCAAGGAACAATTATAAGCCAATACCAGGTCACCAGGGTTTAAAGGGTCCCTGATTCGATTCCGGTGTTTTTCTTCCCAATACTGAACTGATTTTGCTCTTGATGCCATCATCTTCTGATAAGCTTTGTTACGAATATCTTCACTCTGCTCCAGTTGCTTTGATCTGGCAACTAATAGGTCAGTAGTTGAGGAAACCTGTTCCCAGGGGATGCCCAAGAAAGACTCCATCTCAAGATCAAGAGGAAGAACAGCCCTCTGACCAAAGATGATTTCATAAGGAGAATAACCAGTGGTTTGCTTGGTGGAAATTTGATCAGAGAAGAGGACCAACGGGAGAAACTTTTGACAATTCTTGCCACTTTCACCAGCCAATTTGACAAGAGCAGCCTTCAAAGGAGCATTGCCTCTTTCCACCATGCCTTTTCCTTCAGGATAATAGGGAGTAGTAACTCTATGTTGTCCAGGAAGCAATTGGATCATTTCAGCAAGTTTCCCACCAAATTCTGAGCCACCATCCCTAGAATAAGATCAGGCCAAGCCATAACGCATTGTCCAAGTCTCATGAAGGAAAGCTGCTACTGATTCAGAGCTGAGGTTCTTAAGAAACTTTGCTTCAACCCATCCAGAAAAATCATCTCTAGCCACAATGAGGTACTTAGCTCCACCAGCCTTAATGTGAACCACATCCATAGCAATCCTCCCAAAGACAGTGGATTCTCCAGTGGGGTAACAAATTTTGGCCGGGCGCCTAAGATCACATTTCTGGCAGACTTCACAACTCCTACACCATTGAGCAACGGATTTCTTCAGGGATGGCTACCAGAATTGTTCAGATATTCGTCGATAAGTTTTGGTTTCCCCACGATGACCAAGGCATTCATGGAGATTTTCCAGGATCAAATCTTGCTTGGAAGGGATAGTGACCACAACAAGTGCACAAGGAGTTGACCTTTTCATAAGCCTAGAACCTTGGAAAAAGAAGTTGGAGGACTTCCTTTTAAGGGAACGAAATTCTTTGGCAGAGAGATCAGGGGGTCTTTGGAGAGTTGAAAGGTACTTCTCCAACTTAAGCCAGAAACCTTGCTGGAAACCAGAGTAATTTTTGGAGGAGAAGACAAAGACAGGGCGGACCAAGGGTTCTTCCTCATCAAAATCCATTCCAACCTCTGATTCATTGTCTCCAATAGGTCTTCGAGATAAACCATCAGGAATGGTGAAAGATTTTCCAGGCCTGTGAACAATATAAAAAGAGAACAACTGGATGAAAGCCACCCAACAAGTCATGGGAGCATTTGGGAGGCTGGGGGCGTTGATCATTTCAATAATAGATCACGCATTGACTTGTAACTCAAAGTGTTGACCCCAAAGGACAGTCTGAAGCTTCTTCAACATTCGGGCCACACCACAAAGTTCCAGTTTTGGCTGGGAGTACCTGGATTCCACATCTGAGAAAAGAAGAGATTCATACAGAGCAGGACAATCCAAACCATTTTCATCTTCCTGGGTAAGAACAGCCCCAACAGATTGATAACTTGAGTCCACTGCCAACTTGATCTTGCCGGCTCCATGTCCATAAGTGATCTTTTTCAAAACAATGTCTTTCCCAACAATTGTTTTGAGCAACTGAAATGATCGTTTGAAGTCTTGGGTCCAAATCCATTCAGCATCCTTCCTGGTTAAGCGACGCAAGGGAATACAGATTTTGGATAATGAGGGAATGAAGATCCTGACATAAGTTACAAAACCTAGGAAACCTCTAACTTCCGTTGGATTTATTGGGGTAGGCCAGGAGATGATTTCTTTGACTTTAGAGGGTGCCATCCTTCTTCCATCCTTGCAGACTATATGACCAACCATTTCCAAGGCAGGGACACAGGCAGCAAGTTTTGATCCAGAGACAGTAAGGCCAGATTCCTCAATTTGAAACAAAATCCTCTCCAAAACAGTAGCATACTCCCAGAAAAATTGTTGGATTCCTGAGTGCCAAGGTAAGAGCTCATTATCATAGTCAGAAACTGGACCTTTAATTCCACCATCATTGATAAAGATACCCGCATGATCCGGGATTTCGTCCTGGAGGATCCACATCATCTGAGCCTGATAGACTGTAAACGAGTTGGTGGCACCTTGAGGCAATCGAGTCAACTGAAATCGACCAAGGGGAGTATTGAAAGTAGTGAGGGGACAAGAAATAGGATGCAAGGATTGTTCATCATAGCCACCCATAATGTCACCTAGACCATAGCAAGCTCTCCCAGAGAAGGATTCAACAAATTCTTCAGTGGCAGGCGGCATGCCAGAGTCTTTAATAGTAACTTTATTAAGAGGTTGGAGATCATGAACTACTCTAAGTTTACCATTACTCTTTAGAACACAGAAAACAGGACTGGAATAGCTAGAAGTTGATTGTTTGTATAAACCGGTTCGGACTAGTTTGCGGACCAACTTGATGAATTTGTCAACTTTAGCAACAGGGATTGGGACCTTTTTCTTTTGCCAATGGTCATGTTCAACTACTGGGATGATGTAAGGGAGACCATAGGATTCTTTCAAGAGACCTCTCTCTTCGTCACAGAATGCAATTGATTTTTCCCTTAGAGACAAGATATTTTTGATCAAATTTAACTCATCAGGAAGAAGCCATCCATCTGGACCAAAATTGACCACTTTCAGAAGTTCTTCAGTGACCCAACCAGAGGGAATAAATGGACCAGTGAGGGATTCAGATAGACCACAGTAAGGATCGCGGGATAGCGGAGGACGCATAAGAGGAGGGTTGAGGTTAAGAGGCATTGGTTGGTTGACTGGCTGGACCTTCTTTGCAACTGGTTTGTACTTGGTGGCAAAGGAGAGGAATCCCTGCTTCCTCCAAGCATTGACCAGTGAAACCTGACTATGAAAACTGAGGCCGTGTTCCAACATCTTCCAAGTCCAATGTTCTGCTGCGTCCTTGAAAGGTGCCTTCTCCATAAAAGAGGATCCAAAAGATAACACATTGCTCACATGTGTGGCACAGGGTAGAGTTTCAAAAATAAAAGTAGTAGAAGCCCTTGGTGGTGCACAATTGGGAGGACTTACTTCTACCCCAAATTGCCTCCACCTAAGATTAAACTCCTTCATAGCAAAGCCACCAAGAAAAGAATTGAGATCAAGATCTAGTTTTTACTCATTGCGGAGATTCAAAACCGTAATAGAAGGTGAGTGATCAGGCTGAAAAGAAAAAGGAAAGGAAGATAGAACAGATCCAGACAGAGAAGAAATATTTTTGGATTTTTCAAATTTTTCATATGTTTGGGTTTTGATCTTATTTGGATGAGAAGAAAGTGATGAGGAAAAAGAAAGGTGGGCCTCTGAGGTGGGAGTTGGTCCATGAGTTGAAGTCTGAGGCTGAGGAGAACTACAACTATCAGTAGGGCCAACTATTCTGCTAAAAAATGAGGATGAAAGGAATGAGAGTTTTCTTTCTGCTTTCCTTTCAGGACAGATTTGGGAGGGTGACCAGGGAAGTCTCTTTCCCAATGACCAGAATCCAAAGAACAAAGGGGGACTTCAATCTTTCTGCCATCAGCATCAGGGAGGAGAATTCTCTCCTCAACTTGATCAGAAAACATCAGGGTAGCACCAAAGTCCATTAAGAAAGGCCTTCCAAAGATCATGGGACCATCCAGACGAGTGATCCAGAAGTGACAGGTGCCAACAATATTTCGACCAATTTGAACAGGAATATCCTCAGCAATACCAACCAGTTCACAGGACTGATTCCCAATTCCATAGACCGCAGAGTTGAAACTGACCCTTGGGCTAAGTTTAAGCTTGCAGGCCATGGAGTCCAAAATCAAGTTGAGCTGAGAACCCGAATCCACAAGGAGAGAAACCGTTTTAGTTTAATCACCAAGACAACATGGAAGAAAACCAAGAGGACAGGAATACAGGTTGGTATCTGAAGAGGGATCTGTTCCACCAGAATCCTCTATCAGAGTACCAGAGGAGACTTTTAATTCGTCCAGACCAATCTCCACACGATGAAGAGAAACCCATTTCTTTGTCCCTTCTGCCACAGATGGAGAAATTGACAGGAGTTCAGCCACAGATAGATTGGGGATTTTAAGATCAGAAATTTTCTTTAATACTCCTTCCACAGCATTAGGGTAGTCCTTGGAGATTCCCCTCTCAAATCAAACTTTGGGCTGGGTAGAGGGAGGAAGATCAGATGTAATAGGTGATGGAAGAGGATCTGAGAGTTGGGCAGGTTGAAGAGGGGGGGGATCAGAGTTGTCTTGGAACCTTTCCATAAGTGGTTCCCTTTCTACTTCCATGTCTTCCACATCAGAGGAAGGAGGCTCAGGTGAAGATTGGCGTTTAACGGGTTTTTGCAGAATGGAGGATGGAACAGGAGGAGACTTATGAGGTTTTGGTTCCTCATGGCGTTTCCTAGCTGGATCGGATTGATAGGTGCCAGGGAAGCTGGAAGAAGTGATAGCTGGAGGATACCAAGGTTGCAGAGTTGCACAGGATGATCAAAAATCCACAGAAACCAAGGATGCCTTCTTAGGAGTTGGTGGCTGGTATGAGGCCACCACATGACGGATTGGTCAAGAAGAATTGAAAGGGATCAAAGCACCATTAGGAAGGAAAAATTTATTTCCCTTCTGCTCTACTAACTTCTCCTCCTTTTCCTTCTGGAGTTCAGGACATCTACCGGTACCATGGCCTTCCCTATGGCAATAATAACAAACTATAGTAGACTTAGGAACAGAATTAGCAGGTTTAGGAGTGGCTAAAGAGGATATTTTCTGATCTATTTTATTCTCAAATGCCTGAAGTAATTCAGTGATCTCATCTATAGTAGGTGTCTCCCAGTGAGTCTGAGGATCGGGTTTAGGTCTGCGATTGGCTTCCATCTTATTCATGATTTTGTTAGATGCTTGAAAAGAGGGGGCAAGGACTGGTTCAGTGATTTTAGGTTTTTCAAAGGTGAGAGCTGTTTGACCTTTCATCACTTTATCCACAGTATTCCTAAGAACCATGAAAGCAGGGAGCTTTAATCAATTGTCTCTTGTCGTGATCATGGATCCAGATTTCACCAATTCATCCTTAATTCTTTCCTGTACTCCTGGAGAGAAAGACTGAAAAAATTGCACTCAAATTTTGTCCAACATATCAATGTGATTGTTCCGGATAAGATAGGACTGGATAGGGTCCCAAGATTTTCTGAAAGTCTGATAGTCAGAGGCTGAGGAGATACCACCATTGGAGATCCATTGAGAAACCAGGGCATCCAAGTCTTGCAAAGTAAATCTGGCTCCATCTATTTTTCCCCAATAGGCTAACATAGCCTCCTTCAGGAGCCGCCAGTTGTGAGTTTTGAATCCCTCAAACAATTCAATAACCTCCATAACTTTGTCAGACAAGATAAAAAACCGTAACTGATAAGCCATATCATATTCACCGGCACCATCCACTTCCGCAGCCATCTCATAGGAGTCCAGGAATCATTTGACATTTGTCCCATTGAAGCCTAAATTTTTGTTCTGAGGTTTGATTTTGACCATCTTGGCCCAAACAGATAAAGAGGATCCAGCAGATTCCATGTTGAAGGGTTCCTAAGAGATCCAAACGAGAAGAGTTCCAAGGTGGCTCACAAGTGTGGCAAGAGTAGAGTTTCACAAAAACAACAAGGATCTTGCCCAGGCGGTGCACAATTGGGAGGACTTACTTCTAGACCAAGCTGCCTCCAGGGATCAGAAAAAAAAGGAACAAAAAGAAAAGAAAAAAAATCGGATTGGATTTCGGAGTTGATTCTTCAAGTTGGGACTGTAAATCCCAAGGTTGCTGGTTTGATCCCGGCCCGGGGGACCAAATGTAAGACTCCAAACGGTGCTAGGCCGTGGCAGTTCTGCGGAGGGGAAAGGTGCTGTTTAGGCTGCCCTCCTGAGTGTTACAAAAATATTTAAATGTAACCGAGATCAAGGTCCAGAACCTGGTAAATGAGGAATCAAGGAGTAGAGGATAAAGATGATAATAGTTTGGTAGCAACGGAACAGCACTATCTGAGACAAGATTATGCAGGGAAAAACTTGAACAAAAGAAGTTAAAGTCTTCCTAGAGTTCAAAGAACAAAAGTTGTTGTGTGTAAACAACTCCCACAAGCTAATAACTCTGGTTGTCAGCAGAAGATTGGGGATGATCAACTCAAACCCAAGCAACCTCCAGGTTCTCAATGAACCTGCCCAACTCTCCGCAATCAAGCGCTTGAAGGGTACCAGATAACTGTGGGTGGCTGTACAGGACAAAGCACAATGTTTAAGAAGCTCTAAAACAAACAGTAACTGATTTGAAGCAAGGATAACCTCAACACTTCTCAAGGGACTCAAGAGTAGGCTGGCAGAATGCAACTCCAAAGAAGCTAAGGGGAGGTATAACACTCCAGGTCTTAAGCTTAATAAGACCTCTTCAATCAATTGTGATTGGCTCCAGAAAGGTGATCAGGGATCAGGACCAGTATGGTCAGAGAAAGGGATCAAGGAGTGGTATGAAACACTCAAAAATTCCAACAGACAGAATTTTTCTTCAACCAGCAAGGCTATTGGTTGGTGATAAGGATCAGGGATCAAGGGTTGAGTATGGAGGCTCAAGGATCAAAGGTGTGCTAATTTCATTCTGGATCATTTCATGTGCTGATGATTTCCAATGATGATCAAAAAGGCAGGAGAGAGCCCCTCCTTATATGGGCAGGAGGCCCTGTTAGACTATATACAACAGATTCTACAAATAGAGCGGAAAAGGGAAGGAAACCATGTGGTCACTCGCGTCCGTCTGTGGATGGGCGCGCGTAACAATACCAGAGTCACCCACCCCTCGTCCAAAGGCGGAAGCGGGTGGGAGAGAGAAATGAACCAAACCGCCGTGGATGTCCGCAGGCGGTCATTGGCACTCTTCCAAAGGCGGAAGCGGGTGGGAGAGTCCCAGGAAAGGTGACGGATGAAGTCCATGAGAGCGCGGATGGGCGGATAGGAGATTGGTTTGAGAAAGTTGAGTAAATCCTGACGGCCTTGAGATCCACAAACAATAGATCAAGTGCAATGGGAGGTTTGATGGATCCAAGGATTTGCCAAATGTTTGGGGGTGCGGTCGGGATGGATTCAGTAAATCATGGATGAGCGCCGCGCGACGGTAGCAATGAGGAGATGGGGACGCGCGACGACAAAGATGAAGACACGCAACAACAAAGATGAGGACGTGCTATGACAACGGCGGAGATGACAAGCAACAAGGATAAAGGATGCGCGACGCGCGCGGATGAAAGGAGCGCGGCGCGCAACGCGGATAATGGAAGCGCGCGCGCGGGTAAAGGACGGTTCGGATGAGCCTAAGGATAAGTTGTTCAACCGAACAGTACGTTTTGCGCAACAGTTTATGGATTGAGGTCTTAAGGCGGCCAGGGTGTCCAGGATGGGGCACCACAGGGTCCTGTATCCCAAGCTGGTCAAAGAATCCACAGATGCTGAATTACAAAACATAGAAGCTCATGCCGCCTGGAAGGACCATCAAAAATGACCTGAGAACTACTTGCTGACCACTTGGGCCACTTGAGAAAACCCCCAACCCTGTCCTCCAAGGAAAAGGTTAAGGCTTGAATCTGCATGCAGGGTTTCTCTCAGATTCCTGGCATTGAATTTTCCAAAACCTTTGCCCCAAACAGCAAGTTTCCCTCTCTGCTCCTGCTTCTCATCCTTGCCCTTGATAAGGAACTGCCAGTCTGTCAGTTTGATGTAAAGAGTGCCTTCTTATTTGCTCCTCTAAATGAGAATATCTACATAAAAACACCCAAAGAGTCCAGTCAATCTGCTCCCTTCCTCAATCTAAAGAAATCCCTCTATGGATTGAAGCAAGATCCTGCAAACTGGTACTCAGCACTCACCTCCTGGTTCAAAGAGTTGGATTATAAACAATCCATGGCTGGAACCTGTGTCTTCATCCAAAAAGATAAGGATTCCTTTATCTTCTTTCATGTTTATGATATCATTGTTTTAGGAAGGACCTCAACCTTTGAACAATACTTTCTTCTGCGCTTTCCCAATTCTTCTGCTGATGATCCTGACACGCTTCTTGGAATGGATGTTTTGATAAAAAAGGCTCTGCTGAACTGAACCAAATCTCCCTGATTGACAAGGGCCTGAAACTACTCAACCTCAAGAACTGCAAGGCTGTGGCAACCCCAATGACACCCAAAATTCACCTTAGTCCTGCTTCCAAGGCCAAGCAAGAAGAGTTCTCCAAACTCAACCTCAACTACGGGACCTTCACTGGGCTACTGAACTACATTGTGTGCCAAACTCAACCCAATCTCTCAGCTGTGGTTTCCCTGCTGTCTCAATACAATCATGATACAGTCATTAACCATTTGAAGGAGGTTTACATTGTTGGAAATACCTAAAAGGAATGCAATCAGTTCCACTTGTCCTACTGCCCAAAAAGTGCTCATCCTCACAATCCCTTCTGTTTTACACTGATGCCACCTGGGCAGATGATCCAGTCTCACAAATTTCTCAAAGTGGCAACATAGCCTTTTGGCTTGGTTGTCTGGTGTTGTGGAACAGCAAGAAACAGCACAACATTGCTATGTCCTCAACCAAATCCAAATTATTGTTGCTAGTCAACGGTGTTCAAGAAAACCTATGGCTGTTGCACATCATCACTGAGCTGTGGGGAAAATCACCCAATCCTACTGTATTTCAAATCAACAACAAAGGTCTGCTTGAAAAACTGAAGAACTTTGGGTCCAACTCAAAAACTAAGCACATTGACATAAAAATCAAGGACCTGCGGGACCTGTACCACTCAGGGGATATGAAAGTGAAACTAATCCCAACCTCAGAAATGATAGCCAAAGCACTTACCAAGGCTTCCTCTTTGTCTTCTCTGTCCCCTCTGGTGGAAAGATGCTCCTCAGCTGTCTTCTCACCAGATGACCAGGGGTGTTAAAATTTTCTGAACTCTCCCTGATCCAAAGTCACGCGCCCCTCCTTCTACATGTCACCCTCCTGTCACAGTCTACTGTCTCTTGTTCTACTTTTCTCTCTTACTTGACTCTGTTCTTTTTTCTCATCTCAGCTGTTTCTCTTCTCCTTGGTTTTCTTCTTCTCTCTCTTCTCTCTTCTTATCTTTGACCCTCTAAAGTGACCTTGTCTCACCTCCATCATCCCATCTCCAACAAACACTCCCCTCACACTTGGAAACTGTCTCAGTCTCTGGGACTCATCTCCCACTCAACAGAGCTTGTAGGCCATCATTTACTTCAGACCTGTCTCTCTCACTGGTGACAAGAGCAACTAATCAATCCAACCTCTGTCTCATTCCATTCTCAAAAACCGCTCTGACCTCATTTTCCACATTTGTTGACCATCCCTTCAGCCTCAGCCTTGATCCACCCTCATACTGCTCTTGTCCTGGTGCTCCTCCCTTCTTGCCTCCTTTCCAATTCCTAGTCTTAGTTTTTCTGGTGGTACAAAATCTCTGCTGTGTTCTCTTCTCATGTTTTTTCCTTCTAATTGTTGTTGTCTATCAGACAAGATCCTAAAACTATGATTCTCATCATTAAGGCTGGTTCCTGTTCCTATTTATAGTTAATCAAATAATCAAATTGTTAGAATTCTTGTCTTGTGATTTATGTTGCCTAATACTTGTGTGCAATCTTTTCTAAAAGCTATCTATTCTTCAATCTATTATCACCTCTTGAGTGTTTAAGTCTAGTGTGTTCTTTATTCTATACTGGTTAGTTATAGATCTAGTGAAATCTTTATCCTAAATCTAGGTGGGTCATCATTATCTTGCTTTTGAGTGTTATAGTCTAGTGATCTCTTTGTACCGTGCTGAGTATTCACCTTTCTAGTGGGTTCTTTATTTTTAATCATAGATGCCTTATTTATCTCAGTCATGTTGAGTGTATTTCAAGTGAGTGAATGTCTTGTGACACTCTGTCTTTTCAAACATTTCCTCTTGTGACTATCCTACCTGTTCTTTAAACATATTTTATTCATTATTATATCCTTTCCTTTCAACCACTTGTCAGCCTCTGATGTACTTAGTCTAGTTAAGTCTGAAGCTTGAAAAGGGAAATAAATCATCTATTCTGTCTTACTTTGAACCGGAGTGCCCCTCTATTGACTCCCTAGATCCATTCCTCTTGAAGTTACAAAGACTTCATACCATCCTCTTCAACCATCTCACTGGGTAATCAAACTCAAACTGCATCACAAATTTCTTCAGTTAGCGGTCTGCGTACCCGCGCTGGAGGTTCTAGGGCATGTGTTGGCTTACAAAAGAAGGACGATTGGGGAAAAGAAGCACAAAAAATTCCTTGAGGGGCAACCACCAAAGACTGTATTGCACATTCTGCAGTTCTTGGGATTGTGTAGCTATGTACAGATGTTCATCAAGCGGTTTGCAGAGGTTGCTAGTCCATTGCGGGCATTGACACATAAGAGCACCAAGTGGGCCTGGGCTCAAAATGTGACAATGCCTTTGGAAAACTCAAGGAGATTGTTGGACGCAATATTGTGCTGCGGGACTTGAATTAGGATGCCAGGGGAATCAAGTTGGAAGTGGATTTGAGTAAGCTTGGTGTGGGGATGGTGCTGAAACAGGAAAATGAGGGGAAATATTGACCAGTTCTTTAAGAGTCCATTACATTTACGTCAATGGAGAGCAGGTATTTGCAGCCAAAGTTGGAGCTTTGCAGGTTCACTAAAATTGTGCAGAGATTGCAGAATTTGCTATGGGGGATTCACTTCATGCTTCTGGTGGATGCCGAGGCACTGGCACAGATGATAAATTGGCCAACCCTGCTGAATGCGCCCATGACTAGGTGGGTTGCTTTCCATCAGTTGTTTTCTTTCATGGTGGTACATGTCCCAGGGAAGGCTTTTACAATGCTGGATGTGCTGTCTTGGTACCCGCGCACTGATCTGTAAAAAGGCGCGGAACCACTGCATGTGGAGGCTCCAACAGTTAAGGTGGGAGTAATGGAAGTAGGTGTTTGACTTCCACTGCAACAGTCCGGGAGGTATGCGTGTTAAAATATGTATGCACTTAAGTGTGTGCTACCTATAAGTGTAATCCAAATGGGATGCACATATGGGCCTCTCCGGCCCATTGGACACTCACAAGGACCATACAGGCCTGTGTGAATGTCACTGATTTGGGGAAAGTGGCCTCAAAACGTGTGAAACAGGCTCATTGGTACAGGGGCCCTAACGGGCCTGGTGGGGGATATGGGCAAATACAGCCACATGGGCTTGTAGGGGCATAATTGGGCCCAAGGTTTATTTTGGACATACTTGGCCAGACAGGCTGGCCCGCCAGAGTGTGTTTGTCTCAGGTTTTGGGCTTGGGGCAGCCCATTGGGGCCGCCACCCGTGTCGCAGCCCTTGCCACGGCCCACTTGGGGCCGCTTGTATCCCTTGGTTTGGCCCGCCCGGGGCCCAAAGGCCCGCGCAGGGCTTTTGTGGCGGCCAAGGGATCCTGCGCAGTGCAACACCACACAGGCCTGGTGTAAGACTCCAAACGGTGCTAGGCCGTGGCAGTTCTGTGGAGGGGAAAGGTGCTGTTTAGGCTGCCCTCCTGAGTGTTACAAAAATATTTAAATGTAACCAAGATCAAAGTCCAGAACCTGGTAAATGAGAGACCAAAGAGTAAAGGATAAAGATGATAGTGGTCGGTAGCTGGGAAACAACACTATATGAGGCAAGATGATGCCAGGGAAAACTTGAATAGAAGAAGTCAAGGATGGTTCAGAGTTCAACAGGACAAGGCAATTGTAAGTAACAACGCCCACAAGCTAATAGCTCTGGTTGTCAGCAGAAGCTTAGGAAAGATCAAATCAATCCCAAACAACCTCCAGGTTCTCAATAAACCTGCCCAACTCTCCGCAATCAAGTGCTTGAAGGGTACCAGATAACTGTGGATGGCTGCACAAGACAAAGCTAATTGTTTGATGAAGCTCTAAAAGCAAAACAATAACTGATCCAAACAAGAATAACCCAACACTTCTCAAGGGAATTAAGAGTAGCGTGGCGGAATTCAACTTCAAAAGAAACAGAGGGAGTTTTAACACTCCAGGTTTTAAGCTTAATAAAACCTCTTCAGTCAAACGTGACTTGTTCCAGAAAGATAATCAAAGGATGATCAGGACCAGTATGGTCAGATAAAGGGATCAGGAGTGGTGTAACACACTCAAGAATTCAATCAGTCAAATTCTTCTTCAACCAGAAAAGCTATTGGTTGGTGATAAAGATCAAGTATCAGGGTTTGAGTATGGAGGCTCAAGGATCAAGGGGCAATCATGGATATACCCACAATTCAGTTCTCCAATAAAGGGGAATGAGACCCCACAGATAATATATTTCAAGATGGTAGTGATGATTTTATTCTCTGGTAAGGTACCATATGATACCCCCCCCAAAAGGCAGGGGAGAGCCCCTCCTTATATGGGCAGGAGGCCCTGTTAGACTATGTACAAGTGATTCTACAAATAGAGCGGATTTTTTTTTTTCTCTTTTGACAGTAGATGATCAGAAAAAATAGATCACGTGGGCCGGTGGAAATCCGGCCTCCCCAACTGGGGTGGGATCTTTCTCATCCCTTCACCTCTCTTGCATCCGTCCGCAGACGGGCGCGCGCAACAACACCGGGATCACCCACCCCTCAACCAAAGGCAGAAGGGGTGGGGAAAAAATGAACCAGACCGCCCGTGGATGTCCGGGGGCGGTCAACAACCCTTTTATACTACCACCTGAAGATGGAAGGGGTCGCAAAAGGAAGAACAGAGAGCGGATTGGTTTGAGAAGGTGTTGAAGTGGAGGAAGGAGGTTTGAGTGATTAGGGTAGCCAAGAAGTTAGTCTGAGGGCTCTAACTGGTAATCAGAGATCCAACCTGGGAAATGAGAGAGAATAAAAGGTTGAGATTGGCTTGAGCATTGGGGACAAGGAGGGAGAGGTCAGCAGGTTTGTTGAGGATCAAATTGGATGAATTGACTGGGCCAAGTTGAGGCAAGAGTTGGGTGAAGTTGATGAGTTGATTGGATGGGGCAAGTGAGGATGAGTGTTGGGATAGACAGGATGCGAAAGATTTAAGGAGTGGTTGGGATGAGATGAAGGAGGGAAGGAGGAGGAGGAGGAGTGAGCCAGCGCAGGGAAGGGGAAGGCGATGGCAATGGTAATGGCAATGGGATTGATGGCAATGGGATTGATGGTGATGGGATTAATGGATGAGTAGCTGATGAACTGTTGTTGATGATGAGCAAGCTGATGAGGAGAGCGTTGGTTTAAGGAGTTGGATTGAGGAGGGATGGAGGATTGAGATGATGGAGGAAGTTGGGGCCGACCCGGTCTTGGCCCGCGCGTTTGGCCAAAAGGAAGGGGGGGACAAAGAGAGAAGGAATTGAACACAATTCCTAGGTGATAAGACCAAGAGAGGCCTGTCCTAGACCAATGGGACAGAGGAATGCTTGGCAGGATGAGGAAATTGAAGGAGTGATACTGATACATAAAAATTCCAACTTTTTTTTGAATGACACCTAAATAAAAGAATTGTAGAAAAAAAATTTTGAATTTTCCGCATCTGGTCCAGGGTGTCCAGATTTGGTCACCACATCTCTCCCCAAATTACAGACTTTCCCTAGTCTGCATCTGAGCTTCATGTCATAAAAAAATAGAAAGGAAAGATGATTGAACACAAGGAATGGCCATTTGATCTTGAGGACAGTTTGAAAAGAATATATTGATCCATCCAGAGAAAATCCTAGAGTTGACTATGATAAAATGAAGAGGGCATACCAGGTGCTCAAGTATGTGTGACATACAGTAGAGTTTCACAACAAAACGCAGCAGATGACCCTGGTGGTGCCCAATTGGGAAGAATTACTTCCGATTGAAGTTGCCTCCACAACAATGAAATTTCTTGACCTGATCAGCAGAGAACCTTCTGGCCATCTGAGTACCATCCAGTTCCTACAAAACATATGATCCACCTCTGAATTGACGGTGTGGTGTCAATTTATAGAAACGGATTGGGAACTGCGTCGCGGCTGCGCGCTCAGCATTGGGGGCAAGCGGGCACAGCACTAGGGTATGCGGAGTGCTCAGCAGCGGCAGCCGCTGTTTGGCTCTGAACCTGGTGGACGGGTCGGGCTCAGCATCGAATGCGGCATGGGTGGCGATCCGCGCCGGAGATTGGATTTGGAAGGTAGTGCGCTTGGCTAGGTTTGTGGGCGGGCCGGTTTGGATACGTAGGGGCAGTGAAATCTGCGGGCTATGAAGGAACGGATGAAGCGCGCTCTTGCGCGCGCGTATCATGCCGGATATTACCAAACACCCACAACGGGCGCGGACAAAGGGATACGGACAGGCGTGGGGGGCTCCGAGTAGGGCGCGGTGCAAGGACCGCCTCATGAGAAGGACAAACCGGATGAAAGGAACGGCGTACGGACGACGGGGGGAGTTTGGTACGGAGGAGGTGGGAGAGGAGGCTAGGGTTTCTGTTTTGGGATTGTTTTCTGTTTTGTTGTCATACTGTTATTTGCGCGTGTACTTAGGTTAGGGTTAAGAGGGAGGACTTATCCTCACTCTCAACTCCGGGTTAGAGGGGGGAGGCATGCATTGATGCAGAGGAGGAAGAATCACATCACATCATCAGGCTGAATCACTCATCTCACCAGGAAATTAAAGGAACTCATGCTGGATACACATCCAGGTGGAAAGTTCTTAGGATTGAAGGATTGGCGATTTCTCTCTCTCTCTACTTTTCTTTATCTCTTATCTCCTTATTTCTATTTCTCATTTAAGTGCGACTTTGGACATCCTCATCTCCTTTCAAACGCAGGGAACCGCTAACTTCCGAACCTTGGGACAATTATAGGGGGATAACCTTTATTCTTTCCACAATGGACCACTTGATAAGGCCCATTCCAGCAATTGGAAAAAATCTTTCCCCACTGAGTTTCCAAGGATCAATTATAAGCTAAAACTAGATCACCAGGATTCAAAGGATCCCTGACTCGATTGGAATGCTTATCCTCCCAATACTGGACTGATTTTTCCCTTGAATCCATCATTTTCTGATAAGCTTTGTCACAAACATCTTCACTTTGCTCCAGTTGCTTGGATTTGGCAACTAATAGATCAGTGGTGGAAGAAACCTTTTCCCAAGAAATAACTAAGAAAGATTCCATTTCCAGATCAAGAGGAAGGACAGCCCTTTGACGAGAGAGGATTTTGTAAGGTGAGTATCCAGTGGTTTGTTTAGTTGAAATTCAATCAGAGAAGAGCACCAGAGGAAGAAATTTGCAACAATTCTTTCCACTTTCACCAGGAAACTTAACAAGAGCAGCCTTCAAAGGGGCATGGCCTCTTTCCACCATACCTTTTCCTTCAGGATAATAAGGAGTGGTCATCCTATGTTGACCAGGAAGTGATTGGATCATTTTGGCCAGTTTGCCACCAAACTCAGAGCCACCATCAGTTGAATAAGATCAAGCCAAGCCATAACGCATTGTCCAACTCTCATAAGGGAAGGCTGCTACTGATTCAGAGCTGAAGTTCTTAAGAAATTTTGCTTCAACCCATCCAGAAAAATCATCTCTAGCCACAATGATGTACTTAGCTCCACCAGGCTTAATGTGAACCACATCCAAAGCAATTGTTCCAAAGACAGTGGACTCTCCAGTGGGATAAAAAATTCCAGCAGGGCGCCTAAGATCACGTTTCTGACATACTTCACAACTCTTGCACCATTGAGAGACTGATTTCTTCAAAGATGGCCACCAGAATTTTTTGATTATACCTCAATAGCTTTTGGTTTCCCCACAATGCCCAAGGCCTTCATGGAGACTTTCAAGGATTGAATCTTGTTTAGAGGGGATAGTGACCACAATAAGAGCACAAGGATTGCCTCTTTTCATAAGCCTAGTACCTTGGACAAAGAAATTGGAAGACTTCCTTTTGAGTGATTGAAAATATATAGAAGAGAGATCAGGAGGCCTTTGGAGAGTGGAAAGGTACTGCTCTAATTTTAGCCAGAAACCTTTTTCAAAGCCAGAATAATCTTGGGAGGAAAAGGTGAAGAATGGACCAATTAAAGGCTAATCCTCATCAAAGTCCACTCCAACATCCAATTCTTCATCTCCAAGGGGGCTTTGAGATAAACCATCAGGCATAGTGAAGGATTTTCCAAGACTATGAACAATATAAAAAGAGAAAAGTTGGATAAAGGCCACCCAGCAAGTCATAGGAGCATTTGGGAGGCTGGGAGCATTGATCATTTTGATGATGGACCGTCCATTGACTTGAAACTCAAAGTGTTGACCCCCAAGGAAAGTTTGGAGTTTCTTCAACATTTGAGCCACGCCACAGAGTTCCAGTTTTGGTTGGGAGTACCTGGATTCTACATCTGAAAATAACAAGGATTCATAGAGAGCAGGACGGTTCCCACCATTTTCATCTTCCTGAGTGAAGACAGCCCCAACAGATTGATAACTAGAATCAACAGCCAATTTGATCTTGCCAGCCCCAGGTCCATAAGCAATCTTTTTCAAGACTATGTCTTTTCCAACCATCATTTTAAGTAGCTGAAAAGAATGTTCACAATATTGGGTCCAGATCCACTCAGCATCTTTTCTGGTCAGGCAATGTAGAGGAGCACAGATTTTGGATAGAGATGAGATAAAGATTCAAAAATAAGTAACAACACCTATAAAACCCCAGACTTCAGTTGGATTGGTGGGAGTAGGCCAAGAGAGGATTTTGTTGACTTTGGATGGAGCCATCCTTCTTCCTTCCTTGCAGACCACATTACCAACAATTTCCAGAGCAGGGACGCAGGCAGCCAATTTGGATCCGGAGACAGTGAGGCCAGATTCTTCAATTTGGAACAAGATACTTTCCAAAGTTGTCACATATTCCCAGATAAATCAACGGATTCCTTGAGGAAATCAAGTAAGTTGGAAACAACCAAGGGGAGTATTGAATGTAATGAGAGGGCAAGAAATTGGATGTGAGGAACGTTCATCATAGCCACCCATATTGTCACCTAGAACACAGCAAGCTCTCCCAGAGAAGGATTCAACAAATTCTTCAGTAGCAGGGGGAATGCCAGAGTCTTTAATAGTAACCTTATTTAGAGGCTGGAGATTGTGAACTATTCTAAGTTTACCGTTACTTTTAAGGACACAGAGAACAGGACTGGAATAGCTAGAAGTTAACAGTTTGTATAAACCGGTTCAGACTTGTTCCCGGACCAACTTGATGAATTTGTTGACTTTGGAAGCAGGGATTGGGATCTTTTTCTTTTGCCAGGGATCATGTTCTACTACAGGAATGATATAAGGCAGACCATAGGATTCTTTCAAGAGACCTCTCTCTTCTTCACAGAAAGCAATAGATTTTTCCCTAAGAGACAAGACATTTTTGATCAAATACAACTCATCAGGTAGAAGCCATCCATCTGGTCCAAAGTTGACTACAACTAGACGTTCTTCAGTGACACAGCCAGAGGGGATGAATGGACCAGTGAGAGATTGAGGTAAATCACAGTAAGGATTGCCGGTGTGGTGACCAATCCGGGACACCAATTCTTTTTGGTTGTACCCCTATGGGTACCTTTATTTCCCCCCATCTCTCAACTTCTCCCTGTCCTAGCGGTCTAGGAAAGGCCTCTTGCCTGTCTCTCCGCTTCGATCCCCTCTTCCTATGTTCAACTCTCACTTGTCGCGCTCGCGGCCCTGACTTTTGGCAACACGAGCGATCGTCGAACCACCTTTGACAATCCCATTATCCAATCACTCATCATCCTCATTGATCCTCACCCACGCCAGCGTGCCATTTGATCATCGAATTACCCCAGCTCAGGAAATTGATTGAACCCCTCTGGATCAAGCTGATCATCATCCAAATCAAACGTTTTCACCATCCTCCCCCCTTGTTGATCAAATCCTGCACCAATTACTATCATCCTAACGTCAAGCTCTCTGGTCTCATCATCCGTGGCGTCTGGATTTGATCTGGCTTGGATTCCGATACGCTGGCTCAGGTTTGAGATTCGATTGATTGACGAAGATTGGGTGAGATGAACTTTGACGAGTTCCTCTTGGGTACCTATGAAATCTCTAAATTACGCCAAGAGCAACAACAAAGAGGAACAATGATTGACAAACCAGATCACCGAATGGTGACTATCAAACGACAGATCTACTCCAATTCAAATCCTCAATCACCACCGATCATCCCTCATCATCTCCCCCAGTTCACCTCCCAACCCATCTCGTCTCCCCCACGCGCTCTCATCATCACCATCACCCTCAATACTGACCGAGCTTGCGGCCGTCGGAACCTTCACCCTGTTGTCGCCGCCGATCGGGCAACGACAGCCATTGTCGACACCCGCAACCGCTGTCGCGGGTGTCCATCTGGTTGCCCGCGGTCATTCTTGACGCGGGCGACATTTCTTTTTTTACTCTCATGTAATTTTTTTTTTTTATGTTTTCATTTTCCCGCACCTATTTGTAGTATCACTTGTACATAGTATACAGGGCCTCATGTATATAAAAGGAGGGGCTCTCCCCTGCCTTTTGGCATCCCATCATCCTATCAGACCATCATCAGTAATCAACTTATCTGTGGGCATCCTTCCCCACCTATCTGAGCAATTTATCCGGGTATATCCATGATTGCCCCCTTGATCCTTTGAGCCTCCATACTCAAACTCTGTCCCTTGTGACCTTGATCCTTATCACCAACCGATAGCCTTACTGGTTGAAGAAGAATTCCTGTCTGTCTGAATTCTTGAGTGTGTTATACCACTCTGATCCCTTTTTCCGACCATACTGGTCTTGATCTCTCCTTGATCATCTTTCTGGAGCCAATCACGTTTTTTTGAAGAGGTTTTATTAAGCTTAAAACCTGGAGTGTTATACCTCCCTTCTTCTTTAAGGTTGAATTTTGCCACGCTATTCTTGAGTCCCTTGAGAAGTGTTGGGATATTCTTGCTCAAATTCGTTCTTGATTTGCTTCTAGAGCTTCATAAACAAATAGCTTTTGTTTTTTTCAGCCTCCCACAGTTATCTGGTACCCTTCAAGCGCTTGATTGCGGAGATTTGGGCAGGTTCATTGAGAACCTGGAGGTTGGTTGGGATTGAGTTGATCTTTCCTAATCAGCTGCTGACGACCAGAGTTATTAGCTTGTGGGAATTGTTACTTAAAACTGCCTTTTTCTATTGAACTCTGAACAAACCTTGACTTATTTGTTCAAGTCTTTACCTGCACCATCTTGCCTCAGATAGTGCTGTTTCCATCGCTACCGAAAACTCTTATCCTCTTCCCTTACTTTGATTTCTCATCCATAAGGTTCTGGACCTTGATTCCGGTTACATTTAAATATTATTGTAACTCCTAGGAGGGAAGCCTAAACAGCACCTTTCCCCTCCACAGAACTGCCACGGCCTAGCACCATTTGGAGTCTTACACCGGATAGAGGAGGACGCCTAAGAGGAGGGTTGAGATTGAGAGGCATTGGTTGGTTGACTGTTTGGATTTTCCTAGAAACTGGTTTATATTTGGAGGCAAAAGAGAGTGGTTCTTCTTTTTGCCAAGAGTTGACCAGAGAGATCTGACTGCAAGGATTGAGACCAAGTTCTAACGCTTTCCAAGTTCAATGTTCTGCAACGTTCTCAAAAGGTGCCTTTTCCATAGAAGAAGTCCCAGGAGACAATACATTGCTCACATATGTGGCACAAGGTAGGGTTTCAAAAATGATAGTAGTAGGATAACCGGGTTGGTGCACCATTGGGAGGACTTACTTCTACCCCATTTTGCCTCCACTGAAGCCCATATTCTTCCATACCAAAGCCACCAAAAATAGGATCAAAATTGGGATCTAGTTTAGACTCATTGCGGAGATTTGAACTGGAACTGAGAGAAGATTGATTAGAAATAAGAGTACAAGGAAAAGAAGAAACAACAGATGAAGAAGAAATATTTTTGGGTGTTTCCATTTTGATTTGTTTTTGATTTTTGATATTTTTGAGATCAGAAGAAAACGTTGAAAAGAAAGAGAAATAAGCCTCTGGGATGAGAGTTGACCCTTGAGTTTAAGTTTGAGGCTGAAAAGGACTACAACTATTAGTAGGATCAACTACTCCCATAAAAAATGAGAGAAACTAGAATTATCCTTCTGTTTTCCTTTGAGAGATGACTTAGGAAAATGACCAGGGAAATCTCTTTCCCAGCAACCAGAATCCAAAGAACAAAGAGGAACCTCAATTTTTCTACCATCAGAATCAGGGAGGAGGATTCTCTCCCCAAATTGATTGGAAAACATAAGAGTTGCTCCAAAATTGATTTAGAAAGGTCGACCCAAGATCATAGTTCCATCCAGGCATGTGATCCAGAAATGACAAGTTCCAACAATGTTTTGGCCAATCCAAAGTGGAATGTCTTCAACAATTCCAACCAATTTTCAAGACTGGTTTCCTATTCCATACACTGAAGAGGTGAAGCTGACCCTAGGGCTGAGTTTAAGTTTGCAGGCCATAGAATCTGAGATCAAGTTGAGCTGAGAGCCAGATTCAACAAGGAGTGAGACCGTTTTTGCTGATTCACCAAGATGGCAGGGAAGAAAACCAAGAGGACAAGAGTAAAGACTAGACTCAGGAGAGGGATCTTTTGCACCAGAATCCTCAATCAAAGTTTCAGAGGAGACCATGAGTTCTTCAGGACCAATTCCCACACTTTGACAAGAAACCCATTTCTTCATTCCTTCAGAAAAAGATGGAGAGATTGAAAGGAGTTCAGCCACAGATAGGTCAGGAATTTTAAGATCAGAAATTTTCTTTAATACCCCTTCCACAGCATTGGGGTGATCTTTGGAAATTCCCCTCTCAAACAAAACTTTGGGCTGGGTGGAGGGAGGAAGATTGGGTGAAGCAGGAACAGGATCAGGGGATTGAGGAGGTTTAATAGATGAGGAATGAGGATCAGGGTGATCTTGAGACCTTTCCACGAGTGGTTATTTTTCCACCTCCATGTCTCCTACATCAGAAGAGGGCTCAGTTGAGCATTGTCTTTTGGGTGGTTTTTGGACAATCAAGGTTGCCAAGGAAGGAGCTTTATGATGTTTGGGATCCTCCTGTTGCTTCCTAGCTGGATTGGATTGGTAAGTACCAACCAGAGAGGAGGAGGAAATATCTGGGGGATACCAGGGTTGAAGAGTACCACAAGAAGATTGGAAATCCACGGAAGCCAAGGATGCCTTCATAGAAGGGGTTGGCTGGTAAGAGGACACCACATGACAAATGGGGCAAGATGAATCAAAGGGGATTAGAGTACCATTAGGAAGAAAAAAGTTATTCCCTTTTTGCTCTACCAATTTCTTGTCTTTGTCCTTTTGGAGTTTGAGATATCAACTGGTTCCATGGCCTTCCCTGTGGCAATAATAGCAGACTAGAGTATTTTTAGGAACAGCAGTAGAAGGTTTAGGAACAACAAGGGAGGAAATCTTTTGATCCAATTTGTTCTCAAAGGCTTTGAGCAGTTTATAGATCTTGTCCATTGTAGCCGTTTCTTGGTTAGGCTGAGGTTTCTTGGGCCTGCAATCAGATTCCATTTTATTCATAATCTCCTTTGACTCTTTGAAATAGGGAGCATGAACTGGTTCAGTGGTTTTAGATTTTTCAAAAGTGAGGGCTGTTTGACCTTTCATAACTTTATCCACCACTCCCCTAAGGATAGGAAAAGCAGGGAGCTTGAATCAATTATCCCTGGTAGTGATCATGGATCCGGACTTGACCAGTTTGTCCTTGATCCTTTCCTGCACTCCAAGAGAAAAATATTGTAAAAATTGGACTCAAATTTTGTCCCCTGTTGCAATGTGATTGTTCACTGTTGCAATGTGATTGTTTTGGACAAGGTAGGATTGGATGAGATGCCACAATTTCCTAAAAGACTGATAATCAGAAGCTGAAGCCACACCACCATTGGAGATCCACTGGGAGACAAGTTTATCTAGATCCTGCAAAGTAAATTGTGCTACATCTATTTTTCCCCAATAGGCCAACATTGCTCCCCGCAGCAGGGCCCAGTTATGCCATTCAAAACCTTCAAACCACTCAATGATTTCCATAACTTCATCAGAGGAGATAAAAAATCATAACTGGTAGGCCATATTGAATTTTCTAGCCCTGTCCACCAAAGCAGCCATCTTGTACAAGTCCAAGAAGCGTTCCACATTTGTCCCATTGAAACCTAAGTTCTTGTTCTGGGGCTTGATCTTAACCATCTTAGGATGAGTAGAAGAGGCGCTGGTAGATTCCATTTTGACAAAGTTTCCTAAAAGATCCAAGGAGCAGGTTTCCAAAGTGGCTCACAAATGTGGCAAGAGTAGGGTTTCTCAAAAAACAACAAGTATCTTGCCCAGATGGTGCATAATTGGGAGGACTTACTTCTAGAACAAGTTGCCTCCACAGATCTAGATGATGACAGAAAAAAAGAAAGAGATCGGATTTCAAAGTTGATGATTGTTGGGACTGTAAATCCCAAGGTTGCTGGTTAGATCCCAGCCCGGTGGACCAAATGTAAGACTCCAAACGGTGCTAGGCTGTGGCAGTTCTGTGGAGGCAAAAGGTGCTGTTTAGGCTTCCCTCCTGAGTGTTACAAAAATATTTAAATGTAACCAAGATCAAAGTCCAGAACCTTGTAAATGAGAGAACAAAGAGTAAAGGATAAAGATGATAGTAGTTGGTAGCTGGGAACAACACTATCTGAGGCAAGATGATTCCAGGGAAAACTTGAATAGAAGAAGTCAAGGATTTTTCAGAGTTCAATGGGACAAGGCAATTGTAAGTAACAACGCCCACAAGCTAATAGCTCTGGTTGTCAGCAGAAGCTTAGGAAAGATCAACTCAATCCCAAACAACCTCCAGGTTCTCAATGAACCTTCCCAACTCTCTGCAATCAAGCGCTTGAAGGGTACCAGATAACTGTGGGTGGCTGCACAAGACAAAGCTAATTGTTTGATGAAGCTCTAGAAGCAAAGAAAAACTGATTCAAACAAGAATAACCCAACACTTCTCAAGGGACTCAAGAGTAGCGTGGTGGAATTCAACTTCAAAAGAAACGGAGGGAGTTTTAACACTCCAGGTTTTAAGCTTAATAAAACCTCTTCAGTCAAACATGACTTGTTCCAGAAAGATAATCAAAGGATGATCAGGACCAGTATGGTCGGATAAAGGGATCAGGAGTGGTGTAACACACTCAAGAATTCAATCAGTCAAATTCTTCTTCAACCAGAAAAGCTATTGGTTGGTGATAAAGATCAAGTATCAGGGTTTGAGTATGGAGGCTCAAGGATCAAGGGGCAATCATGGATATACCCACAATTCAGTTCTCCAATAAAGGGGAATGAGACCCCACAGATAATATATTTCAAGATGGTAGTGATGATTTTATTCTCTGGTAAGGTATTATATGATACCCCCCCCAAAAGGCAGGGGAGAGCCCCTCCTTATATGGGCAGGAGGCCCTGTTAGACTATGTACAAGTGATTCTAAAAATAGAGCGGATTTTTTTTTTTTTTTTTTTTTTTTTTTTTTTTTTTTTTTTTTTTTTTTTTTTTTTTTTTTTTTTTGACAGTAGATTATCAGAAGAAATAGATCACGCGGGCCGGTGGAAATCCAGCCTCCCTGACTGGGGTGGGATCTTTCTCATCCCTTCACCTCTCTTGCATCTGCCCGCAGACGGGGGCACGCGACAACACCGGGATCACCCACCCCTCACCCAAAGGCGGAAGGGGTGGGGAAAAAATGAACCAGACCGCCCTCGGATGTCCATGGGCAGTCGACAACGCTTTTCTACCCCCACCCAAAGATGAAAGGGGGTGCAAAAGGAAGAACAGAGAGCGGATTGGTTTGAGAAGGTGTTGAAGTGGAGGAAGGAGATTTGAGTGATTAGGGTAGCCAAGAAGTTAGTCTGAGGGCTATAAACGGTGCTCTGAGATCCAACCTGGGCAATGAGAGAGAATCAAAGATTGAGATTGGCTTGAGCATTGGGGAAAAGGAGGGAAAGGTCAGCAGGTTGGTTGAGGATCAAATTGAATGGATGGACTGGGCCAAGTTGAGACCAGAGTTGGGTGAAGTTGATGAGTTGATTGGATGGGGCAAGTGAGGATGAGTGTTGGGATAGACAGGATGAGAAAGATTTAAGGAGTGGTTGGGATGAGATGAAGGAGGGGAGGAGGAGGAGGAGGAGGAGTGAGCCAGCGCAGGGAAGGGGACGGTGATGGCAATGGCAATGGCAATGGCGATGGGATCAATGGCAATGGGATTGCTGGATGAGTAGCTGATGAACTGTTGTTGATGATGAGCAAGCTCATGAGGAGAGCGTTGGTCAAAGGAGTTGGATCAAGGAGGGATGGAGGATTGAGATGATGCAGGAAGTTTGGGCTGAACGGGTCTCGGCCTGAACGTTCAGCCAAAAGGAAGGGGGGGACAAAGAGAGAAGGAATCGAACGCAATGCCTAGGTGATAAGGCCAAGAGAGGCCTGTCCTAGACCACTGGGACAGAGGAATGCCTGGCAGGATGAGGAAATTGAAGGAGTGATACTGATACATAAAAATTCCGATTTTTTTTTTTGAATGATACCTAAAAAAAAGAATTGTAGATTTTTTTTTTGAATTTTCCGCATCTGGTCCAGAGTGTCCAGATTTGGTCACCACACCGGCCAGTTGTGAATGGTGGCCACTGCAGTGGGAGCAAGGGCGGGCGGCCCCGGGTCCCTACCCCTCCCCTTGTTTGCCATTGCAAGGGGGAGGGGGTGGCTGGCTGGGTTGAACCAGCCAGAAACCAACCGCAACAAGGTGGTTGGTCAGGGAAGGGGGGATTTCATCACCTGCTTGCCCAGGGGATGACAAGGCTGGTTGCAAAAAAGTAACCAGCAGTGAGGGGGACCTGACCACCCCTCCACCATTGAAGCAATGCAGAGGCCAGGTGCGCTCCACCCCCTTTACCAAGGGAGAGGAGCAACGGGGCTGAGGGGATTTGACCACCCCTCAGCTCACTTCCATTGACAACACCCTGAGGGTATTGACCCCCAGGGCCCCTGGTAGGGGGATTTGACCGCCCCCTCCAGGGATCTGAGAGAAAGAGGGGGGGGGGGGACAGCATGTCCGCTGGTCACCCCCCACCATGTGAGTCTGAGACCAGACCCAGGTGTGTCCCTGATACCACCTGGCTATTTGTATGGCCAGGGGCTGGTTGAATGAGGCAACCAGCCAGTGTGTGAGGCAATAGGACAGGTGTAACAGACAAACGGCCCAGGGATTGAACAGCACAGGGGCTAGTTAAGCCCCATTGAGGTGGAAACACCAGAAACAACCAGAATAGGCGGGTTGTAAGGTTACAGGGACTGATGCCATGTGGGCTGATGTACCAAACCAAGTAACAAGGCCTGTAGAGCCTGTAGAGCAATTTTGGGGCGGAAAAATTGCCTTTTGGCTTGTTTTATCATGGGGTCACAAGAGTCCAATCTTTTGTATTTAAGGAGCTCTTCTCCCTGCTGTTTTCCATCCATTTATCATCCAATCAAATTAATCAACAATATCATCCAACGTGTTGCCCCATTGTGAGAGCCCATCAAGCAATTATTGACACAAGGTGTCAAGCATTTCTTTTGCTTTAATTACTTCTCATTTGCCTAAGCTAATTGCTGGCCATAATTATAACAAATTATAAGTACCAAAATCATCATTACTTCCAAGCCATCTAGACCCTTGTACCTTTCTCTGGAGAACCTCAAAGACCTCAGGTTTTCCAAGAAGATGTCCTATATCTCTGATGTTAGCTCCACCAGCATAGTTCTGAACAGTCAGAATTATAATGCTTGGACTGTCCTTATGGATAGTGAGCTGGACAACATCCGTTGTGGGGAGAAAATGGATGCAGATGACACTTTGATCAGTTCAGAAGTGGAGAAAAAGTCTTATCATCTCATCCTTAGGCATCTTGATGAGGATTATGTGACATGGGTTGCTGATACTCTTAGGGAAGATGAGAGAAGGAGGGGCAGCATCCTTTGGAAGTTGCTTAAGTCAAAGTATGCTGGTGATTCCGTTCACCAGAAGGGTATAGCTTTCAATAAACTGTTCAAGTTACAATATTTGAATTGTAAAAAGTTTGTTTCAGAGGCTAGGTCTATCATAGCCAAGTTTAATTCATCAAGACTTAACATGGATCCTGAGTTTTTGTCACTCTTAATCCTTCAGAAGCTACCAAAGGATTTTGATTCTTTAGTCAGAATTATTTCTCAATTGGATCCTCTTCCTGGGGAGGAGGATGTGCTGAAAAGAATTGAAAACGATGATCTTCAGTTCAAGATAAAGGGGGGTTCTGGAACAGCCCTTTTTGGAAAGACTGGAAAATCTTGCAAGAAGGAAAAAAAAGGATTTGTCCAAGGTCTTATGCTATAATTGTCAGAATAAGGGGCATTATGGTAAGGATTGCAAGGAGGCCAAGAAGAGGAAGAAATCCAAAGAGAATGACAAGGAGGTTAATCTCACTACTGAAAACATTTCAATGGTGGCATTTGATGGTCCAATGGAAATGGTTGTTGGGGAAGAAGGTCCCAACAAGAAGGCCAAAATTGATGAGGATCAAGAAATGGACTTGATTGATTACAAAGTGAGTAATCTAAACCTCAAAGATGAGAACTTATCAGTTAATGATAAAGCTTCTTTCCTATTAGGAGGATTGAAGGAGGATGGTCTTGTTTTGATTGATTCTGGATGTACAGATCACATGTTCTTTGAACCAAATTTATTTTCAAATCTTAGTGATTATGATGGAGTTGTAAATATTGATCAGAAAGGCAGAACAATTCAGATTAAAGGAATTGGAAAAGTTATTTTTGAAAATCACTTGGGTTTCAAAATTTCATTTGAGAAAGTGTTTTATGTACCAGAGTTGCCTTATAACCTTGTGTCCCTTGGAGTGTTGTGGGAAAAAGGTTTCAAGATCCCTTATCCTAAAAAAGATAAGTTTGTTATTGATATGAATGGGAGAACTATTCTTAGTGGACAGGTTTGGAAAAAGATTTTGTGTGAAAGCTTGTTCAAAATCTCAGCTTTGAGCACTGTTTCTCACAATAGAAGTGGCCATAAGGTAAAGGACAGCAACTGTGAGAGTTGTACCTTAGGGGCTAAGACTACAAATGTGTTCTCAAAGAGTAGAGATTGCACTGGTGTTCCTAGAGAGGAATTTTCCATTGATTTGGAAGGGCCATTCACACCCAAGTCCCTTGGTGGGGCAAGATACTTCATCAATTTAGTTGATACTGCAACTAATTATGTTTGGGTCAAACAAATTTGATCTAAGGATCAGACCACAGAGGAGGTTTCTGTAATCTTCAAAGTCTGGAAACAAAACTTTCTAATGAAGGAGATCAAGAGGGTTATCACTGATGGAGGTGGTGAATTTGTGAGTAAAGAGTTTGAGAGATTATTGAAAGATTATAGTATCATTCATATAGTCACTACTGAAAGTACTCAACAAAATAATGGAATATTTGAGAGAATGAATAGGACTTTACTGGAAAAGTTCAGAACTATTATGTCTCAATCTGGTCTACCAAAGTTCCTATGGGCTGATTTGATGTGTACAGTCAGTCTTTTGTATAATATTGTAAGTGTTAATGGGATGAGTCCTCATTATCAGTTTTGGAAGTTGTACCCCAAAAAATCACACCTAAGAAAAATTGGTTTCTTGGTGTATTATATTGTCCACAATAATCAGATGGTCAGAAAATTAGACCCTAGAGACAGAACAGGGGCACTTGTAGGCTTTGATTTGATAAGTAAATTGTATAGGATCTATTGTCCAGGGACAAGAAAGGTTATCCATAGTAGGGATGTAAAATTTGATGAAAGTACCTTTCCACTCAAAAGGAGTGAAGATGTTGTTGTGTTTAAGTCACAGACAGAAATAGAATGAGCACCTATTTCACCAGCAAAGGCTGAGGAACATGTGGTTCCAGAAGATGAAGAGATGGCGGATGTGCCACCAGAGGGTTCAGTGCCCGCTTCAGGGGAGTCCGTTAATTTGGAACCTGATGAGCCTCCACCTCCAGTAAGAACAAGTGGTAGGGTTAGAGTACCAGTTGATAGTTACGGGGAATGGAATTCCCATTATGCTGCCGCAGGATATGAGGAAGATAAATTTGAGTAACAGTGTATGGTCAATGAAGTCCTGGAGTTGAGTTCAGAAATGGGTAACAGGGTTAACCCAAATAGCTTTGGTCAAGCTATGAATTCTGATGAGAGAGCCAACTGGAAGAGTGCTTTTTTGAGGAATTTGATTCTCTAGAAAATAATAGATTTGTTTGAAGTGGTTAAGAGGGATTCTTTTCCAAAAGGAAAGACCATTGCAGGGTCTAGATTGATGTTAAAAAAGAATTCTGACACAAATGGAGTTTTGAAAAGATTCAAAGATAGATGCGTTGCACAGGGCTTCAAGCAGAGAGAGGGTATCAATTAATAAGAAACTTTCATGCCAACTGGAAGGCTGTCCACCTTCAGTTACATAATTGCTCTGGCGGTGGAGTTGGGAGTAGAAATCAGACAAGCTGATTTTGTAACAGCATACTTGAATGCAAAACTTGGTGAGGAGGAGACTGTTTATATGTCAATCTCTGACCATTTTCTTGAATGTTTAGTAGAGAATAAACCAGAAAACATGAAGAAAACCTGTTTTAGAAGTTTTCTTTCAGCAGATAATGGGGAATATGTCCTCAAGCTGTGTAGATCCCTTTATGGATTGAAGGAAGCAGCTAGATCATGGTATAATACCATGAGTGAGAAACTGATACAGATTGGTTTCAAGACATCTGAGGCCAACCCTTGTCTTTTTGTAAGAAAGGATGCAATTTTAATTGTATGGGTCAATGAAATTATTATTATTGGAAATGGTAAAGAGAGAGTCCTGGAGACACTCAAAAAGGAATTCAAGATAAAAGATCTTGGTCTGGTGAAACAGGTGCTAGGAATGAAATTCAGTAAAAGCAAGAATGGTATTAAGTTAGACCAGAGTCATTAAGTGGCAGCTCTTCTTAAGCAATATGGCTTAGAGGATGCAAAGGAGTTTGGTACTCCAATGCAGACAAAAATTTGTTTAGAGAAGTATACAGATGAGGAGTATCTGGATTTTGTTCAATCTGGGAACAACTACAGGTCAGCTATTGGATTGATTAATTATTTGGGGCAGTTTACAAGGCCAGATATTTCTTTTGCAATTGGTGTCTTGTTGCAACACTTAGAGAAGCCAAGCATGAGGCATTGGTCAGAGTTTAAGAGAGTTATGAGGTATCTTCAAGGAACACACAGTCTGGGACTGTTGTTTACAAAGTCAGCAAACTTTGATTTGGTTGGTTATTCAAATGCAAGTTGGGCAGATGGTAACACTACAGAATCAAAAAGTGGTTTTGTATTATTCTTAGGTAAGAATCCGGTGTCATGGATGTCCAAGAAGGTGTTGGCAATAAGTATTTCATCAACAGAGGCTGAGTATAGAGCGTACTTAGAAGCTTCACAGGAAGCAAAATGGTTGAGAAAAGTCTTAGAGGCTACACATAAACCACAAGGGTTTGAATTGTTGTATTCTGATAACCAGAGTGCCATTGTTTTGGCGCAAAACCAAGTGTTCCATTCAAGAAAAAAACATATTGATGTTCACTATAACTATATTTGCAATGCAGTTAACTACAAAGAGATTGTGTTGAGGTACATGCCCACTGGAGCAATTATTGCAGATATCTTGACTAAGGCTTTAGATAGGAACAAGCATCAAGGCTTTGTAACTAACATGCGGATGTCACCCCTTTTGGATTAAGGGGGTGTGTTAAAATATGTATGCACTTACGCGTGTGCTACGTATAAGTGTAATCCAAATGGGATGCACATATGGGCCTCTCCAGCCCATTGGACACTCACACAGACAATACGGGCCTGTGTGGATGTCAATGATTTGGGGAACCTGGTCTCAAAACGCGTGAAACAGGCTCATTTGTACACGGGCCCTAATGGGCTGGGTGAGAGATATGGGCAAATAGAGCCAGATGGGCTTGTATGGGCACAATGGGGCCCAAGGTTTTTTTTGGACATACTTGCCAGAAGGGCTGGCCTGCCAAAGTGTGTTTGTCTCAGGTTTTGGGCTTTGAGCGGCCCATTGGGGCCGCCACCCGTGTCCCAGCCCTTTCCGCGGCCTGTTTGGGGATGCTGCCCGCGCCCTGGCCCGCTCAGGGCTGCTTTCCGTTCAGCGGACCCCTCAGGGCTGCTGCCCGTTCAGTGGCCCACTCGGGGCTTCTGCCCGTGCCGCGGCCATCTTGGGGCTGCTGCCCGCTCAGGGCTGCTTGTATCCCTTGGTTTGGCCCACGCGTGGCTGTTGTAGCCGCCAAGGAATCCCGCGCGGTGCAACACCACTTGGGCCCGGCTGGTTGCGAACAGAAGCCACCGCCGCAGGAGCAAGGGCCAGCGGCCCCGGGCTCCCTCCCCCTCCCCTGGCTTGCCATTGCAAGGGGGAGGGGGTGGCTGGCTGGGTTGAACCAGCCAGCAACCAACCCCAACAAGGCGGTCCGTCAGGGCAGGGGGGATTTCATCACCCCCTTGCCCAGGGGATGACAAGGCTGGTTGCAAAAAAGCAACCAGCAGTGGGGGGGACCTGACCACCCCTCCACCATCAAAGCAAAGTAGAGGCCAGGGGTGCTCTCCCCCCCCCTTTAACAAGGGAGATGAGCGATGGGGCTGAGGGGATTTAACCACCCCCCAGCACACTTCCATTGACAACGCCCCGGGGGTATCAACCCCCGGGGCCCCTGGTAGGGGGATTTGACCACCCGCTCCAGGGATCTGAGAGAAAGAGGGGGGGGACAGCATGTCCACTGGTCACAACCCCCCATGTGAGTCTGAGACCGGACCCAGGTGTTTCTTGCGTCCCACCTGGCAATTTGTATGGCCAGGGGCTGGTTGCATGAGGCAACCAGCCAGTGTGTGAGGCAATAGGACTGGTTGTAACAGAAAACCGGCCCAGAAATTGGACAGCACAGGGGCTGGTTCAGCCCCATTGAGGTGGAAACACCAGAAACAACCAGAATAGGCTGGTTGTAAGGGTACAGGGACTGATTCCATGTGGGCTGATGTAGCCCAAACCAAGTAACAAGGCCTGTAGAGCCTGTAGAGAAATTTTGGGCGGAAAAATTGCCTTTTGGCTTGTTGTATCATTGGCTCACAAGAGGCCAATCTTTTGTACTTAAGGAGCTCTTCTTCCTGCTGTTTTCCATCCATTTATCATCAAATCAAATTCATCAATGATATTATCCAGCGTGTTGCCCCATTGTGAGAGCCCATCAAGAAATTATTGACACAAGGTGTCCAGCATTTCTTTTGCTTTAATTACTGCTCATTTTCCTAAGCTAATTTCTGGCCATAATTATAACAACGCAATCCTCAGTTTGTATTTGAGGGATCTTTGGTTTTGGGATGATACACCAGCCAAGATTGTTAGATGGATTTGGCCAAGAGCAGGAAATTTCTACCTGCAGGAAGGATAGCTGTGGCCGCGGAGCGCGCTGGTACCGCTTGTGGTCAGCATGTCAAGGGTGGATTGGGATGTTATCCTGGGGATTTTGCATGACAATCCTGGCCATTTCCGCAAGTTTGAAACGCGGAAGGGGGTGAGGGCAAGGTTCTGGTGGCTGGGTGTAGTAAACGTGGTGCAGGAGTGGGTATGGTTGTGCAAAGCGTGTCAGAAGCAGAGCGCAACACTGCCTTGAAAAGTTGGTATTACCACTGGGGAGGACGCTTTGTTTGGGCTGTTTTCATTGGATGTTGTGCACATCAAGGCAGGTAAGTTCACGTATCTCCTTGTTGCGCGTAAAAATCTTTTGGGATGGGTGGAAGCGTGGACGCTAGTGAAACTCTTGATGGAGAAAGTTGGGAAGTTTCTGGAGGAAGACTGGTTTGCGCATTACGGATCACTTTTCTTGGTAACAGTTGATGCGGGTGCGGAGTTCTGGGGACGGTTTGCAGAGTTGGAGGAAGTTTCAGAGAGAGGTTCAGGCAAGTGAGGGAGTACTATCCGGAGGTGCAGGGATGATTGAGTGCGGTCACCAGCTGATGTGGTGGTCTTTTACAGAGGCAAGTTGGAATTGGCTGTGCACTGCATGCTCAGCAGTAGCGGCGGGCTCAGCAGGGGTAGCGCGCTCAGCAATGGGTGCGGCTTTGCCGCAGCAAGTTGCGCTGCGGGCTCAGAAGCAGTCAAATTGGGCTCAGCATCTGGAGACGGGGGATGGATTGCGTGTGGATTGCACATTGCAAGATGCGGATTGGATTGCACAAATATATCTTGGATATCTGGAATGGCACATTGGGTGGATGCAGACATGCCCGGGGGGCTCTGAGTTGGGCGCGGCACAAGGGCCGCGTCATTAGAAGGAAAAACCGGATGGACATAATGGCAGGCGGGCAATACAGATGGATATGGGATACAGGATGAGGATTATGGGATGGGAAGGATAGGGTTGGGGCTAGGGTTCTGTGCTTAGGGGTTGTATTTCATTATTCTTGCTTGTTTCTGGTTGTACTTAGGTTAGGGTTGAGGGGGAGGTTACTTAAACCGCACCCTCAACCCAGATGGAGCATCAGAAATTGGATCATGGAGGATCACATTGGGTCATCATATGTTTTGGAAGGATCTTTACTCTCAATTCTCAATCTCTCAGTTGAAGGGTGAACAGTTGCACTGAGGGTTTACAGATGCAAGGTATCAATAACTTCCAAACTTGGGAACAATTAAAGGAGAAGTATTCTTCTGAATTCCACATCTGGGGGTCTGGTTGGGAAGTAATCTTTTGTTCCTTGTCTCTTGAAAATAACAACCGCAATTTACCAGTACAACCCATCAACCATTGCGGGTTGGTCTAATGTTACCCCCACTCCTCTTCCCCCTCCGGCTTCTTGGAAGCAACCCACATCAGGGGCGGTATACAGTGTCCTTTGTTCTGGCAATGGCGCCCATCACAAGCCCATTTGCATCAGGCAGCGGGACTATCCTCATATCTGGTTCAACACTGAGGACATTGAGCAATTTCCTGCGTGATACAAACAAATTGACAACGCAGAAGGTGCAACAGGTTTACATAAGGCTTGGCTTGTTGTCCTCTTAATCATTGACAAAGAGAAGCTTTTGGATTAGGAGGAGATGGAGGGATATGAGGAACTCAATTGGCCAAAACTGAAGGGGGAAATCTTGGCCTGGTTGGGAAGGCGCAAACCTTGGTTTTGGGAAAGAAAATTCAAGCAAGCCGTGGCGGAAGAAAGCACAAATGGTGGAGTCCGGACACAAGTGCAATTGGGGGATTATGTAGCAATGTTTGATTGGATCTATTACTACATGGAAAAGAATGAGGTGGTATTGGGACAGGCGGGTGAAATGAAGAGGGAATTTTTGAGAGGACTCAGTTGCCAACTGCATGGGCAGGTGCAGTGGCATTTGTACAAGAACAACCTGGTAAAGAGGTTGTTGGATGGGAGTATCCCGCTTCTTCCCAACATCCTTGTCATTTGTTGTCCATTGGAAAGCAAGCTGGACTTGGCGGAACTGATGGAGGACACAGCAAGGTTTTTCACAAAGGGGACAAAGAAGAAGGTGCAACAGATTTGGATAAGGCAAAGGTGCAACAGGTTTGGATAAGGCTTGGCTTTTCATCCTCTTCATCACGGACAAAGAGAAGCTTTGGGATGTGGAGGAGATGGAGGGGTATGAGGAACTCAATTGGCCAAAACTGAAGGCAGAAATCTTGGCATGGTGGGGAACGCGCAAACCTTGATTTTGGGAAAGTAACTTCAAGAAAGCCATGGCGGTGTAGAGACTCCTGTGGGATTATATAAATAAAAGTAGCAAATAGCTTGCTGGCAGTCCTTGAAGGGGAATTTAGTATTACTCCTACTCCTTTGGAGTATTAGTGTATACTAAGAGTGGTTTTGAATTGCCTGCCCTTCCAGTACTATAGTAAGTCTGGACAATAATTTATTTAAATTAATGGCTGGTTTCTTTGAGACTTAATATAGGTCTCAGATCAGACCTAGATTAATTATTAACTGTGATATTGGTAGGATTTTTTGATGAATAGACCAGATGTATTGGACTGTTGGTTAATTTATTGAAAAGATATGTTTGATCTTAACCAATACCCCAATATTAAAGGGTTCAAGGGTTTATCAAAGGGCTGGTTCAGGAGAGAACCCAAGGATGGGTTTACCCACAGGGGGCTGGGCAGAGGAAAGGTTGGTATTTTCCTTTTGTTGTGCTCTCTTTCTTTGTAAGGGTTATTTATTAACTAATGGGTGGGGTTTCTTTAATATGGTGCTGAATACTTAGGTCACAGAAGAACCCTTATTCAAGCACCTGATGGGTGGTTTAATTGGTTAAAGATGGGTAATAACTGTTAAAATGCGGATGCGGTCAGGTAATGTGCGTAGGAGTGTGTAATCCAAATGGGATGCAAAAATGGGCCTCCACGGCCCATTGGACATCACATGGGCCGCGTGGGCCTATGTGGGTATTATTGGTTTTGGGCATTTGGGTGCCAAAACACGTTTTTATGGTTGTTTGGGACACGGGCCCTCACAGGCCTGCCAGGGTGGATGGGCCACCCAAGCCAGATGGGCTTATTTGGGCATAAAAGGGCCCAAGCTTTATTATGGACATACTTGGCCAGACGGGCTGGCCCGCCAAAGTATGTAATTCTCACAATTTGGGCTTGAGGCGGCCCATTGGGGCTGCTGCCCCTGTTGCTGCCCGTGTTGCGGCCCGCGTCATGGCCCTTTTGGGGAAGCCTGTGTTCCTCGGTGCGGCCCACGCGGGGCCCAACGGCCCGCGGGGGCTTTTGCGCGGCCAAGGGATCCCGCTCGGGCCTGGCTGGTTGCGCCTGGCGACCAGCGCCACGGAGCCGGGACTCGTGGCCCTGGCTTGCTCCCCCTCCCCTCACTTGCCATTGCGAGGGGGATGGGGGCAAGCTGGCTGGGTTGAACCAGCCAGCGACCAACCGCAACAGTGCGGTTGGTCAGGGCAGGGGGGACCTGACCACCCCCTTGCCCAAGGAGGTGGCGGCGCCGGCCGCAAGGGTAGCGACTGGCAGGTGGGGGGGAATTCATCACCCCTCCACCATTGAGCAGTTGGGGCAACCAAGCAAAGGGGCGCTCTCCCCCCCCCCCTTTACCAAGGAGGAGGAGCAATGGGCCTGGGGGGACCTGATCACCTCCCAGGCCAACCTTCTTGACAACGCCCTGGGGGTATTGACCCCCAGGGCCCCTGGTGAGGGGATTTGACCGCCCCCACCAGGGGTTTCAAGAGAAAGAGGGGGGGAAAGCATGTCCGCTTGTCAGCCATGAGACAGTTAGACTTGTCCAAATGTCTGGAAACTCATATGTCCTGCTGGTATAGTGGCTAAGTACTAGGCTCACTTCCCAGTATCTGATACCAAGGTCACTCACTGGTTCAAACCACAATGGAGACAATAATGAAAATGTTGAGTAGTTTTGTAATTATATATTAATTCTTAATAATATTATATAATGTTGTATAAGTATGTTTTTATAAGTATGGATTATGGAATTAAAACCTTGATAATTTATATTATCAAGAAGGGGACTCAATATAACTTGAAATTAAGTTATGAGGACTCGGATGCGTCCCAATTATTGATATAGAAGTTCCCAAAGTGTTTCCTCTCTTTGGGAAGGAGTTACAGTAATCATATTAACCCATACTCTCTATAATGTATAAATTAATTACATATTTAATATCATCCCTTTTGGGATACATTAATACCTTAATATACTAATCTGAGCCTTGAGTGCGTCTACTCAGAAGGTTCAGGGTTTAGTTGGGAGCCATGGTAATCATATTAACCCATACTCTCTACTCTGTACAATTAAATTGCATAATTTTTACCTTATCCCTCTTTGGTATGTAATTATAAGTAATACTCCCTCTGTACACATAATAAATCTTACTGAGCCTTGAGAGCGTTCACTCAGAGGCTTTAGAACTTAATTGTAAGCTATCAACCTTCTAGTAGCACTGCCAAGAGTATATACCCCTTGTAGGTATAATATAATTATAAATTAATTACTTATTTAATACTATCCCCTTTTGGATGTAATAATGCTTTAATATACTTCACTGAGCCTTGAGTGCGTCCACTCAGAGGGGTCAGAGTTCATCTGTAGGCTGTAAACCTTTTAATAAACATTGCAAAGAGTATACATACTCTATGTGTATAGTATGAGTTAAGATACTTATAATTAAAATTAAACTATTTGCCAAGGTATTTAGCTACATTAAATAAATATAAATAATCATTATGATGGATTCTAAGGCTTCTTTACCGTCCATCTGAGTGGTGTATAATTCCTAAGACCCAGTAATTAACCTTTTAGTAAGTAAAATGAAAACTTTACATTGAAAATCCTTCCCAATGGGTACTAGTTCTTCATTACCCATTGGGAATGATGTAATGATGTCTTGGGCCTTTGAGGACGAAACCAAGGAGAGTCTGACACTCCCCTGGTGATTATTAGAGTCCCCTGAGGGCTCCTGTTACCTTCAAAGAGCAGGGTCTTTACCCTATAGCCCTTTCATCATCCATTTTTTATATTATTATTTGAACAAGAATACAAGCAAGATTTAACAAGCCCATTAACCTTAATCTCAAGAAGAAGATTGACTGGGGCTATAAAATTTGGTATTAAATTCAATCAATAACCTATTTGGCAACACCAATTTTGAGTGGAAGGTCTCACTTGGATAAGTAACCCCTGTGTGTTATCTTTAAAGGGTGTGAGCTTATTTTTAAGCAAAGATCCTTTTGGTCTTACTCCTTTAAGACTGTGTGCCCTGGGTCCCACCTGGCCCATTTGAGGGGCCAGGGGCTGGCTGCATGAGGCAACCAGCCCGTAAAAAAGGTAATTAGGTCATCATGGCTGGTTGTAATGGACAACCAGCCAAGGGGATTGAACAGTTAAGGGGCTGGTTTAGCCCCATTGAGGTGGAAACACCAGAAATAACCGGAATAGGCTGGTTGTAAGGGTACAGGGACTGATGCCATGTGGGCTGATGTAGTCCAAACCAAGTAAAAAGGCCAGTAGAGCCTGTAGAGGTCTTTTGGGGCGGAAAATTTGCCTTTTGGCCTGTTGTATCATGGGCTCACAAGAGGCCAATCTTTTGTACTTAAGGAGCTCTTCTCCCTGCTGTTTTAAATCCATTCAATCATCATTCCAATTGAATTCATCCAAGATATTGCCCCATCGTGAGAGCCCCATTAGCCAATATTGACGCCCAGTGTCCATCATTTCTTTTGCTTTAAAATACTTCTCATTTGCCTAAGCTAATTGCTGGCCATAATTCTAACAATAACTTGGTTTCTGATTGATTGTTTTCCTTTTATAACTGATTCACTACTAATATTTTATCTGGGTAGGTACCACAGATAGATGGGTTGATGGGGTGAGTAGGGATGGGTGATAACTAGGCCAGATGGCATGATGATACAACTTGGATAGGGCAGAGAGGCCCTCCTTAAATAGAAAAATCCTACCTCAGGGGGTGCTCAAGGCTTCCCCTGAGGGATCTACCTGTTCTGGTGAGGAACAGTGAGATACAGTTACAAGAGGCATTTCTGCTGGTTGGAAAAATGTTGTAAAGATACATGAGGCATTTCTGCTGGTTGGAAAAACTTATAAAGGGGTCTCCTGCATGCACAGCCTTTCATAAATTGCTGGGTAGTACTGATAAGATGTATTGCTGTGCTGTACTGGTAGTTTGTTCAGTGCTACTTGATTCTACCTACATGTATTGCTGTGCAATACTGGTGGCTTGTTTGGTTCTTCTTAAGTCTGGTCCCACTTCCTCCTTCATATATTGCTCTTGTACACTGCTGCACAGCCTCCTGTATTTATTGCTCTTGTATTTGCTTCTGCACAGCCTCCTGTATTTATTGGTCTTTTATCTGCTCCTGCACAGCCTCCTGTATTTATTTGTCTTGTATCTGCTCCTGCACAGCCTCTTGTATGTATGCTTGCATGTTTGTTTGGTTTTGGCTGAGACTGGTTTGACCTCCTCCTGCATATATTGTTCCTGTATGCCTCTGCACAGCCTCCTGTATGTATTCTTGCATAGCCTCTTGCATATAGTGCTCCTGTATACCTCTGCACAGCCTCTGGTTTGTGTATTTGTTGATGGGGTGACTGGATCTGGTCTGCTTTCACTGCCTCCTGGATCTGTATTGCTGTATGGTGATGAGGTGACTGGATCTAGACTGGTTGCACTTCCTCCTGGATCTGTATTGCTGTATGGTTATGATGTGATAGGATCTGGACTGGTTGCACTGCCTCCTGAATCTGTATTTCTGTATTTGATGAGGTGACTGGATCTGACTGATTGCACTGCCTCCTGGATCTTTATTGCTTTATTCTTATCTGGACTGGTTTTTGTGTGGTCCTGGTCTTGTGGAGAAGCTGCCACTGGTATGTACTTGAGGGTTTACTATTTATGCCTTATGTCTTCCACAGAGATGTGACACCTGGTTGGGTATGAGTTTGCCATAGTTGAAGGTTTCTTGGGATTTATCTTCTAATCCATGAGAGGTAGAGGGGTACTTTGACTGAGTTACTATGGTTTATTTGTGAGGTAGAATCAATTTCTGAGGTTATCTTGATGGTTTGAGCTTTTGTTACACTAGAAAAGTGAATCTTATGGTTATAGGACAGGTTTGGACTACCACAGAAGAAGCAAGCACAAATGGTGGAGTCCGGACGCAAGCACATTTGGGGGATTGTGTAGCAATGTTTGATTGGATCTATTGCTAGATGGAAAAGAATGAGGTGATATCAAGACAGGCAGGCGCAAGGAAGAGGGCTTTTTTGGGAGGACTCAGTTGCCAATGATAAATTTCTGAATTTAAATTTAAGAAATAATAATCAAAAGAGGGCTGCACAGAACCAAGTATCAGTAAAAGAGTAACAAAAAGAGAAGAGGAAAGAAAGGAAAGAAGAAGGTGCGCATAAAACCAACATCAAGCGGATTGACTCTAGAAATAGAGAAAAGGAATTATTGAGAGAAGAGCAGTTGATGAAGTCGTTGATAGAGGAGTGAGTGGTCTGATATGAAAGAAGACTGCGAGTTAGATCAAGAGATTTAGAGCGTGGACAAGACCAGCCAAGCCAGACATACTTGAGATTGAAGACATCCAGGAGTGAGGTTTGAGGTGGTAGAGATGGCAAATAAGAATTAGGAAACAATAAGAAAAGAAAACTAAAGAGCTGAGAAAAGATAGGATAAATTAGAAGAGACCAAGAGATTGGTTGTGAGTGATTGTTGTGATTTGAGGTGTATCAAGGTTGAGAGTTGGTTGAATTTGGTAAATTTGCGTTGAGTTTGATTTAGTTTGTTGAGAGAGAAGTTCACCCTTCCAGGTGTTGGATTTTAGTTAAGTCAGGAAGACAAGAGCGCGCGCGTGAGAGTAGGCAGTTAGGTTAAGAGCTAGGAGCGCGCGCTTGAGTGCAGTGACAGCTTGTGAAAGGCAAGAGAGCTCAAGAGAGCGTAAAGAAAATAAAGAAAAAGAAACGTGAATCATCAAACATAAAAGAAAAGAAACTAAGAATAAAAGAACAGAAACTAAGGAAAAAGCAAAGAAAAAGAAAAGATGAAGAACAGAAACTAAGGAAAAGAAAAAATGAAAAAGGAAAAAGAAGAGCAAATATTTAACACCCCCCGTGTCTGGTAGGGCTGGAGACGAGAGAGAAATAAGGATTGATAAGAGAGCTAAGATTAGCTAAGAGATTAGGTGGTAGGGCCTTCATGAGTCCGTTGGCGTTCATGTTCTCAGAGGGAATGAGATTGATGACTAGACTTCCGCATTTTAATTCTTCCCGTATGGCCTTAGTTTTGATGTCAATGTGTCGAGTTTTTGAGTTAAAGCCAAACTTTTTGATTTTATCGACAAGACCTTTATTATCTAAGTAATGAATTCTAGGTTCCACATCTTTCTTCCAGAGTTCAGAAACTAAGTCTTTCATCCAAATGGCTTCCAGAAAAGAATCAACGAGTGGATTCAGTTCCGCTTTGGTAGTTGAGTGAGTAACGTTTTGCTGACGGTAGCTTCTCCATGAGATGAGAGATCCGAAAAGCAAGGATAAATGACCAGATTGCGATCTTCTGGTTTCTAGATTGTTGCTCCAGGTAGCATTGCTATAACATTGTATTTGAGTTTTGGAGTTGCGGACAGAAAGCAAAAGTTTGAGATGTTTCGTTGCATTTAAGTACTTCCAACAACGCTTCACTTCCCTCCAGTGCTGAATGCCGGGTTTTTCGCAAAATGTAGCAAGACTAGAAAGTGAAAAACTAAGATCCGGACGAGTTAGACAGGCAATATAGTTCATGAGAAAAGGTTCCAATCAATATTTGATGTTGAGAGACAAAAACTCTTGATGTTTGTCATCGGAAGCAGGGGATAGATTTGCGTTGACAGTGAGAGGATTAGAAGAGGGTTTGCAATCCATCGTTTTTAATTCTTTGAGTCCGTGATTGATGTCTTTGGGCTGAGAAAGTAAGATTGAGTTGTTGAGTCTTTCAAATTTCATTCCCAATATAGTTTTGGGTTTGTGATGACTAGAGTTAGGAAATCTTTTGAGAAAATTTGTTAAAGAATTATTGCCAGAGCCTACTAGAATGAGATCATCGACGTGGAAAAAAAGAACAGAGTTGGTTGAAGGATGGATGTAAAGACAGGGGTCTGACATAGATTCGTGGAAGCCCTGATTGCAGATCCAAGAAGTAAGAGTACTGAACCAGTTGAGTGGGGCCTGTTTTAGACCGTATAGAGATTTGTTAAGGATGAGATATTTGGAAGATTGTTTAGATCCTTTGGGTCGCTTTATGATGACAGTGTCAGACAGTGGGGCATGTAAGAAGGCACTTTTAACGTTGAGTTTAGTAATGGGAAGGGAATGATAAAGCCCAAAGACAAGAGCAATTTGGAGGGAAGCTGCCTTTCCGGTGGGAGAAAACCTGTTGAGATAGTATATTCTGTAGATTCAATCAAATCCTTGGACGCAAGGTTGACTTTTGAAGATAAGGGGATCGCTGTGGCAATTATCCTTAAGACGGTAGACCCAAGTCGTATTGAGTGGATTGGCAGGTTCAGGTCCGTTGTAGTCGTCCCACACCTTGAGATCTTCAATACCGTTGAGTTCAACGTCCATAGAAGCGTCCCAGTTGAGAGAGTCAGGGCATTTCTTGGCTTGTTTGTAAGTCTTAGGTACAAAATAGTGGTGGTAGCCATATCCTTGAGGAGGGTTGATGGATGATTGGTCTTGAAGCGCGTAGTTTGGATTGAGTTGAATAGCAAGATTTTCGGATGATTCAGATGAGGAGTCAGAGAGATGATTGTCTGAAGGTTTGGGAGAGAGAGAGGGAGAAGAATCATGCCTGTTGAGTTCAACAGGACGTCAGGAGTAGGAGGAGAAGAAGAAGATTCCGGGAGTGAGAAGGAAAGGGGAAGATTGATATCCAAGTTAAGATGAGACAGCATATTGGATTTGGAATCAGGAGAGGATGGTTGTATCTGGGAGGAAGAAGAATTTTTGAGTATCTTTACATGTTTAGAAGAAATGATTGAATTATTAGGGCACAGAATACGGTAGGAAAGAAAGTGAGGGTTATAGCCCACAAGGATGCCGGCAAGGCCGCGTTCTTTGAATTTTTTTCCTCAAGCAACCTTGGTGTTGAGGTAGACAGCCTTGGAGCCAATCAGATGGAAGTAATTGAGTGGAAGAGTTTTATTGATGAAAAGTTGATAGGGAGAGGGTGAGGCTGAATTCTTTGGGATTTGATTGAGAACTAGACAAGCAGATTTAGAGACTTTGGCCCAGAGATTGAGTGGCAACTTGGAGCTTCCAAGAATGGCTTGAATGGATTCAGTAAGGGTTCTGTTGGCTTGTTTGATTTTGCCATTGTGTTTGTGATGGTAGGGTTCAGAGATAAGATGTTGGATAGAGTTTGATTGAAAGAAATCCTTCAACTCCAAGGAAGTAAACTCCCCTCCTCCGTCAGAACAGATGGTAGCGGGGAAGGCATTTTGTTTTTGCTTTTCAAAGTTTAAGATGTTTTTTAGTTGGGGGCCCGCATCAGACTTCTGTTGGAGAGGAATTGCAGATATGTAGCGGGAGTAATTATCGATGATGGTCATGATGTAATTTATGCCATTTTGGGAAGAAGGGGTGATGGGTCCAACAAGATTGATGTGAAGTTGTTCAAATGATCTGGATGCAGAGGTGGTGGTGTTTTTGAAAGAACTTTTAGTTATTTTAGAGAATAGACAGTCTTCACATTGGAAGTTAGATAAAAGATTGGGGGGAAGATCAGGATATAGAGTTTTGAGTCAATAGGGACTGGCATGACCAAAGGATAGATGGAGATTTTTGAGCTTCTTGGTGTTCCAATCACTTTGAGAAAAGTAACAGATTTTTTGATTGAATCCTACTTTGGAAGGTTTGTTTAAGACGAAAAGATTACCTTGAATGAATCCAGAGAAGACAGGAGGAGAGTTAGAGAACAGTTTGAACTGATTTCGGTTAGTGTTGAGAGAACAGCGTTTAGTGACAATAGTTCTCCGGGACTGATAAGATTAAAAACAAGGTTGGGAACAAAGAAGGCATTCAAGAGGGTAACCATGGTGTTGTTCCAGATAAGCTGCACAGTTCCTTTTCCTTTAATGGGAAGCTTAGCTCCTTCCTTTCCAGTCCTGATGAACTCATCCCCACGACAATCCTAGAGATCAGTGAAGAAATTTGCTGAGTTGAACATGTGACATGAGGCTCCAGAGTTGAGGATGATTTGATTGTGCAAATTTATCTCTTTGATCCAGGTAGTGAGAAGAGCATGATAGTGAGCTACTTCCTTACCTTTAGAGTTTGCGTTGAATTGCGCTCTCCAATTAGCTTGAGCTTCTTTCCACCAATGAGGAGCAAGATGCTTGTGTTTGTGCCAACATTTATTTTTGGTATGGTCTGGTGATTGCGGATTATGGTAACCTCTTTTAAAGCGAAGTTCTTGAGGTGTGGGATTTTTGACATTACAAGAGACAACTAGGGCGGAGTCAAGAGATTTTGAATTTTTAGATTTTGATTTGGTTTTGTTTTCAAGTTGGGTGAGATGATTAAGAAGAAGATCAACAGAGACACTATTATCCGAGTGCATGATTTGTTGACGAAGAGATTGGAGAGAGGATGGGAATTTGAAAGGAATAAGGTAGGCTAGAATATTGTCTGGTAAATTGATTCCAATGTCGATCATTTTCTTCATGGAAATTTTAGTTTTGGTAATAAACAAATTAATCAAGTTGGTTTTGAATTGGTGGTAAAAGAATTTGTTGAAAACTCTCGCTTGATTGGCGGTTTGAGAGGAGGCAAACCTTTCCTTGATGGTTTTCCAGAGAAGCTTTGCAGAAGAGATGTTTGTTGGATTTACAACATTATTTTGAGTAATCATTTTGATTATGGAGAGTAAGATAACCCTGATTTCCATGTTGTCGGTAGTCTTGAGCAATTTGGAGTCATCCTTGAGAGCTTCTTTGACGCCTTTCAATTACAGGAGAATGGTCATTTTATCCTTCCAGATTGAGTAGTTTTTGTTGGTTAGAATGGGTACTGCCTCCAGAGCTGCCTTGAGTATGATTTGTCGAAATCCATTGCTGCTGCTTGATCCATCCATGATTCCAGTGAGATTAGTTCGGCTGATCTTTGGCTTTTAACCCTGATAAATTTCTGAATTTAAATTTAAGAAATAATAATCAAAAGAGGGCTGCACAGAACCAAGTATCAGTAAAAGAGTAACAAAAAGAGAAGAGGAAAGAAAGGGAAGAAGAAGGCGCACATAAAACCAACATCAAGCAGATTGACTCTAGAAATAGAGAAAAGGAATTATTCAGAGAAGAGCAGTCGATGAAGTCGTTGATAGAGGAGTGAGTGGGCTGATATTAAAGAAGACTGAAATTTAGATCAAGAGATTTAGAGCGTGGACAAGACCAGTCAAGCCAGACATACTTGAGATTGAAGACATCCAGGAGTGAGGTTTGAGGTGGTAGAGATCGCGAATAAGAATTAGGAAAGGATAAGAAAAGAAAACTAAAGAGCCGAGAAAAGATAGGATAAATTAGAAGAGACCAAGAGATTGGTTGTGAGTGATTGTTGTGATTTGAGGTGTATCAAGGTTGAGAGTTGGTTGAATTTGGTAGAGTTGCGTTGAGTTCGATTTAGTTTGTTGAGAGAGAAGTTCACCCTTTCAGGTGTTGGATTTTAGTTAAGTTGGGAAGACAAGAGCGCGTGCGTGAGAGTAGGCAGTTAGGTTAAGAGCTAGGAGCGCGCGCTTGAGTGCAGTGACAGCTTGTGAAAGGCAAGAGAGATCAAGAGAGCGTAAAGAAAATAAAGAAAAAGAAACATGAATCATCAAACATAAAAGAAAAGAAACTAAGAATAAAAGAACAGAAACTAAGGAAAAAGAAAAGAAAAAGAAAAGATGAAGAACAGAAAATAAGGAAAAGAAAAGATGAAAAAGGAAAAAGAAGAGCAAATATTCAACAGCCAACTCCGTGGGAAGATGCAGTGGCATTTGTACAACAAAACCTGGTAAAGAGGTTGTTGGATGGGAGTATCCCACTTCTTCCAGAAATCCTTTTCATTTGTTGCCCAGTGGAAAGCAAGCTGGACTTGGAGGAACTGATGGAGGACACGGAAAGGCTTTTCCCAAAGGGGCCAACAAAGTCCCCTTCCCACACTCCGGCAGCACCAACGCAAGCTCCGGTTGTGAGTCCCTGAAAAACAGAACACCCTCTGGGGACACCACCGACAACAAGCCCGGAGGTTAGCAAGATGATGGAATTGATGAAGGATTTACAGATCTTTCTGAGTCAAATGTTTTCCGTGCCGCGAAATCTGCCTCCTCACCTTGGGGGACCGCTTCTGCCGTTGAATCTGCCTGCGTTGCGGTTATTCAATTACTGCAGGTACAAGGGACATTGGCGGTTGGGGTGCAATAACATGACAAAGGACCTCAAGGCAGGATCGGTTTTACCAGTGGAAATGGGATTCATGTTCCCAAAGGGCAAGCAGATCTCCTCCAAACCCAGGAATACAACTGTCATGGAGCAAGTGCGCGCGCAAGGACAGGAACCGGTGGTAACTGCTCAAACTTTTTTGGGGATTGTCACTGGTCCTGGGGTACGGCAACCACTGTGTGTGGAAACAAAAGTGAGGGTATTAGCAATGGAGGAGTTGGTAGCTGTGGAAAGAATGAATGTGGATGCCAAGGAATGGGTAACCCTGGCAGCTCCTAAGCAAATTGCGCCCGTTCTGGGAATGGATGGACGGCTGGTGAATCCAGCAGGGAAGAAGAAGGTGGTGGAAATTGTGTGTAGGGTTTTGGGGAATGATACAACTATCCCCTTGACCTTGAAGGAGTTGGCAGCCATGTGGCTGGTGGTAGTAGATTAGATGGTTCAAGCGCTGAAGGATTGCAGACACAATAGGATCCCTCCAACAGTGCAACGGGTGAACTTGGCTTGCAATGACGGGGAGCTCAAGCTAGCGGGGATGAAATCAGTTTCAACTCCACTGGCTTACGTTTTGATGAAGATTGCTGGAAGGAAGGTGTGGAAGCTGGTGGATAGCAGTTCTATGTTTAAACTCCTTCCGTCTAGATTGGTTGATGAAATGGGATTGGTTTGGTGGAAATGCGCAATGGGGCTTTGTGCGCTTAACAGCTGGGCGTTTCATGTGGATGAGGTGGTGGAGGAGGAAGAGGTTGAGGTTGCAAGGGTCCATAAACCACTTTCTTTTCTATTGGTTGATTTCAGGGAGGCTATTTTAGGATGGCCATTCATGTTTGGGTTCCAAGTGCAAATGACATTTGATCCAGAGACGGGGATGGAAGCGTTGAAGGTGGAAGATTTGTCTGGAATGCAATTAAAAACTAAAATCTGAAATCAGGGGTTGGGAAAGTGGATGCAGGATTTGGCAAGAGAGGAGGAGGAGGACCCCAGCAGGGGGTTGGTTTGCAAGGGTGGTCCAGAGCTGGATTTTGATTATTTGGCCAAGGTTAACACATGGAGCAAGCTCCGGCTTTGTGCGGGCAGTTGACCAGTGAGGAGCAGGTGGGAAGTAGGGAGGAAGCGTGGGACGCGTTAGAGCTGGAAGTAAGTTCCTTTCCTCAGTGTGAATTGCCGGGAGGTACTTTGCAAAAACACTATCATTGTGCCACGCTTGTGAGCAAAGGCAAAAGCCGCGGTTTGGTTTTGACTCGGACCTATTGTAACAGATGCGTGCAGATGGCGGGGTGAAATGTTGGGAATTATAAGTTGGTTGTGCAAAAGGTCCATCCCTGGAACAAAGCAATGCCGCATGGGCTGAACAGACCCCTGCAACCAACCCCTTGGTTGCGGGACCCTTGGAAATCTCCGCTGAAGGTGTCAGTGTGGGTGAGGCAATTGGAGCAGATTATGCATGAGTGGGTTGGGGCCCTTAACTTTGGACTTCCGGGCTGGTTAAGCATGGAGGAACGGGATTTGCTGAAATTGGTACTTGTCCTCTGGGAAAGATTGCTTGCGTTCAGACCTGAAGAGCGGGGACTGTCTAAGACCAAGATAGGAGAACCTTATGTGATTCCAACGGTTGCACATAAACCTTGGCATATCAAGCCAATTCCAATTTTGCAGGTGGTTTGGGGGCCCTTCTTGGAGCTGGTACACAAATAGGTGGGGACGGGCCTTTACAAGCAATCAACATCAAGTTACTCAATTGAAATCTTTGTGGTGGTTAAGCAGGATGGGAATTTATTACAGCTTGTTCATGATCTTCAGCAGCTCAATTTTTTTATGATTCGAGACGCGGGAAAACCTCTGCACATTGAAACGTTTCTGGAATCTATGGCAGGGCCCGCGTGCTACAGGTTGGTGGATGTGATGGGCAGATACAATCAGCGCAAACTTAATTGGAGTTTGGGTCTAATGACTGTCTTCAAAACTGGATTGGGCAGGATGAAACTGACGCAGCTGCCGCAAGGTGGAACTAACTTGGTTGCGGTTTACCAAGCGCAGATGACCTGGATTCTGAAGAACAATCTTCTGGAGGGGGTGCAGATTTTCATTGAAAACACAGGCATCAAAGGCCCAAAGAAGGATTACAGAGGGGAAAGGCTTATGGGTGTTCTGCAAATTAGCCAATTCATCTGGGAGTATGCGCAAACGCTGGTGCAGATCTTTTTCTGGATTAAAGAAGAAAGGCTTACGGTGTTGGGGAAAAAGTTAGCGGTCTGCATACCCCCGCTGGAGGGTCTAGGACATGTGGTGGCTTCCAATGAAAGGCAGATTGCGGAAAAGAAATGTAACAAAGTCCTCAAGTGGCCAATGCCAAAGACTTTATTGCACATTCTCCAGTACCTGGGATTGTGTAGCTATTTACAGATGTTCATTGAGAATTTTGTGGAGGGAATTGACGCGTAAGGGTGCGGAATGGACCTGGGGTTTGAACTGTGACATTGCCTTTGAAAAACTCAAGGAGATGTTTGGCCGCAATATTGTACTGCGGGACTAGGATAATGATGCTGGAGGAATTAAGTTGGCCGTGGATTTGAGCAAGCTTGGCGCGGGGGGGGGGGGGGGTTCTGACCCAGGAGGATGAGGGGAAAGATTTTCTGGTTCTTTACAAGTCCATTGCTTTTACGCAAACAGAGAGGCGTTACTTGCAGCCAAAGTTGGAATTTTGCAGGTTCAATAAGATCGTGCAGAGGTTGCAGCATTTGCTATGGGGGATTCAATTCATGCTTCTGGTGGATGAAGAGGGCTGGCGCAGATGATCAATTTTATAATTCTTCCAAATGCACCTATGACCAGGTGGTTTGCTTTACTTAAGTTTTTCTCTTCCAAGGTGGTGCATGTTCCAGGAAAGGCCTTTATAATGCCATACGCTCTGTCTTGGTACCCTCCCAATGATATGTAAAAAGGTGTGGAACCATTGGATGTGGAGGCCTCAACAGTTAAGGTATTGGTGATGGAAGTAGGTGTGCAACTTCTGCTCCAGCAGTATGGGAGGTACGTGGTCCTCAGTTTGTATTTGCGGGATCATTGGTTTCCATATGAAATGCCAGGCAAGATTGTTTGATTTATTTGGCAGAGAGTGGGAAATTTCTACCCGCAGGAAGGACAGCTATGGCCGCAGAGCGGGCCAGTACCACTTGTGGTCAGTACTTTGAGGGAATATCAGGAGGTAATTCTGGGAAGTCTGCATGAAAATCTCGGCCATTGCGGAGAGCTTGAAACACGGAAGCAGGGGTGGGCAAGGTTCTGGTGGGTGGGGGTAGTACACACGGTGCCGGAGTGGGTACGGTTGTGCAAATTGTGTCAGCAGCAGAGCAAAACCTTACCTTGCAAAGTAGGTATCCCCACTGGAGAGGATGCCTTGTTAGGGCGGGTTTCTCTGGATGTTGTTGTCAGCTTGCTACTATGTACAGAGCAAAACTGTCAAATAGTAACACAAACTATGAAAAATAAGAATACCTTCATTAACAAAGTAAGTAGTGAGAAATCCATATATATTATTACAGGAATAGATTTTTCACCCAAAATTAGGTAGGGTCACTCACTGACCCCACCCTTGAATTCCAAGTCCTTATATTTTTAAAATAATTAAAAAGAAAAGTACTAAAAATTACGACACCTGTATGGCACCTTTTGGCCATTCTAACATTTCACACTTATTGTCACGTATAGGGTTTACACCTAAAATTCACTCAGAATTGAGGTTTTGTGTATATTTTAGGAGTTACACGCGCAAATGTGTTATGTCACAATTCCCACGCGCAGCCCCGCATCATTACATAACCCTACCTACTAGTAGCAGCAGGTTCCCGCGTACTAGAGACCCGCGCGAAGCTGATTCTGCCACGCACGCAGCGGATCCTACCCCACGCCCATCCATACTAACTGATCCCCGCGCCTGGATCAGTTGTGACTAATCTGACAACCAGGTACCACTCAGAAGAGCTACAACCTAGTTAGGGTTGCCTAGTATATGTAAAAAACAGACATATGCATTACTAATGATCTAAAAAGATCAAAATTTAAATAAAATTAATGAAAATTAACTTTTAAACATTTTTTAATAATAAATCAAAGATCAAGGACTACCACGTAAATCACTGATCTTGATCTTTGAAGACCACAAAACACTACAAAAAGTGTTCATAAAAATCATTAAAAACTATCTACATGATCAGAAGATGGCCGGAAATCACTAAACATCCACATCTGCACGCTTGAAAGCAATATCAATAGTACAAATGAAGGATGAGTACAGAATGATCAAATTTACGCCATAACAGATTAACAGATCCTGTGGATAAAATGTTAATTAAATGGATGAAGGTTGATAGAATCTATCATATTGGAGGGACTAGAAACAAACTGAGTAATAACAAGGCGTGAGTTGAGGAAGAAAGAACAACAAAAGAAGGAAATGAGGAACAATAAAAAGCTTGAAGGAAATAGGATTGAAATTGTACCAGACAGTCAAGAACTTGAGGAGTGAATTTAGATTGAGGAAAATCGTGATTGAGTCTTTGACAGTGGTTCGGCGACGATGAGGATTTGACAGTAGTGAGTTGTTGAGTTATTGAGTGAAGGGTAAAGAAACAGAGAATGAGGAAGAAAAGTTGAGAACAAAAGAAAGAAGAATAAAAAAGAAAAAGGAAGTTGAGCTGAAGTGAAGAATCCAATGAATCTGAGATTGTGGATTGATGACTGGAGCTTCCAGGAAGTCCTCCTCGATGGGGTTGAGTTGAGACCAATGATCGGGTGAGGGGGAATCCCCCGGTGTATTCAGTTAGTCTGAGGGCCCGCGGGTTGCTCCGTCTCAGGATTGGGCGGCTGTGTGGTGGGCCGTGCAGTGGATGGTTTGACACCCCTTGTGGCTGGTAGGATTTCAAGGTAATTGAAGTGAGGATTGATGACTTGGAGGAGTTTGGAAAATTGAGTTTGGGGTAACGCTTTAGTTAACCCTTCAGCTATCATGCTTTATGATGGTATGAGCTTAATTTTAAGGTTGTTAGCTTGTAGTTCCTCCCTAATCGCTTTTGTTTTTATGTCAATATGGCGGGTTTTGGAGTTGCAGCAAAATTTCTTTAACTTGTTGTCCAAACCTTTATTTTCAATGTGGTGTGAGCTCGGTTGAGTGGGTTTTGCCCACATTTCCGAGACCAGACCTCTCATCAAAATTGCCTCAAGGAAGGAATTGACAAGAGGATTGAGTTCCGCCTCGGTGGTTGAGTGTGTGACGTTCCTTTGGCAATAGCTACTCCACGCGATAGGGGATCCAAACAGGAGAGTCAGATGCCCCAACTGAGAGTGCCTGGTTTCAAGGTCGTCATTCCAAGTGGCGTCGCTGAAGCATTGAAGTTGAGTGTCCCTGTGTTTTATTTCCAGCACTAGAGAGAGTGACTTTGTGGCCTTCAAGTACTTCCAGCAGGGCTTTACCTTGCGCCAGTGATGGATACCGGGCTTTTCGCAGAATCAAGCTAGGCTTGAGACAGCGTAACTGATGTCTGGACCAGTCAGACATGCAATGTAGTTCATTAAGAACATGGCCAATCTGTAGTTGATGTTGAGCGCTTTGAACTCCTCGTGTTCTTCAGCCTTGGCGGGTCGCAAGTTGAGGTTTGAAGTTAGTGGTATGGAGGAAGGATGACAATCGGTGAGTCCAAGCTCTTCAAGCCCGTGATCAATATGGTTTGGTTGAGAGAGAAGAATCTTGTTGTCTATTTTTGAGTATTTCATTCCTAGTATAGTGTTGGATCGTGAGCTGATGAATTTGGAAAATGTTGCAGAAAGTTATCCTTAAAATTGTTGCCAAGACCTACTAGAATCAGGTTGTCGACGTGGAAGAAAATCATTGATTGAAATTGAGGATTCAGGTAAAGACAGGTGTTGGAAGTTTACTGATGGAACCCTTGGCTGGTGAGCCAAGTGGTGAGTGTATTGAACCAGTTGGGAGGGGCCTGCTTAAGCCCGTATAGGGACTTCTTGAGCTTTAGGTATTTTGACTTTCTCTTTGATCATTTGGGAGTCTTGATGATGACAAGTTCCTTCAGGGGAGCGTGCAGAAAAGCGCTTTTTACGTTGAATTGGGTGACGGGAAGCGAATGATACAGTCCATAGAGTAGGGCAATTCCGAGAGAAGCGGCTTTACCGGTTGGAGAGAAGGTATCTTGATAGTCCAGGCCGTAGATCTGATTGAATCCCTGTATGCACAGTCGACTTTGGTAGATTAGTGGATCTCTGTGGCAATTGTCTTTGAGATGGTAGACCCAGGTAGTGTTGAGAGGATTAGCAGGTTAGGGACCGTCGTAGTCTTCCCAAACCTCCATCTTTTCAATGCCGCCCAGCTCCGCGTTCATAGACAGGTCCCAGTTCTCCTAATCTTTGCATTTCTTGGCCTGTTTGAAGGATTTTGGGATGAAGTAGTGATGATATCCGTATCAAACAGGTGGATTGAGCGTTGAGCGATTGCGTAGAACTCGAGACGGAATCAGTTCCTCGGCGACCTCTTGTGACGAATGAGATGATTAATCATCAGCAGAATCTCCCGCTTCTGCTGCAGTTGGACTTTGATCGACAACAGGAGGATTGGTGGTTGAGACAGAAGAGGTGCTCTGAGCTGATTCGGAGTCCAGGAAGGGAAAATTGATGTCAAGAGGAGGATCGATTTCCGGGGGGATTTCTGCAATGGGAGTGTGATGAAGAGATTTGATTATTTTAATGTGTTTGGAGGAAATGATTGTGTTGTCTGGTTTGAGGATGCAATACGACTGGAGATTGGGATTGAATCCTATGAGTGTTCCCTCTAGTCCGCGCTCTTTGAGCTTATCCCCGCGAGCCACCTTCAAGTTCAAGTACACTACCTTGGAGCCTAAGGGGTGGAAATAATCCAAGGGTAGGGTCTTATTTGTGAAGGTTTTGTAGGGAGATTTCTCGTTTGCGCTTCTAGGAATTTGATTAAGCATGAGATTTGAGGCTTTGGATACTTCGGCCCACAGATTGAGAGGTAGTCTTGAAGATTGTAGGGTGGTTCTGATGGATTATGCAACGGTTTGATTGGCGCGTTCAACTCTTCCGTTGTGTTCATGATGGTATGGTTCTGATACGATATGTTGGATGGAGTTTTCTTGAAAGAAGGCGTAGAGTTCTCAGGAGTTGAATTCTCCCCCTCCATCAGTACAGATGGTGGCGGGAAAGAATCCTTGTTTTTGTTTCTCAAATCTAAGAATGGATACAATTTGAGGACAGGCGTCAGATTTGGAACTTAGGGGAATAGCGGACAAGTAACCGGAGTGGCTATCAATGATGGTCATGATATACCTCATCCCGTTGCGGGATTCCGGATTGATAAGACCCATTAAGTCAATGTGAAGCTTCTCAAACGGTTTGGAGGCTGGGTTTGCTTTGGTGTTGAATGGGGTCTTGGTGATTTTTGAGAAGACGCAATCCAAGCATTGAAAGCTGTTGATTAGGGAGTGAGGAATTTCAGGATACACGTTTCTTAGTTGGTAAGGACTAGCGTGACCAAGCAATTGATGAAGATAGAGCAGCTTGTCATGGTTGATGGCTTTTTGAGTGAGATAGCTGATCTTTGAGTTATTTCAAATTGAATGAGGGAGATTGAGAGCAAAGAGGTTGTCTCGGATGAAGCCTTCAAATGCGAGAGTTCCGTTGTGGTGGACTTTGAAGGAATTGCCATGAGCTGAAACTGAGCATTGTTTTTCCGCCACCAGGACTCCTGGACTGATTAGATTAATGACAAGGTCGGGGAAGAAGAGGCAGTTGGAGAGTCGGATGAGAGAATTTCTCCAGGCAAGAACCACTTCACCCTTCCCTTTGATGGGGAGATAAGCTCCATCTTTTCCAGTGCTGATGTCTTCTCCGTCGCAATCTTGCAAGGAAGTGAAGTATTGAGTGGAGTTGAACATATGACACAAGGCACCAGAGTCAAGGATGATGCAATGATTGGCATTCACCTTGTTGATCCAGTTGGTTAAAAGGGCGTGGTAGTGAGCGACTTTGTTGCTTTTTGGCTTCTTTTGAGCTCTCCATTTGGCTTGTGCTTCTTTCCACCATTCAGGAGCTAAATTCTTGTACTTATGCCAGCATCGATCCTCGGGATGGTTGGTGACGTTGGGATTATGATATCCTTGTTGACATCGTTGCTGTTTGGAAGTAGAGGTTTTGGAACTGTTGGTTATGAGAGCGGTTTCTCTGACAGGATTCTTGGTGAGTTTGGATTTGGATTTGTTGTCGAGCTGCGTCAAGTGATTTAGAACTAGTTTGACCGTGATCTCCTTGTCTGAGTGCATAATTTGCTGCCGAAGCGAGTGAAGTGAGTTTGGAAATTTGAAAAGGACCAGGTACGCCAAGATGTCTGAGGGGAGTTTGATACCGATGTTGAGCATTTTCTTGAGAGAAACCTTGATTTCTGTAATGAAGGAAGTAATGGCTTCAGGTTTGAAAGGATGATAAAGAAAGTCATTGAAGACTTGAGCTCGATTTGCGGTTTGAGAAGATGCAAATCTCTCCTTGATTGTTTTCCATAGACCTTTAGCCAAGTTGATGTTTTTGGGGTTCACTACATTGTTGTGCGTGATAGAGTCAATCTTGGGGAGAATAATCACTCAAGTTTCAAGATTGTCAGTGGGGCTGAGACTTTTAGAATCGTCGTCAAGGATTTGTTTGGTGCCTTTGAGTTCAAGAAGAATGGTTATCTTGTCTTTCCAAATTGAATGGTTTTCGTCCTTCAGGTTTGGGACGGCTTTGAGAGCAGCTCTGAGCATGATTTTTTGGAAGGCGTCCATTTTGCCAGGTCCCTCCATGATGTCGAGCGGTTAGGTAGTCGTGCGGTTTGGCTTTTAACCGTGTTAATTAAATGGATGAAGGTTGATAGAATTTATCATATTGGAGGGACTAGGAACAAACTGAGTAATAAAAAGGCGTGAGTTGAGGAAGAAAGAACAAAAAAAGAAGGAAATGAGGAACAATAAAAAGCTTGAAGGAAATAGGATTGAAATCGTACCAGACAGTGGAGAACTTGAGGAGTGAATTTAGATTGAGTCAAATTGTGATTGAGTCTTTGACAGTGGTTCGGCGACGATGAGGATTTGATAGTAGTGAGTTGTTGAGTTATTGAGTGAAGGGTAAAGAAACGGAGAATGAGGAAGAAAAGTTGAGAACAAAAGAAAGAATAATAAAAAAGAAAAAGGAAGTTGAGCTGAAGTGAAGAATACAAGGAATCTGAGATCGTGGATTGATCACTGGAGCTTCCAGGCAGTCCTCCTCGATGGGGTTGAGTTTAGACCAATGATTGGGTGAGGGGGAATCCCCCGGTGTATTCAGTTAGTCTGAGGGCCCGCAGGTTTCTCCGTCTCAGGATTGGGTGGCTGTGTGGTGGGCCGTGCAGTGGATGGTTTGACATAAAATAGTACAGAAATCCAGCAGATCTAAGGACAGCTGATTGACAGCACCAAGTGGACGTGCTAATCTTTCCCTGACTGGCTTGCCAGCCTCAGCCCACAAACGGAACCCTCTCTAAGTTCCCTGAGAAGACCAAAATCACCCCAAAAAGGTATTTATACAGACCTCTTTGGATCCATTATTCCAGAAGTTAATCAGTTACCAGGAATTATTTATTATCAATCAGACACCGTGTCATTGTTAATCAAGTGATTATATGAAGATAAGCAAGTGATTTATGACTTATTCTGTAGTAGTATTATTTAACTTTATTAACCAATCAACCATTGAAGTTTAGTCAAGCAATCTACCCCATCTGCTCTGAAACCCTTCCAATTATTCCAGGATTTTTGTGGTAAAGTGCTCAGAGTGAGTTTTACCCTTCCTGTCTAGGCCGTCTGTTCTGTTAAGCCCGGCCACTAGTGGAATAAGTCCTTTCTAAGGCACCCATATTTATTCCAAGGTTCTTAAACTCCCTAAGGAGGCCCCTGGAAGAGAGGTTGCTAGTCTGTCAAGATCCCCAGTAGTATAATACTGTGGCCCCACTTTTATATTATATTGAAAACCATTTACTAAAAAACCAATTAAACATTGCAACTGCTCTTATTAAATCATTTATTTCAGCTTCTAAGCGTTTATTATTGGAATAATAATTATTATTATCATTCCAGCATTTTGATCACTCTCTGTAGCTAAAGAACTGCAAGGTTCCTGGTATCAGAGAGCTGACAACTGGGGGTCTGGCTGGGAAATATCCTTAAATAATTAATTTTTAATTATTTATTCCCTGGACCAGTCTATTTATTTTTAAAAAAAATAATTTAACATACTTATAACATATATTTTTGATCATTTGTTTCTCTAGTGGATCTTAAGACCAACGGAGAATTGATCAATTATCATTTGAAACTTCTTAAAAAGAAAAAAGAAGAAAAACTCCATAACTTTGTACCTGTTATTATAACTCCTGAGCAACAACAGGAGAAATTGCTTTATTATAAACAGCAGATTATAAAAGACAAAGAACTTGAGCTTGAAAGAATTATCAATTTCAATTCTTTATTAAGGCAACATAAGGAGTGGAAAATTTATCAAAGGAAGCTTTATATTTATAAACTAAATAACCCTGATAAAGAAAAATCCAAAAATAATAAAAGTGATTATTTTTTTTCTAAAAATTACTTTAACACGTAAAAATACAAAAAAATATTAAACTTATATTTTTTTTTGTTTTTATCCATCTCAGTGGATTTTGTTTTTGGTGATCTCATTGACCAGGACCTCCTAGAGGATGTCCCAGACAGTGTACCATTGGATTTACCCTTGGATTTCTCCCAGGATCTGATTGGAACTCACTTAGACCCTGTTGGAATACCCTCCAAGGATAGTTGTGACCCCAACCAAGTGTTGGTACCTTTGAATTTAACTATAAGTAAGTTAAAATATTTAAAAAAACTATTAAAAATATAAAATACACAAAAAATATTATTTTTATAATTATAAAGTCTTTTTCAAAATTTTTGACAAAAGACTTGCACATTTTTTTTTGGTGCGATGTATCAAAATAGGCGCAACACCCGTGCAACCGGTAGGGCCCCGTCATATGGAATTTGCCCAGAGGAACCCGTGCGCGCAAGGACTCCAGTTGCGAGCGCAATGAAAGGACTCAAACTCGTGACCATAGCGTCACACGGGACGACAACGGAGACGACTGCGGCCGCCAACTTGACCAACAAACCGTTGGAGAGCCATCTGTTGCCCACCATATTATCCCAGGAGGGTACAGGCCCTCCTACGCCACCCCAGCTGGACTCAACCAAGGAGGAAAGAGTCAAAGTATTAGTGAAAGAAAACGTGAGTTATTGGGAACAATTCAGGTCGGCTAAGACCCAGGAGGATCAACCAGGTATGAGAAAAGCCATTTCTCAGGCAAAGAAATCTCAGATTTCTCTGCAAAGGTTGATCCCAAAGAAAGAAGTAGAAGGCTACAAGCAGAACTGGAATCCTTGGGATCAGTTAGCTTCCTTAAAGGGAAAGGACCCCAAAAAGAAGAGGTCCTCAGCCCATCAGAATTTAAGGAACCCAAAGGACTGGGACAAAATAATATCCTTAGCCCAGAAGTGGAAAAGTTTGTACCACAATTAGATGTAGAAGCTCTTAATAGCTTTTCTGTAAATGTGTCTCACAATTTTACTATTATTAGCCAATGCTTTGACAAAGTTTATCACCAATTGGACAAATTAACTTATAGTATTTTTAGAGTGATTGACACTCAGTCTCAAATTATGAGAATTGATGAGTTGGAAATGAAACAAATCAAGGATAGTATAAGAGCTAATAAGCTGGAACTGATGAAACATATTGATGAAAACCAATCAATTCTGCAGGAAGATGTTCTTGCAACCATAGACCAGCTTAAGGAAGAAGTTAAGAAAACTAGTCCTACTCCTTCAGCTCATCTGACTAACAAAATTGACTTATTAAGCAACAAACTTGATTTAGAGTTAGGTATGATTAAGAATGATCTCAGAGATCTTAAGATCAACTCTACTAACTCTCCGGTAATTGACTTAGAAGAAACCAGACCTGCCAGGTTCACCAGTACTCCTAGTGCTCCTCCCAGAGCCAGGATAACTAGGAATGAGTCTTTCAGACCCATTCCTACTCCTGAAATGGAGAAGTCTTTGAAGCTACTTCCTCCCATCACTGAATGGCCTAAATTCTCTGGAGAAGGAGAATACAACCATGTCAGTTTCATTAAGTTTATTGACTATACTCTTTTATCCTATGAGCTCCCTGATGCAATAGCTGTGGTAAGATTGCCCAGATTATTTGAAGGAGTAGCTCTTGATTGGTTTATCAATAAAATAGGAGAAGTTGGATCTTTATCCTGGAATTCTTGGAAAGAATTGATCAATGTGCAGTTTGGTACCAGGATTTGGAAAAGAAAGATGATGAAAACTTTTGAAACTTCCCAGTTTGATCCATCCAAGGACAAACCTCATAAGTGGTGCTTAGACCAGAAGAAGAGGTTGGACTGTTTTTATCCTGATGCTGATAAAGAAGAAGTGAATGAAAGAATCCTAAGCTTATGTCCCGGACAAATCAACCACAGTTTAATGTGTAGAATGCCTATGGATTCAGATCTTTCCACCTTAAAAGGTGTATTGGAAGAAACCATTGGTATGAATGGTCTTGATAATAGGGTCAATAGAACTCCAAGGGAACAAAATACTAGGAACAGGGAAGAATATACCGCTGTAAGACTCCAAAACCTGCTAGGCCGTGGCAGTTCTGTGGAGGGGAAAGGTGCTGTTTAGGCTGCCCTCCTGAGTGTTACAAAAATATTTAAATGTAACCAAGATCAAGGTCCAGAACCTGGTAAATGAGGAATCAAGGAGTAGAGGATAAAGATGATAATAGTTTGGTAGCAATGGAACAGCACTATCTGAGGCAAGATTATGCAGGGAAAAACTTGAACAAAAGAAGTTAAAGTCCCCTTAGAATTCAAAGAACAAAAGCTGTTGAATGTAAACAACGCCCACACGCTAATAAATCTGGTCGTCAGCAGAAGATTGGGGATGATCAACTCAAACCCAAGCAACCTCCAGGTTCTCAATGAACCTGCCCAACTCTCCGCAATCAAGCGCTTGAAGGGTACCAGATAACTGTGGCTGGCTTTACAGGACAAAGCACAATGTTTAAAAATCTCTAAAGCAAACAGTAACTGATTTGAAGCAAGGATAACCTCAAAACTTCTCAAGGGACTCAAGAGTAGGCTGGCAGAATGCAACTCCAAAGAAGCTAAGGGGAGGTATAAAACTCCAGGTCTTAAACTTAATAAGACCTCTTCAATCAATTGTGATTGGCTCCAGAAAGGTGATCAGGGATCAGGACCAGTATGGTCTGAGAAAGGGATCAAGGAGTGGTATAACACACTCAAAAATTCCAACAGAAAGAATTTTTCTTCAACCAGCAAGGCTATTGGTTGGTGATAAGGATCAAGGATCAAGGGTTTGAGTATGGAAGCTCAAGGATCAAGGGTGTGCTGATTTAATGCTGGATGATTCCATGCTTCGATGATGGATCCAAAAGGCAGGGGAGAGCCCCTTCTTATATGGGCAGGATGCCCTGTTAGACTATGTACAACGGATTCCAGAAATAGAGCGAAAAAGGAAAGAAAATCATGTGGTCACTCGCGTCCGTCCGTGGATGGGCGCACGCAACAATACCGGAATCACCCATCCCTCGTCGGAAGGCAGACGGGGTGGGAAAGGGAAATGAACCAAACCGCCGCGGATGTCTGCAGGCAGTAGTTGACACTCTTCACCCCTTGTCCGAAAGCGGAAGTGGGTGGGAGAGCCCCAGGAAAGGTGACAGATGAAGTTCGTGAGAGCGCGGATGGGCAGATAGGAGATTGGCTCGAGACGGTTGAGTAAATCCTGACAGGCTTGAGATTCACAACTGATAGATTGAGTGAGATGGGAGATTTGACGGATCCAAGGATTTGACAAATGCTTGGGGGTGCGGTCGGGATGGATTTGGTAAATCATGGATGAGCGCAGCCTCAGTAGCAATGAGGATGAGCGCCGCGCGACAAGCGAGGATAAGGACGCGTGGCGCGCAACACGTGAGGATAAGGACGCGCAGCGCGCCACGCGCAAGGATAAGGACGCGCGAAGCGCAATGATCACGGTGCGGATGAGCCTGAGGATGAGTTGGAATAATTATTATTATTATTATTTATTTTTTTTGGATGCCAGACGGTACTTTTGGGCAACAGTTCATGGATTGAGTTCTTAAGGTGGCCAGGGTGTACAGGATTGGGCACCACCTCTCTCCCCAACTTACAGACTGTCCCTAGTCTGCTCCCAAGTTTGATGCCATAAAAAAAGAAAGGAAAGAAAGATGATTGAGAAAAAAGAATGGCCATTTTGATCTTGAGAGTGGTTGAAAAAAGATATGTCAATCCAACCAAAAATCCTAGAAGTGGCTGAGATAAAAAGAAGAAGGCGTCCCAAGTTCTCACATGTGTGGCATGAAGTAGAGCTTTCACAACAAAACGCAGGAGATGACCCTGGTGGTGCACAATTGGGAGGGCTTACTTCTGGACCAAGTTTCCTCCACGAGAATGAAATTTCTTGACCTGATCAGCAGAGAACCTTTTGGCCATCTGAGTACCATCCAGTTCCTCCAAAACATATGATCCACCTCTAACTCGTTGGACTACTCCGTAAGGACCATTCCAGCGGTTAGAGAAAAGCTTTCCCCACTGAGTTTCCAAGGAACAATTATAAGCCAATACTAGGTCACCAGGGTTTAAAGGGTCCCTGATTTGATTTAGGTGTTTATCTTCCCAATACTGAACTGATTTTGCTCTTCATTCCATCATCTTCTGATAAGCTTTGTTACAAATATCTTCACTCCGCTCCAGTTGCTTTGATTTGGCAACTAATAGGTCAGTAGTTGAGGAAACTTGTTCCCAGGGGATGCCCAAGAAAGACTCCATTTCAAGATCAAGAGGAAGAAAAGCCCTCTGACCAAAGATGATTTCATAAGGAGAGTAACCAGTGGTTTGCTTGGTGGAAATTGGATCAGAAAAGAGAACCAAGGGGAGAAACTTCCGGCAATTCTTGCCACTCTCACCAGCCAATTTGACAAGAGCAGCCTTCAAAGGAGCATTGCCTATTTCTACCATGCCTTGTCCTTCAGGATAATAGGGAGTAGTAAGTATATGTTGTCCAGGGAGCAATCGGATCATTTCAGCAAGTTTTCCACCAAATTTGGAGCCACCATCCGTAGAATATGATCGGGCCAAGACATAACACATTGTCCAAGTCTCATGAAGGAAAGCTGCTACTGATTCAGAGCTGAGTTTCTTAACAAAATTTGCTTCAACCTATCAAGAAAAATCATCTCTATCCACAATGAGGTACTTAGCTCCTCCAGCCTTAATGTGAACCACATCCATAGCAATCCTCCCAAAGACAGTGGACTCTCCAGTGGGGTAACAAACTTTGGCCGGTGTAAGACTCCAAACGGTGCTAAGCCGTGGCAGTTCTGTGGAGGGGAAAGGTGCTGTTTAGGCTGCCCTCCTAGGAGTTACAATAATATTTAAATGTAACCGGAATCAAGGTCCAGAACCTTACGGATGAGAAATCAAAGTAAGGGAAGAGGATTAGAGTTGTCGGTAGCAAACGAAACAACACTATCTGAGGCAAGATGGTGCAGGGAAAGACTTGAAAAAATAATTCAAGGTTTGTTCAGAGTTCAATAGAACAAGGCAGTTGTAAGTAACAACGCCCACAAGCTAATAACTCTGGTTGTCAGCAGCTGATTAGGAAAGATCAACTCAATCCCAACCAACCTCCAGGTTCTCAATGAACCTGCCCAACTCTCCGCAATCAAGCGCTTGAAGGGTACCAGATAACTGTGGGAGGCTGAACAAAACAAAAGCAATTTGTTTATGAAGCTCTAGAAGCAAATAAATAACGAATTTGAGCAAGAATAACCCAACACTTCTCAAGGGACTCAAGAATAGCGTGGCGAAATTCAACCTTAAAGAAGAAGGGAGGTATAACACTCCAGGTTTTAAGCTTAATAAAACCTCTTCAATCAAACGTGATTGGCTCCAGAAAGATGATCAAGGAGAGATCAAGACCAGTATGGTCGGAAAAAGGGATCAGAGTGGTATAACACACTCAAGAATTCAGACAGACAGGAATTCTTCTTCAACCAGCAAGGCTATTGGTTGGTGATAAGGATCAAGGTCACAAGGAAAAGAGTTTGAGTATGGAGGCTCAAAGGATCAAGGGGCAATCATAGATATACCCGGATAATTTGCTCAGATAAGTGGGGAAGGATGCCCACGGATAAATTGCTTATGATGGTGGTCTGATTGGATGATGGGATCCACTGATGGTGGGCCAAAAGGCAGGGGAGAGCCCCTCCTTTTATAGACATGAGGCCCTGTATACTATGTACAAGTGATACTACAAATAGGTGCGGGAAAATGAAAACATAAAAAAAATAAAAATAAAAAAAAAAAAAAAATTACATGAGAGGAAAAAAGAAATGTTGCCCGCGTCGAGAATGACCGCGGGCAACCAGATGGACACCCGCAACAGCGGTCGCGGATGTTGACAACAGCTGTTGTCGCCCGATCGGTGGCGACAACGGGGTGAAGGTTCCGACGGCCGCGAGCGGGCGCTCGCGGTCGTCGGTCGGTATCAAGGGTGATGGTGATGATGATGATGATGATGATGATGACAACGAGAGATGGAGGGTGAGGGGGATAGTGAGGGTGAGTTATTGTTGGACGAATTGGAGATCAAGCGGGATTCGAAGAGAGCCGCAGTTGCCTTGACTTTACTGAGTTTGATACCGACGAGATCCTTGGGTGATGAGACGGATGAGACGGAGGATGCGGTCCGGGTAGCTAACCAACCAGGATGATAGGGAGGTCTTCCGAATCCGATCCCAGGGTACAAGTGCTGATTGACCAATTGATGGATTGCTGAGGTTGGTGTGCTCGAATCGTAGCAGGGGAGGTTGAGATCTGAATGGATTCAATCAACTTGAGTCGAGGGTTCTAAACATGATCCACGTTCGACTTGATTGGTATTCTCGGATTTGAGTCGAGTGGAGATCTTGAGTTCAAGGTGAGCATGACACGTAGGATCCTCAGACTCAATCAACTTGGTAGACGAGGGTGAGGATGAGGATGGGGATGGTTGGGAGATTTGGACGACTGCTTGATTCATCGTCCGCTGGTTTTGGTTGAGCTAGATCAGGGGACGAGGAGAGTTGGATCTTCAGGGATCAAAGGGGGAGGAGAGTGGGGATGATGCTGATCAATTCAAATGAGTCGCAAGCGTGGCTGTATGTGATTCGCGGTGGTAGTGAGCAATCCAACCAAGTTTGGGTTGGTTGTAGTATGACTTAGGCTGGGCTGGGATGATGGATGGGATCTATGCAAGCTAGAGGGGGTGATGGGTGAAGGAATCCCCTGGGATGATGAGATTGAAGTTTGAGGGATGAATGTAGAGTTGGATGGATTTAAGATTCTGGGTTTGATGACTTGAATCAAGATCGGTTTGAAGAAGATGATGAGAGAGGTGATGAAGGTACCCATAGGGGTACAACTGAAAAATATATATATATATATTTTTTTTTGTGGTGTCCCAGATTGGTCACCACATCTCTCCCCAACTTACAGACGGTCCCTAGTCTGCATCTAAAATTTGAAGGGATTAAAAAAGAAAAGCAGGGAACAAAGAATTTGAAGCAAATATTGGCCATTCTTGATCTTGAGAGCAATTGACGAGTTGGTGAAAATATGTTGATTCTTCCAAATGAGCCGTAGAAGCGGCAGGAATAGAACAAGGAGGGCGTCCCAGGTGCTCACATATGTGGCATGCAGTAGAGTTTTACGAACAAAAATGCAGCAAATGACCCTGGTGGTGCACAATTGGGAGGACTTACTTCTGAGATAAGTTGCCCCCACGACAATGAAACTTCTTGACTTGGTCAGCAGAGAACCTTCTGGCCAACCAAGTACCATCCAGCTCCTCCAAAACATAAGATCCACCTCTAGCTTGATGAATCACTCGATAAGGGCCATTCCAACGATTAGAGAAAAGCTTGCCCCACTGGGTCTCCAAAGATTGATTATAAGCTAAAACTAGGTCGCCAGGGTTCAAGGGCTCCCTGATTCGATTAGAGTGCTTGTCCTCCCAATACTGGACGGATTTTGCTCTGGACTCCAACATCTTTTGATAAGCTTCATCACGAACGTCTTCAATTTGCTCCAGTTGCTTGGATCTAGCAACTAACAGATCAGTAGTTGAGGACACCTCTTCCCAAGAGATACCCAAGAAAGATTCCATTTCCAGATCCAAAGGAAGGACTGCTCTTTGACCAAAGATGATTTCATAAGGTGAGTAGCCAGTAGTCCTTTTGGTTGAGATTCGATCAGAGAAGAGAACAAGAGGAAGGAATTTGCAACAATTCTTGCCACTTTCACCAGCCAGTTTAGAAAGTGCAGCCTTCAAAGGGGCATGGCCTTGTTCCACCATGCCTTGGCCTTCAGGATAATAAGGAGTAGTAACTCTATGTTGTCCAGGAAGGGATCGGATCATTTCAGCAAGCTTGCCCCCAATTTCAGAGCCACCATCAGTAGAGTAAGATTGAACCAGGCCATAACGCATTGTCCAGGTATCGTAGAGGAAAGCTGCCACTGATTCAGAGCTAAGTTTCTTAAGAAATTTTGCTTCAACCCATCCGGAAAAATCATCTCTAGCCACAATGAGGTACTTAGCACCACCTGCCTTAATATGAACCACATCCATAGCAATCATTCCAAAGACAGTGGACTCCCCAGTAGGATAACAAATTTCAGCTGGGCGCCTAAGATCACGTTTTTGACAAACTTCACAACTCTTGCACCATTGGGAGACGGATTTCTTCAAAGATGGCCACCATAACCGTTCGGATAATTGTCGATAAGTTTCAGTTTCCCCACAATGACCAAGGCCTTCATGGAGACTTTCAAGGATAGAATCTTGTTGAGAGGTAATAGTAACAACAATAAGAGCACAAGGATTGCCCCTCTTCATAAGTCTAGAGCCTTGAACAAAAAAATTAGAAGACTTTTGTTTAAGAGATTGAAATTCCTTAGCAGAGAGATCAGGAGGTTTTTGAAGAGTTGAAAGGTACTGCTCTAATTTAAACCAGAAGCCTTGTTGAAAGCCAGAATAATTTTGAGAAGAAAAAGAGAAAATAGGTTGGATTAAAGGTTCCTCTTCATTGAAATCGGTTCCAACATCAGATTTGTTGTCCCCAAGAGGTCGTCAAGATAAACCATCAGGCATGGTGAAAGATTTTCCCGGCCTGTAAACAATATCAAAAGAGAAAAGCTGGATAAAGGCCACCCAACGAGTCATAGGAGCATTGGGAAGACTGGGAGCGTTGATCATTTCAATGATGGATCGAGCATCAACTTGAAATTCAAAATGTTGGCCCCAGAGAACGGTTTGAAGTTTCTTCATCATTCGAGCCACACCACAGAGTTCCAGTTTGGGCTGGGAGTATCTAGATTCTACATCTGAAAACAACAAAGATTCAAAAATAGCAGGACGGTCCCAACCATTTTCATCTTCCTGAGTAAGGACGGCCCCAACAGATTGATAACTAGAATCGACAGCAAGCTTGATCTTGCCAGCTCCAGGTCCATAAGAGATCTTTTTCAAAACTATGTCTTTACCAACTATCCTTTTGAGTAGCTGGAAAGCACATTCACAATCTTGGGTCCAAATCCATTCAGCATCTTTTCTGGTTAGACGATGCAAGGGTGCACAGATTTTGGATAAAGATGGGATAAAGATTATAACATAAGTGACAACACCTAGAAAGCCCCTAACTTCAGTTGGATTGTTTGAGGTAGGCCAAGAGATGATCTTGTTGACTTTGGCTGGTTCCATCCTTCTTCCTTCCTTGCAGACCACATGACCAACAATTTTCAGAGCAGGGACACAAGCCGCAAGTTTGGATCCAGAGACAGTAAGGCCAGATTCCTCGATTTGAAACAGAATCCTCTCCAAGGTAGTAGCATATTCCCAGATAAAACAACGAATTCCTGAATGCCAAGGTAAGAGCTCATTATCATAGTCAGATACTGGACCTTTAATTCTGCCATTTTCAATAAAGATACCAGCATGATCAGGGATTTCATCCTGGAGGATCCACATCATCTGAGCCTGATAGACTGCAACCGAGTTGGTGGCTACTTGAGGCAATCGAGTAAGTTGAAATCAACCAAGAGGAGTATTGAAAGTAGTGAGAGGACGAGAAATAGGATGTAAGGATCCTTTGTCATAGCCACCCATAATATCCCCTAGACCATAGCAAGCTCTTCCCGCAAAGGATTCAACAAATTCTTCAGTAGCAGGAGGGATACCAGAGTCTTTAATAGTAACTTTATTAAGAGGTTGAAGATCATGAACTATTCTAAGTTTACCATTACTCTTGAGGACACAGAAGACGGGGCTGGAGTAACTAGAAGTTGACTGTTCATACAGGCCAGTTTGAAGTCGTTCCCGGACCAACTTGATGAATTCGTCAACTTTAGCAGCAGGGATAGGGATCTTTTTCTTTTGCCAAGAATCATGTTCAACTACAGGGATGATATAAGGGAGGCCATAGGATTCCCGCAAAAGACCTCTTTCTTCTTCACAGAAAGCAATAGATTTTTCTCTTAGAGATAAGACATTTTTGATTAAATTTAACTCATCAGGAAGAAGCCATCCATCTGGACCAAATTTGACTCCCTTCAGACGTTCTTCAGTGACCCGTCCATTAGGCACAAAGGGACCAGTAAGTGATTGAGGAAGACCACAGTAAGGATCGCAAGATAGAGGAGGAAGCATAAGGGGAGGATTGAGGTTGAGAGGCATAGGCTGGTTGACTGGTTGGATCTTCTTAGCAACTGGTTTATACTTAGTGGCAAAAGAGAGAATTTCTTGTTTCCTCCAAGAGTTGACCAGAGAGACTTGATTACGAAAGCTGAGTCCAAGTTCCAACATCTTCCAAGTCCAATGTTCTGCAATATCCTTGAAGGGTGCCTTTTCCATAAAAGGAGAACCAGGAGATAATACGTTGCTCACATGTGTGTCACAAGGTAGGGTTTCAAAAATGACGGTAAAAGATTGCCCTGGCAGTGCACAATTGGGAGGACTTACTTTTACCCCAAATTGCCTCCACTGAAGCCCATATTCCTTCATACCAAAACCACCAAAAACGGAATTGCAATTAGGATCTAGTTTAGACTCATTGCGGAGATTCAAACCAGAACTGAGAGAAGATTGATCAGACCTAAAAGTAGAAGGAAAAGGAGACACGACAGATCCAGAGAGAGAAGGAGATGGAGAAGAAATATTTTTGGATTTTTCTATTTTGATGTGTTTTTGTTTTTTAATATTCTTGAGCTCAGAAGAGAATGATGAAAGGAATGAAAAATAAGCCTGAGGGATGGGAGTTGACCCTTGAGTTGCAGTCCGAGGCTGAAAAGAACTACAATTATTAGTAGGATCAACTATTCCCCTAAAAAATGAGAGGAACTAGAGTTATCCTTCTGCTTCCCCTTAAAAGATGATTTGGGAGAATGACCAGGAAAATCTCTTTCCCAACAACCAGAATCCAAAGAGCAAAGAGGAACTTCAATTTTCCTGCCATCAGCATCAGGGAGAAGAATTATCTCCCCAACTTGATCAGAAAACATAAGGGTTGCACAAAAGTCCATTAAGAAGGGTTGTCCCAAGATCATAGGACTGTCCAAACGAGTGATCCAAAAGTGGCAGGTTCCAACAATATTTCGACCAATCCTGACCGGTACATCTTCAGCAATACCAACCAGTTCACAAGCTTGATTTCCTATCCCATACACTGCAGAGTTGAAGCTGACCCTAGGACTAAGTTTGAGCTTGCAGGCCATAGCATCCAAGATTAAGTTAAGCTGAGATCCAGAATCCACAAGAGGAGAAACAGTTTTAGCTGAGTCACCAAGATAACAAGGAAGGAAGCCAAGGGGACAGGAATAAATGTTGGATTCTATAGAAGGACTGGTTCCACCAGAGTCCTCCATTAAAGTGCCAGAGGAGACTTTGAGTTCTTCAGAGCCAATTTCCACACGTCGACGAGAGACCCATTTCTTCATTCCTTCAGCAACAGATGGAGAGATCGATAGGAGTTCAGCCACAGATAGATCAGGAATTTTAAGATCAGAAATTTTCTTTAATACTCCCTCCACAGCATTGGGGTGATCCTTGGAGATGCCCCTTTCAAATCAAACTTTGGGCTGGGTGGGGGGAGGAAGTTCAGGTGACGCAGAATCTAAGATAGGATTAGAAGGTTGAGGTGAGGGAGAAGGATCAGGGTGATCTGGGAACCTTTCCATGAGTGGTTCCTTTTCTACCTCCATGTCTTCTACATCAGAGGAAGGTGGCTCAAGTGATGATCAACGTTTAACGGGTTTTCGAAGGATTGAAGTTGGCAAGGAAGGAGCCTTATGAGGTTTAGGTCCCTCGTGTCATTTCCTGGCTGGATCAGATTGATAAGTAGTCCCAGCAATACTAGAGGAAGAAATAGCTGGAGGATATCAAGGTTGGAGGGTACCACAGGATGATCGAAATTCAAAGGAAGCAAGAGATGCTTTCACAGGAGGTGATGGCTGGTAAGAGGCTACCACATGTCGGATAGGACAAGACGAGTCAAAAGGGATTAGGGCACCATTAGGGAGGAAGTAATTGTTTCCCCTCTGCTCTACCAATTTTTCCTTTAGGTCCTTCTGAAGTTCCTGGCATTGTCCGGTTCCATGGCCTTCCCTATGACAGTAGTAACAGACCAGAGTTGATTTGGGGACAGAAGAAGGAGTTTTAGGCGTAGCTAGCAAGGAAATCTTTTGATCTATTTTGTTCTCAAAGGCTCTAAGTAACTTGGTGATTTCATCTATAGTAGTAGGTTCTCGATTGGAATTAGGATCTGCTTTAGGCCTACAATCTGCCTCCATTTTAATCATAATATCGTTTGACTCTTTAAAAGAAGGAGCATGGACTGGTTCAGTAGTTCTAGGCTTTTCAAAGGTAAGAGCAGTTTGACCTTTCATGACTTTATCCACAGTACTCCTAAGGGTGAGAAAAACAGGGAGCTTGAATCGATTATCCCTGGTGGTAATCATGGATCCAGATTTGACCATTTCTTCTTTAATCCTTTCCTGCACAGCCGACGAAAAAGATTGGAAGAACTTTGCTTGAATTTCGCCCACTGTGTCAATGTGATCGTTTTGGATAAGATAGTTTTGAACGGGATCCCAAGACTTTCTAAAAATCTGATAGTCAGAGGCTGAAGAAATACCACCATTGGAGATCCACTGAGAAAACAGAGCATCCAAATCCTGCATAGTAAACCTAGCCACATCTATTTTAACCCAGTATGCCAACATAGCCTCCCTGAGAAGCGTCCAGTTGTGGGATTCAAATCCCTTGAAAGACTCGATTACCTCCATAACTTCATCAGAGGAGATAAAGAATCACAACTGATAAGCCATATCAAATTCACTAGCTCCATCCACTTCAGCAGCCATTTTGTAGGAGTCCAAGAATCGCTCAACATTTGTACCGTTGAAGCCTAAGTTCTTGTTCTGAGGTTTGATCTTTACCATCTTAGGTTGGACAGGGGTGGTTGGAGTAGCAGAAGATGCCATATTGAATAACAGAGTTCCTAGGGGATCCAAAGAGCAGATTTCCAAAGTGGCTCACAAGTGTGGCAAGAGTAGGGTTTTGCCAAAAACGACAAGTATCTTGCCCAAGCGGTGCACAAATTAGGAGGACTTACTTCTAGGATAAGTTGCCTCCACGGATCAGATTTGAGAAGAGAAAAAAAAAAAAAAGATTGGATTTTGAGTTTGATTTTTAAATGTCTTGGGACTGTAAATCCCAAGGTTGCTGTTTTGATCCCAGCCCGGGGGACCAAATGTAAGACTCCAAACGGTGCTAAGCCGTGGCAGTTCTGTGGAGGGGAAAGGTGCTGTTTAGGCTGCCCTCCTAGGAGTTACAATAATATTTAAATGTAACCGGAATCAAGGTCCAGAACCTTACGGATGAGAAATCAAAGTAAGGGAAGAGGATAAGAGTTGTCGGTAGCAATGGAAACAACACTATCTGAGGCAAGATGGTGCAGGTAAAGACTTGAACAAATCAGTCAAGGTTTGTTCAGAGTTCAATAGAACAAGGCAGTTGTAAGTAACAACGCCCACAAGCTAATAACTCTGGTTGTCAGCAGCTGATTAGGAAAGATCAACTCAATCCCAACCAACCTCCAGGTTCTCAATGAACCTGCCCAACTCTCCGCAATCAAGCGCTTGAAGGGTACCAGATAACTGTGGGAGGCTGAACAAAACAAAAGCAATTTGTTTATGAAGCTCTAGAAGCAAATCAATAACGAATTTGAGCAAGAATAACCCAAAACTTCTCAAGGGACTCAAGAATAGCGTGGCAAAATTCAACCTTAAAGAAGAAGGGAGGTATAACACTCCAGGTTTTAAGCTTAATAAAACCTCTTCAATCAAAAGTGATTGGCTCCAGAAAGATGATCAAGGAGAGATCAAGACCAGTATGGTCGGAAAAAGGGATCAGAGTGGTATAACACACTCAAGAGTTCAGACAGACAGGAATTCTTCTTCAACCAGCAAGGCTATTGGTTGGTGATAAGGATCAAGGTCACAAGGAACAGAGTTTGAGTATGGAGGCTCAAAGGATCAAGGGGCAATCATAGATATACCCGGATAATTTGCTCAGATAAGTGGGGAAGGATGCCCACGGATAAATTGCTTATGATGATGGTCTGATTGGATGTTGGGATCCACTGATGTTGGGCCAAAAGGCAGGGGAGAGCCCCTCCTTTTATAGACATGAGGCCCTGTATACTATGTACAAGTGATACTACAAATAGGTGCGGGAAAATGAAAACATAAAAAAATAAAAATAATAAAAAAAAAAAAATTACATGAGAGGAAAAAAGAAATGTTGCCCGCGTCAAGAATGACCGCGGGCAACCAGATGGACACCCGCAACAGCGGTCGCGGGTGTTGACAACAGCTGTTGTCGCCCAATCGGCGGCGACAACGGGGTGAAGGTTCCGACGGCCGCGAGCGGGCGCTCGCGGTCGTTGGTCGGTATCAAGGGTGATGGTGATGATGATGATGATGATGATGATGACGACGAGAGATGGAGGGTGAGGGGGATAGTGAGGGTGAGTTATTTTTGGACAAATTGGAGATTGAGCGGGATTCGAAGAGAGCCGCAGTTGCCTTGACTTTACTGAGTTTGATACCGACGAGATCCTTGGGTGATGAGATGGATGAGACGGAGGATGCGGTCCGGGTAGCTAACCAACCAGTATGATAGGGAGGTCTTCCAAATCCAATGCGAGGGTACAAGTGCTGATCGACTGATTGATGGATTGCTGAGGTTGGTGTGCTCGAATCGTAGCAGGGGAGGTTGAGATCTGAATGGATTCAATCGAATTGAGTCGAGGGTTCTAAACATGATCCACGTTTGACTCGATTGGCTTTCTCGGATTTGAGTCGAGTGGAGATCTTGAGTTCAAGGTGAGCATGACGCGTAGGATCCTCAGACTTGATCAACTTGGTAGACAAGGGTGAGGATGAGGATGGGGATGGTTGGGAGATTCGGACGACTGCTTGATTCATCGTCCGCTGGTTTTGGTTGAGCTAGATCAGGGGACGAGGAGAGTTGGATCTTCAGGGATCAAAGGGGGAGGAGAGTGGGGACGATGCTGATCAATTCAAATGAGTCGCAAGCGTGGCTGTATGTAATTTGCGGTGGTAGTGAGCAATCCGACCAAGTTTGGGTTGGTTGTAGTATGACTTAGGCTGGGCTGGGATGATGGATGGGATCTATGCAAGCTAGAGGGGGTGATGGGTGAAGGAATCCCCTGGGATGATGAGATTGAAGTTTGAGGGATGAATGTAGAGTTGGATGGATTTAAGATTCTGGGTTTGATGACTTGAATCAAGATTGGTTTGAAGAAGATGATGAGAGAGGTGATGAAGGTACCCATAGGGGTACAAATGAAAAAAAAATATATATTATTTTTTTTTTCGTGGTGTCCCGGATTGGTCACCACACCGGGCGCCTAAGATCACGTTTCTGGCACACTTCACAACTCCTACACCATTGAGCAACGGATTTCTTCAGGGATTGCCACCAAAATTGCTTGGATATTTGTTGGTAAGTTTTGGTTTCCCCACAATGACCAAGGCCTTCATGCAGATTTTCCAGGATTGAATCTTGCTTAGAAGGGATAGTGACCACAACAAGTGCACAAGGAGTTGCTCTTTTCATAAGCCTAGAACCTTGGACAAAGAATTTGGAGGACTTCCTTTTAAGGGACCAAAATTCTTTGGCAGAGAGATCAGGGGGTCTTTTGAGAGTTGAAAGGTACGGCTCTAACTTAAGCCAGAAACCTTTCTGGAAACCAGAGTAATTTTGGGAACAGAAGGCAAAGACAGGGCGGACCAAGGGTTCTTCCTCATTGAAATCCATTCCAACCTCTGATTCATCTTCTCCAATAGGTTGTTGAGATAAACCATCAGGCATGGTGAAAGATTTTCCAGGCCTGTGAACAACATCAAAAGAGAACAACTGGATGAAAGCCACCCAACAAGTCATCGGAGCATTTGGGAGGCTGGGGGCGTTGATCATTTCAATAATGGATTGTGCATTGACTTGTAACTCAAAGTGTTGAACCCAAAGGATAGTCTGAAGCTTCTTCAACATCCTGGCCACACCGGAAAGTTCCAGTTTTGGCTGGGAGTACCTGGATTCCACATCTGAGAAAAGAAGAGATTCATACAGAGCAGGACAATCCAAACCATTTTCATCTTCCTGGGTAAGAACAGCCCCAACAGATTGATAACTCAAGTCCATTGCCAGCTTGATCTTGCCGTCTCCGGGTACATAAGTGATCTTTTTCAAAACAATGTCTTTCCCAACAATTGTTTTGAGCAACTGAAATGATCATTTGCAGTCTTGGGTCCAAATCCATTAAGCATCCTTCCTGGTTAAGCAATGCAAGGGAACACAGATCTGGGATAGTGAGGGAATGAAGATCCTGAAATAAGTTACAACACCTAGGAAACCTCTAACTTCCGTTGGATTTATTGGGGTAGGCCAGGAGATGATTTTGTTGACTTTAGAGGGTGCCATCCTTCTTCCATCCTTTCAGAATATATGACCAATGATTTCCAAGGCCGGGACACAGGCGTCAAGTTTTGTTCCAGAGACAGTAAGGCCAGATTCCTTGATTCAAAACAAAATTCTTTCCAAGACAGTAGCATACTCCCAGATAAATCGTTGTATTCCTGAGTGCCAAGGTAAGAGCTCATTATCATAGTCAGAAACTGGACCTTTAATCCCACTATCATCAATAAAGATACCCGCATGATCCGGGATTTCATCCTGGAGGATCCACATCATCTGAGCCTGATATACTGCAACTGAGTTGGTGGAACCTTGAGGTAATTGAGTCAGCTGACATTGGCCAAGGGGAGTATTGAAAGTAGTGAGGGGACAAGAAATAGGATGCAAGGATTGTTTGACATGACCACCCATAATGTCACCTAGACCATAGAAAGCTCTCCCAGAGAAGGATTCAACAAATTTTTCAGTGGCAGGCGGAACGCCAGAGTCTTTAATAGTAACTTTATTAAGAGGTTGGAGATCATAAACCACTCTAAGTTTACCATTACTCTTTAGAACACAGAAAGCAGGACTGGAATAGCTAGAAGTCAATTGTTTGTATGAACCGGTTTGGACTCGTTTGCGGACCAACTTGATGAATTTGTTGACTTTAGCAGCAGGGAGCAGGATCTTTTTCTTTTGCAAAGGGTCATGTTCAACTACAGGGATGATGTAGGGGAGACCATAGGATTCTTTCAAGAGACCTCTCTCTTCTTCACAGAATGCAATAGATTTTTCCCTTAGAGACAAAATATTTTTGATCAAATTTAACTCATCAGGAAGAAGCCATCCATCTGGACCAAAGTTGACCACTTTCAGACGTTCTTCAGTGACCCGACCAGAGGGAATAAATGGACCAGTGAGGGATTTGGATAGACCACAGTAAGGATTGTGGGATAGCAGAGGATGCATAAGAGGAGGATTGAGGTTGAGAGGCATTGGTTGGTTGACTGGCTGGACCTTCTTTTCAACTGGTTTGTACTTGGTGGCAAAGGAGAATAATCCCTGCTTCCTCCAAGCATTGACCAGTGAGACCTGACTACAAAAACTGAGGCCATGTTCCAACATCTTCCAAGTCCGATGTTCTGCTGCATCCTTGAAAGGTGCCTTCTCCATAAAAGAGGATCCAAAAGATAACACATTGCTCACATGTGTGGCACAGGGTAGAGTTTTGAAAACAACAGTAGTAGAAGCCCCTGGTGGTGCACAATTGGGAGGACTTACTTCTACCCCAAATTGCCTCCACCTAAGACCATACTCCTTCATACCAAAGCCACCAAGAAAAGAATCAAGATCAAGATCTAGTTTAGACTCATTGTGGAGATTCAAAACCGGAATAGAGGATGAGTGATCAGGCGGAAAAGAAAAAGGAAAAGAAGATACAACAGATCCAGACAGAGAAGAAATATTTTTGGATTTTTCGGATTTTTCATGTGTTTGGGTTTTGATCTTATTTGGATGAGAAGAAAATGATGAGGGAAAAGAAAAATATGCCTCTGAGGTGGGAGTTGGTCCATGAGTTGAAGTCTGACGCTGAGAAGAACTACAACTATCAGTAGGCCAACTATTCTGCTAAAAAATGAGGATGAAAGAAATGAGAGTTTTCTTTCTGCTTTCCTTTCAGGACAGATTTGGGAGGATTACCATGGAAGTCTCTTTCCCAACAACCAGAATTCAAAGAACAAAGGGGGACTTCAATCATTCTGCCATCAGCATCAGGGATGAGAATTCTCTCCCCAAATTTATCATAAAACATCAGGGTAGCACCAAAGTCCATTAAGAAAGGCCTTCCCAAGATCATGGGACCATCCAGACAAGTGATCCAGAAGTGACAGGTGCCAACAATATTTTGACCAATTCAAACAGGAATATCCTCAGCAATACCAACCAGTTCACAGGACTGATTCCCAATTCCATAGACCGCAGAGTTGAAACTGACCCTTGGGCTAAGTTTAAGCTTGGAGTCCGAAATCAAGTTTAGCTGAGAACCCAAATCCACAAGGAGAGAGACCGTTTTAGTTGAATCACCAAGACAACATGGAAGGAAACCAAGAGCACAGGAATACAGGTTGGTATCTGAAGAGGGATATGTTCCACCGGAATCCTCTATCAGAGTACCAGAGGAGACCTTTAATTCATCCAGACCAATCTCCACACGTCGAGGAGAAACCCATTTCTTCATCCCTTCTGCCACAGATGGAGAGATTGACAGGAGTTCAGCCACAGATAGCTCAGGGATTTTAAGATCAGAAATTTTCTTTAATACTCCTTCCACAGCATTAGGGTAGTCCTTGGAGATGCCCCTCTCAAACTGAACCTTGGGCTGGGTGGAGGGAGGAAGATCAGGTGTAATAGGTGATGGAAGAGGATCTGAGGGTTGGGCAGGTTGAAGAGAGGGAGGATCAGAGTTGTCCTGGAACCTTTCCATAAGTGTTTCCCTTTCTACTTCCATGTCTTCCACATCAGAGGAAGGATTCTCAGGTGAAGATTGACATTTAATTGGTTTTTGCAGAATTTAGGATGGAACAGGAGGAGACTTATGAGGTTTTGGTTCCTCATGGCATTTCCTAGCTGGATCGGATTGATAGGTGCCAGGGAAGCTGGAAGAAGTGATAGGGGGGGGAGACCAAGGTTGCAGGGTTCCACAGGATGATTGAAAATCCACAGAGACCAAGGATGCCTTCTTAGGAGTTGGTGGTTGGTATGAGGCCACCACATGACAGATTGGTTGAGAAAAGTCAAAAGGGATCAAAGCACCCTTAGGAAGGAAAAAATCATTTCCCTTCTGCTCTAGCAACTTCTCCTCCTTGTTCTTCTGTAGTTCAGGACATCTAACGGTACCATGGCCTTCCCTGTGGCAATAATAACGGACTATAGTAGACTTAGGAAAAGAATTAGCAGGTTTAGGAGTGGCTAAAGAGGATATTTTCTGATCTATTTTATTCTCAAATGCCTGAAGTAATTTAGTGATCTCATCTATAGTAGGTGTCTCCCGGTGGGTCTGAGGATTGGGTTTAGGTCTGCAATTGGCTTCCATCTTATTCATGATTTTGTTAGATGCTTGAAAAGGAGGGGCAAGGACTGGTTCAGTGATTTTAGGTTTTTCAAAGGTGAGAGATGTTTGACCTTTCGTCACTTTACCCACAGTATTCCTAAGAACCATGAAAGCAGGGAGCTTGAACCAATTGTCTCTTGTTGTGATCATGGATCCAGATTTCACCAATTCATCCTTAATTCTTTCCTGCACTCCTGGCAAGAAAGACTGAAAAAATTGCACTCAAATTTTGTCCAATGTATCAATGTGATTGTTCCAGATAAGATAGGACTGGATAGGGTCCCAAGATTTTCTTAAAGTCTGATAGTCAGAGGCTGAGGAGATACCACCATTGGAGATCCATTGAGAAACCAGGGCATCCAAGTCTTGCAAAGTAAATCTGGCTACATCTATTTTTCCCCAATAGGCCAACATAGCCTCCTTCAGGAGCCGCCAGTTGTAAGTTTCAAATCCCTTGAGCAATTTGATAACCTCCATAACTTTGTCAGAAGAGATGAAAAATTGTAACTGATAAGCCATATCATATTCACTGGCACCATCCACTTCCGCAGCCATCTCATAGGAGTCCAGGAATCGTTTGACATTGGTCCCATTGAAGCCTAAATTTTTGTTCTGAGGTTTGATTTTGACCATCTTGGCCTGAACAGATAGAGAGGATCCAGCAGATTCCATGTTGAAGGGTTCCTAAGAGATCCAAATGAGCAGAGTTCCAAGGTGGCTCACAAGTGCGGCAAGAGTAGGGTTTCACAAAAAAAAAACAACAAGGATCTTGCCCAGATGGTGCAAAATTGGGTGGACTTACTTCTGGACCAAGCTGCCTCCACCAATCAGATCTGAAAAAAGAAAAAACAGAAAAAGAAAGAAAAGAAAAAAAAATCAGATTGGATTCTGGAGTTGATTCTTCAAGCTGGGACTGTGAATCCCAAAGTTTCTGGTTTGACCCCGGCCTGGGGGACCAAATGTAAGACTCCAAACCGTGCTAGGCCGTGGCAGTTCTGTGGAGGGGAAAGGTGCTGTTTAGGCTGCCCTCCTGAGTGTTACAAAAATATTTAAATGTAACCAAGATCAAGGTCCAGAACCTGGTAAATGAGGAATCAAGGAGCAGAGGATAAAGATGATAATAGTTTGGTAGTGATGGAACAGCACTATCTGAGACAAGATTATGCAGGGAAAAACTTGAACAAAAGAAGTTGAAGTCCCCTTAGAATTCAAAGAACAAAAGCTGTTGTATGTAAACAACGCCCACACGCTAATAACTCTGGTCGTCAGCAGAAGATTGGGGATGATCAACTTAAACCCAAGCAACCTCCAGGTTCTCAATGAACCTGCCCAACTCTCCGCAATCAAGCGCTTGAACGGTACCAGATAACTGTGGGTGGCCGTACAGGACAAAGAACAATGTTTAAGAAGCTCTAAAGCAAACAGTAACTGATTTGAAGCAAGGATAACCTCAACAATTCTCAAGGGACTCAAGAGTAGGCTGGCAGAATGCAACTCCAAAGAAGCTAAGGGGAGGTATAAAACTCCAGGTCTTAAACTTAATAAGACCTCTTCAATCAATTGTGATTGGCTCCAGAAAGGTGATCAGGGATCAGGACCAGTATGGTCTGAGAAAGGGATCAAGGAGTGGTATAACACACTCAAAAATTCCAACAGACAGAATTTTTCTTCAACCAGCAAGGCTATTGGTTGGTGATAAGGACCAAGGATCAAGGGTTTGAGTATGGAAGCTCAAGGATCAAGGGTGTGCTGATTTCATGCTGGATGATTCCATGCTCCAATGTTGGACCCAAAAGGCAGGGGAGAGCCCCTCCTTATATGGGCAGGAGGCCCTGTTAGACTATGTACAACGGATTCTACAAATAGAGAAAAAAAGGAAAGAAAATCATGTGGTCCCTCGCGTACGTCCGTGGATGGGCGCACGCAACAATACCGGAATCACCCACCCCTCATCGGAAGGCAGACGGGGTGGGAAAGGGAAATGAACCAAACCACCGCGGATGTCTGCAGGCAGAAGTTGACACTCTTCACCCGTTGTCCAAAGGCGGAAGTGGGTGGGAGAGCCCCAGGAAAGGTGACAGATGAAGTTTGTGAGAGCGCGGATGAGCGGATAGGAGATTGGCTTGAGACGGTTGAGTAAATCCTGACAGGCTTGAGATTCACAACTGATAGATTGAGTGAGATGGGAGATTTGACGGATCCAAGGATTTGACAAATGCTTGGGGGTGCGGTGGGGATGGATTTGGTAAATCATGGATGAGCACCGCCTCGGTAGCAATGAGGATGAGCGCCGCGCGACGCGCAAGGATAAGGACGCGTGGCGCGCAACACGTGAGGATAACGACGCGCGGCGCGCCACGCGCGAGGATAAGGACGCGCGGCGCGCGACGCGCAAGGATAAGGAGGCGTGACGCGCAATGATGACGGTGGGGATGAGCCTGAGGATGAGTTGGAATTATTATTATTATTTTATTTTTTTTAGATGACAGACGGTATGTTTGCGCAACAGTTCATGGATTGAGGTCTTAAGGTGGCCAGGGTGTCCAGGATGGGGCACCACACTTCCAAAACTAAAGAATCCCCTGCTACTAATCCATCTACCTTGGAAGTCAAGAAGACTCCAGAATCTAAAGAAAAAGTATGTTGGAACTGTAACCAAACAGGACACGGAAAACCTGATTGTCCTCTACCTAGGAAAAGGATTAATCCTATTGAAGGAGAAGAGGATGACAATCCTGACCCTCACCTTGATTATACTGACGGATCACTCTCTGATTGTGATCTAATAATCACTAACCCTATCAATTTTATTGAAGGTAGCATTGAGTCTTTGCTAGAAATAAATTCTGTCAATGAGGATTCTAACTTACCTCAAAAATTGAATCCCAACATGAAGATTCACCACATCTCTGAGGCTAAGGCTTTTACTCTAAAACCTTCTGCCAGTAAAAGTTACACTTCAGGAAAAACATGCTATGCTACTGGTTTAATCCAAGGTTCCCCTGTTAAGTTACTTCTAGACAGTGGAGCCTTTTTCTCTGGTGTTGGTTCAACTTATCTGGAAAAACAAGACCCAAATTGGAAACTGAACTTACTACCAGTACCTCAGGCCAAGTTCAGCAGTTGTAATTCTGCTCTCAATGCTGTTGGAGTATGGTCTTCTGATATCATACTCACTCACTCTAAAGGATCACTCAAACTGAAAATTGAATTCTTAGTCCTCCAAAACAGAGTATGTGATTATTTTATCCTTGGGAATGATTCTCTTTGCCTATATGGTATAGACGTATTCCAAAGCAAAGGTAGATACTTCACTGTAGGAAGAGACTGGAATAAGAAGTTCCAAATATGTCATGTCAATGCTCAAACTTCTGATTCAACTTATGAAAAACACTTAGAGAAGTTCAATCAGGAATACTTCTCTCAAGCTTCTTTGAATTCCCTTCTCAATGAAGAACAGAAACGGGTTATCCTACAAGTATGCTTCGAAAATCAGAATGCTTTCTGTACCAAAGATCACCCCATTGGTAACATCAAAGGACATGATATGATCCTAACTCTAACTATTAAGCCTCCTTACACACCCAACCTCAGGAGACCTGCTTAACCTTCTAGTCCAAAATGCAGAGCTGCTCTGGAAACCCATATTCAAGAGTTGGTTGACTTACAAGTCTTACGGAAAGTAGGCCACAATGAACAAGTGGATATTACTACCCCAGTAATTATAGCTTGGCACAATGATAAGTCAAGAATGGTTGGAGATTTTAGAATGGTTAACAACTACACCCAAGCTGATTATTATCCAATTCCAAGAATTGACCATGCTCTACATAACCTGTCCAAGGCTAAGTACATAACCACCATGGATATGCCGAAAGGTTTTCACCAATTACCTATCAGCCCTGATAGCCAGAAATTCCTGAGAATTATCTGTCATTTGGGAATTTATGAGTATCTTAGGATGCCTTTTGGTATTAAAAATGCTCCTTCTCATTTTCAAAGGATGATGGACATAGTCCTAGGATTATTCATCAGACAAGGATGGATGATGGTATAAATTGATGATGTTATCATTTACTCTGATCATTGGGATACTCACGTGGAGAAATTAAGGCTAGTCCTCAAAAAAATCTCTGCCGTAGGATTAAAAGTATCAATGAAAAAGTGTAACTTTGGCTATGGGGAACTCAAAGCCTTAGGACACATTGTCTCTGGAATAACTTAGCTGCTGACCAAAACAAGATAGCAGCAGTAATGAATAGGCCTATGCCTCAGAATAAAACTGAACTCCTATCCTTCATCAGCTTCTGCAGCTACTATAGGAAGTATTTACCAAAGTTTGCTCTTCTAAAAAAATGTCTGTATGAGATCTGCAACAACACCACTGTGTTTGAAATGACTCATGATAGAGTCAAGAACTATGAGGAACTCAAAATTTCAATGACTTCAGCTCCCGCACTGATCCAGCCAGATTACTCTAAACCTTTTAATCTCTACATAGATGCTAGCATGGAAGGGCTAGGAGCTGCTTCACACCAGGAAGTCATAGAAGATGATAAACCAGTGGAAAAACCTATACTCTTCATATCTAGACAAATTAAAGATACTGAGAAAAGGTACGGTGCAAGCCAAATGGAATGCCTGGCCTTAGTATGGGCCCTAGAGAAACTCCATTATTACTTAGAAGGCAACAACTTCACTGTTATTACTGACTGCAACTCTGTCAGAACCTTGATGAACATGAAGACTCCTAGCAGGCATATAGCTATACAACAGTACAGAGGACAGATGACCATAGTTCATCAAGCTGGGACTAAACATCAGAATGCTGATAGTTTAAGCAGGAATGAATTACCCAATGACCCAAGTAACCCTGCCTATGATCCAGAGGATAATGACATCTTCCCTATCCTTAATATTAACAGGTTGAACATTGAAGCTCCTATAATGGGCATCCACGTTTGTGAAATAAATGGATCATTGTTCAACTCTATCAAAGAAGCTTACAGTTCTGGCATAAATACTCTGATCACTATTATGGAAAGTACTTCTCCACCTCCTGAATTGATCAATAGACTACCTGAACCTCTTTTGAAACCATAAAAAGTGGGAAGGTTCACCATATGGGATGGTCTGGTATACTATAGGCATCAACATTCAAGTGCCATATTCTTAACTAAGGATGACCATATAAAACATGTTCTGGCTGAGTGCCATGATAACTGCTCATCTGGTCAGTTTTCTGCTGATAGAACCTTGGATAAGGTTAAACAAACTGCTTGGTGGGTTAATTGGAGAGACTCCACTATACAGTATGTTACCATTTGTGAAACTTGTCAGAAGTCCAACAGGACTACCGGGAGACGGTTTGGACTACTACAAAAGATTGCTGAACCCAAGAAGAGATGGAAGATCATCAATGTGGAATTTTTAACTGGACTACCACCAGGAGGAGCCTATTCCTACAACTCAGTCTTGGTCATTGTGGATAGGTTCTCCAAGAAAGCAAAGTTCCTACCTAATCACAAGGAAGACACTGCTATGGAAGTTGCCCTATTATTTTGGAACAGACTCATTGCTGATGTTGGAGTTCTCAAGATTATTATCAGTGACAGAGATCCTAAATTCACCTCTGAGTTCTGGAGGAACCTACATGATATGCTTGGAACCACCTTAGCTTTCTCTACCGCTTATCACCCTCGGACGGATGGATTAGCTGAAAGGATGATTCAGACCCTGGAAGACTTGCTCAGGAGATTCTGTGGCTTTGGAATAGAATACAAGAATTCTGGCAGTTATTGCCATGATTTGGTTAGCCTTTTACCTGCACTGGAGATGGCCTACAACAGTAGCAAGCACTCTACCACTAAGGAAGCACCTTACATACTGGAACGAGGATGGATTCCTAGATTACCCAAGGATAACCTTAACCACACGCTAACCAATATTCACCCTACATCACTTGATTTCAAAAAAATGATAGATGAAGCCAACAAAAATGCTGTGAAGTGTGTCCAGGATGCTGTGGAGCATAACCAGCAAAGGTGGGATAAAACCCATAAGGAACCTGATTTCAATATTGGTGATCAAGTCTTGATCTCTAGCACTAACTTTACCAACTTGGGTGGAAATAAAAAGCTTAGACCAGCTTTTGTTGGACCTTACACCATTAATAAACTTCATGGTAAAAATGCTGTGGAAGTAATCCCCAGTGATGAGCTTTCTAGGAAACATCCAGTCTTCCCAGTAAGCCTCATCAAACACTACCACCCAAGGAATGGAGAACATACTCCTTCACCTGAAATACCTGTTACAGAAGAACCTGAAAAGGAAAAAGTAAAAATTAGCAATATCATTAAGGATAAGAAAGATAGGATCAATGGAAAAGACATCAGACTCTACCTGGTTAGATACAAGGGAGAATCAGCTGATAAAGATGAATGGTTGCCTGAACATAATATCCCTGATGGACCTATACACCTGAGGAACTACAGAGCCAACAAGAGGCATTATCCCAAATTTGTTTTCAGATATAGACATATCTTGGAGCGGGGGAATGTCAGCTTGCTATATGTACAGAGCAAAACTGTCAAATAGTAACACAAACTATGAAAAATAAGAATACCTCAATCAAAAAAGTAAGGAGTGAGAAATCCATAAATATTATTACAGGAATGGATTCCTCACCCAAAATTAGGTAGGGTCACTCACTGACCCCACCCTTGAATTCCAAGTCCTTATATTTTTAAAATAATTAAAAAGAAAAGTACTACAAATTAAAACACCTGTATGGCACCTTTTGGCCATTCTAAAATTTCACACTTATTGTCACGTATAGGGTTTACACCTAAAATTCACTCAGAATTGAGGTGTTGTGTATATTTTAGGAGTTACACGCGCAAATGTGTTATGTCACAATTCCCGCGCGCAGCCCCGCATCATTACATAACCCTACGTACTAGTAGCAGCAGGTTCCTGCATACTAGAGACCCGCGCACAGATGATTCTTCCACACAAGCAGCGGATCCCACCCCGCGCCCGTCCATACTAACTGATCCCCGCGCCTGGATCAGTTGTGACTAATCTGACAACCAGGTACCGCTCAGAAGAGCTGAAACCTAGTTAGGGTTGCCTAGTATATGTAAAAAACGGACATATGCATTACTAATGATCTAAAAAGATCAAAATTTAAAAAAAATTATTGAAAATTAACTTTTAAACATGTTTTAATAATAAATCAAAGATCAAGGACTACCACGTAAATCACTGATCTTGATCTTTGAAGACCACGAAACACTACAAGAAGTGTTTATAAAAATCATTAAAAATAATCTACATGATCAGCAGATGGCTGGAAATCAGTAAACATCCACATCTGCACACTTGAAAGCAATATCAATAGTACAAATGAAGGATGAGTACAGAGTGATCAAATTTATGCCATAAAAGATTAACAGATCCTGTGGCTAAAATAGTACAGAAATCCAGCAGATCAATAGACAGCTGATTGACAGCACCAAGTGGAAGTGCTAATCTTGCCCTGACTGGCTTGCCAGCCTCAGCCCGCGAACAGAACCCTCTCTACCTGCCCTGAGAAGACCAAAATCACCGCAAAAAGGTATTTATACAGACCTCTTTGGATCCATTATTCCAGAAGTTAATCAGTTACCCGGAATTATTTATTATCAATCAGACACCGTGTCATTGTTAATCAAGTGATTATATTAAGATAAGCAAGTGATTTATGAATTATTCTGTGGTAGTATTATTTACCTTAATTAACCAATCAACCATTGAAGTTTAGTTGAGCAATCTACCCCATCTGCTCTGAAACCCTTCCAATTATTCCAGGATTATCGTGGTAAAGTGCTCAGAGTTAGTGTTACCCTTCCTGTCTAGGCCGTTTGTGCTGTTAAGCCTGGCCAATAGTGGAATAAGTCCTTTCTAAGGAACCCATATTTATTGCAAGGTTCTTAAACTGCCTAAGGAGGCCCCTGGAAGAGAGGTTGCTAGTCTGTAAAGATCCCAAGTAGTATAATACTGTGGCCCCTCTTTTATATTATATTGAAAACCATTTACTACCAAACCAATTAAACCTTAAAACTGCTCTTATTAAATCATTTATTTGAGCTTCTAAGCGTTTATTATTGGAATAATAATTATTATTATCATTCCAGAATTTTTATCACTCTCTGTAGCTAAAGTACCGCAACGTTCCTGGTATCAGAGAGCTGACAGTTGTGCACATCAAGGCAGGTAATTTTGCAAACCTCCTTTTTACGCAGGAAGATCTGTTGGGATGGGTGGAGGCGCGTGAGCTGGTGTAGCTGTTGGCAGAAAAATTTGGTCAGTTTCTGGAGGAAGATTGGTTTGCACGTTACGGATTGCTTTGGCAGATAATGGTTGATGGGGGTGCAGAGTTCCAGGGACGGTTGGCGGAGTTGGTGCAAAGTTGCGGAGCAAAGTTTGGGCAAGTGACAGAGTACTATCCAGAAGGCGCAGGGATGATTGAGTGGGGTCACCAGCAGATCAAGGATGCAATGTTGAAGATGTGCGGGGAGGATGGAAAGTGGTGTAAGACTCCAAATGGTGCTAGGCCGTGGCAGTTCTGTGGAGGGGAAAGGTGCTGTTTAGGCTACCCTTCTGAGTTTTACAAAAATATTTAAATTTAACCAAGATCAAAGTCTAGAACCTGGTAAATGGGGGTCCAAAGAGTAAAGGATAAAGAGAATAGTAGTTGGTAGCTGGGAAACAACACTATCTGAGGCAAGATGATGCCGGGGAAAAAATTGAATAGAATAAGTCAAGGATTGCTCAGAGTTCAACAGTACAAGGCAATTGTAAGTAACAACCCTCCCAAGCTAATAACTCTAGTTGTCAGCAGGAGCTTAGGAAAGATCAACTCAATCCCAAACAACCTCCAGTTTCTGAATGAACCTTCCCAACCCTCTGCAATCAAGCGCTTGAAGGGTACCAGATAACTGTGGGTGGCTGCACAAAGCAAAGCTAATTGTTTGATGAAGCTCTAGAAGCAAAACAATAACTGATTTGAACAAAAATAACCTAAAACTTCTCAAGGGACTGAAGAGTAGGGTGGCGGAATTCAACTTCAAAAAGAAATCAAGGGAGGTTCAAAACTCCAGGTTTTAAGCTTAATAAAACCTCTTCAGTCAAACATGACTGGTTCTCAAAAGATAATCAAAGGATGATCAGGACCAGTATGGTTGGATAAAGGGATCAGGAGTGGTGTAACACACTCAAGAATTTAATCAGTCAAAATATTCTTCAACCAGCAAGGCTATTGGTTGGTGATAAAGATCAAGGATCAGGATTTGAGTATGGAGGCTCAAGGATAAAGGGGCAATCATGGATGTACCCAGAATTCAATTCTACAATAAAGGGGAATGAGACCCCACAGATAATATATTTCAAGATGATAGTGAGGATAATTCTCCCTGGTAAGGTGCCATGAAATACCCCCCTTCCATGCCAAAAGGCAGGGGAGAGTCCCTCCTTATGTGGGCAGGAGGCCCTGTTAGACTATGTACAAGTGATTCTACAAATAGAGCGGATTATTTTTTTTTTGATTTCAGATGATCAGAAAAATAGATAACGCGGGCCAGTGGAAATGTGGCCACCCTGACTGGGGTGGGATCTTTTCTCATCCCTTCACCTCTCTTTCCTCTGTCCGCGTACAAGCGCGCGCGACAACACAAGGATCACCCACCCCCACCCAAAGGCAGAAGGGGTGGGAAAAAAATGAACCAGACCGCCCGCGGATGTTTGCCGGCGGTAGAAGGCACTTTTCAACCGTCACCCAAAGGCAGAAGGGGTGGGAAAAAAAATGAACAAGACCGCCTGCTGATGTTTGCGGGCGGTACACGGCACTTTTCCACCCCCACCCAAAAGATGGAAGGGGGGTGCAAGTGGAAGTTGGTGGGATAGGAGCCGGGGGAGGATACCGTCAAGGATATCCCGATGGGGATGAGAGAGCTGATGGTTGGGTTGGTAGGTAAGAGTAGTCTGAACAAATTTTTGAGGCACCAAGGCGTGCGTAAGATGGCCGATAGAGGCCAATCTGGACCATTTGTGGCCCATAAGGATAGACAATCTAGTACAATAGCGTATTTGACAACGGTGAGGGAGCCTGGGTAGGGGTTGAGGAGTTGGTGTCTACGCAAAAGGATTTGGAGAGTTTGAGGATGGAGGCAGCAATGGATGGTTTGGACTTTGGTGATTGACGGGTGAGAGGGAAGATGGGATGATGATTGAGGCGTAATCTGTGGTCTGAAATCAGGGGAAGAGTGAGATTGGGAGGGCCGGGAGAGGGTATGATTGAAGCAGGAATCGCAAGGTGGATCCAGAAGATGACTTGGAAGCCTTGAGAGGGGGTACAATTGATGGTGGGAGTTGGTGATGGGTTGGGATGGGATGAGAATGGGAGGGGATTGTGGAGACAAGCTTGGAGGACGAGTTGTTTGACAAGTTGAGTATTTTGGAGCAATGCTTGATCATGCTGGAGATGTGAGGAAATCAAAGGATGGTGAGAGGTGGGTTGAGTGGATGAGAATTGAGAGTAGGGAGGCTTGGTGAGTCAATTGTTGTCTTCGGGGACGTTATAGGAACGGGCAGGATATTTGGATCAATCAAGTCAAATGAGAGCTTGGAGGGAGGGAGAGGTAGGAGTAGGACAAGGGGGAGGATGGGAGCGCAGAGGAAGTTTGGGCCAAGCGGGTCTCAGCCTGCGCGTTCAGCCAAAAGGAAGGGGGGAACAAAGAGAGAAGGAATCAAACACAATGCCTAGGCGATGAGACCAAGAGAGGCCTGTCCTAGACCACTGGGACAGAGGAATGCTTGGCAGGATGAGGAAATTGGAGGAGTTATACTAATACCTAAAAATTCCATTTTTTTTTTTTTAGAATGACACCTCAATAAAAGAATTGTAAAAAACGTTTTTTTTTTGAATTTCCCGCATCTGGTCCAGGGTGTCCAGATTTGGTCACGACTTCTCTCCGCAACTTACAGACTGTCCTTAGTCTGCATCTGCGCTTGATGTCATAAAAAAGAAGGGAAAGATGATTGAACACAAGAAATGGCCATTTGATCTTGAGGGTGATTGAAAAGAATATCTTGATTCATCAAAAGAAAATCCTAGAGTTGACTGCAATGAAATGAAGAAGGCCTTTCAGGTGCTCACATATGTGGCATACAGTAGAGTTTCACAACAAAACGCAGCAGATGACCCTGGTGGTGCACAATTGGGAAGACTTACTTCCAATTGAAGTTGCCTCCACAACAATGAAATTTCTTGAACTGATCAGCAGAGAACCTTCTGGCCATCTGAGTACCATTCAGTTCTTCCAAAAGATATGATCTACCTCTTACTTGACGGACCACTTTATAAGGACCATTCCAGCAATTGGGAAAAAGTTTTCCCCAATGAGTTTCCAAGGATCAATTATAGGCTAAAACTAGATCACCAGGATTCAAGGGATCCCTCACTTGATTGGAATGCTTATTCTCCCAATACTGGACTGATTTTTCCCTTGACTCCATCATTTTCTGATAAGCTTTGTCACAAACATCTTCACTTTGCTCCAGTTGCTTTGATCTGGCAACTAATAGATCAGTGGTGGAAGAGACCTTTGCCCAAGAAATATTTAAGAAAGATTCCATTTCCAGATCAAGAGGAAGGACAGCCCTTTGACCAAAGAGGATTTTTAAGGTGAGTAGCCAGTGGTTTTTTTGGTTGAAATTTGATCAGAGAAGAGGACCAGAGGGAGAAATTTGCAAAAATTCTTTCCACTTTCACCAGCCAACTTGACAAGAGAAGCCTTCAAAGGGGCATGGCCTCTTTCCACCATGCCTTTTCCTTCAGGATAATAGGGAGTGGTCACCCTATGTTGACCAGGAAGCGATTGGATCATTTTGGCCAGTTTGCCACCAAACTCAGAGCAACCATCAGTTGAATAAGATTGAGCAAAGCCATAACGCATTGTCCAAGTCTCATAAAGGAAGGCTGCTACTGATTTAGAGCTGAGGTTCTTATAAAATTTTTCTTCAACCCATCCAGAAAAATCATCTCTAGCCACAATGAGGTACTTAGCTCCACCAGCCTTAATGTGAACCACATCCATAGCAATCCTTCCAAAGACAGTGGACTCTCCAGTGGGATAACAAATTTCCACTGGGCGCCTAAGATCACGTTTCTGACATACATCACAACTCTTGCACCATTGAGAGACTGATTTCTTCAAAGATGGCCACCAGAATTGTTTGATTATACGTCAATAGGTTTAGGTTTCCCCGCTATTCCCAAGGCATTCATGGAGACTTTAAAGGATTGAATCTTGTTTAGAGGGGATAGTGACAACAATAAGAGCACAAGGATTGACTCTTTTCATAAGCCTAGTACCTTGGACAAATAAATTGGAAGACTTCCTTTTGAGTGATTGAAAATCTTTAGAAGAGAGATCAGGAGGCCTTTGGAGAGTGGAAAGGTACTGCTCTAATCTTAGCCAGAAACCTTGTTGGAAGCCAGAATAATCTGGGGAGGAAAAGGTGAAGACTGGACAAATTAAAGGCACCTCCTCATCAAATTCCACTCCAACATCCAATTCTTCATCTCCAAGGGGGCGTTGAGATATACCATCAGGCATGGTGAAGGATTTTCCAGGCCTATGAACAATATCAAAAGAGAAAAGTTGGATAAAGGCCACCCAGCGAGTCATAGGAGCATTTGGGAGGCTGGGAGCATTGATCATTTTGATTATGGACCGTGCGTTGACTTGTAACTCAAAGTGTTGACCCAAGAGGACAGTTTGGAGTTTCTTCAACATTTGAGCCACGCCACAGAGTTCCAGTTTTGGTTGGGAGTACCTGGATTCTACATCTGAAAATAACAAGGATTCATAGAGAGCAGGACGGTCTTAACCACTTTCATCTTCCTGAGTGAGGACAGCCCCAACAGATTGATAACTAGAATCAACAGCCAATTTGATCTTGCCAGCTTCAGGTCCATAAGCAATCTTTTTCAAGACTATGTCTTTGCCAACCATCATTTTAAGTAGCTGAAAAGAATGTTCACAATCTTGGGTCCAGATCCACTCAGTATCTTTTCTGGTCAGGCAACATAGAGGAGCACAGATTTTGGATAGAGATGGCATAAAGATTCAAACATAAGTAACAACACCTAGAAAACCCCTTACTTCAGTTGGAGTGATGGGAGTAGGCCAAGAGAGGATTTCTTTGACTTTGGATGGAGCCATCCTTCTTCCTTCCTTGCAGACCACATCAACAACAATTTCCAGAGCAGGGAAACAGGCAGCCAATTTGGATCCGGAGACAGTGAGGCCAGATTCTTTGATTGGGAACAAGATCCTTTCCAAAGTGGTCGCATATTCCCAGATAAATTGATGGATTCCTGAATGCCAGGGTAAGAGCTCACATTGTTATAATCAGAAACTGGTCCTTTAATTCCGCCGTTGTCAATAAATATACCAGAATGATCAGGGATTTCATCCTGGAGGATCCAAACCATCTGAGCCTGATAGACTGAAACCCAGTTGGTGGCACCTTGAGGCAATTGAGTAAGTTGGAAACAACCAAGGGAAGTATCAAATGTAGTGAGAGGGTGAGAAATTGGATGTAAGGACCATTTGTCATAGCCACCCATAATGTCACCTAGAACATAGCAAGCTCTCCCAGAGAAGGATTCAACAAATTCTTCAGTAGCAGGGGGAAAACAAGAGTCTTTAATAGTAACCTTATTTAGAGGCTGGAGATCATTAACTATTCTAAGTTTACCTTTACTTTTAAGGATACAGAAAACAGGACTGGAATAGCTAGAAGTTGAATGTTTGTATATACTGGTTTGGACTTGTTCCCGGACCAACTTGATGAATTTGTTTAATTGGCCAGCAGGGATTGGGATCTTTTTCTTTTGCCAGGGATCATGTTCTACTACAGGAATGATATAAGGCGGACCATAGGATTCTTTCAAGAGACCTCTCTCTTCTTCACAGAAAGCCATAGCTTTTTCCCTAAGAGCCAAGAAATTTATGATCAAATACAACTCATCAGGTAGAAGCCATTCATCTGGTCCAAAGTTGACTAATCCAAGATGTTCTTCAGTGACATGACCAGAGGGAATGAATGGACCATTGAGAGATTGAGGTAAACCACAGTAAGGATTGCGGGATAGAGGAGGATGCCTAAGAGGAGGGTTGAGATTGATAGGCATTGGTTGGTTGACTGGTTGGACTTTCCTAGCAAATGGTTTCTATTTGGAGGCAAAAGAGAGCGGTTCTTGTTTTTGCCAAGAGTTGACCACAGAAATCTGATTACAAGGATTGAGACCAAGTTCTAATGCTTTCCAAGTTCAATGTTCCGCAACGTCTTCAAAAACTTCCTTTTCCATAAAAGAAGTCCCAGGAGATAATAAATTGCTCACATGTGTGGCACAAGGTAGGGTTTCAAAAATGATAGCAGTAGGATACCCTGGTGGTGCACAATTGGGAGGAATTACTTCTACCCCAATTTGCCTCCACTGAAGCACATCTTCTTCCATACCAAAGCCACCAAAAAGAGGATTGAGATTGGGATCTATTTTAGACTCATTGCCAAGATTCAAACCAAAACCAAGAGAAGATTGATTAGGAATAAGAGTACAAGGAAAAGAAGAAACTGAAGATGAAATATTTATGGGTTTTTCCATTTTGATTTGTTTTTTATTTTTGATATTTTTGAGATCAGAAGAAAAAGTTGAAAAGAAAGAGAAATAAGCCCCTGGGATGAGAGTTGACCCTTGAGTTGAGGTTTGAGGCTGAAAAGAAATACAACTATTAGTAGGATCAACTACTCCCATAAAAAATGAGAGAAACTAGCATTATCCTTCTGTTTTCCTTTTAGAGATGACTTAGGGAAATGACCAGGGAAATCTCTTTCCCAGCAACCAGAATCCAAAGAATAAAGAGGAAACTCAATATTTCTACCATCAGAATCAGGGAGGAGGATTCTCTCCCCAACTTGATTGGAAAACATAAGAGTTGCTCCAAAATCAATTAAGAAAGGTCAACCCAAGATCATTGGTCCATCCAGGCGTGTGATCCAGAAATGACAAGTTCCAACAATGTTTTGGCCAATCCGGACTGGAAAGTCTTCAATAATTCCAACCAATTTGTAAGACTGGTTTCCTATTCCATACACTGAAGAGGTGAAGGTGACCCTAGGGCTGAGTTTAAGTTTGCAGGCCATAGCATCTGAGATCAAGTTGAGCTGAGAGCCAGAGTCAACAAGGAGTGAGAAAGTTTTTGCTGATTCACCAGGATAGCAGAGAAGAAAACCAAGAGGACAAGAGTAAAGACTAGACTCTGGAGAGGGGTCTGTTCCACCAGAATCCTCCATCAAAGTTCCAGAGGAGACCATGAGTTCTTCAGGACCAATTTCCACACGTCAACAAGAAACCCATTTCTTCATTCCTTCAGCAACAGATGGAGAGATTGACAGGAGTTCAGCCACAGATAGATCAGGAATTTTAAGATCAGAAATTCTCTTTAATACCCCTTCCACAGCATTGGGGTGATGTTTGGAAATTCCCCTCTCAAACCAAACTTTGGGCTGGGTGGAGGGAGGAAGATTGGGTGAAGCAGGAACAGGATCAGAGGATTGAGGAGGTTTAATAGATGAGGGATGAGGATCAGGGTGATCTTGAGACCTTTCCATGAGTGGTTCTTTTTCCACCTCCATTTCTTCTACATCAGAAGAGGGCTCAGGTGAGCATTGTCTTTTGGGTGGTTTTTGGAGGATCAAGGTTGGCAAGGAAGGAGCTTTATGAGGTTTGGGCTCCTCATGTTGCTTCCTAGCTGGATTGGATTGGTAAGTACCAGCCAGAGAGGAGGAGGAAATATCTGGGGGATACCAGGGTTGAAGAGTACCACAAGAAGATTGGAAATCCATGGAAGCCAAGGATGCCTTTATAGAAGGGGGTGGCTGGTAAGAGGCCACCACATGACAAATGGGGCAAGATGAATCAAAGGGGACTAGGGTACCATTAGGAAGAAAAAAGTTATTCCCCTTTTGCTCTACCAATTTCTTGTCTTTGTTCTTCTGGATATTGAGACATTGACCGTTTCCATGGCCTTCCCTGTGGCAATAATAGCAGACTAGATTATTTTTAGGAACAGCACTAGAAGGTTTAGGAACAACAAGGGAGGGAATCTTTTGATCTAATTTGTTCTCAAGGGCTTTGAGCAGTTTAGAGATCTTTTCCATTGTAGCGGTTTCTTGGTTATGCTGAGGGTTCTTGGGGCTGCAATCAGATTACATTTTATTCATAATCTCTTTTGACTCTTTGAAAGAGGGGGCATGGACTGGTTCAGTGGTTTTAGATTTTTAAAAAGTGAGGGCTGCTTGAACTTTCATAACTTTATCCACCACTCCCCTCAGGATAAGGAAAATAGGAAGCTTGAATCAATTATCCCTGGTAGTCATCATGGATCCAGACTCAACCAGTTTGTCCTTGATCCTTTCCTGCACTCCAAGAGAAAAAGATTGGAAAAATTGGACTCAAATTTTGTCCACTGTGTCAATGTGATTGTTTGGGACAAGGTAGGATTGGATGGGATCCCAAGATTTCCTAAAGGACTGATCATGCAAAGCTGAAGCCACACTACCATTGGAGATCCACTGGGAGACAAGGTTATCTAGATCCTGATAAGTAAATGGGGCTACATCTATTTTTCGCCAATAGGCCAACATTGATTCCCGCAGCAGGGCCCATTTATGCCATTTGAAACCTTCAAACAACTTGATGATTTCCATAACTTCATCAGAGGGAATAAAAAATTGTAACTGGTAGGCCATATTGAATTTGCTAGCACCATCCACCAAATCAGCCATCTCATACAATTCTAAGAAGCGTTCCACATTTTTCCCATGGAAACCTAAGTTCTTGATCTGGGGCTTGATCTGAACCATCTTAGGACAAGCAGAAGAGGCACTGGGGAATTCAACTTTGACAGAGTTTCTTCTAGAAAAAGTTGCCTCCACAGATCTAGATGATGAAAAAAAAAAGAAAGAAATTGGATCTCAAAGTTGATGATTGTTCTTGGGACTGTAAATCCCAAGGTTGCTGGTTCAATCCTGGCCCTGGGGACCAAATGTAAGACTCCAAAAAGTTCTAGGACGTGGCAGTTCTGTGGAGGGAAAAGGTGCTGTTTAGGCTGCCCTCCTGAGTGTTACAAAAAAATTTAAATGCAACCAAGATCAAAGTCCAGAACCTGGGAAATGGGGGTCCAAAGAGTAAAGGATAAAGATGATAGTAGTTGGTAGCTGGGAAACAACACTATCTGAGGCAAGATGATGCCAGGGAAAAAATTGAATAGAAGAAGTCAAGGATTGCTCACAGTTCAACAGGTCAAGGCAATTGTAAGTGAAAACACCCACAAGCTAATAGCTCTGGTTGTCAGCAGAAGCTTAGGAAAGATAAACTCAATCCCAAACAACCTCCAGGTTCTCAATGAACCTGCCCAACTCTCTGCAATAAAGCGCTTGAAGGGTACCAGATAACTGAGGGGGGCTGCACAAGACAAAGCTCAGTTTTTGATGAAGCTCTAGAAGCAAAACAATAACTGATTTGAACAAAAAAAACCCAACACTTCTCAAGGGACTCAAGAGTAGCGTGGCAGAATTCAACTTCAAAAAGAAATAAAGGCAGGTTTAAAACTCAAGGTTTTAAGCTTAATAAAAACTCTTCAGTCAAACGTGACCAGTTCTGGAAAGATAATCAAAGGATGATCAGGACCAGTATGGTCGGATAAAGGGATCAGGAGTGGTGTAACACACTGTCATACCTATGAAACAGATAGTAGTTGTGATTATGTAATGCATGTGATTAGTCAGCCTCTCAGATATCATTGACATGTTACAAGCCAATAGTATCACAGGTTATACCTAGCACTATATAAACTTGACTCATCCTACACTTTCAAGTCTTTCCTTAAGAAATCAATTCTTCTTGTTTTGCACCCTAGCTCTCAGTCCACTCCTTCTGGAGTATCCTTCCTACTAGTATCATCCTGACTCATCTTGAGTCCTCTTTGGGTTTTCACCCACCTTGGAGTCTTTACTCCCTTTTTCTGAACCTTCAGCCTGATCCATCTTGGATCTCTTCCGGTACTAGTCCCCTTCCCACTGTTAGTTAATGCCACCCTGGCTTTGTGTGAAGCCTCCGTGTGACATAAGAATTGATTTTTTCCTTGTAGTCGACCATCGTTAGCTCCCTGATACTACTGCTTGATACTTGTATAGTTTGACTTGTCCATTTCGGACCTGACTTTCCTCTATCAACACATATTCTTCCGCTTTCCCTTACCTTCCACACCATACTTGGTGTAGTCTTGGAATGTCTAGCATCCAACAACCATTGGATTAGTTACAACAATCTGCCCTCTATTCCTACTCCCTGGCTCCGTCACACATTTTCAAAACCTCATCAATTGATCTTGTCGACTCACAACTATCATCAATCTCCTCATCAACCCAATCCACTTCCCCTCATTGCTACCAGGTCCTCATCCTCTGCAACCCCCTCTTTGCTCATACAGTGGTTGTGCAGGTTGTCCTCCTCAACCTTGCGCGATTCACCAATGAGCATTGCGCAGATTGACCTTGTCAACTTTGCGCAACCTCTGAACGTCGCTCGCCGCCCCCCCTTTGGAAAGACAACAAACAAGCGGCTCATCACAAACAACAATTGGCCTCATCGCCGTTTTTTTTTCGCTCCGCCCCCAGCAACTAATCTTTGTTGCTTGCTTGCTTTGCCTTGGACAAGGCGGCAAACATTGGAATCATCCCGGGCAACCAGCGATCTCATTGTCGCTCGCGCGCATCTCCTTCAGAGAGGCAATGAACAATTGCACCATCCTGATACTACCCAATCATGCAATATGACTTTTGCTCCGCCACCATTCCCATCTTCCAATCTTTGCCCGACTCGCTGGTCCGCTCAACATGTCCAACCCCCAGTCTCGTCATTGTTTGCTTGCCCAACCTCAACATTGCTCGCTTGTTCCGCCTCAATCTGCCTGCCCGTTGGCCTTGCGCGGCTGGCTCTTCGACTTTGTGCAACTTACTTTGAGGCCTTGACGCTTTGATGCCTTGACATCCCAGCGCTTGGGCACCTTCAACGCTTCGACATTTCAACATGAAACGCTTACCTAACCTTGCAGCTTGTTCCCCTAGTCTACCTTGCACTAACCATCCTTTCAGTCTTGCGCACCTGTCCATCGCTCTGCCTCATGTCAACTCAGCAATCCGCGCGCTCAACCATGTCGCAACAAACTTTATACGATAGGGCAACTTCCCTGACACACTCATGGCTCTCCTCCTCATCAATTTACGTTCTTTTAAAATCACCTGGCCTCTCCAGCCTATGAGTAATTGTGCCAATCAGTTTTTGTTCCTTTTCTTTCTTTAATGGTGTTCAGGAGCACACCTGTTTTTCCCGGGGGGATTCTGTCATACCTATGACACAGATAGTAGTTGTGATTATGTAATACATGTGATTAGTCAGCCTCTCAGATATCATTGACATGTTACCAGCCAATAGTATCACAGGTTGTACCTAGCACTATATAAAATTGACTCATCCTACACTTTCAAGTCTTTCCTTAAGAAATTGATTCTTCTTGTTCTGCACCCCAGCTCTCAGTCCACTCCTTCTGGAGTATCCTTCCTACTAGTATCATCCTGACTCATCTTGAGTCCTCTTTGGGTTTTCACCCACCTTGGAGTCTTGACTCCCTTTTGCTGAACCTTCAGCCTGATCCATCTCAGATCTCTTCCGGTACTAGTCTCCTTCCTACTGTTAGTTAATGCCACCCTGGCTTTGTGTCGAGCCTCCGTGTGACACACACTCAAGAATTCAATCAGTCAAATTCTTCTTCAACCAGAAAGGCTATTGGTTGGTGATAAAAATCAAGGATCAGTATTTGAGTATGGATGCTCAAGGATCAAGGGGCAATCATGGATATACCCAGAATTCAGTTCTCCGATAAAGGGGAATGAGACCCCACAGATAATATATTTCAAGATGATAGTGATGATAATTCTCCCTGGTAAAGTGCCATAAGATACCCCCCTTCCATGCCAAAAGTTAGGGGAGAGCCCCTCCTTATATGGGCAGGAGGCCCTGTTAGACCATGTACAAGTGATTCTACAAATAGAGTGGTTTTTTTTTATTTGATTTCAAATGATCAGAAAAATAGATAACGCGGGCCAGTGGAAATCTGGCCTCCCTGACTGGGGTGGGATCTTTTCTCATCCCTTCACCTCTCTTGCGTCTGTCCGTGGACGGGCGCGTGTGACAACACAAGGATCACCCACCCCTCACCCAAAGGCAGAAGGGGTGGGAAAAAAAATGAATCACACCGCCCGCGGATGTTTGCGGGAGGTAGACGGCACTTTTCCACCCCGTTCCAAAGATGGAAGGGGGGTGCAAGTGGAAGTTGGCCAGAAAGGAGCTGGGGAAGGAAACTGTCAAGGATATCCCAACGGAGATGAGAGAGATGATGGTTGGGTTGGTAGGTAAGAGTAGTCTGAACAAATTTTTGAGGCACCAAGGCGTGGGTAAGATGGCCAATAGAGGCCAATATGGACCAGTTGTGGCCCATAAGGATAGACAATCTAGTACAATAGCATATTTGAAAACGGTGAGGGAGCCTGGGTAGGGGTTGAGGAGTTGGCATCTAAATGAAAGGATTTGGAGAGGTTGTGGATGGAGGCAGCAATGGATGGTTTGGACTTTGGTGATTGATGGGTGCGAGGGAAGATGGGATGATGATTGAGGCATAATCTGTGGTCTGAAATCAGGGGCAGAGTGAGATTGGGAGGTCTGGGAGAGGGTATGATTGTGTTGTCATTTTTCTGTTAATATTTTGTAACTGACAAATTTAGTCAGCCTTAGATCTATCTTACTGCTTTTATTCTCCTATTATTATTGTCTCAGGCCACTTCTGGGGGCTCTCTATTTGTTTTAACCCTGCTACCCTAGGCCCCCTTTGGGGCTCTCCAGTTGTGCTTAAATATTGGTCCTCCCCTTGGACCAGGAATGAAACTCATCTGATTACCAGATAACTAAACTGGAGTGTCCCTTCCTCCTTTTCAGATCAGTTCCACTTGACTTTACAAGTAATACCTCCTCCCCTTTGGCTCTTTGTAGCCTTATCAATACTTCTCCTTTGGCTATTCAGAAGCCTACCGTATTCCTTCCTTCTCCAAATTACCCTTCTCCTCATATTAAACTCTTCAGATTGAAGCAGGGATTGCAAGTTGGATCCAGAAGAAGACTTGGAAGCCTTGAGAGGGGGTACGATCAATGGTGGGAGTTGGTGATGGGTTGGGATGGGATGAGAATTGGAGGGGATTGTGGAGACAAGCTTGGAGGACGAGTTGTTTGATGAGTTGAGTCGTTTGGAGCATTGATTGATCATGCTGGAGATGTGAATAGAGCAAAGGATGGTGAGAGGTGGGTTGAGTGGATGAGAATCAATAGGAGGGAGGCTTGGTGAGTCGATTGTTGTCGTTGGGGCCGTTGTAGGAATGGGCAGGAGATTGGGATTAATCGAGTCAAATGAGAGCTTGGAGGGAGGGAGAGGTAGGAGTAGGACAAGGGGGAGGATGGGAGCGCAGAGGAATTTTGGGCCGAGTGGGTCTTGGCCCGCGCATTCAGCCAAAAGGAAGGGGGGAACAAAGAGAGAAGGAATCAAACGCAATGCCTAGGTGATGAGACCAAGAGAGGCCTGTCCTAGACCACTGAGACAGAGGAATGCTTGGCAGGATGAGGAAATTGGAGGAGTGATACTGATACATAAAGAGTCCGATTTTTTTTTTTTTTTTTTTTTTAGAATGACACCTAAATAAAAGAATTGTAAAAAAAAATTTTGAATTTTCTGCATCTGGTCCAGGGTGTCCAGATTTGTTCACCACAGCAGTGGCAGGAAAACCTTCCGGTTTTTCTTTTTGAGGATTGGATTTTGGTGAAGAGATCAACGGGTTATTTGCCGTAAAAGATGCTATTCAGGCAGAAACTCGTGCTGCCAATTGACATTGAGCTGGAAAATTTTCTGGGTATTGACTGGTTGAAGGTTAAGAAAGCAGCAGATCTAGTCATGGCCCGCGCCAAGCAACTCCTTCAAGGGACAAGATGCTGGAGAAAGCAGCTGGCAACCTGGACAAAGTCTGTCTGCTACTGGGACAAGTGCTGCGCGCATAAACTCTGGGATCCTTAGCAGAAGGGGGAATTGGTTGTGCTTTACAAGTGGAGCCTTGAAACTCAATGGGGGAAGCTGTTTGCTAATCAATTGAATGGTCCTTTCTGCATTCTGTCCGAGTTCACCAGAGGTAGCTACCAGTTGGAGGAATTGTACAGAACTCCGCTCAAACAGAAGGCCACAGCTTTGCATGTGAAACAATTTTTTTGCATGGGGCTCAACTTCATTTGACAAGACGGATGGTTAGGATAGCAAAGGGGAGAACAACCCGGACCCTTCTTCCAAGTACAATCCTGCCCGCGCGCTTTGCTTCTGGCGGAGTCAATAACTGAAGACTGCTGTGGACAGCAGCCAAGTTGGGGTGGAACAATGGATGAATAGGGGATATGATTGGATTTGGTGAGGGGGTGTTCTAGCAGGTTCACAGCCAGAATAACTAGACACCCCAGAATGTTTTTTATTATTTTCTTCTCTCTGGATTGGATTTTGGAATTATTGATGGCTAGGGATGGTTTTGTTTAGGTACCTGCAAGGTGCAAAGCTGGGTCTGCCAACGCGAGGACAAGCCCTGCACTCCGGAAGCAAACGCATGGATTATCTCAGATGGATGATTCAGGGAAATGGGAAAGCGCGTTCTGTGGGATGGATGTGGGTCAAAGAGCAAAGGCGCGGGCTTGGCAATGGGCTGGTGTTTAAAAAAAACAAAAACAAATCTTTTTAAGTTTTCTTGGTCATCTTTTAGATGGAAGGTGCAAATGGGTTTGGGAGGATTCTTTTTATTTCTCTATCTCAAGGTTGTGTGCACGCGGATGGTTTTCTTTTTACTCTCTCTGTTCTTTAGATGGGTACAGGGAACTGCGTGGTAGTTTTTCTGGGGAGGTCCAGGTACCTTGAGCGGATACTTCTCACTCTTGCGGGTTGCTCCCAAAAGGGCGGATCTTGTGCCCAGATGTTCTCAATCTGACTTGATACTCTCAGTTGAGCGGATTTCTCACTCTTGCAGGTTTCTCTCAAAGCACTGCTCTTATTTCTCTTGAGGTTCTCACAAATCCCAAAGGCTGCTCAGGATGCCGCGGAAGAAGTCCTTATCTTTGCATAGGCGCAGGGATGAAGAGAAGATGGAAGGAAGAAAGGAAGAAAAGAGGGGGAAATCCTCCTATGACGGCAAAGTCCTCATCACTTCCTCCATGTCCACGCAAGCCGCCACGGCTAGGGATTGGAAATCCGCCGAGACCTTGCTTTGAGCGTAGGGAACCGCTAGAAATCACCATAGTAGTTTGTCCGTGTTGTGCACAATTGTGTCAAGCCTTTCCAAGGGAAGTGCCAGAACTAGAGGGATTTCCAGGATATTGGGAGTTGCGGATGGAGGGGTTGCAGCGGCCGCAGGTTTGGGTAACAAATCAATCACAACAGGAGACGGTGCGCACGGGCTACGGTGATGACCTGGGAACAGGTGAAGGTGATGGCCGTGGAGGAGATGAAACCGCAGGAGGAGCTGGTCTTGGAGGAGTAGGGAGACGGGGTGGTGGCCAAGGAGGAGCTGGCCTTGGTGGTGGTGGTGGAGTTGCAGCTGGATGGTTTGGGATCCTGGGTCTCATTGCTGGTACATTCATTTGTACCCTTGCGGCCCACTCATGGGCGGCGTTCCAGAAGGAAGAAAATTCGTGAAAGTCCTGGCGCCTCAGAGGTCCAGCCCTGAGGAACCGTGAGCCCAAGTTGTGACTCCCGCGCAATGGAGGATTCTGGGCGGCGCGTGGCAAATGGTTGTAATGTGTGCCGGGCAGGGTCCAATTGTTGGTTGAGATCTACTTGTTTCTCAAGATCACAAAGGAATTGCACCGGGTCCTCTTGCATGGGAAACCTTGAGGGTGGTCCCATGGCAGGCCCTCCAATAGGGAGCAGGGGCTGTGTCTGGCTTGGAATGGAAGACAGGCGCGCAGGCCTGCAAGGATACGGCACAAAAGGCTGTTCTGGCTGCAGTACGTGCAGGACATGGCTGGTGAAGAGTGGAGCATGAGGTGTTTTCCTTCTTTGGTCTGATGAAGGGGTGCAGAGGGGAAGGTGGGATAGCTGTGGTATGATTGGGGCAAGGTGAGATAGTGGTGAATTTCTGGGGACAGAACTCAAGTTGGGGGGAGATTTGGTGGTCTTTTATAGACACAAGTCCCAATTGGCTTTGCGCTGCACCCTCAGCAATGGGTGCGGCTTTGCTGCAGCAAGTCCCGCTGCGGGCTCATCAGCAGTCAAATTGGGCTCAGCATCTGGAGAAGCGGGATGGATTTGTTGAGATTGTAACCCCTTTTGAGGGAATAATACTTTCTATAACAAATTGATCTTATTTCCAATTGAAGGATAAGATAATTTGGACCATGTTAGAAAAAAGAATCATCTAAATATGATGACTAATGATGAAGTTATCAAAGATCCAATACTTGTCAAATAAAAGACAAGTATGTTACAAGAATATCAACATAGCCCAGTAACCGGGTACATCATACTAATAAAGAAAAGAAGAGATAGTGTTAAATGTATAAATAAAACAATTAAAAGAAACACTTATGTATTTAATCCTGAAATGTCCTATGCAGATAAGAATAGCAAGGACTATCAGAGTAAATGAACATTTCATGTTCATCGCACTCCATGGTAAAACTAAGAAACCAAGGAAAAAAGCATTTCTCAATTATTTCCCTCTCAGCTTGTATATAGTCATAACGGTGAGGGAGATCTTGTCTATAAAAGACCCCCTCTACTAAGTTGTATTTCCCTTTGATCCATTTCACATTCATTCACACATCATCAAAACTCATCCATTTATCAAATCAATCAAAATACAATTAAACTTATCTACCAACTGTCATCGCTATTGCCGATACATTATCAGTACCACTAGCACCCCATTGGTTTAGTTATCTTAGTCACCGTCTTATTTGGTCTTCATCGTTATCGCTCTTGGTGACACTCATTGTCACATTCAGCCATAGGCTGTCTTATAACTCGTCATTGTTGTTGTCTTGTTGGCTAAGCGCCATATTTATCGTTGTCGTCTCGATTCGGCCGCATCAGCCGTCTTACTCGTTTTTTTTCGTCTCGTTGGCTAAAGGCCATATTCAATCTTGTATTTGATTTGATTTGGTTGTATTGACCGTCTTGCTTGTTATTTGGTCTTGGTGGCTAGTATTGCCATATTCGGCTCTTTAGTGGCCGCGTTGTTCGTCGTTATTGTTATTATTGGCGGTTTCCCTTGCCGCATTTGGTCTTGATAGGCCGTCTTACTCGGGCATCTCTTGATTCGGTCTTATTGGCCATCTTATTTGCACTCGTTATTGCTTATTGATTCTTTCAAATACTCGTCGGCTTGCCAATCTCGTCGCCTCAATCACCTCGCTCGTATTTACATATTGTATCGCTTGTATCTCTCGTCCCAATCGCCACCACTCGCCGTTGTCCATCGCTGCTCACCGTCGCTCGTTACCGCTTGTGGTTGTCCGTTGCTGCTCGTATCTCTGGACCCTGCCTATCGCTTGCCGACGTTACTTAGTACTATTGTTAATAATAATAACAATATCAAAAAAAAAAATGGAAAATACACGGATCAATAGCAGATTACTCCTCACAGAGGAGAATTATTTCACATGGACTACCATGATGGAGTCCAAACTTGATGTCACCGGAGCCTTGGATCTCATACTTGGCAATGATACTAGTAGACCTGAAATTAAGGAACAATTGAATAGGAATGCATACAGCCTTATAGTCAGACACTTGAGTGAATCAAACCTTGCTTATGTGTCTAGTACACTTGATCCATCACTGAATAGGAATGGTCAAGCACTTTGGAAGCTCTTACAAGAGAAGTATATGGCAAATGATATTGCCAGTCAAACATTAGCATTTGCTAAGTTTAGTAAAATTGAATTTCAAGAAACAATCAGTTTCATTGCAGATATTAGAGCTGCTTTTAGTAAATTAAGACTTGTTGGTTTCAAGTTAGAAGAAAAAGCCCTGATCATTATGATCTTGAGCAAATTACCTAGAGAATTGCAATCCTTTGTTAGGATTATATCTCATCAAAATGAAATCAATTCTATTGATTATGTATTGAAGAAGCTTGAACAAGATCATGTTCAATTTAAAATCTCATCTGAAAATGAAAAGCCAGAAGCTTTATTTCTAAATAAAAACAGAAATAAGATTTGCAATTATTGCAAAGGAAGGAATCATGTTGAAGCATATTGTTGGAAAAAATATCCAGAAAAACTTCCCCAGACATATTTTGCCAACATGAACAGTGATAAATTTTCAGAATCAGAAGTTGAGGAAGTCACTGCTCTTTAGAACAGAAACAGTAAAGATTTAAAGTTTCTTCCCCCTACAGGATTAAGGGGGGGTGTTGAGATTGTAACCCCTGTTGAGGGAATAATACTTTCTATAACAAATTGATCTTATTTCCAATTGAAGGATAATATAATTTGGACCATGTTAGAAAAAAGAATCATCTAAATATGATGACTAATGATGAAGCTATCAAAGATCCAATACTTGTCAAATAAAAGACAAGTATGTTAAAAGAATATCAACATAGCCCAGTAACCGGGTACATCATACTAATAAAGAAAAGAAGAGATAGTGTGAAATTTATAAATAAAACAATTAAAAGAAACACTTATGTATTTAATCCTGAAATGTCCTATGCAGATAAGAATAGCAAGGACTATCAGAGTAAATGAACATTTCATGTTCATCGCACTCCATGGTAAAACAAAGAAACCAAGGAAAAAAGCATTTCTCAATTATTTCCCTCTCAGCTTGTATATAGTCATAACGGTGAGGGAGATCTTGTCTATAAAAGACCCCCTCTACTAAGTTGTATTTCCCTTTGATCCATTTCACATTCATTCACACATCATCGAAACTCATCCATTTATCGAATCAATTAAAATACAATTAAACTTATCTACCGACTGTCATCGCTATCACCGATAGGATTGGATTGGATTGGACGGATTGCATGCGGATTGCACAGATATATCTTGGATATCTGGAATGGTGCATTGGGAGGATGCGGACATGCACAGGGGGCTCCAAGTTGGGCCTGGTGCAAGGGCCGCGTCATGAGAAGGAAGAACCGGGTGGATTTAATGGCAGGCGGGCAATACAGATGGATATGGGATATGGGATGAGGATTATGGGATGGGAAGGAAAGTGTTGGGGCTAGGGTTCTGTGCTCAGGGGTTGTATTTCATTATTCTTGCTTTTTTCTGGTTGTACTTAAGTTAGGGTTGAGGGGGAGGTTACTTAAACCGCACCCTCAACCCGGATGGAGCATCAGACATCAGATCACGGAGGATCACATTGGGTCATCATTTGTTTTGGAAGGATCTTTACTCTCAATTCTCTATCTCTCAGTCACACTCAGGGTTTACAGACGCAAGGGATCAATAACTTCCAAATTTGGGAGCCATTAAAGGAGAAGTCCTCTTCTGAATTCCACACCATTCAAGGATGCAATGGTGAAAATGTTCAGGGAGGATGGAAAGCAGTGGAAGAAAACCCTCCTGGTAGTCCTCTTTGTGTATCCGATTTTGGTGAAGAGATTGACGTGTTATTTGCCGTACAAGCTGCTATTTGGGCAGCAACACGTGCTTCCAATTGACATTGAGCTAAAAAACTTTCTGGGTATTGATTGGTGTAAGGTTAAGATGGCTGCAGATCTATTCAAGGCCTGTGCCAAGCAGCTCCTGCAATGGGAAAAGATGTTGGAGAAAGTGGCTGGAAGGCTGAAGGGGACCTGCACAAAGTCTTTCTGCTACAGGGAAGAGCAGTGTGGAATTCAGAAGAGGACTTCTCCTTTAATGGTTCCAAAGTTTGGAAGTTATTGATCCCTTGCATCTGTAAACCCTGAGTGTGACTATTCACCCTTCAACCAAGATATAGAGAGGTAGAGAATAAAGAGTAAAAGTACCTTCCAACCCCAATGTGATCCTCTGTGATCTGGTGATCTAATTATGTGATCCTCCATCTGGGTTGAGGGTGCGGTTCAAGTAACCTCCCCCTCAACCCTAACCTAAGTACAACCAGAAGCAAGCAAGAATAATGAAATAAAATCCCTAAGTGCCAAAACCTAGCCCCAATCCTATCCTTCCATCCCATATCCCATACCCCCATATTCAATTGGTATTGCCTGCCTGCCATTACGTCCTTCTCATGACGCGGCCCTCCCCCTGCGCCCAACTTGGAGCCCCACGCGCATGTCTGCATCTGCCCAATGCTCCATTCAAGATATCCAAGTTATATCCGTGCAATCCAATCCCCTCTGGATGCCAAGCCCGACTTGAGTTCTTCTGAGCCCGCAGTGCGGCTTGCTGCGGCAAGGTGGCACCCATTGCTGAGCCCGCCACCTCTTGCTGAGACACCCATTGCTGAGCAGCTGCCACTTCTGAGCCCGCCTCTACTGCTGAGCACGCAGTGCGGAGCCTATTCCAACTTGCATCCACAAAAGACGACAACAGCTCTGCGCACACAAATTCTGTGATCCGTTGCGGAAGGGGGACTTTGTTCTGTTTTAAAACTGGAGCCTGGAAACTCAATGGGGGAAACTGTTTGAAAATCAATGGAACGTCCCTTTCCGCATAACGTCCAAGTTCACTGGAGGGAGTTACCAGTTGCAGGAATTGGATGGAACTCCGCTCAAATGGAAGGCCATGGCTTTTCACGTGAAACAATTCTTTGCGGGGGAATCAAATTCATTTAACAAGACGGCTGGTTTGGATAGCGAGGGGGATGACAACACGGATTGTTTGTCTGAGGACAAGCCCGCCCATGCGTTTTTTGTTTTGCAGAGTAAAAAACTGAAGACCGCTGGGGACAGAAGCCAAGTTGGGGGGGAACAATGGGTGAATAGGGAATATGATTGGATTTGCTGAGGGGTTACTTCAGCTGGTTCACAGCCAGAACAACTAGACACCCCAGAATTTTTGCTTTCTTATTTCCTTCTCTCTGGATTGGCTTTTGGGATTATTACTGGCTAGGTTATGAGTTCCTTTTAGGTACAGGCACGGTGAAAATCTTGGTCCACAGATGTGAGGTCATGCCCCACATTTGGGAAATTCAAAGGCAAGAAAAATTTCCCACGGATGAGCCAGGGAACTAGGAAAGGGCGTGGCACAAAACGGATGTGGTCAAAGAGCAGGGCAGGGGCTTGGCAATGGGTTGGTGCTAAAAAAAAATCTCTCTCTTTTCAGGTTTTCTTTGGTTATCTTATAGATGGCAGGTTGTCACACGACCACCCCAAGTACTATAGGCCAATTCTTAGATGATCGTGAGCGCAAAGGAATGCCAAGTGCGAGGGCAAGTGCAAATAGCAAGACCCAGTTGCAAAGTGCAAAATTGGTTATTGCCACTCAACAAACGGCGAGAGGAATGGAATGTGTTCCAAAGAAGGAAACCCAACCTGAGTCCAATGTGATAACTAGGTTGTAGCAGAATGCAAGAACGTATGAAATTAACTAACTGAGGAGACAATCATCAGGCAAGGGGATAGCCCTTATAAGGTAATCCAAAGTGACTAGATACAACCTGGTGATGATCTAACTACAGTTGAAGCGGTGAGGCAATGAATGACAGGAACGGGATAGGAAATGAAGAAGTGGTATAGATCCAAGGTCTTAGCGTAAGTGCAAGACAATAAAATCTGAGCGTACAATTACATGACAAATTGGGACAGGAGCGAGTGAAGTTTAAGGTAATGCAAATGAGAGGTAATAGTGTATGCAGGGTAGGGACTAGTCCAATTGCAAACTATACAGTAGTGATGGCTTAGTTAGACGTAGATGCGAACTAACAAACGATGCATGACCAAAGATGGAAGTCCAAGGCTGTTGATTGGCCAGGGAAGGAGATTGGATCTCATAATGGATGGCCGACTGGTATGGAGTTAACGGCAAAGTTTGCAAGTATATACTGAGTTGGTTGCCAAGATTGGAAGGTCAGCGCAAGCCAGAGGAAATAGCGGATTGGACCATTGATGTTGTGCTTTTATTTGTGTCACGCTTTTTAGACTGAGGTGGATGATACTGAGGAGAGGACATGTCAAAGTGGTGAAGACAACAATTGTTAAGTGCAAAGCATGACAGTTGCCCGGGTATAAAGACGCAAGCTCCTGCAAGCGTTCAGATAAATTTTCCCATTGATTTCAAGTTGTTAATTATTACTTTATACCCTTATACATTATTTAATTTATTACCCAATAGATTTATAATTTTTATAAAAATGTCGTCATTGTTGTCCCGCCATTGCAAAAACTGTATTTGCCGCAACAAGCAATGTATTCCTAGTACTGCCGTCCGAGGCCTTTGAGGCAAGTGCGAGCAATGTTGCCTTTGCAAAGTGGCATGCAATTTCTCTATAAATGTTGAGTTGACTGTTGAGGGTCCTTTGGAATCATCAAGGGAGATGCAAAGTTGTAGGTCCGCGCCAAGGGTTAATTACAAGATACCACCATTTCCGGAGATCAAATACTTGGGGACTTGAGTTCCTGGTGAGTACTAATCTGGACTGACTAATGATCATGAAATAGTAACTAATTGTTTGCTTGTTTTACTAGTGTTTCCCCGTTTCCAAAGATATACTACCAACAAACCAACACCACCACCACCTTACTGGGGACCGCCGACTGAACTCCCGGGGGCCCAGATGAATTCCGAGGTGCGAGGCAAAGTGTCCGGCGCAGAACCGGTAGGAGTCATAACCAAGCAAGCCAGGGAGGAGGAGGAAACAAAGCGGGAGGAGAATCGGGAAATGGAGGAAACGGAAATGGAGAGAACGGAAATGGAGCGGATGAATTAGAAGGAGGAAATGAAGGAGATGGAAGGGATGGAGTGGATGGGACGGAAGGAATGCAGAGCCAAGGCGAAGCGGATCCGGTGCGAGTTTTAGGGCCAATCAAAAAGGATGGGAGGCGCCTGACGGACGATATTGGAGACGGCACATTGGTGGCCAAAGGAAGAGAGCTTATGAAGAGCTCTTGGAGGAAGGCGGATGGAATGCTCGGCCAAAGCAAGCTTGGGTTGCAAGGTGCAAGGAGATCTTTGAGAGGCACATTGTAACGGAAGTGCTGGTTCTCCAAAGAATTTCCGCATTGATAAACGATGAAGACCTGGATACTTTTTGATCCATGGTTGCGGAATTGACGGCAAATTGGGAGGATACGGAGAAAGAAATAAAAAAAACTTTGTAATTAAAAATATATATTTTCTTTTTTTTTGATTATTATAAATAGAAATATTATTAATATTTTTTTTTTTAATAATAAGGAATGAAGTTTTTATTTATTAGAAATTAAAGGAAAATGAGAAAACAAATACCACGGTGAGATGTATGAATTAACTGATGGAATGATGGTGTGAAATAAAATGGGGTTAAATGGGATGGAATATGGAATGGAATGGGATTGGATGAGAGAGAATGCAAGATGAAATGGGATTGGATAAGATAAAATGTGGAATGGAATGGAATGGGATTGGATGGGATGAAATGTGGAATGGAATGGAATGGGATTGGATGGGATGAAATGTGGAATGGAATGGAATGGGATTGGATGGGAAAGAATCATGATTGTCAAGGTTTGCAAGGGTAGCTTGCATGGAAGTCTTGAATCAGATAGGGTGAATTGCAAAGGTGATGGGCTGGTTCCCACGAGGTGTGATCTTTGTTGGACTGGAAGCCAGACCATTCAACAAGGTATTGAAGTTTTCCTTTGCGTAACCTGGAATCCAGAATACGGCTTACTTCCCACTCTTGATGATTGAGGACAGTGACTGGTTCAAGAGGGCAATGAGTCTTGCCCGGGTATAGGACTCGAGCTGGCTCTATGAGAGACACATGAAAGACCGGGTGGATACCTTGCCATTTTGCAGGTAAAGTAAGTTTAAAGGCGTTAGGGGAGATAACTGATTCTACTTTAAAGGGGCCAAGCTTTCTTTTGGAGAGTTTGGGAGTTGGGAAAGTGCTGCAAATGTTGCGAGCATCAAGCCATAATTGATCTCCTACTGCAAAGGTTGGAGCCGAAGTGCAAGATCGGTCTGCTTGCTCCTTATAGCACTGGTTTGCTTCTTCGAGGTTGGTTTGAAGTTGCAATTGAAGGGATTGAATTTGTTCAAGGTAATTGGTAGCAGGTTGAGAAGGTGCTACGTGAAGGGAAGAGAAAGTTGGGTTTCTACCATAAAGATTTTGGAAGGGCAACTGTTTGGTGGAAGAATGAGTGGAGTTGTTGTAGGCATATTTGGCTAGTGGGAGCCATTGCGACCAGTCGTCTTGTTGATAGGCAACATAGATTCAAAGATATTGTTTGAGAATCAGATTAAATTGCTTGGTTTTCCCATCCGTTTCCGGGTCATAAGCCATTGATAAATTGCAAGTGATCTTCAAATGTTGGCATAGCCAGGTCCAGAAGCTTGAGACAAACAGAGATCCACAATCACTAACTATATTATCAGTTAGGCCATGTTTTAAAAATACATATTCTATGAAAAAGTTAGCTAAGTCTTCTGAAGAGGCCGTCACATTACTGCGTAAAAATAAAGCCATCTTTGAGAAGCAATCTACTATTACTAGAATAGCATCATATCCACTAGAAGAAGGTAATTGAGAGATGAAATCCATAGACAGCAAGTGCCAAGGACAAGGTGGAATTGGAAGTGGCTGGAGCAGCCCATACTTCCAGTGTTTCAAGGACTTGTTACGATTGCAATCATAGCATGGGATAACATAATCTTTTACTTCTTTGGTCAAACCAGGCCAGTAGAAGTCTTGTGCAATCAATTGGTAGGTTTTATCCTGCCCATGATGACCAGCAAGGGGAGAATTGTGCCGTGACTCAAAGATATCTAACTTAATGCAAGAATTATCTGGTACTACTATACAATTATCATAGACTAAAAAGTCATTATCATCAATACTGTAACTACTATCTAATAAGTTCGCATTTTTTCAAAGCTTGATGCACTTGGGGTTGTCGCGTTGAGCTTGTTGGAGTTCAGAAGCCAAATCTTGTAAGCAAGCAATGATTTAACTGAGTTGGGCAGATTGGGTTGAGAAGAGTGTCCTAATGTTTTCCGGGTTGTTTTTGGCAAAGGTGCTCCCCCCCCTGGGTAAACATTGTCCCAACGTGATAAAGCATCAGGAACTACCGCTTGTTTCCCAGGACAGTACGTGATTGTAAAGTGGAACTCGGAGAGGTATTTGGCCCATTGTGCCTGTATATGTGTGAGGACATTTGAGCTCATGAAATACTTCAAAGAATTATGATCAGTTAAAACCGCAAAGGATTCCCTAAGGCTCAAAAGGTATGACGCCATTTTTTCAAGCAATAAAAAATTGGGAGAAGCTCCTTGTCATGAATCTCATAGTAAAGCTCTGCAGCAAGCAACTTGCAAGATTTGAAAGCTACAGGATGAAAGAGAGAAGTGGAAGAAGAAAACTGTGAGATTACTCCTGCAATCGCATAGTTGCTTGCTTCTGTTTTGACAATACTGCAAGCTAGCTCTTTGAAGTGAGCAAGTATTGGAGCAGTGGTGAACGCTTTCTTCAGAGCTTTGAACTCCAAAGCAGCTTGTTTGGTAAAAACAAAAGGAGTGTCTTTTTGAAGAAGGTTAGTAGAATTCATGGTTTTTTCGGCGTAAGGCGCAATAAACCTTCTATAGAAATTACTGAAACCAAGGAAAACTTGAAGAGATTTAAGCAAAGAAGGTGGGGGCCAGTCCAATATGCATTTGCTCTTGGCTGGGTCCATTGATAGTCCTTGCTGCAAGACTACGACACCTAGAAAATGAAGAGAAAAGAAATGGAACTTGCACTTAGAGGCTTTTGCAAACAGGTCATTCTTGCAAAGTTGCTGTAGCACCTCTTGCACATGTGCAATGTGATCTTCAAGGTTCCTCGAGTAGACTAGTATATCATCATGATATACCACGAGGTATTTCCCTACAAGATTGGAGAAAATGTTGTTGACAAAATGTTGAAAAGTGGAAGGAGCGTTACAGAGGCCAAAAGGCATGACGGTATACTCATAACTGCCAAACCAGGTTCTCATTGCAGTTAAATACTCATGACCTTCCTTAATGCAAATTAGGTTATATGCACCTCAAAGGTCTAACTTCAAGAAATAAGTAGCTCCATGGAAGAGGGTGAGGAGATGTGACATAGGTGGTCCTGGATAGGCATTCTTCCGGGTTACCTGGTTCAGTTTCCTGTAGTCAACACAAAGGCAAATTCCGCCATCCTTCTTTGGAACAAATAGGACAGGTGAGCTGGTATTTGAATTGCTTGGTCAAAGAAATCCTTTTGCTACATTTTCCGCAAGGTAGTCTTGAAGCGCAATTGATTCTTGCGTCAAGAGAGAGTAAACTGGTCCTGGTGCTGGAGGTGGGCCAGTAAGTTTGATCTTGTGATTGTAAGGACGGGATGGAGGGAGTTTATCTGCTTTTGCAGCTGAAAAGACCTCAGCAAAGTCATGATAAACCAAAGGTAAAGACTCTAGAATGATTTCTAAATCTTCAATCTTGTCATCTTCAAGCACCGGGTTTGAGGTGCTTGCATGGTGCAAGAGGATTAGGGAGCTCAAAATACACCATTTGTTTGGTGTCTGTTTCTCTTTGAAGGAACAGGAAAGAGGTAAGCTGGATAGGTAAGCAATAAATCCTGAATCTGAAGAGGGAATTTGTGAATGAAGGTCAAGATATTGCAAATCTCCTGGCGGAAAAGTGTCATCCAACTCAATGACAGTTTCAGGTAGTCTGTTTAATTCCTGATTTACAGAAAGAATAGCGTTCTGGGGGTGCAAGGTTTGAAGGTTAATTACTCCTTCTTGCCAATTCACATCCGGATTCCAGTAAACTAGGAAATCATGGCCTAGAATGGTATCATCCATTCCAGGTATAGCCAAGACAAATAAATCACATTTGAAGCTGGGGAAATTGGAGAATGAGAAGTTCCATTTTGCCCTTTGGGAAACCCAATAAGACGGTTCGGTCGCACTACTTACTAAATAGATAGGAAATTTATCTATCTTGGAACGCGTAAGATTTTTGGAAGTGGAAAAAGATTCACTGATGAAGGAAAAATTAGCGCCGGAATCAAGTAATACTTGATAAGGAGTGTTGTCGGAATGGAATAGGATAAATCTTGAACTTGGAGCACCTAGTGACTCGCAAGTGCGAAGATTTACTTGTTGTGATTTAGATAATGTGTAGTTTTCCTTGTGAGTATCAGAAAAACTACAAGCTAATTTTTTGACTGCTTAGCTGCTTCACGCGCTAACCGCTTCACACAGCTGTTGACATCATGTTTTCCTCCACAATACATACACAGCCCGTTCTTATCCCTTTGCAGCCGTTCCTTGTTTCGAAGCATCCCGTTTTCTTTGTCCAAGAACTTCGGAGTTTTGGCAACAGCTTTCCCTTTTGAGTTGGAGTTCAAAGTTAAGGTTGGTTTGGATGGTTTTGGGTTCCTCGTGTTTTGCTTTGAGGAGTCGTCCACCCTTGGAGCCAAGGTGGACGGTCCATGGTTGTTTTGCCAAGAGCAATTCTTGTCATGATAGCCATTATCAAGCTCAATCACTCAATTGATTAGCTGCTGAAGCAAGTTTGTCTTATGACCCCCAACTGCGAGCTGTTCAATAAAGCGTGCCGGTAAACCCTTTCGGAAATGGAATAGAAGAGTGGCCTTGTTCCACTGGATGCAAGACTGCAAGGTTCAAAAATGAGAAATATAAACGGAAGCTCTACTATTCTCCTTCATAACTAAACTATTAAGTTTGTATTTGGCGTTTCAAACTTCATTGGGATTGCCAAACAGGGTGAACAGTTGTTTCTCAAACCTTTCCCAGTTGTTGAGAATACAAGTGGGACTGTTGTTGGACAAAAGTTTGAGGTTTGGTTTGAACCACTGCAAGGCTCTACCTCCTAAGAAGGACAAAGCATACATAACTTTATGTCTATTGGAAGGGAAATTGTTGCATTTGTTTGAAAAGATGATTTTACAAGACTCTAGGTAGGATCTAAGCTTATGAGGGTGTTCTCCCGTAAAGTGATTGGGTTGTTTCATGCCCAGAGTGCAAAAGCTAGGAGTACTTGGACTAGATCGCTGGGCACCATGAGTGAGGGCCTGGATCAATGTCAAAAGCAGGGTTGGAGCATTGGGCTTGGGAGCAGTAGTGCAAACCCCTGGTCTACCACGAGTGGAGGTTTCATCGGAAGAATGGTTTGAGTCTGCGAATTCCACAAGAGGGTCTGTCGGAGAATCCCGTGGAGGAGCCCAAGCATCATTGAGGGGTTCAATAGATGGCAATTTAGAAGGAGGAACTGGATCTAAGGGTTGTTGGGCCCAAGGAGTGCTGGTTCTCCCTACCCGATGGATCTCATCATTGTAAGGGGCGAGGGAAGCATTCCCGGTTGAGCGAGTACGTGAAATCAAAAAAAAGAAGTCTACTATAGGTTGGCAGGCTACAATAGATGAGTTGATTTAGTTAATTTACTGTCACACGACCACCCCACGTACTATAGGCCAATTCTTAGATGATTGTGAGCGCAAAGGAATGCCAAGTGCAAGGGCAAGTGCAAATAGCGAGACCCAGTTGCAAAGTGCAAACTTGGTTATTGCCACTCAACAAACGGCAAGAGAAATGGAATTTGTTCCAAAGAAGGAAACCCAACCTGAGTCCAATGTGATAACTAGGTTGTAGCAGAATGCAAGAAAGTATGAAATTAACTAACTGAGGAGACAATCATCAGGCAAGGGGATAGCCCTTATAAGGTAATCCAAAGTGACTAGATACAACCTGGTGATGAGCTAACTACAGTTGAAGCAGTGAGGCAATGAATGACAGGAACGGGATAGGAAATGAAGCAGTGGTATATATCCAAGGTCTTAGCGTAAGTTCTAGACAATAGAATCTGAGCGTACAATTGCGTGACAAATTGGGACAGGAGCAAGTGACGTTGAAGGTAATGCAAATGAGAGGTAATATAGTGTATGCAGGGTAGGGAATAGTCCAATTGCAAACTATACAGTAGTGATGGCTTAGTTAGACGTAGATGCAAACTAACAAACAATGCATGACCAAAGATGGAAGTCCAAGGCTGTTGATTGGCCAGGGAAGGAGATTGGATCTCATAATGGATGGCCGACCAGTATGGAGTTAACCGCAAAGTTTTGCAAGTATATACTGAGTTGGTCGCCGAGATTGGAAGGTCAGCGCGAGCCAGAGGAAATAGCGGATTGCACCATTGATGTTGTGCTTTTATTTGTGTCACGCTTTTTAGACTGAGGTAGATGGTACTGGGGAGAGGACATGTCAAAGTGGTGAAGACAATAATCCTTAACTGCAAAGCGTGACACAGGTATAGATGAGTGGGGTGGATACTCTGTTTCTATTCCTCTCTTTCAAGGATGTGTGCGCGCAGTGGGTTTTCTTTGTTATCTCTCTGTTCTGTCGATGGGTACAGGGAACTTTGAGGAAGTTTGTCTGCGGTGGTCCAGGTACCTTCAGCCAATACTCTCATTTGGCGCGGATTGTTCTCACTCTTGCAGATTGCTCTCAAAGCCCAGAAGTTTTGCATGGGTTCTTATTTCTTTCAAGGTTCTCACAAGCTCAAAGGCTACTTAGGTTGACGCAGAAAAATTCTATTTTCTTTTCAAGATAGGCGTGGAAATAGAAACACAATGGAAAGAAAAGAAAGTGGGGGAAATCTTTCTACATTGGAAAAGTCCTCATCACCTCCTCTGCGTCCGCGCAAGCCGCTGCTGCTAGGTTTCAGAATGCCACTAGGATTTTGCGTTGCGCATTGGTGGTATGAGCATGGGGAACCGCTAGGAAGCCTCAGAGTAGTTTGTCCGCATGTTTCACCATTGCGTTGAACCTTGCAAGCACAAGTTCCAGAGTAAGAGGGATCTCTGGAATCTTGGTAGTAGGAGCAGCCGCCAGTTCTGGCAATGACTTGATGACCACCGGAGTTGCTGAGCGCGTGGGTTCCAGTGACAACCTGGGGGCTGAAAATTGAGATGGCAGCCCAGGAGTAGGTTTCAGGGGAGTGGGAGGATGCGGTGGTGGTGGAGGAGGCGTGGTTGGTTGGTTGAAGATCCGCGGGTCTGTTGCCGGTTTGTTTATCTGTACCCATGTGGCCCATTCAAGAGCCACATTTGGATTAGCTGCAAAATCTGGGAAATCCTTGCACTGCAGTGGTCCAGCCTGACAGAATGGCGGGCCGGAGTATGGCTTTTGTTTGAATGAGGGTGTGTAGCAGCGCATCGCGGTTGGTTGCAAGGTGAGGGGTGCAGGTCCATTCATTGGTTGAGATGTCCTTGTTGCTCAAGACCACAAATGGGTTGTGTTGGGTCCTCTTGCGTGGACAACCTTTTGGACAGTCACGGGCATACCATTGGAGAAGGAGCAGAAATGGTGGCTGGCTTGGCATGGAATGCAGGCCCTCCAACCCGGAAGGATGTGGCAGGTGAGGCTGTTCCAACTGCAGAACGTGCAGGACATGTTGAGTAATAGTATGTGGAGGATGTTTCCTTGGTGTGGTGATGGGGATGGGATAACTGGTGGATCTCTGGGGACAGAACTCAAGTTGGAGGGGGATGTGGCCGTCTTTTATGGATGCAAGTTGGAATGGGCTGCCCGCTGCGCGCTCAGCAATGGGTGCGGCTTTGCTGCAGAAAGCCTTGCTGCGGGCTCAGCAGCATTTAAATTGGGCTTGACATTTGGAGACGCGGGGCGGATTGGATCAGATTGGATTGGACGGATTGTGCAGATTGCGCAGATGTACCTTGGATATCTGGAATGGCGCATTGGGCGGATTCCAACATGCGTGGGGGCTCCAAGTTGGGTGCGGTTCAAGGTCTGCTTCATGAGAAGGACAAACCGGGTGGATGTAGTGGCAGGCGGGAAATTCAGATGGGATATGGGGTAAGGAATATGGGATATGGATCATGGGATGGGATGGAAGGATAGAGTTTGGGATAGGGTTCTGTACTTAGGAGTTGTATTTCATTTTTCTTGCTTGACTTGTGGTTGTACTTAGGTTATGGTTGAGGGGAAGGTTACTTGAACTGCACCCTTAACCCAGATGGCATGGAGGAAGACATCAGATGATCACATCAGGTTGGAAGGCTCTTTTCACTCATCTCTCTTATTATCTACCTCTTTATCTCTCAGTCATAGGGTGAAAAGTTGCACTCAGGGTTTACAGACGCAAGGTATCAATAAATTCCAAACTTTGGAACCATTAAAGGAGAAGTCCTCTTCTGATTTCCAAAATTTGTGTTCTGGCTTAGACCAAGAAATGTGCGTCAATACTGAGGATGGGTTGGATGGTTGATGGCAACCTATGTTTTTTCCATAAGTGAGGCTGAAAGATTGTCCAATTGAGTGAAGGAGTGTCTTTAAGTATTTATTGGATGTCTTTCCAGGAAGAGGGTTGTTTTTGTGGATGCCAGCTCATGATTGACTGAGAAAACTTCAAAGAACCAGACTGAATCAGTGATAGAAACGCAGCATTTCCAATTAGACATGGCGTGACTAGAGACTAAAGCTATAGACGCACTACTGTAACTACTAGAGAAGATAGAGAAGCCCAGTAATACACTGATTGAGTGACTAAGCATCAGAGAAAGGAAAAGAAGAATAATCAAACAATAACACAGGCTTGAGGATAAACAGACAGATAGACAGATAATAAACACATTCTTCTGCTTCAATTTCTTTGCAGTCCTCCTTTTCTTAATACCTTCAAAATTGAAATGCAGACTAGGGACAGTCTGTAGGTTTGGGAGAGATGTGGTGACCAATCTGCGACACCTCATCAGAAAAGGGAAAAACTTTGAATTTTTTTATATATATTCTTTCATCTGTCTATCATAAAAAAATATTTTTTCCGCTATCATCTGTTTCATCCAATTTTAAATAGTCTAAATCCATTGATATATCTATCATCATCCATGGGATTCATCCAGTGAGTGAATCATCACCCATCCAACATAATCAATCCATCATCCTTATCCTGGGTATATTGTTGATTGCCCCTTGATCCTTGAGCCTCCATACTCAAAAATCTGATCTGCCCTTCTTTGACCCTGTTCCTAATCACCAACCAATAGCCTTGATGGTTGAAGAAGAACCCATTCATTTGGATTCTTGAGTGTGCTATACCACTCCTTGATCCTCTTTGCCGACAATACTTCTCTTGATAATTGTTTTATTTTTCTTCTGGAACCAGTCAAGTTTGACTGAGAGGTTTCTGTAAGCTTGAAAAATCCCTTATTTCTTTGAAGTTGAATTTTTCCACGCTACTCTTGAGTCCCCTGAGAAGGTTCAGTTTATTCCTGTTGAAATCTTTTTTTTCTTTGCTTCTATAGATTCATAAGACAAATTTCCCTGTTTTGTACATCCACCCACAGTTATCTGGTACCCTTCAAGCGCTTGATTGCAGAGAGTTGGGAAGGTTGATTAAGAAACTGGAGGTTGTTTGGGATTGAGTTGATCTTTCCTAATATTCTACTGACAACCAGAGCTATTAGCTTTTGGGCCTTTTTACTTACAGCTGCCTTGTTCTATTGAACTCTGAAAAAATTTAAATTTTTTTTTCAAGTCTTTTCTGGCACCATCTTGCCTCAGATTTTGTTGATTAAAGCCACCAATTACTATCAAACTCATCCCCTTTCTATTGATTCTTTATTCACAAGGTCCTGGACCTTGATCATCTTTTCATTTAAATATTTTTGTAAAACTCAGGAGGGCAGCTTAAAAAGCACCTTTCACCTCCACAGAAGTGTCTGGGGCCAGCAACTTTTGGAGTCTTAAAAAGCCCAACTTGGAAGAAACCTGAGAGACTTGCACCTCTCCCTCAGTCATGCCTCAACAAGCTTATTGCGTGAGATCAATGAAAAATTCAACACCTTTTATTGCAAAGACTGCGCTCTGAGAAAAATAAAAAAATCCCCTTTTAAACTTTGTTCTATGAACTCATCCAGGCCATTTGAAAAAATTCCCCTAATCCTCATAGGGCCTCTCAAACAACTATCCCTCAGACAGGAATGGTTTATCCTTACCATAGTAGAAAACTTCACCATTTAACTGAGTAGGATTCCCCTTCAGAGCAAAGACCAAACCACCAAAGTTGTCACCGCAATTCTGGAGTGACAAAAATCAAAACTGTTTTATTTACCATGTGAAATGTGCCCTGACAGTGAGAATGAATTCACCAATAACAGGTTACTTAAACTTTGCAAGATTAATTCAATCAAGCAACTGATTTCTAAACCAAAACACCATGAAAACAATGGCAGGGCAGAAAGTGCCTATTGGAGAAAGGTTGAAAGTGTGCAATGCACCATAAGATTGTTGAGAATTATTATCCAACACTGGCCTGAAATCATAAAAGCTTTCTTTCTGAGCCTGAATCAGATTCACCAACCTTTTTTTTGTGATGGCCCTTTGATAAGTTGTGATTAATCTTGAAATGCAGGCAAAAAAAGGTCCAAAGGCTAGGTGCAGACAGGGTTCCACAATTACAAACTATATTATCAGGAGACCATGCTTCAAAAAAGACATACAACTTATGGCGGTAGAAAATTCCAGTGGAACAGCAAAATCTGTCCAGTTTTCAAGTGAGGAAGGGAAAAAAACAACTAATCAAGGCCCCTGTTCAAGTACTTCAAGGCCATTCATCAACAGAATAAGGCCTCTCAACAAGGGAGCAAATGCACCTTGACAATTTCTCAAGTTCACTTGACAAGGGTAGGAAGTCCCTAAGAAAAGTCAATTTACCACTGTGGTTTCTGACCAATAAAATAAGTAAATAAAAAAAAACCTTACTGGCTGTAGCTGTTTGTATTAGTTTAAATAAACTGTGATTGGTTATGTTTACAACAACAGGAACATAAATTTATTGGGAAGATATTGTGTGTTAGATGAAGATTGATATTGTGGCAGACCTTGTGGCCAATCCTGTTGACCACCAGCCTTCCCACCCTTGTCAAAAGACATGATTTTTGTGGAATAATGATTTAATTTTTCAACAGAGAAGGACTGCATTCAAGAAAACAGGGCTTTAACACCCAGTAAACAATTTTGCCTGACTTGATCCACTAGTTGTGGGGACTTTTTCACTGGGAAAAGTTGTATTCTATGGAAAGGTCAGCTAGTTCTTGTGAGGAGGCTGTAAGGTTACTGCAAAGAAATAAATCCATTTCAACACAAAAAAAGTAGTTGCACTTGCTAGCAAGTGCCATCAAGGAAGCTCTTGTCGAAGCTCTTTCCAATATCTAGTTGAAGGTATTTTTGTTCTCTAACATGTTTTTGGTTCAAAGTGACTGTGCACAATGTAGAGTGACTGTGCACAATGCAGAGTGACTGTGCAAAATGCAGAGTGACTGTGCACAATGCAGAGTGACTGTGCACAATGCACAGTGACTGTGCCCAATGAAAAGCAGCTGTGCCCAATGGACAGCAACTGTGCACAATGGACAGCAACTGTGCACAATGGACAGCAACTGTGCACAATGGACAGCAACTGTGCACAATGGACAGCAACTGTGCAAAATGCCCAGCAACTGTGCACAATGAACAGCAACTGTGCTCAATGCACAGCAACTGTGCACAATGCACAACAACTGTGCACAATGAACGGAAATTGTGCACAATGCAAAGCAGCAGTGAACAACGCACAGTCCTTGTGCATGGTGCACAGTGACTGTTAACCCTTCATAATCCATTCTGGATGTGTTTCAACCCTCAATCATCCATTCTGGATGTGTTTTAAGCCTCCATCATCAATTCTGGAGGGGTTTTAAACCTTCATCATTGATTCTGGAGGGGTTTTAACCCTCCATCATTGATTCTGGAGGGGTTTTAACCCTCCATCATTGATTCTGGAGGGGTTTTAACCCTCCATCATTGATTCTGGAGAGGTTTCAACCCTCCATCATTGATTCTGCAGGGGATTTAACCAACCATCATCCATTCTCTAGGGGTTTTAACCATCCATTGAGGGCTTATAATCATCCATCACTCCAACGGAGGGTTCAAAAGTGATAGCACTTGCTAGCAAGTGCTATCATGGAAGTTTTGGTTGAAGCTCTTTCCAATCTGTAGTTGAAGGAATTTTCATTCTCAAACATGTTTTTGGTTTGCAGTGGATGTTCACAATTCAGAGTGACAGTGCACAATGCAAAATGCACAATGCACAGCAACTGTGTACAATTCAGAGTGACTGTGCACAATGCAGAGTGACTGTGCACCATGCACAGCAACTGTGCACAATGTTTAAGAAGAATAAGGGAGCTACCACTGTGAATACTTCACACGTAGAGCACCACTTGGCTTGCACCTCACTGTGGTCATACCACTTGGACCGCACCTCACTGTGGTCATACTACTTGGACCGCACCTCACTGTGGTAATGTAATTTTTTCTTCTTGGATGATGAATTGCCAAGATTATCAGTCTACTCCTTCTCTCCTGATTTCCACTCTTTGCCAATCCAAACACATTTCATTGTCTCAATCCTCCAGCAAAAAATCAATGGCCAGATGACCTGAAAACCTCTAGTATGATTAGTTGGTTTGATATCAAGTCAACTTTTGCTGACAAGTCCAATCACTCCTACATAGACTTTTGTTCCATCTTCCCTCAAGCTCAATTGATTCAATTGCCACCTTCTTCATCCTATCAGTTCCCAATATTATGCTCTTCTCTGTTCTTATATTCTCTCCAAAACTAGTTCTGAGTGAAACCATTGTGTTATGCAGTTGCCTCAGTCTCCATGTCTCCTCTTTAATTCTCTACCATAACTCAACAAGATTCCTAATTCTCAAGCCTTCAACACCTAGGTTGGTTATACTCTCATCTGCCACCTTCTATACATTTCCTTTCTTCTTGTGCTTGATCTCATACTCATTATTGTCTGGTAGCTTTTGATGAAATAAAAACACCAGTGGTTCTGGTTTCTAGCTCAAATTCTTACAAAATGCACCATGCACAGTGACTGTGCACAATTCAAAGTGACTGTGCACAATGCAGAGTGACTGTGCCCAATGCACAGTGACTGGGCACAATGCACCATGCACAATGCACAGCAAAAGTGCACAATGCACCATGCACAGCAACTGTGCACAATGCTCAGCCACTGTGCAAAATGGAAAGTGACTGTTCAAAATGCAAAGTGACTATGTACAATGCAAAGCAACTCTTCACAATGCACAGCAACTGTCCAAAATTCCCAGCAACTATGCACAATACCCAGCAAATGTGCACAATACACAGCAACTGCACACAATACACAGCAAATGTGCACAATGAAAAGAAAATGGGCAAAATGCAAAGCAACTGTGCACAATGGACAGCAACTGTGCACAATGCAGAGCAACTGTGCACAATGGACAGCAACTTTGCATAATGGACAGCAACTGTGCACAATGCACAGCAACTGTGCACAATGGACAGCAACTGTGCACAATGCACAGCAACTGTGCAAAATGCACAGCAACTGTGAATTTTGCAAAGCAACTGTGCAAAATGCACAGCAACTGTGTACAATGCACAGCAACTGTGCAAAATGCACAGCAACTGTGCACAATGCACAGCAACTGTGCACAACGCACAGCAACTGTGCACAACGCACAGCAACTGTGCACAATGCACAGCAACTGTGCAAAATGCACAGCAACTGTGCACAATGCACAGCAACTGTGCACAATGCACAGCAACTGTGCAAAATGCACAGCAACTGTGAATTTTGCAAAGCAACTGTGCAAAATGCACAGCAACTGTGTACAATGCACAGCAACTGTGCAAAATGCACAGCAACTGTGCAAAATGCACAGCAACTGTGCAAAATGCACAGCAACTGTGCACAATGCACAGCAACTGTGCACAATGCACAGCAACTGTGCACAATGCACAGCAACTGTGCACAACGCACAGCAACTGTGCACAACGCACAGCAACTGTGCACAATGCACAGCAACTGTGCAAAATGCACAGCAACTGTGCAAAATGCACAGCAACTGTGCACAATGCACAGCAACTGTGCACAATGCACAGCAACTGTGCACAATGCACAGCAACTGTGCACAATGCACAGCAACTGTGCACAATGCACAGCAACTGTGCACAATGCACAGCAACTGTGCACATTGCACAGCAACTGTGCACAATGCACCGCAACTTTGCACAATGCACAGCAACTGTACACAATGCACAGCAACTTTGCACAATGCACAGCAACTGTACACAATGCACAGCAACTGTGCACAATGCAGCACCTGTGCAAAATGCACAGAAACTGTGCAAAGTTGCTGTGCATTCTGCACAGTTTCTGTAAATTTTTCAAAGTTGCTATGCATTTCGAACAGTTGCTGTGCATTGTGCACAGTTTCTATGCATTGTGCACAGTTTCTATGCATTGTGCACAGTTTCTGTGCATTGCGCACACTTGCTGTGCATTGTGCACACTTGCTGTGCATTGTGCACAGTTGCGGTGTATTGTGCACAGTCACTATGCATTGTTCATAGTCACTGTGCATTGTGCACAGTCACTATGCATTGTGCACAGTCAGTGACTGTGCATTGGAGCATTGATAAATTTTGACCTGAGCTTGGTAGGAGCTTGACCTGAGCTTGGCCATACATTGGGCAACAGCTCTTTGATGGAACTTACTAGCAATTGACATGCAGATTTATGTGGTGTCTTGGAGAAGAAATCTACTACTATTAGAATAGAATCACAACCACTAAAAAGAGGTGATTGAGAAATGAAATCCAAAGAAAGCAAGTTCAAAGGGATAAGCAGGATTGGAATCAGCTGGAGCAGCCCATACTTCTGTTTATTTGAGGACTTGTTACAACTGCAATTATAACACGCACTAACATAGTAATTTACTTCTTTGGTCATACCACGCCAATAGAAGTCTTGTGTAATCAAAAGGCAGAGTTTATCCTTCCCATGATTATCAGCAAGCAGAGATACATTCCAAGAATTGAGGGTATTGAACTTAATGCAGGGGTTATTAGCTACTACTATACAATCTGTAAAAACTAAATAACCATTTTTGTTTGTAACATAACAGATCAAAGGTGAATTAGCATTCTTACAAATTTTTCTACACTTGGAATCTTTGAATTGGGCCTGTAAAGTTTGAGAGTCTTTTTCATGGAGTTTGGTTATGATTGAATGAGCTAGGCAGACTGATTACAGAATATTCATCAGATGTAAAATGGAGGCAAATGGTAGCATGTGCCTCCCCATATGAATGTTTCAATTTGGTTTCAACTGGGTTGTAAATATTTCCTAACTTAGGCAATCTATCCAAATAACTCCCAAATACCCACACCAGAACTCCTGGTGAAATATTCTATAACCAATTTGCAATCAAATATTATTCATGCTTGAAAGGAGGTTCAATTTTAAATATATTTTTTGTTAACATTAGCAGCCAAAGGCCAGGAAAGAGTAAAAGAAGAAGAATAAATGAATTCAATCTTTCTGATGCTAAGAGAAGCGGATCAGGTGACTCTGAGGATGGGGGCACTCAGTTTGAGATGTGTAAAAGAACTGATGATGTTTATTTCTTAGTCTTGGGAGTTCTTATATACACACAACTTCCTGATTCTTAACAGGGCCAAACAGCGGTTTTGATGATCAGAGACAGTATGCATAAATGCCTGGAAAATGAATAGAACATCTGGGACAAAGTCTTAACCATATCCATAGCTAGCAGAAAAGACAAAAAAAATCAGTAATTTCACAGAAGACTAACTGGATTTTAAGCCACTGGGTCTACATTCCTCTTGGGTCTTCTCTGCCTCTTGGGTTTAATGATACATACTAGCAGACCTTCATAATCATCTAAAAGGTTCATTAATCCTTCTAGTCTAGATACAAGTAATGGAAAGAAATGCATATCATGGATGTCTTGATCTGGGAATACTGAGCTGATTAAGAACATAGCAAGAGAAAAGTGATCCAGGGTTAAGCTCAAGGATTTGATCTTAATGAAAAGTATCTTTAAAGGTTCTTAATTTTTTTGTTTTGCACCTCTTGATATACACTGAAATATTTAGCAAGTTCATTTTAATTTTTATTCAAATGAGACAAGTTGAACTTAAGTATGAGCAGAAACAATAGAATTCCAACAGTTCTCTTTAAAATTGCTAATTTAGTTGGTGATTCATGGTCAGAAACCAGCTTGATATAGTTTATACCAATTTTTTTGAATTTTTTCATTATTGGAAATTAATTATAAAATTTCTATTATTTTCCCAAAAAAATTCAAATTTAAATAAATAAATAAATCTTGGGAAAATTATAATTCTTTTAATGTGGAACTTGAAATTTGTGAAAAAACACCAGTCCAGCTGGCTCCTTATTCATTTAAAAAACAAAGATATCCTGTTTTCAAACTCTTTCTTTGAACTAATATACTTACAAGTATGGGCCGGTATATGCATCAAAATTTGATAAAAACTCCAGTATCTCAAGAATAGTTACTGAAGGCTTTAAGCTTTGAAGTTCTTTTTCATGAGCTTTTTAATTTCCAAAAAAATGATATTTACACTTTAATTAGCTATTTTATTCATACTACAAGAATATTCTTCAACTTTAATAAATTTTTCAGGGCCTTTTTACCCATGTTTTTGGTTGATAGTGAATAGAACCATCATTCTTGTTTTTGATCTTCCATCATGGACAGGACTTTAAAGATTGAATCTATGAATAAAATTCAACTAAAAACTAAATCATTATTGTAGCTGGACTTCTTAAAAAATCACAATGTTTTCAAATTGAAAAAAAATTATTGGTTATTCTTGTTGGCTTATTATGCAAAGCTGAATCATTGGCTTCAAAAACCGAACAACAGAAGTGGAGGAAAATAATCAGTGATTCATTAAGATAAAACAAATTTATAATGTCTTTAAAATTTATTTCCCCTTTCCAATATTCCAGTTTTTTGATACAATTTTATAAATTCAATTTATTAGGATAATTTGAAATATTTGATTATGTGCCTGCCCTCCTGATTTCCCCACAGGTTTATTTTTTGAATACATTTTCATGATGGATTGTAATCTGGTTTTGGGTTTGTTAATTGAATCCACAGCATCTTCTTTGTATCAAATAAATTTTGAAATATCTTTCACAGGGCCTTTTTAGACTACATTATTGCTAAATTTGTCAAATAGAATCTTTAACCATTCAACTATTCAAACGTTCTGGCAGCTACCTTTCAAAAAACCTTGGTCAATTTCTTTCAAAATGAGGAATGGTCTATAATTTTTTATGAGTCAAATTTTTTTGGTTTAGAATGCACATATCACTTTTATTGTAATGTATCTTAACCTTCTTTACAGGTAGATATGACTTAGACAAAGAAACTGCCGTTTTTCCCTTGGAAAGGGGGGGTCACAGATTCAAGGTATTTAAAATTTTGAAAATTTATTTGTAGCCCCTTCAAGATATAATTACAAAACAGGGTTGATGAAGGTGTCCATTGTGGTGACCAATTTTGGACACCTCATAAGAGAAGGGAACATTTTTAAATTTTTTATATATAATATTTCATCTGTCTATCAAAAAAAAGACCCTTCAATCTTTCCCTCCCATCTGTCCATTGGAATCAAACTCCGCTCCAAGCATCTCCAATTGGCGCTTCTGATCTTTCAAAACCAGAATTTGGAATTTTTCCGTCACCTGTTGTCATGAGCACTCCTTCCTCTCCGCCATTCAGTCCAACTGCGTATTGTGTGTCCACCTTGGATCCATAACTCTCCAATAAGAGCTTATCTTCCCATACCATCCACAAATCATTCATCACCCTTGCGCTTCATCTTGCTCATTATCCCAGAGGGTTTGCTGTTGTCCACGCGGCTTTTAATTGCGCGGTCATCACTAGTGAAGTCCCTCATCATCATCCTCCAGGCAGTCATCCTGCTCATACAATCCATTGTCCTAAAATCACCGCTCCCTCCATCTTCCATGGTCATCCAATCAGCGCCTGTTTGTTTGCTCATCTTGCACTTTCATCCAATCCGCGCCCATTAATTTTCTCATCTTGCACAATCATCCAATCCACAACCATTGGTTTGCTCATCTTGTGCAGTCATCCAATCCACAGCCATTTGTTTGCTCATCTTGCGCAGTTGTCTCAAGGCCGCCGCAAATCTTGTCCTTGACCTCAGCTGATCCTACCTTCCAACCAATATCTACCAACCTTCAAACCAATCTCAATGATCAAACTCACAAATCATCTCCCACCAACTTTGGACCCATCATTGATCCCTCCCACCTTCATCCGGCTTGCCAATGGCCAAAATCATATATTTCCCACCCATTAACCTCTGCTTTGCTCATTTGATGGACTGCGAGCTATTGCTTGTGGCCCTCAGTTTCATCACCTGTTACCCTCATGAACTCAACATTGCCAACACACATTGTCCGCAGCAGCTCACCGTCTGCAACCGCTATCTCTAATCCACAAAGCTGTGGATGTTCATTTGCTGCTGCTCAGTTTACGCGCTCATCTGTAGTATCACTTGTAAATAGTCTACAGGGCCATATTCCCCATGAAAGGAGGGGCTCTCCCCCAGTCTTTTTCCATCATCTATCATCCATTGTGCCATCAATCAATAAATCTGTAGGGCTCTTCCACTTTATCCAAGTAATCCATCATCCTTATCCTGGGTATTTCCTTGATTTCCCCTTGATCCTTGAGCCTCCATACTCAAAAATCTGATCCACCTCTTGGTGGCTCAGTTTCTTATCACCAACCAATAGCCTTTCTGGTTCAAGAAGAACCCCTTCATTTGGATTCTTGAGTGTGTTATACCACTCTTTGATCCTTTTTTCCAACCATACTGGTATTGATCATTCTATTATTGTTGTTCCAGAACCATTCACATTTGACTTATAGGTTTTATTAAGCTTAAAAATGGAGTGTTAAACCTCCTTGTATTTCCTTGAAGTTTCATCTTGCCAAACTATTCTTGACTTCCTTCAGAATTTTTGGGTCATTCTTGTTCAGATCTGTTATTGCTTTGCTTCTAGAGCTTCATTAGACAAATTTCCCTGTTATTTACAGCCAACCACAGCTATCTGGCACCCTTCAAGTGCTTCATTGCGGAGATTTGGGAAGGTTCATTGAGAACCTGGAGGTTTGTTGGGATAGAGTTGATCTTTGCTAATTTTCTGCTGAAACCAGAGTTATTAGCTTGTGGGTGTTGTTACTTATAGCTGCCTTGTTTTATTGAACTCAGAAAAAACTTTAAATTCTTTTGTTGAAGTCTTTTCCTGCACCATCTTCCCTCAGATTGTGTTGTTTAAAGCTACAAATTACTATCAAAGTCATCCCATCCTATTGATTCCTTATTCACAAGGTTCTGGATCTTGATCTTGGTTGAATTTAAATATTTTTGTAAAAATCAGGAGGGCAGCGTAAAAATCACCTTTCCCCTCCACAGAACTGCATGCGGTTAGAACCGTTTGGAGTCTTACACCATGTTGAAAATATGGGGTTTAGTGTTTAATTGTCTGTTTAAAGGATGCCCAATATGAATTAATTCTAAAAAAGTTTCAAAATTGAGACAGAGAATTCCCTCAGATTTTTGGGCAAAGTTGTGTGGGACACTTTATGCATTTAGGATTGAAAAATTAAATAGCATTCATATACAAAGCATCCTTGTGCATGGCTCCAACACCTTATTCCAAATTTGATTTAATTTTCTTTCTGCAAATAAATAATACTCCAGTTCAATCAAAATGATTTGGAAAGACTGTCACAGTCATAAAACAAAAAAAATATCCAAAAAAATATTATTATAGAACAATCCCCTGTCTGAAAATCTTTTTTCTGGTGGTATTCTGAACGAATTAAAGTTTTTTTAAAAGCTTAAACTTTTTTTGGTGTTTGATTTTTTCATGTTAAAATTTTTCCTTGATCTGGTGGGGTAAATCAATTCAAAAAATGAAGTTCTCAAGATCACCCCATTTTTGATCATCATTAATGATAACTAAAACTTTTCCTGTCCAACAAAAACTCCTTATAAGTTCAATATGTTGTTTTGGGATCAAATCTTATTTCAAAAGTCTTTTTGGTTGGTTTGATTCAAGCTGGTGCCCTGCTATGAATATTTTATTTTTTTATGAAGCCTTGGCACAAAAAAACCTGGATTTAAATAGATCAATGAATGATTCTATACATTTCTTTTAGAGGAAAATTGAAAAATACAACCTGGCAGACAAAAAAAACAGTGAAAAGATCAAATAGGCCCAGGATGAAACTCAAAGTGGATTGGGTTTGTACAAGCATTGAACAAGCATTCCACTAGTTGAGAGTTGGTTTGGTTTTTTTTGGTTTTCTGTTGGATTAATCATGTCAAAAATCTTTAAGGTTGGTAAAATTTTTAATAAGTGAGCAAGTTGAAATCAATTTTTTAATTTTTGAAGCTGTTAGATATTTTGATAAATGATAGGTTCCATGAATAGTTTTGGATAAAAAATTTAAAATTCATCTTCCTGTCTGAATAAAAGCAGTCCAGTGATGCCACCATCCAGTTTTTTCAATGCTAAAATTTATTACTTGGTGAGCAAACACAAAGAACAGGATAAATTCAAAAATGAGTTAAGTTTTTTTGGCATGATAGAAGAAAGTCAAGGCCCAATTATGGGAACAACCAAAATTATTAGTTTTCATAATTATGCTTCATTTTTTATCATTTGCCTTTTAAATAGTTGCAACTTAATTGCCTTGAAATTTGAAGCTAATTTCATTTTTTAAACCTGGGATGCATGTGCATTGTAGCAGAATTAGAACTGAATTTTCTGTTTTTGTAAAAGAGTTACATGTTTTTTATTTTGGAGATATTGTTTTCTTAACCTCCAATTACACCAGAGTCATTTTTTTCAGTAAAACCAAAATTACAGGCAGGCATATGCTAGCATGTGCCTACATTTTTCCCCTGGTGATTACACTAAAACATTCAGGTTTGTTGTTGGAAAAGGTTCTCCCCCCTCTAGGGTAACCATTGTCCCAGAATTATAATGCATCAGGGACTACTTCTTGTTTCAAATGGAAATAAATGATATTAAAGTTGAATCTTTCTAGATATTTTGGCCACTTCCCCTGTCTACAATTAAGGAATTTTGTTCTCATGAAATAATTAAGAGAATTATGGTCAGTTAAGGCATAAAAAGGTTCCATAAGACTTGGAGGGTATCAACACCATTTTTTCAAGCAATGAAAAATTGCAAGAGTTCCTTTTCATGGATCTCTTAATTTTTTTCTGCCACCAGCAACTTCCCTGATTTGAAAGCTACCAGGTGGAAAAGGTTCAAACAGGAAAAAAACTGAAAGATAAATCTGGGAATTTAGTAGTTGCTTGCATCTGGCTTGAAAATATTGCAAGTTAGATTTTGAAAGCAAGCAATTATTGGATAATTGGTGAACAAATTCTTCAGAGCTTCAAAATCCAAAACATATTTTTTGGTAAAAATGAAATGTGTGTCTTTTTGAAGTAGGTTAGTATGATTAATGGTGTTCTTGGCATAATTCTCAAAAAAATTCTGTAAAGATCACTTAACCCATGAGAAGGTTTTAAATATTTAACAGAATTAGTTGTGGGCAAATTCAATATGTATTGGATCTTGGCTGGGTCCATTTCAAGAACTTCCTGAAAAATTAGTTCACATAAAACTGCAGAGAATGAGTGTGGAACTTTCACTTGGAGATTTTTTCAGACAGATTTTTCTATCAAAGCTTCTGCAGCATCTCTTGCACATGTTCAATATGATCTTCAAGTGTCTTTGAGTAGAAAAAAACATCATCCAGATACAGCACAAGGTATTTCTCTACAAGATCCAAAAAAACTGTGTTAGCAAAATGTTGAAAAGTAGAAGGAGCATTGCAGAGGCTAAAATTCATAAAAGTATACTCATAGCTTCCAAACAATTTCTTCATTGAATTCAATTATTCATGACCTTTGCTATGCAAACTAAGTTATAGGCATCTCAAAGTTATTGCTTTGATAAATAAATATCTCTGTGGAAGAGTGTAAGAAGATGCAAAAAAGATGGTACTGGATAGGCATCATTCTGTTTTAACTGATTCATTTTCCTGCTTTAAAAACAAAGACAAACACTAACATCATTTTTTGTGACAAAAAGTAAAGAAGAGCCAGTTTTTGAATCCCTTGGTTGAAGAAATCCTTTCAATTAATTTTCCAAAATTTATTCTTGAAGTGCGGAAAACACTTGCTTTAAGAGAGAGTAAACTGGTCTGGGTACAAGAGGTGAGCCCAAAGTTTGATCCTATGATCATGAGTAAATAATGGAGGCAGCTTATTGGCTTTTACCACAAAACAGAAATCAGAAAATTTCTTATAAACCAATTATGAAGAATCTCAAATGATTTTAAAATCTTCCATTTCATCATCACCTTTGATCACAGGGTTTGAAGTGTTAGAAGAATGAAATAGGATTCAGCAGATCAAACTAAACCTTTTGGTAGGCGCCTGCTTCTCTCCAAAGAAGCAAGATAGAGGAAAGTTGGATAGATAAGCAATAAATGCTGAACCTGAAGAGGGAACTTGAGACTGGAAGTCATCATATCACAAATCTCCCAATGGAAATGTCTCATCCAAATGAATGACAGTGGAAGGTAGGAGTTTTAACTCCTGGTTGACTGACTGGATAGTAGTTTGGGGTTTCAAGTTTTTCAGGTAAATAATCTTTCTTTTTAATTCACATTTAGATTCCAATATACTAGAAATTCATGGCCCATAATGGTATCATCCATTCCAGGGATACCCAAGACCAATAAATCCCATTGAAAGATGGTAAAACTAAAAAAAAATCAAATTTTCTTTATTTTGAAACAAATTAGATGGCTCACATGCACCACTTACTGAATAGATGGAAAATTTGTCTATTTTGGAACACACAATATTTTGACGAGTGGAAAAGGTCAAGCTTATAAGAGAGGAATTAGCTCTGGATTCAAGGATTAAACTTTAAGGCATTTTATTGGGATTGAAGAGGAAAAAACTAAAACTTGAAGTGTTCAGAGACTTTCAAGTGCAAAGATTGCCTCACAGATGCTTAGATAATGTTTAACTCCCCTGGCAAGTATCAGGAAAACTAAAAGATTTTTATGGCTACTTAGATGCTTCAAAAGCTAATTTATTTGCACAACTATTCAAATCATGTTTCCCTCTGCAATGAATAAACAACCCTTCCTTTTAAATCATCAAGAATTCCTTTCTCTGGAGCAACCCATTTTCCCTTTCCAGGAAGCTTAGAGTTTTGGAAACAAATTTAATTTTATGGTTTGAATTTGAGTTCAAATTTGGTTTGAAATTTTTTGGATTATTTTATTTTTGCTTTGGATATTTTTCAGACTTTGGAGCAAAGCTTGATGGAGCATGAGTTTTTTTTCAAGAGCAATTACTGTTTTGATATTCATTATAAAGCTTTAAAAAACATTCTATCATCTGCTGAAGGATGGTTTTCTTATGCCCCCAAACTGAAGGCTGTTTGATTAGGCATGCTAGGAGAAACTTTCAAAAATTCAATAATGGGGGGCCTTGTTTGATTTAATTCAACAATGCAAGGTTTGAAACTGAGGGATATAAATTGAAGCCCTACTTTTTTCCTTCATAACAATACTTCTAAGTTTGTATTTGGTGTTTGAACTTCAGTGGGGTTTCCAAAGAGGGTGAAGAATTGTTCCTTGAAAATTTAAAAAATTTTCAAAATAAAAGTTGGGCTGTTTTTGGATAATAATTTCAGGTATGGTTTAAACCACTACAAGGCCCTACCTCCTTAGAAATGATACACATAGATAAAGTTGTTCCAGTCTGTGGGGAAGTTATTTGGGTTGTTAGATAAAATTATTTTAGATGAATGTAGGTAAGATCATAGTTATCTGGATGTTCCCTGTAAATTGATCAGGTTTCTTAATTCCTGGAGTGAACAATCTGGTACTACTGGTGCTTGATTGCAAGGCTTTTTGATTTAGTGCCTGGATAAGAGAAGAAATGAGGGTCAGAGCCCTCAACTTGGGCAAATTTTTGCTAGAAATGTTTCTAACATGTGTTGAAGTATCATTGAGAGAGTCTGGAGAAATCTTTATTTGTTCAAAGGATCCCGGATAGCCTTGGCTAGGGGATTGTTGAGAGGTTCAAACAAAGGGTATTTAGAAGAGTCAAATGGATCTAAGGGTTGTTGGTAACATGAGCCTCTGGATATACCTACCCTATTGATTTAATCCATGTAAGGAGTGAGGGCAGAGTTCCTGGTTGAGAAAGTGCACAAGATCACAAATGAAGCTATATATAGGTGGTAAACTACTTGGTAGTGTTTAATTTGAGTTATTTAATTTACTGTCACATGGCCAACCCACATAATATCAGGAAATATAGGCGGGGGTGAACACCATCAGCCTTTTCACTCATGCACACCTAGATTACCCTGTAGTATGGGGGGTGGACGTGTGACACCTCCATTAGCCATTAAAGTAGAAATGAGAGAGCAATGTATTCAGATACTGATGATAGCAAGAGCTCTATCCATAGAATCAAGTTCAGTGGCAATAAATCTTCATTTTTTGTATTTATTGGCTTTTAATTATCCAGATACAAGTTCATAAAGTTTTTTTCCACAAATAAAACTTTATATTTTAAAACAAAATTTTAAGAATTTTTTGGAAGTGAGACAGGGGATTTCATTTGATTCCATGATGATTGGATAGAGCAATGAGGAGAATGCAGTAGGGGATTCTATGGTAGTACTGGGATCATAGCCTGTTTATTTTAAGAAGCTTTAAAATATGTTGAGAAAGATGTGGAGAGGATTGATTAATTTCAAATATAAAAAGAGGTTATTATCTGACTTAAGGGGTCAAGAAAGTACCAGATTAAGGATGGCTAGGGTGATTTGGCCCAGATTGGAAAGGAAAGAATTGTGTGATTTTTTTACAATAGAAGAGAGACATAAAAGTTATTTATGAGAAAATATGGAACCGTAGGTTGGGCCTGTAGATATGCTTAATATTAAACAAAAAAGGAAAGGTGGTAAATTGGCAAGGCAAGAGTTATATTATAAATATCATAAGGGTTAAGAGTAATGAAATTTGTGCATCAGGATCCTTTTAAATGTATAAGAAACAATGGCTGTAATTCCAAAATTACTGTTCACATAATAATAGTTTGGCCTAGATAAGTAAAATTATCAGGAAATAAAACGGTGGCAGTGACATCTAAATTTATCAATATCATAAATTAATAATGACAATATTGGTTGAGATAGGCTATGAGTAAACCAAAAATAAAAAATAATAAATATGTGAAGAGGTGTTCTGAGAGAGGGTGGTGAGCAGACATGATTATGAGGTCCAAAACTAAACATCATCCACTGCTTGAGAAAATGGCATTCATATATTCTAAGTCTCAGGGGACCTTTTCAGGTTTTGACTGACTACAACTCCCTCAATTATTTAATGAGCACAAAGGTTCTGATGGGTAGACCCAAAGGATGGGGGGAATACCTCTCTGAGTTCAAATTTTTAGCCACATAAATCCCTGGGAAACATGCTTTATTGCCTTATGATCTATTACATTGGGAAAAAATTTATCCCAGGGGGGGAGCACATTTTCTAATAAAAATTGAGGTTAAATTTGGTGGAGATTCCCAAGATTAAATCTATAATGATTCAAAATTTTTTGATAGAAAGAAAAATTGAATTAAAGAAATTCATAACCAAATTTTTCACCTCCTTTTAAATTGACATATTAAAAAGAAGATATCCTCTGGATGCAGAATAATTTTCATGTATCAGAATCCTTGAAATTTATTTATATCTTGTCCAAACAAATTTTATTTTTTAAGAAAAATGTTGGAATATAAAGATAATTGTTCAATATTTGAGTCCATCATGCAATCAGACCTGTCTTTTTCACAGTAAATAAAAAAAGTCTGGATCAAGCATGAGAAAAAATTTCTAGCCCTTTGAACTTCAAAAAATTTTCATATGGAAAAAAAAATAATTCAAGGGCTGAAGTTGCCCATTCTTCAATAAAATAAAACCTGATAAATTCCACAGGGGATATTTTTTTAAATTAAATCAAAGTATCACAAGGGCAATAGAAACTCAAAAAAAGATATAAACACCCACACAGATAGCCAATCTTTGGAAAGATTGATGACTTTACCAGATTTTTTTGATAATTTTCACAGTAATATTTCACATTATGCATTGATTAAATGCCAATAAAAATTCTCTAATATTGCTGAAGAAATAAAATAAAATGCACAGAAAATTTCCCCAGGTCTTTTGGCATCCCTTGCAGACATATTGTGCAGGGCATCAGTTACTCGGGAAGGCTTCTTGAGCCCAATGGCTTTGATGCACAGTGAAATCTTCATTTGACTGCTGAATGAGATGATTGAGGATCATAATTTTTGTTCCAAAACTGTGAAAAAAAGCTCAAATCTATTGGTTGCAGTGTCCAAAATCCCACAGAAGATAGGAAAATCCAGATTATGAAACTTGTAGAGGATGATGGACACAGTGAAACATGTCAGGGGCCTCAGGACTCTTGCCAGTGCCCGCGCACCCCTGTGAATACTTCAAATTGAGAACTTGGACCTTTTCAGACAGTCACCCAGAATCTTGGGGGTTCTACGATTCCTTCTGATCTTCATCTTGTTGACTTTCATCCTCATCTCTTTCATCCTCCTCAAGATTCCTTTCCTTCATATTCTTTCATGAAAAAAAAACATCTCTGATATTCTCTTCTGCACTCATACAATTTCAACCCTCAAACAAAACTCTCAAACTCAAGACTCAAGATCTTGACTCAAGACTATCACCATCTCATTCAAACCAACCAACCTGAGCCCATCAAACCCATGAACTTCTAACTGGTGAGATAATTCCTCAATCAAGATCATCTTAATACAAACCAACCTATAACTTCTATCTTCAATGTTCAGCTCTCTCTTCATGTTCTCTCTCAGACAAATCTCATCGTCGCCATAGTGAATATTGTCCTTCTCACCACCACAGTGTCCGTGTTCTTCATTCTCATTCAAATGTCTGGGATCTTTTATTTTTCTATCTGGTTGTTGATCTCTTCTCATTAACTTTTGTGTCACAGTCTTGCTGGTTTAAAATCAATACTTATCAATCAAAGTTATAAAACTAATTGAAAGGTTTATTTCTGTAAGGTACTGGTTAAAAAGAGGTGGCAGTACTGAGCCTCTGGAATACACAATGGGAATGCCTGCATCCACAGCTTAAAGCTCCATTCAGTATTCAAGGAGGATGGATCCTTCATTTTTTGACATTGAAGAACAACAATTTCAATAAAAATAAGGAAAAAGCAAATGTTGAGGGAAATGATGAGGAGGGAAGAGGACAGGAAAAGAAAAAGGGATTTTTTTATTCAAAGGAAACTGAAGTAACAGGAAGAAATCAGGAGGTCTGGTTGTGAACAACTGGAAAAAATAAGGAGGGCTGCTTATGAAGATAATTATGAAAAAATCCAAAGAGAAGGCAAAAAAAAGAAAAAATCAGATATTTATTAAGATAATTACAAAAAAATCCCATGAGAAGCTGCAAAACAGGCAAGATTAGAGAGAGATAGGAAAGCTACCAAAGATCTGAAGGCAAGAAAAGGTTAAAATAAAAATGATTCTGAAGATATGAAGGCAAGACAGGATTTAGATCACAAAAATGGTTAAGAACTGAAGAAAAGTCAAGATCTCAATCAAAAAACCTTCTGAAAACCTAAAGGAAAGGCAAGAGTTAAAGAAAAAAAAGAATATCTTCAAAAAATAAATGAAGAATTGAGAAGGAAGAAATTCCAAGAACAAAGTGCTCAATATGGAGCTCTAGAAAAAAACTATGAGACAATAAAATACAAATCAGACAAAAGGAATATTATAGCCTTTATAGATCTTTAAGAATCCCATGTACTGCATTCTAGGAAATTCATAAGTCATATAGGATGGCCTAGAGGCGGATTGACCCTTTTCCCATTCTCTAAAAGCTCAATCTGGGATTTCCCATTCTTCTGCGCAGGGCCTGTGGGATTAATTCAATTGAGCTATGCAACCATTGAAGCCATCTTCAAGTTTGTCTTTTCCAGTTAAATCATCTTCAAATACTTCTATACCAGTTTGATATTTTCAAAATTCATCCATTTACAGGAGGCTGAAGAGCATTAGATTTATTTCTCAGCTTCCAAGTGGTTTTTCTAATTATGTGGAATCTGTCTATGATCCCCCATGGGATTCCAATAGTTCTAAATTTTCTGTTTCTCATCAGTTTGGGGGAGCCTTCTCAGATTTTAGAAGTAAATTAAATATGAAATTGAAAAGGAAGAAGGCATTTTATCAATTTCTTTGGAATAAATTGGTAATCCCTTTGCTTTTGATAAATTTATAGAGAGCATTGATTCTTCTGGTTTGAATGTTTTCACCAATCATTAGATGAGTTCGCCACATTTGTTTCATGTCAGTAACACTTTTTATGAATGCCCAATAGTTTTGATCTGCAAGGAAAAATCATTAAAATTCCTCCCTAGAAATTTCCCTGTAAATTCATACTCCCCAGTTTTTATTGCTTTTGTGGATGAATTCAATTTCATATCCTTGAAAATTGGAAAAAAGGGAAGTTCTTCCCCAATAACAGAGGTGTTAAGAACTGAGAAATATAATATTAAAATTTCTTGTATCTGTGGAAAAAATCAAATCACCCAGAAAAGCATGGTTTTATTAAATTGGATTGAATTGACTTGATGTTTTTATTTTTTCAATAGATCCATTTTTTTGAAATTGTCCAAACTATTTGATTCATCCTTGTTTCACACATCTGTTAATTTTATTTTCATTTATTTTATTTATTTATTTTTTTAATTATTGGTACAAAGTAAGTTACATTCCATCACAAATGTTTGATTTTTTTAAAAAGAGGGCCAAGGCTAAATTAACACCAAAATAAATTACTAAAATCACACCAACATTTCAAATTAGTGTGATTTTAGAATTATCTTTTCTAAAATGATTCCAAAAGGCATTATTGGTGTGATAATATTACATTAATCACTATAATCATTGCATTTTTCATACTTTCCCATCCCAGGAAGGTGTGCAGCCTTTTGAAGGTATTATTGAAATGATTATGATAAAAAAATTAGGAGGAGCCTGCAAATTGGTGTGCTTTACTGCACCAGGAAAAAATGAATTTTTGAATTTTAAAGCAGTTCCTGGGGTGGGATAACAAACCTTTTGATCAATTTTTGTGACCCCAAAGGCCTTTGAACATTAATTGAGGCCCTGGGGGTCTGAATCAAGGCCTTCTGGGGTCTGTCTGGGGAAGAATTTTTTGGAGAAGTCAAATATGGAAATAAATTGAGTAAATGCAATAAATATAATTTTTTGCAAATAATTCAAACCTGAGTTCTGATTTGAAAATTGAATTCATACAATGTGAGAAAGATAACAAGAATTTGTTTTTTTAAAAAAAATGGAATATTTCCAATAGAAACCTGTGGGGTCTGGAGGCCTTATAATAGCCCCCCATGGCCCCAATTAATGTTTACAGGTCTTGGGGGTCCCATCAAAAGGCATTTTCTGTCACCCCAGGGTTTCCTGTAACCCTGAAAATGTGTGGAAAACCTTAATTTTCTATTTTGGCACCTTTTTTGAATTTCCAAAACTTTTTTAAGGTTTAAATACCTCTCTTTGGTTGGAAAGAATGCAACAAGGTTTCATTTTAGCAATTTGCTTTTTCCAAAATGATGCCAAATCTTTGAATGTAGAAAACAAAACAAAACAAGCTAACATTTCACCTATTCTGAAATAAGTTATCATTTTGGTAATTTTGAAGGAATGAATTTGGCCCAAGGAAAACTGTAAATATTCAAGATCACTTAGAGTGGGAAGTGGGAAGTTTCATTCATAAAAGGATTTCAAAAGTATCTTTAAAGAACTTTATAAAATGGACTGGTTACCATTCCAATGAGGATTGCAAATCTTGGGAACAGGCCAAAAATATTCAAAAATCCCCTGAATTGGTTCAAGATTTACATTCAGAAAATCCTTGCAAGAATTTGCAATCTTAATTTCAATGCAATATCATTCAATTCAATATCCATTTCATAATATCTATCTCAGGTTATTTTTTCTTTGTTATCATCATTTTATTCTCTGCGTTTTAATGTTTCTATTATTTATTTAAATCAAATTATTTATATATATATATAAAACCCATTTTACAATTTATAATAAAAGAAAACAAGAAAATACTGTTTCTAATTTATATCTATGTTATTTCTTTTTCTAATTTATCCCAAATTTCATTTAATTCCCTCACTAGTTTTTGAACCATTTTAATTGCCTCTTAATCAAGTGAGTTATCAATCTTGTAATTTTATTGAGTTTTATTATAAATACTTAGGGCAATGTTAAATTCAAGGCTCATTAAGCCGTGCACACAATTGAAATCAGGCCATGTGGCACACCACACGGTCCAATTTGGTCCTTGTATGACCCCACATGGCTTACAAAGTTGTGCAGCCCACCCAGCCCTTTCCGCTGCCATGTGGACTTCCACACGACTACATTCAAGCCGTGTGGAGTTGTACACAGCCCAAATTTAGTTGTGTGGCATCCCACATGGCACTGGACCGTGGTAGCCCAAAGAAAAAAGAAAATGAATTAAAGGGTACTAATACAACTGTTAAACTAAATAAACCTTACAAAAACAGAAATCTCATTTTTTGGATAAAAAAAATGAAAAAAATAAATAAATAAATAACAAAAAAATGGTACTATCCAATGGAATAGCCCTGAAGTAAAAATACCCAAAAAAACACAAGTAACTGGACTAGCCATAAACTAAAAACACCAAAAAAAAGAAAATTAACTTGAAAAGCCCTAAAGTAAAAAACACCAAAAAAAGACAATTAACTTGAAAAGCCCTAAAGTAATTTCAACTTGACTAGCCCTAAAGTAAAAGGACCCAAAAATTAAAGATGTCTTTTTAGCAGACCTAAAGTAAAAGTGCCCTAAAAAATACAAATCTTTTGACAGGCCCTGAAGTAAACGTGCCTAAAAAAATACAAGTCTTTTGACAGGCCCTAAAGTAAAAACACCAAAAAAACAAGTTCAACCTGTGTTAAGCTGATCCCATCCAAAGCTTAACATAAGTTAAGCTTGTGATGGAATCAGCCCAACGCAAGTTGAATTGAATTCCCATTAAACTCTCATTCAAAACATCCAATATCATGATGTTAACTCAAAACACTCAAAATAATGATGTTCAAAATGTGATAACCCTTTAGATCAATAGAACTTGTTAGCTGAATTAGAATTAAAATTTATATGAAACCCAATGATGAAATGAATTAAAATTCTATTACAATCTAGAATACATTTGCAGTTGATCTTTGAGATGATCAACCCAACAAGAGGCTTTTTTAGAAATCAAGGAAAATGGTTTTGCTACAATGGGAGGAATTGGAATCATTTCTCCCTCAAGTACTAATATAAAACAGGGGTTATTGTTTACAAATGAAATTAAAATTGGATCTGATTGATGAGTAACACCATTTTTCATTGGAGTATAAGTATCAAATGACTCCAATGAAATGAAACATATAGGTTTGGAATATGTGTCTGCTATGATTTTACCCATGTCCAATTTAGCCAGCCATTTTGAGGAGGGAATCTTTTCATTGATGTCTTGAACATCAAGTCTTTGTTTAATCTCTTCAAACTCCTTTGAACCACCAAGAATCTTAATGTAGCATGCTTCATTTTTCTCTAATGTTTCAATCATTTCCTTCCTAACTTTAAACCAACCATGTTCTTCATAACCAGGAGATTTATAAATGACTCTAAATCTGCAATTCCCATCTCCAATTGGATCCCAAACATCACCCAAGAAATTATGGAATTTCTTGGGTATTTGATTGAGATATTTCAAGTTTTTTTCCTATCATTAAGACTAAATTAATATTCATTTCTTTAATTGGATCAATGAAATGAATAATCACCAAAGATGAGATTCTGGTTGAGCTTTTCTGCATGTTCTCTTCCTCTTAAGAGGATTCTGATTCCAAATTAATTTATCCAAATTCACTTTCAGTCTCTTCCTCTGAACTATGAAATTCAGATTCAGATTCTGCCAACTTTGACTAACAATTCATCATTAGTTAGTAACTGAGTTCATTAAACCAAAAAAATGAACATATCCCAAAAGAAACCACTTAAAATCTTTTGTCTTTTATTCTTTTGAGCCCTTTGAGTTCTTTTTTCCCCCTTGTTTTTTTTTCAACAAACTCAAACCAAGATGGTTCTTGCCACGTTTCTGTCAATTTTGGCTGGCCCCTACTTGATTGTAAGACTTTAGGTTCAATTCTTGGTTTGGAACAATATTTTGTAATCTTCTGAATGATATACTTCAATATTCTGCTTTGCTCATGATCTGGAGATTCCAAGATCATTGCATTGACTTTTTCACATAACTGAGTAATGCTTAGCATTTCATTGACATTGCACTGGAAAAATTCAAAAGGATCAACCATTAGTGAATTAGGATTCATTAATCAAAAAGCATTAATCACATAGTGATTTGAACAATCCAACTTGAAAAATCCAACTTAAGCCAACTTACTGAACTAGAACTTCAAGGGTAATAGTACAACCTCCACTGAGGATGAACATCTTCAGGTACCACTGATCCTCTGAATGCTAGACAGTTACCCATTTGGCTGGAACAGGAAAAACCCATAGTCTTGAAATATGACTTGGTGCAGACTTTGCTTTTGAGAGATGACTGACTTCCCTGAGTGACATCCCCGCTCTACCCACTCTGACCTCAAATGAGAACACTTCAAATCCAGACAAAAACTCCAACAACCCTCCATCCTGCTCTCTCCTATCCCATTTTCAAATAACAACCAGATCCTCTCATTCCTCCCTTTCCCTGATCCAACTCATTGCTTATTTCTCATTGATACTCCTTCCACTCCATCTCCCATCTCCTGCTCCTAATCCATCATCCTCCAATCCTATCTCCTCTCCCCTCCTCCTCATCCATCCATATCTTACCCTTTCTCATCTATTCCCTTGTTCCCAATCCTCAACTTTTTGTCCTTGATTCTATCAACTTTTCAACCTTACTCCAACCATCCAAATTTCCTCAACTTGTTGTCCTTGATTCTATCAACTTGTCAACCTTACTCCAACCATCCAAATTTCCTCAACTTGTTGTCCTCAATTCTATCAACTTTTCAACCTTACTCCAACCATACAAATCTCCTCCAACTTGTTGTCCTCAAATCTCCTTGTCCTCAACTTGTTGTCCTCAAATCTCCTTTTCCTCAACTTGTCAATCCAACCATCAACTTTCAATCACTCGAGTCATCACTCATCTCCAGTTCTGTCTAGCAGTGAGGTCTCTTCTCAATCCAACTCATACGCTATCTTTCAACCTCCAATTTCCTACCTCTCATTTGTTTTCCTCATTCTATTCTTGTAATTACAACTTCAGCACAATACTGTGATTCTTCATCTATTGGTCCTTTGTTGCAATCAATTCATTCACTTCTTCACGGTTAAAAGCCATTAGCAGAATGAAAACCCCAGGACCAATAGACTCATTCTCCTTGCTTCTGAAGACTCTGACAGACTCAATTCCTAATCTCAATTACTCAAATTTTTCTCTCTGGCAATCTAAAATTCTCACCATCTTCTCACTTAAAGGCATATCTCACTGGCTGACCTCCTCCAAACCAAGCAAATTCCCGGCTGAAGTAAATCTTGAGATTGTGGGTTACATCCTGGCAATATTTGAAAACCAAACCTACGTAAATTGTGTTAAGGAAAATCACTTGGCCAACGGGATTGCTCTCTGGAAGTCAATTAATGAATTCTTTGCCTCTTTGAAAACCACTAATTGATCTTGGGTTTTCTTCAACTTCCTGAATCTTTGATTTGACCCCAAGAACATTGAGAAATTCATCACAGAAGTTAAAGCCTGTTTGCTCCAAATTGCCAAAATTGGGATAAAAATGGATAACAACATAGTAGCTTACCTCATTCTCTACAAATTCCCGCCTCAACTGGATCATCTTAAGACCACCATTACCCGCTTGCTAGGAGAGAATAAAATTGATGGCAATCTTGTACTACGTCACCTTAACCAAGTCAAGCACAAGGTTGCCACTAGATCTCAGGCGTCCGCCTTACTTGCTCACCAACAAACTCTCCGATGCAAATCCAACTGGCAAAATCCCAAAGCCAACAATCCCAAAGATTGCTGCTTCTGGCTTTACCCCCATCTTTGACCTAATTATGCCTCCTCACCAAACACCAGCTCCTGTCAAAAACCCAATCCCCTTAATAAGGCCACTGCAAATCTGGCATTCAGCTTTGCCATGACTCACTCCCTCAGCTTGTCAAGAGAACAAGTGATTCTTGAATCAGGCGCATCTCAGAGCATTTTCAACAGCTCTAGCTCCTTCGACTCCCTAGAAAACGATCAGACCAAAATCCAAACTGGAAAGCTGGGATCCTTGATACAATCAGAAGGGATAGGCTCTTCCTCAATCATCAACTCTCATTCCACTCTCACTCTTTCTGACTTGCTCTATGTTCCTGAAATTGCCGTTAACCTAATTTCCCTAGGTCAACTGATCATGGGAGGCTGCTCACTGATAAGAACTGCTCCAAACTTGTTCAAGGTCACTCATGGCGACCTAACAGTGCTGGAAGGTCAAATCCAACACAATCTTCTGATCATAGAGGAATTGACACATCCCACAACTCCTGAGGCCTTCTCCTTTCTGACTCTTTCAATTCTCCACAAATGCTTCGCCCATCCACATCCTGAATCCACCAAACTCCTTTCCCAAAACATTCCCAAACTTTTCTGGGACAATACCTGCTGTGTCTCATGCGCTAAAGGTAAAATTCATTACTCCCCATTTAAGGGTCAATTTCCCCAAAGAAGCAAACAATTCAATGAACTACATGCCAATCTCTGCGGACCTATACAACCAATGTCAAGAACAGGAAATCGGTACTTCATAATCCCAACCAATAGCCACTCTTTTTTTAAGACATGCATCCCACTCAAACTTGAATCTAAAGCAACCAACAAGATCATCAAGTTCATTTGCATTCACTCCAATCTTTTTTTCAAAAAACTCAAACAATTCCACTCTGACAACGGCAGCGAATTTGTCAACTCTAGACTCAGCTCCTTCTTCAATGAGGAGGGGATTCTCCATTCTACATCCAAAAATTACACGCCTCAACACAATCCTATAGCGGAACAAGCAAATTGGACACTCATCAAAGCCACTCGCACAACCATGCTTGACATGAACATTCTCTTGGACCTCTTGGAAAAAATCATATCTGGTTGTTGTACTCTACAAAATTGTATCCCCTCACCAAAAACTAAAACATTCCCATTTGAACTGTGGAACTAACCATCTCCAAATCTCAGTATCATTTGCATCCTTGGATCAAAAACAATAGTTCTTAATCAGCGCCATCCACCATCATCCAAATTCAAAGAGAAAGGAATTGAAGGAATACTGGTAGGATTTGACTTACAACTACTATCCTATTGCATCTTCTGTCCCTCCATCAACAATGTCATCCTCTCCAAACACATTAAAATCTTTGAAAACCATACTCTTCTACCTTCCTCCAACTCTCACAAATCTCCCTTTGATCCCTTACTTTCCCTTAACAAAACTCTAACTGAAATTCTCAATTCTCCCAATTCCATTTCCTCATTCTCCTCCACTTTCCCTTCCAATCCACAGTCCTTTCCCATCTCATCTAACTGCCTTCTTGATTGAGCTGAGAGTTCCTCCAATCCTGGTTCACCAACCCTCATCCCAACCGCTTTCAAGACGTCTAATAACTCTGATAATTCCTCCTCATCAGACTCCAAAGGTGAACTCATCTCCTGCAAACCCACCAATCCATCATCTCAAACTCTCAGAGATTGATCAAATCTCCAACACCCTGCACGTTATGGATTTCTTGCTAGGGCTGTTCCTCAAAACTACCCAGAAGTCCTTACTTCCCCTTACTGTCCTCACTGGCTGAAATCCATGAAGGTTGAGACCAACGGCATTAAGTAAATAGATGTTTGGGAAGGTTGTCACTCTCTTCCTTTAGGGAAGAGAGCGCTCTCTACCACCTGGGTGTTCCGGCTTAAAGACAATCCTTCTGGCAAAGGAGTAATTTACAAATCTTGTCTCTGCACCTAGGGATTCAAACAGCTGGAATTTATCAATTACGGTGAAACATTTGCTCCAAATGGACTCATCACTACTCTAAAAACTCTCCTTTTTTACGCCTTTCACCACAATCTTCCAACTGTTCAAATGGATATCAAAGCCCCTTTCCTCAACGCTCCTCTGGATGAAGAAACCTACATCAAGTTTCCCAAAGGGTAACCCTCTAAATTTCTCTATCTTTGACTTAAGAAAGCACTCTATGGACTGAAGCAAGCCCCCAAGAGTTTTTTGGACACCTTTCAATCCTGGATCTTAAAGCAAGGCTTTGTCACATTGATATTTGATCCCTTCCTCTTCATAAATAGATCCTCATCCACCTATGTCTTTGTCTATGTCAATGATCTTGTCATTGTTGGCAAGTTGAATGAATTTTGCCTCAATTTAAAGAAAGAATTCAATATCTCTCACAAGGGACCTATAAAGAAGATTCTAGGCAATCATCTCATCCAGGACACATCCCTCAAACTCCTTCACCAACCTCATCACATTGAAACCTCTCTTTCTGAACTAGGACTCTTCAACGCCAAACCAATATCAACTCCGATGACCCCCAATGTAAAGCTCAGGGGTGCCTCTGATTTCAAACACAACAAATTCATTAACTTGGGGATCAACTTCCGCTCAGCTACTGGCTACCTAAACTTCATTTCAAGTCGCACTTTCCCTGATCTCTCCTACTCCGTGTCCAAGCTCTCTCGCTTCAACTCCAAACCTGGAACAATTCACTGGAACAAAATGAAACACGCCTGGCGCTATCTCAAGTCTACGCAGTCTCTGGCTCTACGTCTCAAATCCACATCCTTCAAGTACAACCTTGAGTCCTTCAGCAACTCCGATGGCGCCAATGACCCTTCTACTTGCAGAAATCACAAGGGATTTACAATCATTCTTTATGGGTGTCCTGTGGCCTGGCATAGCAAACTACAACCAAATGTGTCACTTTCATCCATGGAAGAAGAGCTCAAAGCCCTGGTTCTTGCCACTAAGGAGAAAATTTGGCTCACCAATCTTCTTCTTGACCTAAATCCCAATCTCAAACTCTCTCATTGCGCAAATATAGACAACAAGGCTGTCATCCATGAGACAGTTAGACTTGTCCAAATGTCTGGAAACTCATATGTCCTGCTGGTATAGTGGCTAAGTACTAGGCTCACTTCCCAGTATCTGATACCAAGGTCACTGGTTCAACCCACCATGGAGACAATAATGGGAATGTTGAGTAGTTTTATAATTATATATTAAATCTTAATATTGTATAAGTATGTTTTTATGAGTATGGATTATGGAATTAAAACCTTGATAATTTATATTAAAGAAGGGGACCCAATATAACTTTAAATTAAGTTATGAGGACTCAGATGCGTCCCAATTATTGATATAGAAGTTCCCAAAGTGTTTCCTCTCTTTGGGAAGGAGTTACCGTAATCATATTAACCCATACTCCCTATACTGTATAAATTAATTACATATTTAATATTATCCCTTTTGGGATAAATTAATACCTTAATATACTAATCTGAGCCTTGAGTGCGTCCACTCAGAAGGCTCAGGGTTTAGTTGGGAGCCATGGTAATCATATTAACCCATACTCTCTACTCTGTACAATTAAATTGCATAATTTTTACCTTATCCCTCTGTGGGATGTAATTATAAGTAATACTCCCTCTGTACACTTAATACACCTTACTGAGCCTTGAGAGCGTTCACTCAGAGTCTTTAGAACTTAATTGTAAGCTATGAACCTTCTAGTAGCACTGCCAAGAGTATATACCCCTTATAGGTATAGTATAATTATAAATTCATTACTTATTTAATACTATCCCCTTTTGGATGTAATAATGCTTTAACATACTTCACTGAGCCTTGAGTGCGTCCACTCAGAGGGCTCAGAGTTCATCTGTAGGCTGCAAACCTTTTAATAAACATTGCAAAGAGTATACATACTCTATGTGTATAGTATGAGTTAAGATACTTATAATTAAAATTAAATTATTTGCCAAGGTATTAAGCTACATTAAATAAATATAAATAATCATTATGATGGATTCTAAGGCTTCTATACCTTCCATCTGAGTGGTGTATAAGTCCTAAGACCCAGTAATTAACCTTTGAGTAAGTAAAATGAAAACTTCACCTTGAAAATCCTTCCCAATGGGTACTAGTTCTTCATTACCCATTGGGAATGATGTAATGATGTCTTGGGCCTTTGAGGACGAAACCAAGGAGAGCCTGAAACTCCCCTGGTGATTACTAGAGTCCCCTGAGGGCTCCTGTTACCTTAAAAGAGCAGGGTCTTTACCCTATAGCCCTTTCTACATCCATTATATATTATTATTTGAACAAGAATACAAGCAAGAGTTAACAAGCCCATTAACCTTAATCTCAAGAAGAAGATTGACTGGGGTATAAACTTTGGTATTAAATTCAATCAATAACCTATCTGGCAACACCAATTTCGAGTGGAAGTTCTGACTTGGATAAGTAACCCCTGTGTGTTACTCTTTAAAGGGTGTGAGCTTATTTATAAGCAAAGCTCCTTTTGGTCTTACTTTTTTAAGACTAAGGCCCCTTACCTTCTATAAAGGTTTAAGGTGTGGCTATTTACTCATAATACCTTGGTGTTATTCGAGTCTGTAAACTTTTAAAGTTGCTTTTTGGAATATATAAGTCAAAACTAATTTAAATATTGGTTTGTCTTTATTCTTTTTCAGGTTTAACCACGGCTAGGTATAGCAATAGAGGTTAAATCCCTGACAATTGGGGGCCTCATCTGATTTCAGTACCTTTGAAATTTTTTTTTCTGCTTAAAGTACGCAATTTTGTGATATTTTGGGCAAAAGTTTTTGCTTATTGATAAATTTTTTGATAAAAATCAGTAAATAAAAAAAAAAACAGCAAATTTTCGAAAATTCTGGGATTTTTGCTTTGGACTTTAAAGTCCTTCTGTTTTGAGTGTTTAAGCATATTTTGTGCGCATTTTTGAACAATTCTGAACAGAGTTTTTTGCTAATTATTGATTTTTTTTCCCATTTCATATAGGAAAATTATAGAAAATAGGAAAAAAAAAAAAAAAGGCAAAATTTTCGAAAATTGCTTTTAAAACAGTTAGCCCTTTTTAAGGATATTATTCCACCGATATTAAGCAATCTTAATCTAGTGTGCTTGGTTTTGACCTGGTTTTGTTTTATTTGTTTTAAATATAAAAGAAAAAAACTAATTAAGAAGAAACCGTTGCAAAAAAAAAAAAAAGAAAAGAAAAGAAAAAAAAAAAAAAAAAGAAAAAAAAAGAAAAAAGAGAAAAACCAGGTTTTTTCTCACAGCATCATTACAGCATCGTTGCCTATTGTCCGAGGGTGTGTGTTTGACAATCTTGCTCTCTGTCGACTGGGAGTTTGACATAGTTGCTTGCCGCGTAATACCGGCTATCCACAGGGAGCTCCGCGTAATTTCGCGCCGGGGCAGAGAATGAATGACCCAATTATCAATTGGTCAGTCTAATCATTGGGCTATACAATTTAGACAAATAGCTGACTTTCAATTGAGCAGAGGGTGCGGGTGACCTACCGCCGCCTGAACAAAGGATTGATTGTGTACCATTATTGGTTAGATAAGCGAGTTAGTATACGATATATATATTTTTTTTAACATAGTATTGACGTACCTAAGTTATCTCTCGACACGACATAGTGTCAAGAAAACTCTCTATAGCTTCCTTCCTTCCATCTAATCAAGGAAGAGTTCGGAACTTTGTGTCGGAAACTAGCTCCGTCCCGTGAAGTGAAGCAAGAGGGCCGAGTGTCTGTAGCGTGGAACCTACGGAAAGGGCGAGATCGCCGGCAACAGATATTGTGAATCACCGTGAGTCTTTCATTGTCCTTTGACTGGCGTGACGAACGTGTTAAATTAATCCATTGCTTATTGTTTCTAACCGCGTATGTTAATGGCAATGAACACCAGAAGCAAGGGGACTCAGCTTGTGCCCCCCGGCGATTTTGAACAATGAAAAAGGCAACCTACCGCCAGGATCAGCCAATCTGCTGACCTGCAAAAGCCAAAACAAGATCAATTATCTGGAGGCTGTGGCGGCCAGCAACACACAGAACCAGGCAACGTTCCTGACCCAAGCCCTGGCGACGCACAGGGCCTTGATCAAGATATTAGGGAGGGAGAAGCTCATGAAAGAGACGGAGAGTTGGGACCCAACCCAGATCAAGAAGCCAGTGACTCCAAAACCAAAGGCAAAGAAGAAACTACCAGGGGGGATAACCCCACAACCAGTAGCCTCTGGTTCCCAGGGTCCTTTGATGAAGAGAGATCCCTCTCCTCCTCACAACCAGGGAGGAAGGATGAGGAAAAGAAGAGATCACAGGAATGAAATTTATGGAGAGATGATGAGGATGGCAAGATCTCTCCAAGGGGGGTTTCAATATTTAGAGGAGGAAAGAGCCAAGAGGGCAAAGAGGGGTTAAGAATATCCCTTGAATCAGAAATTTTGTTAGATAAATTTCGTGATTTTGTATTCAATGAGACCCTTCACATTAAGAAGGCAGTAGTACACACAAACCAATATTGTGTTGAAGGCTTTGCAGCCATGGACAAGAAGTACAGTTGTATAGTATCTGATAGCATTGCCCTTAAATCTATTTTAGAGAATTCTGCAAGAGATATAGAAGATTTAACTAATAAGACCATTGAACTGGACCTGATCAAGGTCCAGAATAGTGATTTAAGTAATTTGGATGACAAAGTGACAAGTATTAGTGAATCATTGAAAGATTCTGCAGAAGAATCTGTAGCAGTGAGGAAGGAGGTCCTTTCATTGACATCCATGGTGTTACAAATAAGTCACTCCTTGGAGCTGCTGGAACACAAGTTTGATAAAAATATGAATTCTGTCAGAGAAGAGATATTGAAATATCAGGTTGTGTCAGAACAATGTTTAGAAATTTTAAGTGCAAGGATTGATAAGGTACATAAACAATTAGAGCACAAACATGACAGGCTTGCCAGTAGATTGCTCTCCTTGTCCCCAAGCAACCACAGTCATCCCATGGAGACCAAAAACCATGACAGAGATCATAGGATGGATAGGAAGATGGCAGAAAAAATTGATCCAGTGCAAGATTCTAGTAAGAATGAAGTTTTCAAACAAATACTGCAGGGATTGCCCAAGATAAGTGAATGGCCTGATTTCTCCGGAGAAGGTGAATATGACCACACTGAATTCATTTCATGGATTGATACATTGAAAAAGGACACAGGGTTACCTGATACTTTGATCACTAGCAGGTTGAGTATCTTTTTTAAAGGTATAGCCTCAGACTGGTATAGAGACAGAAGGAATTTAGTAGGTGTGCAAGACTGGGAATTTTGGAAAAAAGAAATAAGTTCAAAATTTGGTACAGCAAATTGGAAGAGGAAGTGTTTAAATGCTTTTAACAAAGACAGATTCCTGCCAGGTGTTACACCACCAGAAACATGGGTAACCAGACAGATGAAGAGGCTTAGAGCCTGCGATCCATACCTGGATCAAGATAGTATTAATTTCAAGTTAATATACTTGAAGGATGGTGAAGTTTCATTTGCAGTAAAAACTAGTATGAAAACTACGGATGATTGCTCAAACTTGATTAATATACTGGAAGAAATAGTAAAAGACACATCTCTAGGTAGGAGGAAATCATATCCTCCAAAAGAAGTTCCTATGGAGAAATCCAAAGGCAAAGCTCAGCCAAAACTGAACCTGCAGGGCACAGAAGTCTCTTTTTATACATGTGGGAAGGCAGGACATACTTCTAGGACTTGTCCTCAGAAGGCAAGCAAAGTGAATAACATAGAAACTAACAAAGAAGAACAAGTGGAGATTGCTTATGATTCTTGTGATGACCATAGTGAGGAGGATGATAACCACTTAATCATAGGATGCATAAATTCCATAGACTCAGCAAATGACTTGGTACAAATGTCATTCTGTGGGAAGCCTTGTAAGGTGCTTCTGGATTCAGGTGCTTGTAAGTCCATAGTAGGAAGGGGATACCTGGAGAAGTTCTATCCCCAATGGAAAGAGAACTTATTAGACTCACCCAAGTTAAATTTACAAAGCTGTTCTGGTGCACTGGAACCTTTAGGAATGGTAAAGATCAGGTTGTTCCCGAAGGATTTGGCTCTGGTGATCAAGTTTGTAATAATTGATAATACAATGGTTGAATACTTCATCATTGGGAGTGACTATATGAAAAAGTATTGTTTTAGTTTATTCCATGGGCAAAGTTCTTCATCCTTTACCATTGGAAACAGTGAAAGGTTTTACTTCAATAATTTTGGCATGGATATGGTGAATAATGTTTCAGAAGAAGATTTTGGCCAAGAGCTCTTTAGAGACTCAAAAATCAGTTCTTCCTTGAAAGCAGAGGAAAAGGAGGAACTATTTTCCTTGTTGTTTAGGCACCAAGCAGCTTTTGCAACAGTAGATCAGCCTTTTGGGTCAATCAGGGGTCATGAGGTCAAGATTAACTTAACAATAGACAGGCCATATCCCCCAGCTTTGAGGAAACATCCTTTCCCTGCTAGCCCTAGGAGCAAGGAGGCATTGAAAGAGCATATAGATAAATTATTGAGGTTGAATGTGATCAGAAAGGGAGGAGCTAATGAGGATGTGGACATCACCACACCTGTCATCATAGCTTGGCATAATGGGAAGTCAAGAATGGTTGGGGATTTTAGAGCACTGAATTTGTACACAACCCCTGATAGGTATCCTATGCCAAAGATTGTTGATTCTTTGAGCAAATTGCACCAGGCTAAGTATATTTCTTGTATGGATGTTCTGAAAGGTTTTCACCAGAATGTTTTAGACCATGACAGCAGGAAATTCCTGAGGATAGTATGCCACCTGGGAGTGTTTGAGTATTTGAGAATGCCTTTTGGTATCAAGAATGCCCCATCCCATTTTCAGAGGATGATGGACTAAGAATTTCATGAGGAATTGATGCAAAACTGGTTGATAGTCTACATAGATGACATAATTGTAGTTTCAGAAACATGGGATGAACATAAGGAAAGGATTTCCATTGTACTCAAGAAGGTGATCAGGATGAATATGAAAATATCTTTGACTAAGTGTTCATTTGGATTCAATGAATTGATGGCTTTGGGTCATGTTGTTAGTGGTCTGTCACTTGGGATAGATCAGGCAAGAGTGGCAGATGTATTACTGAAGCCCACGCCTAGTAAAATTAAAGAAATGCAGAGTTTTCTAGGTTTTCAGGATATTACAGGCTACATATTAGGGATTTTGGAATAATAGCTTCTAGCCTGTATAAGATATGCAGTCCAAATGTTTCATTTGAAATGACTACAGAAAGTTTGAAGGCATACGAGATACTTAAGGAAAAGTTGACAAGTGCACCCTTGCTATTTCACCCAGACCCTAAGAAACCATTCAAACTGTATGTGGATGCATGTATGGAAGGTCTTGGAGCTGCATTACACCAAATACAGATTGTGAATGATAAACCAGTTGAGGGGCCAATTTGCTTCATATCCAGACAATTGAAGGATAGTGAGAAGAGATATGGTGCCTCACAATTAGAATGTTTGTGCTTGGTATGGGCCTTAGAGAAATTGTATTACTATTTGGACGGTTGTCAGTTTGAAATCATTACTGACTGTACAGCTTTGAAGTCTCTTCTGAACATGAAGACACCTAATAGACACATGTTGAGATGGCAGATTGCTATCCAGGAATGGAGAGGCTCTATGACTATAGTCCACAGAGAAGGCCTAGTACATAAGAATGCAGATGGGTTGTCACGATGGGCACTACCTAATGACATAAATAATCCTGCTTATGACCCGGAAGATACTGTAGATACATTACCTATCATGGCCATTTCAATGAGTAGCTTAGCACAGAGTTTTCGGGATTCTGTGTATGACTCTTATTCAGGAGAAAAGAATACTTCACTACTAGTAGAGATTATGCAATCTAAAGTCAATAGACAAGACCTGATTGAAGGACTGGATGAACAATGGAGGAAGGAACTAATTGATGGCAGGCTAGTCCTTTTAGATGGGTTATTATATCATAAGTCAGCCCACTGCTGTTCAGTAGTATTGGTGAAGGACAAGCACATACAGTTGTTGATTAATGAATGCCATGATAATATCTGTTCAGGACATTTTTCTAAGGAGAGGACAACAGATAGGATAAAAATGATAGCTTGGTGGCCTGGTTGGAGAAACACTGTCTCAGACTACTGTGATTTGTGTGAGAGATGCCAGTGTGAGAGATTCCAGAAAGCCAACAGATCCACAGGAAAGAAATATGGTTTGCTTCAGTCAATAGAAGAACCTAAGGATAGATGGTCCACTTTTAATATGGACTTTGTATCTGGATTACCACCGGGAGGAAAGGATAACCACAATTGTGTACTGGTAATAGTTGATAGGTTCTCCAAAAGAGCTAGGTTCCTGCCATGCTATAAGGATAGCTCTGCCATGGATGTAGCATTATTGTTTTGGAATAGTATTGTGAGTGATGTAGTTTGCCCACAAAACATAATTAGTGATAGAGACCCTAACTTTACTTCTGAATTTTGGAAGAGTTTGTTTGATTTGTTAGGAACCAAATTATCTTTCTCCACAGCCTATCACCCACAGACTGATGGATTGGCAGAAAGAATTATACAGACTTTGGAAGACATGATAAGAAGGTATTGTGCCTATGGGATTGATTTCAAAATCAATGATGGTTATACTCATGATTGGGTATCATTGTTACCTGCCTTAGAGTTTGCCTACAACTCCAGTAAGCATTCCACCACTAAAATGTCACCTTTTGAATTAGAGAGAGGTTGGATCCCACGCATGCCCAAGGATATGCTCCTCAGCAAAAGTATTGTACTGCATCCCACTGCAGATTGCTTTAGAAATATGATGGTTAAGGCCGAGAATTTTGCTAGCAAATGTGTTCAAGAAGCAGTAGAGTACAACAAGGGTAGATGGGATAGAACACACAAGGATCATGACATCAAAGTTGGAGACATGGTCTTACTTTTGACAGTGAATTTTTCTAATATAGCAGGGCATAGAAAACTCAAAGACTCATTTGTTGGGCCATTTGTGGTAAAAGCCTTACATGGTAAGAATGCAGTAGAGGTTATTCTGAGCAAAGATTTTGACAGGAAACATCCAACTTTCCCAATCAGTCTGGTTAAGAAGTTCATAGAACCCACTGCAAAGTTCCGACTAAGGAAGGTACCTGTGGTTGTGTTCCCACCTTTACAGGATGTTGAAGATGGATTACCTCACAAGATATTGAACCATAAGATTATTCAAAAGGACAGTAATGATGTAAGAGTTTATCTAGTCAGGTTTAAGAATAAATTAGCTGATAGTGACTTATGGTTGGAAGCTAAAGACATTAAAAACTCTGATATTGTATTAAGGAGATATAGAGCCTCTAAGAGAGCTAAAAATTCCTCTGAAGAGTAATTTTCTTTTGGTGGTAGGGAGTGTCAGCCATGAGACAGTTAGACTGGTCCAAACGTCTGGAAACATGTTCTGCTGGTATAGTGGCTAAGTACTAGGCTCACTTCCCAGTATCTGATACCGAGGTCACTGGTTCAACCCACCATGGATACAATAATGAAAATGTTGAATAGTTTTATAATTATATATTAAATCTTAATATTGTATAAGTATATTTTTATGAGTATGGATTATGGAATTAAAACCTTGATAATTTATATTATCAAGAAGGGGACCCAATATAACTTTAAATTAAGTTATGAGGACTCAGATGCGTCCCAATTATTGATATAGAAGTTCCCAAAGTGTTTCCCGTCTTTGGGAAGGAGTTACAGTAATCATATTAACCCATAATCTCTATACTGTATAAATTAATTACATATTTAATATTATCCCTTTTGGGATACATTAATACCTTAATATACTAATCTGAGCCTTGAGTGCGTCCACTCAGAAGGCTCAGGGTTTAGTTGGGAGCCATGGTAATCATATTAACCCATACTCTCTACTCTGTACAATTAAATTGCATAATTTTTACCTTATCCCTCTTTGGGATGTAATTATAAGTAATACTCCCTCTGTACACTTAATAAACCTTACTGAGCCTTGAGAGCGTTCACTCAGAGGCTTTAGAACTTAATTGTAAGCTATGAACCTTCTAGTAGCACTGCCAAGAGTATATACCCCTTAGAGGTGTAGTATAATTATAAATTAATTACTTATTTAATACTATCCCCTTTTGGATGTAATAATGCTTTAACATACTTCACTGAGCCTTGAGTTCGTCCACTCAGAGGGCTCAGAGTTCATCTGTAGGCTGTAAACCTTTTAATAAACATTGCAAAGAGTATACATACTCTATGTGTATAGTATGAGTTAAGATACTTATAATTAAAATTAAATTATTTGACAAGGTATTAAGCTACATTAAATAAATATAAATAATGATTATGATGGATTCTAAGGCTTCTATAACGTCCATCTGAGTGGTTTATAAGTCCTAAGACCCAGTAAGTAACCTTTTAGTAAGTAAAATGAAAACTTTACCTTGAAAATCCTTCCCAATGGGTACTAGTTCTTCATTACCCATTGGGAATGATGTAATGATGTCTTGGGCCTTTGAGGACAAAACCAAGGAGAGCCTGACACTCCCCTGGTGATTACTAGAGTCCCCTGAGGGCTCCTGTTACCTTAAAAGAGCAGGGTCTTTACCCTATAGCCCTTTCATCATCCATTATATATTATTATTTGAACAAGAATACAAGCAAGAGTCAACAAGCCCATTAACCTTAATCTCAAGAAGAAGATTGACTGGGGCTATAAACTTTGGTATTGAATTCAATCAATAACCTATCTGGCAACACCAATTTCGAGTGGAAGGTCTCACTTGGATAAGTAACCCCTGTGTGTTACTCTTTAAAGGTTGTGAGCTTATTTATAAGCAAAGCTCCTTTTGGTATTAATTTTTTAAGACTAAGGCCCCTTACCTTCTATAAAGGTTTAAGGTGTGGCTATTTACTCATATTATCTTGGTGTTATTTGAGTCTGTAAACTTTTAAAGTTGCTGTTTGGAATATATAAGTCAAAACTAATTTAAATATTGGTTTGTCTTTATTCTTTTGCAGGTTTAACCACAGATAGGTATAGCAATAGAGGTTAAATCCCTGACAAAGGCCATGAACAACAATGTCAATAAAAACTCTCACCACGTTGCATTGAAAAATGTTGATACTCAAATACAATGGCTGCGGAAACAGAAAGACACCAGACGCCTCCTAACCAATCTCATTCCCTCCCACCGCATGATAGCTGACTGCCTCACCAAGCCTGCAATCAAACCATCAGTTACTTTACTCACGTCCACTATCCTACATGCTCTCACTCCTAGACATGGCGGCGTGTTGAGAGATGACTGAATTCCCCAAGTGACATCCCCACTCTACCCGCTCTGACCTCTAATGAGAAGACTTCAAATCTAGACACAAACTCCAACAACCCTCCATCCTGCTCTCTCCAATCCCATTTTCAAATAACTACCAGATCCTCTCATTACTCCCTTTCCCTCATCCAACTCATCACTTATTTCTCATCAATCCTCCTTCCACTCCATCTCCCATCTCCTGCTCCTCATGCATCATCCTCCGATCCTATCCCCATTCCCCTCCTCCTCATCCATCCATATCTTACCCACTCTCATCTTTTCCCTTGTTCCTGATCCTCAACTTGTCATCCTTGATTCTATCAACTTGTCAACCTTACTCCAACCATCCAAATTTCCTCAACTTGTTGTCATTGATTCTATCAACTTTTCAACCTTACTCCAACCATCCAAATCTCCTCCAACTTATTGTCCTCAAATCTCCTTGTCCTCAACTTTTTGTCCTTGAATCTTCAATCCAACCATCAACTTTCAATCACGTTAGTCATCACTCATCTCCAGTTCTGTCTAGCATTGATGTCTCTTCTCAATCCAACTCATACGCTATCTTTCAACCTCCAATTTCCTAACTCTCATTTCTTTTCCTCATTCTATTCTTGTAATTATAACTTCAGCACACTCCTGTGCTTGTTCATCTATTGGTCCTTTGTTGCAATCAATTCATTCAATTCTTCATTTGCCATCATGATCATGTTTGAAATTCTTGAATTGTTCCCTAAAAATATGGATTTCCTCTAAAGACAATTTGTAACACAACGGTTACAGTTCAGGTGGCAGAATTGTCCCTAACTTAATTCAAGAGCTATAAATTAATGCATGAACTGAATTAATTTGATTCAAAAGTGTTCCGTCAAGGCTTTTCCAAACATCCAACAGGTTTCCCAAAGAGTTTGCAAGGAATTGTTTGAGAGTTGCATGGGCCCCTTCAACCCAAGAAGTTGTGTTGTTTCCAAAATCTGGGTTTATACAAGTCCACACTGCTACAAATGTCTGTTTGATAGGGAAAATGTTATTTTTCATATACTCAGGTACATCCTCATAGTCTTTCAATAAACACTATACAATTCAAAAGGTCAGAACCCAAAACTAGGAAGAATAAGAAGCAGTAATTTGGACCTACTCTGATCTCTGCATCATTGACCTCTGCCTCCTCCTTGGTCTTTGAGGCCCCATACTTTTCCCAAAGATTCATAAAGCTTTTCCATCCTTCAACATCATTAACAAAGGGCACTTTACAGTTTGCTTGTATGTTTTTAGACAAGTGCCAAGTGCAACATTTTCTTGATGACTCTGGGAAACTAGTTTCAATTGCACAAATCAGAGCTTTTTCTCAGTCAGTCACAAAGACTTTTGGAAGTCTCTCAGGATCATAAGCCAACTCCTTTAATGCATTTACAGACCAACTGTAGCACCCAAATGTTTCTTTTGTTATAAAAACAAAAGATTTTGTGAAAGTTTTCCAATTGGCTGTCATTCCTACAACATGCAATAGTGGGGTTTTGTACTTATTTGTTTTATAAGTACAATCCAACATAGCAATATGATGGAATTGTTTTGAAAGCTTTACTGCCTCTGGATGTGCTAAGTACAGGAACTCAAAGTGACTCTCTCCACTGAGCTTTGACCACTGAATCCAACTTGTTTCTTCAATCTGTTCATAGAGTACCTCCATAACACTTTTACCTTTATTTCTGCAAGCGTTACCTTCCGCTTAGTGTTATAGATTGTTTGGTCATCAACATAATCCTGCCCATCAATCTTGCTCAATTTACTCTTCAGTTGTAACATATTGAGCCCATCATTCATGCCTTCTACTAGATTTTCTAAGGCCACCCCCAAGATTCTCCTCAGTTGAGGATTCACAGAGGGATGTTCATATGGTTGATGGTTATGTTGGGTTTCTTTGTAGGAGAGGCGCCACAAGGGTTCTGCCTTTGCGCAACTTGCATGGATTAAAAACTTGCACCCAACCTTCCTTGTGTGAGTTTGTCTAGACTGTTTGGTAAGAAGAATTCCTGAATAGGAACCATGTCTATCACAGGCTAAATACACATCTTGGTCAAGCTTTGAGTTGAAAAATGTTAAAGCGTAACCATGCTTCATTTCCCATGTTTGAAAATATTTTTGTGCCTCTTCACTAGTAGGAAAAGCTCTCAAGGGAGGGGGTTCAAGTGTATCTTCCATAGTTACATAGTTATATTGATGGCATTTAGCCCATCATTTTCAATCAAATTAAATACAGCAAAGACCAGAAACATAAAATGGTACTCACCACCAGTGGTCATGTCCATTGGTGAATCATTTTTTTCCTCAATTGTCACCATTTATGAGGATGCAATTGGGGCTTCCAATGTTTCATTACCCAAATCCTTTTTTTATTTTTCCAAAGCTTTGTTGATTGCACTATCAATTTAGACCTTCCACACAGCCATGTCAGAAGAAGGAGGGCTTGCCACTGTTCCCATGCAAAAAAAAGCAATGGTATACTTCAGTATTCAATCAAACCTTCAATTTATCAAACAAAGTTTGCCCACTTATGAGTTTAGAAAGAATTTTTTGCAGATTTTTATATGATTAATGATTATTCACTTTAATTTTACTTGGGTTTCACTTTAATGTCTCTTGGGATCGCTAGGTGTGGAACAACAGTCCCACAAAGTATGCATTAATCCCAAATTTGGGTTGAAAGAATCCTAGTGTGGTCCAGGGGGTGCCCAAAATTCTGGCACGGCTTCCGGGGGGTTGTGCACAACCAAACACAGCCAATCTGAGCCCTGTATGGGTGTAAACGGCTCATTTTAGCTGTGTCTGAGGTTTATACTGCTCCTACACAACCCCAGGGGGATGTGTGTGTTTGAAACAGCCCTTTGTAGTCGTCTTTGAGCCCCCATGGCTCATTTGAGCCGTGTAGGGCCCTACACAACTACCACACAATTGGAGCCGTGAATTTAAAATCACCCAAATACTTATTGTTTAATTGAGATTGCATTAAAAAAAACCAGTGGGCTAAAAAAAAGGAAACAAATGAACTTGAATGAGAAAAGAGTGAGAAGCTGTGAGTATGACATAAAAGGAAACCAAAAAGTCTTTAGGGCAGTTGGTGTGGTGGAGGTGGCAGAATTGGGGGTTTATTTTCCAGAATTGATTGAGTTGAAGAGGCTTAAGTAGGCTGGTTTGACAGCAATGAATTGAGTTGAGTGATCAGGAGTCAAAAAACTTGGAATGTGGGTGGACTGACTCTTACCTGTTACAAGACAGAGAGAGATTCCCCAAATGGTGAGAGGTTGATGAGTCAAGGTTTTTATTTGGAGTCATGTGTTGGTGTTGGGTGATTTGAATGAGCAATATTAAGAAGTTAACAGGAACAAATGAGAACAGAAATAAATGAGAAGAATAAAGAGAAGGAAAAGAATGGTGTAGAAGGAAATGAAACTACAGGATCCAACAAGACAAGATCAGATGGATGTGTTTCACGCTTTGAGCTTAACTGTTATTGTCCTCCTACTTTGACATAATCTTTTCTTCAAGTACCATCTACCTCAGTCCATAAGCGTGACAAACTAGAAGTAAAACATCAATGGTGGCTTCCAATTATCAAATCTGGCTTGAATAAAAACCTTCCATTCTTGGCAACTGACTCAGCATCCACTTGTAAACCTTGCAGTCAACTCTACCTCAGACGACCATCTATTTGGGTTCTGCCCTCTTCACCCTGGGTATCAATAACCCTTGGGTTCCCATTTTTGGTCAAATTCTATTGCTAGTTTTCACTCACACTAGTCAAGACATCTCAACTGTATAGTTTGCAAATGGACTAGTCCCTTACCCTTCATAAACTACACTTTCATATTGGCATTGCTTCTGAAGTCATTCCCTCATGTCTCAACCGTTACATCCCAATACAATTGCCCTCTATTTTCTTGCACTTATGCTAAGACCTCAGAAACAATTCATACTTTCATTTCATTTTTTACTCTGTCCATGTCATTCATTGCCTCATTGCTCAAAACTGTAGTTGACCATCCATCAGGTTTTATCTAGTCATTTTGGGTTACCTTATAAATGCTACTCTGTTTTCCTGGGGATTTTCCCCTCAGTTATTTAATTTCATACGTTCTTGAATTTTCTAAATGCAGTCATCACATTGAGCTTGGGTTTAGTTTCCTTCCATTGCAGCATTCATCCCTCTTGCTGTGTGTTAAATTACTCCACCATAAGTTTGCACTTTGCAGTCAGCCCTTGCTACCTTGCACTTGCCCTCTCACTCAGCTTTCCTTTTTCGCTCAGAATCATCTAAGATTGCCCTATAGTACATGGGGTGGTCGTGTGACAATGTGTCCCCTTGAGATCATGTCCAGGTTTCAGTTCTGGTTGTCACTGATGACCCCCAATAGAGATCTGAGGTTTTGATGGAGAATCCCTGTTGGGGTGCACCAGGGTTTCTCAGTGAGAGATGAGTGAGTGAGAGGTGAAAGTTGAAAATACTCCAAGGAATATATTCTTGCACTTTGCATTTCCAGCTTTTTTTTTTCTCCTTTAATTCAAATCCATAACTTTTTTTATATCCACCTTTTAATGCCTTTTACTTGGGCGTTGGTTCAAAGAAACTTCGCAAATTTCTGTGTTTGAAACACTTTCATTGGTCTCCATTGGTGCAAAAACCTTGGGGTTTTCTTGCCGTTAACCTTCTTGGTCTTACACTCCATTTACTTCCATTAAAACCCCCACTAACTTCTCACATTTCCATTCCATTTTCTTCATTTCATTCTCCATCTTCTTCTTCTCTTCTATTATCTGTGGTATTGGATCTTTTGTTTGACTCCACTCTTGCATCTTCAGTAACTTCCTCTTGCACCTCCTCCTTGATATACTTCATTAAAATCTTGCTTTGAGGAAAAATATATGATGATGATGATGGTGGTGGTGGTATAGCAATCAATTGACTTTGGGATCTCAGAAATACTGAAATTCCCATTTATTATTTCCTTTCCATTTTTTCCCCTTATCTTTATTTACTAACTTGTTTTATCCTCTCTAATAAACTAAGTTTTGGGAGCTGGCTGTTGTTGATAATTCACTCAGGAAATTTTGCAACATATTCAAGGACAACTGGCCAACACCACCCAGAAATAAAGATTTTTCTCTTGATGGCACCAATGGAGTAAATGCAAAGGCCACCTTCCAAAGTCAACATTTTTTCAGCTTGAATTGGTTTCTGTGAACTGCAGTACATGGAAAAAAATGGTTTTTTATTTTGAAAAAATTGTTGAAACAGAAATGAAGGATTAAAATAATGGAATTGAGTATTAAAATAAATCAAGGGAATGATTAGCTTATCAGTTAATAATTAAGTAGTAACTATAGAGGTATTAGCAATGAGAAAATCTTGCCAGAAGCTTTCAGCAGCTTCAAATTTTCATAACTGGAAAACTTTCATGCTTCAAACTCAAGTTTTATTGTTTAGCACCATTTTGAAATATCACCTCTTCTCAGTATAATCTACCTCAGCCTAATAGCATGACACCAAAATCCCACCAAACATCAAGTGAAATCTGCTTACTAATTTTTGCATTAAACACCAGGTACAATCTATCTCCAGAAACTCATTCACTACTTGCAATTGGAAAAATTTTCAGTAAAATCTACAACTAGTATCAATAAAATTTGTATTTGGATCATGCCCTTGAACTTATCATTCCAGTTGGCCATGGAATTTGAACCTAGCTACCAGTTCAATCCCTTTCTTGTCACCATTGAACAATCAGTTTTCACCTTGCATAGCCAATGATCTTTTAATTAATTTCCTAAATAACCAAGCCCTATTATGCTCAGTACTCATATCCGCAATTGTCACCCAAACTCAAATTATACTCCTTACTCAGTTGCATTATCATTTCATGGTCTCCTTACAGTTTTATTTCCATCACTTCATGCTTTTATATATTCAACTTGTACCTCAATCATTTAACTTCATTTTTCTTGCATTTATGCACATTCATTTTATTCTTACTATTCCTAGATAGAGAGGAAATCTAAATATTTTAATATATTTGTCCTCATCACAATGTAGATTAACTTAAAAGTAAAATTCCTTCACCTGAAGGTTTTTTCCTCAGCTATTTAATTTCATATGTTCTTGTATCTTTCTAAGACTAACATTTTTAAATTGAGATTTGTCTCATTTTCCTTATCAAAACATCTTTCCTTGAGACTTGCATTTTAATTTTAACTTATCAAATCTAATTTGAACCATGTCAAAGTAACCCTTGCAACTATCAGTATGTAGGGTGGGCATGTGACACTTTGCTAGGTGTCAAATCAACTTTGTGAGGCACCATGCACATGTTACAAAATTTCAGAGTAAATTTACAAGATGGCCAAACAGGCTTTACAGTCCATACATTTAGTATGGTGAATCCACTGATTTTGGTCAGGTGCTCAACTGAGTTGTTTTTTTTATTAAGCCAGGGTTTGTGGGTGCTCAAAGCCAGGCAATGGTTAATCAACCATCAGTAGTCAGGTTTCCAACCGATGGGGGTGCACCATCAACTTGGCCATGGCAGCTTTCAGCTGAAGCTGCCAAGAGTTTGGCATTGATTGTTGGCTATCCTTTTGGCTATAATGATCATGAGGATCACAACAGCAGCAAAAAACATTCTTGCTTCTTTTGGTTGATTAATGACCAAGCCAGGTTGATGACCTGACAAGATGGTGCCCCCTTGCCTGTTTCCACATCAACCAATTTGGTCAGCACATCCACTACAGCTTGTCACATGGCCAGAAGGAGTTGACCACCCAGCCAAAGTCACTGGCTTCACCATATCTCAAGCACATTTGGGCGCCTGGCAAAGTTCTGATTGTCATGTGCCAATTGGGGCTTGTGTAGGTGCCCAGAGTTCTCTATTGGGTAGGCTTTTTGGAATTAGTTTTATGGCACCTGCTCAAGCTTTCAAAGCTTGTTGCACCCCCTTCATTACCACTCACCCCAGGATTTTAACAGTCTATTCATATTTTTTTTTTGATTGATTTTTATTTTTCACCTTCGCCTGTTTCTCCCATTTCTCCTGTTCCATTCGCTTGATGTGTCAAGCTTTGATCGGCGCCCAAACCCGGTTGATGAGGTGCCAATCTAATTTGGCCGCGAGCCAAGTTGCGGTTGAGAAGGCGTCCAAACCAGTTGGCCAGGCCCCAATATTGGTTTCGTTAGCGCGAATCGCGCTTTGCAAAAAACTGACATAAGTTTGCCAGGCGCCCCAGCGGGCTTGATATACATATTCGTGTACCATATTTACACACAAACCCTTGGTGCTAATCGGCGGGGCCCGGCAGCAAGTGGCACTGGCGAGGAGCGAAACGAGCCTGTCAAAGTGGCAGCTCGCTTTTTGACTTCCTGATGGTCGTAGCCCTCAGATTATACACGACGATAATATCGACTTCCGATGGTGATGTAATTGTCGTCAAAGTTGGAGCGCCGTGAGGCACTGCTTTGCTACCAAAAAGGCGCTTGAAGATGTACATACACGTCTTCTTCATAGACCGCCCCGTAACCATCGTCAATCGAGTTCAGCGATGTTGTAGACGTGCGCTCCTCGCCATAGCCAGTTGCCACCGATCAGCCGTTGCGGAAGCGGCCATTTGCTCAACTGCGTATGGATCCAGAATCTTCGCATGGGAAGAGTCGGCGCTTATCGCACATAGCAGGATTCATGGTGGCCTGCAACGAAGTATACCTTTTCCACAAAAGATCGGGTCAATCAGGTACAGAGAAGGTCAGGTTGCCAACCCTCTGAGTTATTTTTCCAATGCCTTCGATCAACAGAGATGGTAACCTAGCGCCTCGAAAAGCCGCCAAATGAAACCTATGCTGCAACTTGCCACTAGCCCGTGCTAACCACGAGAGTGTGCATTTGTCAGGTTGCCTAGGGTGAAGCAGCGTATAAAATAGTGTTGTCAGCTTTAATTGGGGATTGAAATCACTGGGACTTGTTCTTCCCATCTGCATTCCAGCTGGTTTCCTCTTCTTTTATTTTCAATTTATCGAGACATACTGGTTATTTTTTGAGTCCGCCCTAGGGCAAAGCGTTTTTCACATTTATTGAAGCATTAAGCATTCATCCCAAGGCTGCTATCATGTAAGTGACCGGCGAATGCATTTTTGGCCGAGCCCTCAGCCTTGCGCTTCACGAGCTGTTTTTGATGACTTCATGATTCGATCCTCAGTCCTATTTTGACGCCGTGTCGACCGCCTGGTCAAAAATGCGGCTTCCTCTTGCAATGATCGTTTATGTTTTATTCTCACTCTGTGAGCACTCTTATCTGATTCGAACCTCTTCCACTCGTAAAGGCGCAAGCAGGATTAATGTCTCGATTTTCGCCTCCTTTCATCAGCCCGCAGAGCTTCATCGATCCCACTTCCAGAACGGTTGAGTTGTTCATGCAGAATTGACCCTCACTACCAGTTTTCGTTGAATATTTTCCACGAGACTGACTAGCCCTTCTAACCGGACCTTACAGCTGCCATGATGATTCCAATTAACCACCTTGAAAAATTTCCGAATAGGAAGATGCTCTTCTCCAACCTAAATATGCTGATTCGGCTGGCAATTAATCATGCCTTGGGGGCAGGCAGCTTCGCAGTTCTAAAAAAATCACATAAGAAGAGCCGAGCTCTGGGAAGCCAAAACAAACAAGTGTACATATCTCAAGCGTGGTCTTGAGTTGCTCCAAGTGAACTCAACAGATGCTCTCATTATCGACATGTTTTCTTGGAAATCCATTTCCTCCAGTTTTAATCACGGTGTTCATTGAAAATGCCCTCAAAACTTCTATTTCGCAGCCAGAAATAATGTGTATCCCTTTTGGTCTACTGTAGTAATCTATGTTGAGATATGATACATGCCTTCATGCAGTCTTCAGGACCGTAGTCCCTGCATGCTTGTGGTTGGTACTCATTCATCATTATATCCTCCCAAAGTGACATGAAAATCAGCATCTGTATGATATCTCAATCCCTGAGAAGAAGCAAGCGTCCTTAGTATAGTTGGTAGTACACTTGCCATGCACAAGAGAGGCCTTGGTTCAACTCCCAGAGGAAAGATGTTATTTTTACATTCTTAAAATCTATAGATACTTGAAGCATTGAGTTCAGCCATTGAACTTGGAGGGTGATATATCCTGGCTCTGGAGGGGTTAAAAACTTGAAGAGCAACCGTGGAGGTCATTCATAAATGTAAATCTTAAATTAGGTAACAGGCTATTGACAACCAAAGAATTATTAAAGAGTCAGTAAGGGCATCTTTTTTCCACTCTGAATCCTATTAATTTTTGAAAGCCCAAACAAGTGAAGAATCAGGACTTTTAAAACTACCATTAATGTTACTTTCTTGGCCCTGATCCCATATATATTTCATTCAACAGAAATTGAATATTAGGGGAAAAAAATTGAATTTATTCTATTCATGCCCCTCATCCTCAAATGCATACAATTTTGATTTTGCTGAAGTATACTGCCCGTGCATGGTTTTCTTTAAATTAATATATTTTTTTCAAAATCAGATGTGGCAACCCCCCCCCACACACACACACATATGGTTTATCCAGTGAGTTTGGTCGGGCAGTCAACTCTGGCTGGTTGTGCAACAAGCTGTGGTTGATGGCTGGACAAAAGTGGTTGATGAGTCAATAGCCAAGGGGGCCCCATCTTTTTGGGTCATCAAACCAACCTTGCAATTGATCAACTCAAAGAAAAAAGAAACAATTTTGCTGCTTTTATGATCTCATGACCAATAAAACCAATAGGATGGCTTCTGATTGATGCCAAAATCTTAGCAGCTTCAGTTAAAAGCTTCCATGGCCAAGTTAATGGCAAACCCCCATTGGTTGACCACCTGAGAAACAGTGGTTGACTAACTGCCACAGGGCTTTGAGTACCCTCCAACCCTTTTTTAACAAAAAAATCACTGAGCTTCCAAGCCAGCCAAACTCAGTGGACACACCAAATGTATATTTTTAAGAAATTTTGCAGGGAGTTTTTTCACTTAAAAAATTTTGCCAAATTTCCAAGAATATTATCAAATTACAGATCTCAGGGGGAAAATCTTATGGGCTAAGGAAAGGAAATGTGTTTAATTTTAGGAAAAAGAACCTGAGAGTCACTACCTTATAAGCTTAAAAGAAATATATTTTTAAGAATTTAGGACAGAGTCAAGTATCCAAAAAACAAGAAAGGAGTAAGCAAACCTGAGAAAATCAGAGAAAATTGGGTAAATTTCTATAATCTCTTTATTTCAATTCAATCACAACTCTTGTAATAGTATAGCTGGGTTGAATATAACAGAAAGAGGTCACATTGACAAGATTGATCAGAGATTAGAGTGAGACAAAGAAGATGTGTACGGAAATGGAGGACTAGCAAGTGACACAAAAAAGGAAGGAAATGGAGAGTTTCACAAAAATTTACCTGAGTCCGGTGCACTGCTAGCAGATGTGGGGTGACAGTTGTCAGGAGGGAGTGGGTCAATTACTTGCTCCTCCTGAATGGTGAGTTGGGGCCAGGGTTTGGATTGCGTGTGGTAACGGTCCTCAGGGGGGGTGATTCAACAGTGACTGAGACGGGCGGTTGAGGATAGGAAGGGGGAAGGAAGATGGTGAGGAAACGTTGGAGAGGTCGGCGGTCTGGGTCAGGATTGGGGACTGGTCTTGGTGGTAAGGAGGGACAGTCTTGAGGAGTTGTGGTCTGGTGGTCAGCTGGTCATGTGCACAGCAGCTAGGTCATGTGGTTGCACAGGGAGGCCGCGTGGGTTTCAGGATATCTACTTGAAACTCCTCCTAGATTCTGCAGAGGTGAGATGCAGTTGGAGCCTGGCCTGCACCACCTTGACGTTGTGGTGACCAATCCGGGACACCACGGCAAAAAAAAAAAAAAAAAAATCGGATTTCAGTTGTACCCCTATGGTTACCTTCATTTCCCCCCCATCTCTCAACTCCTCCCTGTCCTAGCGGTCTAGGACAGGCCTCTTGCCTGTCTCTCCGCTTCGCTTCCCTCTTCCTATGTTCAACTCCCACTTGTTGCGCTCGCGGCCCTGACTTTTGGCGACGCGAGCAATCGTCAAACCACTTTTGACAATCCCATCCACCACCGATTCCCTCTCCATCACTTTTGACGATCCCATCTTCTTCCTACCCCCCATCCTACCTCCGATCCTCCCTACGATCCCGACCATCCTTACTCAATCACTCATGAGTGGGTGAGTGCTAAGACTAGGGAGGAACTTGAAGCGCTCCTCTTGGCCGCCGATTGGGTCATCCGCGAACGCGAACGAGATCTCGGCATTGCCGCTTCGATCGGTAAATCCTTACTCAAAAACAATATTGCCCTCCGTGCCAGGCAGCAGAAACTCCTCAAGCGCGTCGCCTCCTCCTCACCCTCTTCCCCCACTCGTGATCATTGTCCCTTTGACGATGTGACCAATCAATCTGAGTACATCAAAGCCTGTCCTCCTCCCTCCCCGAGTGATTATGAACCTCATCACCATCTGCCCTTCCAACTAACCTCAAAGTTTGATCCATCATCATCATCATCATCATCACCATCTACCCTTCCAACTAACCTCAAAGTTTGATCCATCATCATCATCATCATCATCTCATCTTCCTCCCAAGCACTCCTTCCTCATCTCCTCCGATGAACCATCCACACCAGCTCCTCATCCTCGCTTCCCCTACTGTTTCCGCCCCGAGTCATCTCCCCCATCGACCATCTCATCCTCATCATCCAATCCGACCGACGACCGCGAGCAACCGCTCGCGGCCGTCGGGACTTTCACCCCGTTGTCGCCGCCAATCGGGCAACAACAACCGTTGTCGACACCTGCGACCGCTGTCGCGGGTGTCCATCTGGTTGCCCGCGGTCATTCTTGACGCAGGCGACATCTCTTTTTCTCTCATGTTATTTTTTTTTTTTTTATTTTTCATTTTTTTATGTTTTCATTTTTTTCCCGCACCTATTTGTAAATCTCTCTTGTACATAGTATACAGGGCCTCATGTCTATAAAAGGAGGGGCTCTCCCCTGCCTTTTGTCCTATCATCAGAGCATCCCAGAACATCAGAGCATCCCAGAACATCAGAGCATCCCAGAACATCAGAGGATCCCATCATCCTATCAGACCATCATCAGTAATCAACTTATCTGTGGGCATCCTTCCCCACCTATCTGAGCCATTTATCCGGGTATATCTAGGATTGCCCCTTGATCTTTTTGAGCCTCCATACTCAAACTCTGCCCCTTGTGACCTTGATCCTTATCACCAACCAATAGCCTTGCTGGTTGAAGAAGAATTCCTGTCTGTCTGAATTCTTGAGTGTGTTATACCACTCTGATCCCTTTTTCCGACCATACTGGTCTTGATCTCTCCTTGATCATCTTTCCTGAGCCAATCACGTTTGATTGAAGAGGTTTTATTAAGCTTAAAACCTGGAGTGTTATACCTCCCTTCTTCTTTGAGGTTGAATTTTGCCACGCTATTCTTGAGACCCTTGAGAAGTGTTGGGATATTCTTGCTCAAATTCATTATTGATTTGCTTCTAGAGCTTCATAAACAAATTGTTTTTTGTTTTGTTCAGCCTCCCACAGTTATCTGATACCCTTCAAGCGCTTGATTGCGGAGAGTTGGGCAGGTTCATTGAGAACCTGGAGGTTGGTTGGGATTGAGTTGATCTTTCCTAATCAGCTGCTGACGACCAGAGTTATTAGCTTGTGGGCGTTGTTACTTACAACTGCCTTGTTCTATTGAACTCTGAACAAACCTTGACTTATTTGTTCAAGTCTTTACCTGCACCATCTTTCCTCAGATAGTGTTGTTTCCATTGCTACTGAAAACTCTTATCCTCTTCCCTTATTTTGATTTCTCATCCATAAGGTTCTGGATCTTGATTCCGGTTAAATTTAAATATTATTGTAACTCCTAGGAGGGCAGCCTAAACAGCACCTTTCCCCTCCACAGAACTGCCACGGCTTAGCACCATTTGGAGTCTTACATTTTGTCCCCCGGGCCGGGATCAAACCAGCAACCTTGGGGTTTACAGTCCCAACTTGAAGAATCAACTCCGAAATCCTATCCAATTTCTCTTTCTTTTTCTGTTTGTTCTTTTTTTTTTTTTTTTTTTTTAGATCTGATCATTGGAGGCAGCTTGGTCTAGAAGTAAGTCCTCCCAATTTGTGCACCGCTTGGGCAAGATACTTGTCGTTTTTGGCAAAACCCTACTCTTGCCACACTCGTGAGCCACTTTGAAAATCTGCTCTTTGGATCCCCTAGGAACTCTGTTATTCAATATGGCATCTCCCGCTACTCCAACCACCTCTGTCCGACCTAAGATGGTAAAGAACAAACCCCAGAACAAGAACTTAGGCTTCAACGGTACAAATGTTGAGCGATTCTTGGACTCCTACGAAATGGCTGCTGAAGTGGATGGAGCTAGTGAATTCGATATGGCTTATCAGTTGCGGTTCTTTATCTCCTCTGATGAAGTTATGGAGGTAATCGAGTCTTTTGAGGGATTTGAATCCCACAACTGGACGCTTCTCAGGGAGGCTATGTTGGCATACTGGGGTAAAATAGATGTGGCTAGGTTTACGCTGCAAGATTTGGATGCTCTGGTTTCTCAGTGGATCTCCAAGGTTGGTATTTCTTCATCCTCTGACTATCAGATTTTTAGAAAATCTTGTGATCCCATTCAAAACTATCTTATCCGAAACGATCACATTGACACAGTGGACAAAATTTGAGCAAAGTTCTTCCAATCTTTCTCGTCGGCTGTGCAGGAAAGGATTAAAGAAGAACTGGTCAAATCTGGATCCATGATTACCACCAGGGATAATCGATTCAAGCTCCCTGTTTTTCTCACCCTTAGGAGTACTGTGGATAAAGTCATGAAAGGTCAAACTGCTCTTACCTTTGAAAAGCCTAGAACTACTGAACCAGTCCATGCTCCTTCTTTTAAAGAGTCAAACGATATTATGATTAAAATGGAGGCAGATCGTAGGCCTAAAGCAGATTCTAATTCCAATTGGGAACCTACTACTATAGATGAAATCACCAAGTTACTTAGGGCCTTTGAGAACAAAATAGATCAAAAGATTTCCTCGCTAGCTACGCCTAAAGCTCCTTCTTCTGTCCCCAAATCAACTCTGGTCTGTTACTACTGTCATAGGGAAGGCCATGGAACCGGACAATGTCAAGAACTTCAGAAGGACCTAAAGGAAAAGGGTAGAGCAGAGGAGAGCAGAGGGGAAACAATTACTTCCTCCCTAATGGTGCCCTAATCCCTTTTGACTTGTCTTGTCCTATCCGACATGTGGTGGCCTCTTACCAGCCATCACCCCCTGTGAAAGCATCTCTTGCTTCCTTTGAATTTCGATCATCCTGTGGTACCCTCCAACCTTGGTATCCTCCAGCTATTTCTTGCTCTACTCTTGCTGGGACTACTTATCAATCTGATCCAGCCAGGAAACGACATGAGGAACCTAAACCTCATAAGGCTCCTTCCTTGCCAACTTCAATCCTTCGAAAACCCGTTAAACATCGATCATCACTTGAGCCTCCTTCCTCTGATGTAGAAGACATGGAGGTGGAAAAGGAACCACTCATGGAAAGGTTCCCAGATCACCCTGATCCTTCTCCCTCACCTCAACCTTCTAATCCTATCTTAGATTCTGCCTCACCTGAACTTCCTCCCTCCACCCAGCCCAAAGTTTGATTTGAAAGGGGCATCTCCAAGGATCACCCCAATGCTGTGGAGGGAGTATTAAAGAAAATTTCTGATCTCAAAATTCCTGATCTATCTGTGGCTGAACTCCTATCAATCTCTCCATCTGTTGCTGAAGGAATGAAGAAATGGGTCTCTCGTCAACGTGTGGAAATTGGCCCTGAAGAACTCAAAGTCTCCTCTGGCACTTTAATGGAGGACTCTGGTGGAACCAGTCCTTCTATATAAGCCAATCTTTTTTCCTGTCCCCTTGGCTTTCTTCCTTGTTATCTTGGTGACTCAGCTAAAACTGTTTCTCCTCTTGTGGATTCTGGATCTCAGCTTAACTTAATCTTGGATGCTATGGCCTGCAAGCTCAAACTTAGTCCTCAGGTCAGCTTCAACTCGGCAATGTATGGGATAGGAAATCAAGCTTGTGAACTGGTTGGTATTGCTGAAGATTTACCGGTCAGGATTGGTCGAAATATTGTGGGAACCTGCCACTTTTGGATCACTTGTTTGGACAGTCCTATGATCTTGGGACGACCCTTCTTAATGGACTTTGGTGCAACCCTGATGTTTTCTGATCAAGTTGGGGAGAGAATTCTTCTCCCTGATGCTGATGGAAGAAAAATTGAAGTTCCTCTTTGCTCCTTGGATTCTGGTCGTTGGGAAAGAGATTTTCCTGGTCATTCTCCCAAATCATCTTTAAAGGGGAAGCAGAAGGATAACTCTAGTTCCTCTCATTTTTTAGGGGAATAGTTGATCCTACCAATGGTTGTAGTTCTTTTCAGCCTCAGACTGCAACTCAAGGGTAAACTCCCATCCCTCAGGCTTATTTTTCATTCCTTTCATCATTCTCTTCTGAGCTCAAGAATATTAAAAAACAAAAACATATCAAAAAAGAAAAATCCAAAAATATTTCTTCTCCATCTCCTTCTCTCTCTGGATCTGTTGTGTCTTCTGTTCCTTCTACTTTTGAGTCTGATAAATCTTCTCTCAGTTCCGGTACAAATCTCCGCAATGAGCTTAAACTAGATCCTAACTGCAATTCCGTTTTTGGTGGTTTTGGTATGAAGGAATATGGGCTTCAGTGGAGGCAATTTGGGGTACAAGTAAGTCCTCCCAATTGTGCACTGCCAGGGCAATCTTTTACGTCATTTTTGAAAACCTACCTTGTGCCACACATGTGAGAAACGTATTATCTCCTGGTTCTCCTTTTATGGAAAAGGCACCCTTCAAGGATATTGCAGAACATTGGACTTGGAAGATGTTGGAACTTGGACTCAGCTTTCGTAATCAAGTCTCTCTGGTCAACTCTTGGAGAAAACAAGAACTTCTCTCTTTTTCCACTAAGTATAAACCAGTTGCTAAGAAGATCCAACCAGTCAACCAGCCTATGCCTCTCAAACTCAATCCTCCCCTTATGCGTCCTCCTCTATCTTGCTATCCTTACTGTGGTCTTCCTCAATCTCTTACTGGCCCCTTTGTGCCTAATGGACGGGTCACTGAAGAACGTCTGAAGGTGGTCAACTTTGGTCCAGATGGATGGCTTCTTCCTGATGAGTTAAATTTAATCAAAAATGTCTTATCTCTAAGAGAAAAATCTATTGCTTTCTGTGAAGAAGAGAGAGGTCTCTTGCGGGAATCCAATGGCCTCCCTTATATCATCCCTGTAGTTGAACATGATCCTTGGCAAAAGAAAAAGATCCTGATCCCTGCTGCTAAAGTTGACAAATTCATTCAGTTGGTCCGGGAACAAGTTTGAACTGGCCTGTATGAACAGTCAACTTCTAGTTACTCCAGCCCCGTCTTCTGTGTCCTCAAGAGTAATGGTAAACTTAGAATGGTTCATGATCTTCAACCTCTTAATAAAGTTACTATTAAAGACTCTGGTATCCCTCCTGCTACTGAAGAATTTGTTGAATCCTTTGCGGGAAGAGCTTGCTATGGTCTAGGGGATATTATGGGTGGCTATGACGAGCAATCCTTACATCCTATTTCTCGTCCTCTCACTACTTTCAATACTCCTCTTGGTTGATTTCAACTTACTCAATTGCCTCAAGGAGCCACCAACTTGGTTGCAGTCTATCAGGCTCAGATGATGTGGATCCTCCAGGATGAAATCCCTGATCATGCTGGTATCTTTATTGACAATGGCGGAATTAAAGGTCCAGTATCTGACTATGATAATGAGCTCTTACCTTGGCATTCAGGAATTCGTCGTTTTATCTGGGAATATGCTACTACCTTGGAGAGGATTCTGTTTTGAATTGAGGAATCTGGCCTTACTGTCTCTGGATCTAAACTGGCGGCTTGTGTCCCTGCTCTGGAAATTGTTGGTCATGTGGTCTGCAAGGAAGGAAAAAGGATGGCACCAGCCAAAGTCAACAAGATCATCTCTTGGCCTACCCCAATCAATCCAACTGAAGTTAGGGGCTTTCTAGGTGTTGTCACTTATGTTAGAATCTTTATCCCATCTTTATCCAAAATCTGTGCACCCTTGCGTCGTCTAACTAGAAAAGATGCTGAATGGATTTGGACCCAAGATTGTGAATGTGCTTTCCAGATACTCAAAGGGATAGTTGGTAAAGACATAGTTTTGAAAAAGATCTCTTATGGACCTGGAGCTGGCAAGATCAAGCTGGCTGTCGATTCTAGTTATCAATCTGTTGGGGCTGTCCTTACTCAGGAAGATGAAAATGGTTGGGACCGTCCTGCTCTTTATGAATCTTTGTTGTTTTCAGATGTAGAATCTAGATACTGCCAGCCCAAACTGGAACTCTGTGGTGTGGCTCAAATGATGAAGAAACTTCAAACCATTCTCTGGGGCCAACATTTTGAATTGCAAGTTGATGCTCAATCCATCATTGAAATGATCAACTCTCCCAGTCTTCCCAATGCTCCTTTGACTTGTTGGGTGGCCTTTATTCAGCTTTTCTCTTTTGATATTGTTCACAGGCCAGGAAAATCTTTCACCATGCCTGATGGTTTATCTTGACAACCTCTTGGGGACAACAAATCTGATGTTGGAACCGATTTCAATGAAGAGGAACCTTTAATTCAACCTATTTTCTCTTTTTCTTTGCAAAATTATTCTGGCTTTCAACAAGGCTTCTGGTTTAAATTAGAGCAGTACCTTTCAACTCTTCAAAAACCTCCCGATCTCTCTGCTAAGGAATTTTGATTTCTTAAACAAACGAAAGTCTTCTAATTTTTTTGTTAAAGGTTCTAGACTTATGAAGAGAGGCAATCCTTGTGCTCTTATTGTTGTTACTATTCCCTCTAAACAAGATTCTATCCTTAAAAGTCTCCATGAAGGCCTTGGTCATCGTGGGGAAACTGAAACTTATTGACGACTATCCGAACGGTTCTGGTGGCCATCTTTGAAGAAATACGTCTCCCAATGGTGCAAGAGTTGTGAAGTTTGTCAAAAGCGTGATCTTAGGCGCCCAGCTGAAATTTGTTATCCTACTGGGGAGTCCACTGTCTTTGGAAGGATTGCTATGGATGTGGTTCATATTAAGGCAGGTGGTGCTAAGTACCTCATTTTGGCTAGAGATGATTTTTCTGGATGGGTTGAAGCAAAATTTCTTAAGAACCTTAGCTCTGAATCAGTGGCAGCTTTCCTCTACGAGACTTGGACAATGTGTTATGGCCTGGCTCGATCTTACTCTTCTGATGGTGGCTCTGAATTTGGGGGCAAGCTTGCTGAAATGATCCGATCCCTTCTTGGACAACATAGAGTTACTACTCCTTATTATCCTGAAGGCCAAGGCATGGTGGAACGAGGCCATGCCCCTTTGAAGGCTGCACTTGTTAAACTGGCTGGTGAAAGTGGCAAGAATTGTCGCAAATTCCTTCCTCTTGATCTCTTTTCTGATCGAATCTCAACCAAAAGAACTAATGGCTACTCACCTTATGAAATCATCTTTGGTCAAAGAGCAGTCCTTCCTTTGGATCTGGAAATGGAATCTTTCTTGGGCATCTCTTGGGAAGAGGTGTCCTCAACCACTGATCTGTTAGTTGCTAGATCCAAGTAACTGGAGCAAAGTGAAGACGTTCGTGATGAAGCTTATCAAACAATGATGGAGGCCAGAGCAAAATCCGTCCAGTCTTGGGAGGACAAGCACTTTAATTGAATCAGGGAGCCCTTGAACCCTGGTGACCTAGTTTTAGCTTATAATCAATCTTTGGAAACCCAGTGGGGCAAGCTTTTCTCTAATCGTTGGAATGGCCCTTATTGAGTGATTCATCAAGTTAGGGGTGGATCTTATGTTTTGGAGGAGCTGGATGGTACTTGGTTGGCCAGAAGGTTCTCTGCTGATCAAGTCAAGAAGTTTCATTGTCGTGGGGGCAACTTATCTCAGAAGTAAGTCCTCCCAATTGTGCACCACCAGGGTCATTTGCTGCGTTTTTGTTGTAAAACTCTACTGTATGCCACATATGTGAGAACCTGGGACGCCCTCCTTGTTCTTTTCCTGCCGCTTCTAGGGTTCATTTGGAAGAATCAAGATATTTTCCTCAACTCTTCAATTGCTCTCAAGATCAAGAAATGGCCAATCTTTGCTTAAATTTCTTTTGTTCCCTGCTTTTCTCTTTTTAATCCCTTAAAATTTTAGATGCAGACTAGGGACAGTCTGTAAGTTGGGGAGAGATGTGGTGACCAATCCGGGACACCACGGCAAAAAAAAAAAAAATCGGATTTCAGTTGTACCCCTATGGTTACCTTCATTTCCCCCCCCCATCTCTCAACTCCTCCCTGTCCTAGCGGTCTAGGACAGGCCTCTTGCCTGTCTCTCCGCTTTTCTTCCCTCTTCCTATGTTCAACTCCCACTTGTTGCGCTTGCGGCCCTGACTTTTGGCGACGCGAGCAATCGTCGAACCAATTTTGACAATCCCATCCACCACCAATTCCCTCTCCATCACTTTTGACGATCCCATCTTCTTCCTACCCCCCATCCTACCTCTGATCCTCCCTACGATCCCGACCATCCTAACTCAATCACTCATGAGTGGGTGAGTGCTAAGACTAGGGAGGAACTCGAAGCTCTCCTCTTGGCCGCCGATTGGGTCATCCGCGAACGCAAACAAGATCTCGGCATTGCCGCTTCAATCGGTAAATCCTTACTCAAAAACAATATCGCCCTCCGTGCCAGGCAGCAGAAACTCCTCAAGCGCGTCGCCTCCTCCTCACCCTCTTCCCCCACTCGTGATCATCGTCCCTTCGACGATGTGACCAATTGATCTGAGTACATCGAAGCCCGTCCTCCTCCCTCCCCGAGTGATTATGAACCTCATCACCATCTACCCTTCCAACTAACCTCAAAGTTTGATCCATCATCATCATCATCATCATCTCATCTTCCTCCCAAGCACTCCTTCCTCATCTCCTCTGATGAACCATCCACACCAGCTCCTCATCCTTGCTTCCCCTACTGTTTCCGCCCCAAGTCATCTCCCCCATCAACCATCTCATCCTCATCATCCAATCCGACCGACGACCGCGAGCGACCGCTTGCGGCCGTCGGGACTTTCACCCCATTGTCGCCGCCGATCGGGCGACAAAAACCGTTGTTGACACCCGCGACCGCTGTCGCGGGTGTCCATCTGGTTGCCCGCGGTCATTCTCGACGCAGGCAACATCTTTTTTTTCTCTCATGTAATTTTTTTTTTTTTTTTTTTTTATTTTTCATTTTTTTATGTTTTCATTTTTTTCCGCACCTATTTGTAAATCTCTCTTGTACATAGTATACAGGGCCTCATGTCTATAAAAGGAGGGGCTCTCCCCTGCCTTTTGTCCTATCATCAGAGCATCCCAGAACATCAGAGCATCCCAGAACATCAGAGCATCCCAGAACATCAGAGGATCCCATCATCCTATCAGACCATCATCAGTAATCAACTTATCTGTGGGCATCCTTCCCCACCTATCTGAGCCATTTATCCGGGTATATCTAGGATTGCCCCTTGATCTTTTTGAGCCTCCATACTCAAACTCTGCCCCTTGTGACCTTGATCCTTATCACCAACCAATAGCCTTGCTGGTTGAAGAAGAATTCCTGTCTGTCTGAATTCTTGAGTGTGTTATACCACTCTGATCCCTTTTTCCGACCATACTGGTCTTGATCTCTCCTTGATCATCTTTCTGGAGCCAATCACGTTTGATTGAAGAGGTTTTATTAAGCTTAAAACCTGGAGTGTTATACCTCCCTTCTTCTTTGAGGTTGAATTTCGCCACGCTATTCTTGAGTCCCTTGAGAAGTGTTGGGATATTCTTGCTCAAATTCATTATTGATTTGCCTCTAGAGCTTCATAAACAATTTTTTTTTTGTTTTGTTCAGCCTCCCACAGTTATCTGGTACCCTTCAAGCGCTTGATTGCGGAGAGTTGGGCAGGTTCATTGAGAACCTGGAGGTTGGTTGGGATTGAGTTGATCTTTCCTAATCAGCTGCTGACAACCAGAGTTATTAGCTTGTGGGCGTTTTTACTTACAACTGCCTTGTTCTATTGAACTCTGAACAAACCTTGACTTATTTGTTCAAGTCTTTAATTGCACCATCTTGCCTCAGATAGTGTTGTTTCAATCGCTACCGACAACTCTTATCCTCTTCCCTTATTTTGATTTCTCATCTATAAGGTTCTGGACCTTGATTCCGGTTACATTTAAATATTATTGTAACTCCTAGGAGGGCAGCCTAAACAGCACCTTTCCCCTCCACAGAACTGCCACGGCTTAGCACCGTTTGGAGTCTTACAACGTACACTAGTGGCTTTGTGAGTATGTCTGCAATCATGTAGTTCAATGGCATGTCTTCAATGGTTAGCAGTGACTTGAACACTAAGTCTTGTATGTACTGGAAACACATTTCAATGTTTTGCGAGTTGGGGTTTAATTGAGCCTCCTTACTTATGGAGTTGGCCCCCTGGTTATTGTTCTTTATCTTTGGTTTCAAGATGGGTATGCCAATTCCCATGATCATGGTGGATAGCCATCTGATTTGTTTTGTGCACAAGTTGATTGCTACAAACTCCGCCTCCGTTGTGGACTGAGCAACAATTGTTTGTTTCTTGGTGGTCCAGCTGATTGGGTTTAGGTATAGTGTGACTACGTATCCAGATGTGCACTTCTGAGTGGTGGTGGATTGGCCGTAGTCTGCATCTGCCCATACACACAGTTGGTTTCCTTGGATGGTGGACTTTGTGAACAGTAATCACACAGTCTCTTTTCCCTGTAGATATCTGAATAGATGTTTTACCATCTTCCATTGGGCTTGTGTTGATTTGTTTTCAAACTGCAACAGGACATTGAACGTAAATTGGATGTCCCGCCTTGTATGAGTGTGCCCAACAACTTCTTCATGGTCTTCACATCAAAGTCTGGTGAGTGCAGTGCCACACCATTGTGTATGTTCATGGGTGCGGGAGCCTTGACAACATTGAGGTGTTCAAATCCAAAGTCTTTTAGTGCCTTCTTGACAAAGTCCTGTTGGTGTAGTTTGAGTGAGCCTTCTTGATTCCATAAAAGGGTGTATCCTAGATGTTGAGTTGGGCATTCCTGGATATTTATCTTTTATTTCCCCCCAGAAGTTCCAGGAAGCATTTGATCTTTCCCGGATTGCTCCCAACCACCAGGCTTTCATCCACATGTAAGTGGAGGCAAAGCAATTTGGAGCCATTGATGAAGATTTATTCCTTGCAAACCAACGGTGTCATCCCAAGAGAGAGGAGCATCTTTGACAGGTGGGCATTCCAGCACTGCAGAGCCTGCTTTGTGCCGTATAGAAATTTGTGGAGCCGCCACACACAGTCCTCCTTTCCAGGGACCTCAAAGCCTTCCACCTGAGCTATGTTAATCACTGCGTTGATTTTGCCATACAGAAACACTGTCTTGACATCAAACTGAAAGACATGACAGTTGTTTTGCACTGCAGCCAAGAGCAGGGCCCTGAGGTATTTGCTGCAACCAACCAATGAGTAGGTTTCAAGGTAGTGTTGGGGGTACTCTTGGTGATTGACAAAGCAGACCCACCTGGAATTTTTCCAGGTAATCTTTCCAAATTCATTCCTTTTCCAAACAAAACGCCACATGCCTCCAATGACTTTGTTATCTTCTGGACGCGGGACCAGGATGTCTGCCTCATGCATGAGGAGAGACTGGTTTTCAGCCGTCATGGATGCCACCCATTTTGAAAGTTTCTCCGGGGCTGCAAGCTCCTTTTCCACAAAGATGACCTTGCTGAGGTGGGCTTTGTTTTCCTCCTTGCTGGTGGCAAGTTTCCTGCGTGAGCTTGTGAGCCAGGAAGAATTTCCGCAGGTTTGATGTTGGAAAAGATGTCTTTTGGGGCCTTCTTTTAGTACGGTACGTATGTGTAACCCTTGGCGCCGGGATTGGGGCAGGAGAAGGAATGTGTACTAATGGGATTCTGGTCCTTGTTGTGACAGGATCAGGGAGTTTGTCCCCAGAAGCAATGTTGAGAGAGAGTGGGACCAGTGGGGCGGGTGCCATGGGCACCTGTTGGCTTCCATCTTTTAGCATTTGAGGGCGTGAGATGGGTATGAATACCAAGCTTGGTTCTGCAGGGGCTGGTAATTGTGGGGAAGCCAAGATGCGCTGCGGGAGTGAGGAGAGGGTTTTCTTCAGGGACTGGTTGGAATGGTATGGAAAAAAAAATGGGTTGGTGTGAAGTCCCGGCTTACCACCACCTGGCATCTGTTGGGGTCCAGGAACCTTCCTGCATCCAAGTATGCTTCATGCCCCAGGAACAGGAGGGTTTTAGCCCTTACCTTGAGTTTGGTCGGAGTGGATTGTTGTACGTTGTGGAATTCAGAAGAGGACTTCTCCTTTAATGGTTCCCAAGTTTGGAAGTTATTGATCCCTTGCGTCTGTAAACCCTGAGTGCAACTGTTCACCCTTTGCCTGAGAGATAGTGAATTGAGAGTAAAGATCCTTCCAAAACCTATGATGACCCAATGTGGTCCTCTGTGATCCAATGTCAGATGCTCCATCTGGGTTGAGGGTGCGGTTTAAGTAACCTCCCCCTCAACCCTAACCTAAGTACAACCAGAAACAAGCAAGAATAATGAAATACAACCACTAAGCACAGAACCCTAGCGCCAACCCTATCCTTCCAATCACATAATCCTCATACCTTATCCCATATCCATCTGAATTGCCCGCCTGCCATTACATCAAACCGGTTTTTCTTTCTCATGAAGCAGCCCTTGCCCTGCCCCCAACTCAGAGCCTCCCCCCATGGTTGCATCTTCCCAACACGCCATTCCAGATATCCAAGATATATCCGCACAATCCACACTCAATCCATGGAATCCAATCCAATCCATCCCACGTCTCCAGATGCTGAGCCTGCAGCGCGGCTTTCTGCGGCAAAGCTGCACCCATTGCTGATTGCACAGTGAACAGAAAATTCCAACTTGCATCTATAAAAGACCAACACATCCCCCCAACTTGAGTTCTGTCCCCAGAGATCCACCACTATCTCACCTGCCCCCAATCATACCACAGCTATCCCACCTTCCCCTCTGCACCCCTTCATCAGACCAAAGAAAGAAAACACCTCATCCTCCACTCTTGGCCAGCCATGTCCTGCATGTACTGCAGCTGGAACGGCCTTATGTGCCGTATCTTTCCAGGCCAGCGCGCCTGTTTTCCGTGCCAAGCAAGACACCTCTTCTGCTCCCTATTGGAGGGAATGCCATGCAACTGCCCTCAAGGTGGCCTACAGAGAGGAAACAGTGCAACTCCTTTGTGATCTTGGGCAACAAGGAGATCTCAACCAAAGGGTGGACTCCGCCCAGCACACCTTGCAACTGTTTGCAACACGCTTCCCAGAATCTTCATTGCACAAGAGCCACAACTTGTGCTCACCTTTCTGCCTTGCTGGACCTCCAAGGCACCAGGACTTTCCAGAATTTTCAGCCTTCCGGAATGCCGCTCATGAGGGGCCAGGCGGGTACAAATGAATGTACCAGTGATGGACCCGAGGATCCAAAACCATCCAGCTGCGCCCCCACCACCACCACCAAGGCCAGCTCCTCCTCCGTCGCCACTGCGTCCCCCTGCTCCTCCAAGACCAGCGCCTCCTTTGGTTTCATCTCCTCCGCCACCATCACCATCACCAGTTCCCAGGTCATCACCAGAGCCCCCAATTGCACAAGAGCCACAACTTGTGCTCACCTTTCTGCCTTGCTGGACCTCCAAGGCACCAGGACTTTCCAGAATTTTCAGCCTTCCGGAATGCCGCTCATGAGGGGCCAGGCGGGTACAAATGAATGTACCAGTGATGGACCCGAGGATCCAAAACCATCCAGCTGCGCCCCCACCACCACCACCAAGGCCAGCTCCTCCTCCGTCGCCACTGCGTCCCCCTGCTCCTCCAAGACCAGCGCCTCCTTTGGTTTCATCTCCTCCGCCACCATCACCATCACCAGTTCCCAGGTCATCACCAGAGCCCACACGCGCCGTCTCCCATGGTGATTGAGTCATCACCGCAACCTGCAGCCGCTGAAAACCCTCCAGCCGCGACTCCCAAGATTTCAGAGATCCCTCTAGTTCCAGCACTTCCCTTGGTGAGGTTTGACACAATGGTGAACAACATGGAAAAACTACTCCAGAAATTTCTAGCGGTTCCCTACGCGCACACTTCCAATGCGCAATGTGAGGTCTTGGTGGCCTTCCAATCCCTAGCAGCAGCGGCTTGCGTGGACGCGGAGACAGTGACAAGGACTTGGCTGTCATAGGCAGATTGCCCCCCTTTTCATCCTTTCTTCCTTCCATCTTGTCTTCATCCCCATGCCTATGCAAAGATAAGGGCTTTTTCTGCGCCATCCTGAGCAACGTTTGGGCTTTGTGAGAACCTTGAGAGAAATAAGAGCCCCACGCAAGATCTGGGCTTTAAGAGCAACCCGCAAGAGTGAGAAATCCCCTGTGGTGCCCAATCCTGGACACCCTGGCCGCCTTAAGACCTCAACCAATAAACTGTTCCTCAGGCTCATCCAAACCGTCCTTCATCCGCGCGCCGCACGCGCTGCGCTTCCTTCATCCGCGCGCTTTGCGCGTCCTTTATCCGCGTTGCTCATCATCCTTGCCATTACGTGTTGCTTGTCATCTCGGCCGTTGTCATAGCACATCCTCATCTTTGTTGTTGCGTGCCCTCATCTTTGTCGTCGCGCGTCCCAATCTCTTCATTGCTACCATTGCGCGGCTCTCATCCATGATTTACCAAATCCATCCCGACTGCACCCCCAAGCATTTGGCAAATCCTTGGATCCGTCAAATCTCCCATCTCACTTGATCTATCAGTCGTGAATCTCAAGGCCGTCAGGATTTACTCAAACGTCTCAAGCCAATCTCCTATCCGCCCATCCGCGCTCTCATGGACTTCATCAGTCACCTTTCCTGGGGCTCTCCCACCCGCTTCTGCCTTTGGAAGGGGTGAAGAGTGCCAACTACAGCCCGCAGACATCCGCGGCGGTTTGGTTCATTTCTCTTTCCCACCTCGTCCGCCTTTGGACGAGGGGTGGGTGACTCTGGTATTTTTGCGCGCGCCAATCCACGGATGGACGCGAGTGACCACATGATTTTCTTCCCTTTTCCGCTCTATTTGTAGAATCCGTTGTACATAGTCTAACAGGGCCTCCTGCCCATATAAGGAGGGGCTCTCCCCTGCCTTTTGGATCCATCATCATCGGAGCATGGAATCATCCAGCATGAAATCAGCACACCCTTGATCCTTGAGCCTCCATACTCAAACCCTTGATCCTTGATCCTTATCACCAACCAATAGCCTTGCTGGTTGAAGAAAAATTCTGTCTGTTGGAATTTTTTTTGAGTGTGTTATACCACTCCTTGATCCCCTTTTTCTTACCATACTGGTCCTGATCCCTGATCACCTTTATGGAGCCAATCACAATTGATTGAAGAGGTCTTATTAAGCTTAAGACCTGGAGTTTTATACCTCCCCTTAGCTTCTTTGGAGTTGCATTCTGCCAGCCTACTCTTGAGTCCCTTGAGAAGTGTTGAGGTTATCCTTGCTTCAAATCAGTTACTGTTTGTTTTAGAGCTTCTTAAACATTGTGCTTTGTCTTGTACAGCCACCCTCAGTTATCTGGTACCATTCAAGCGCTTTATTGCGGAGAGTTGGGCAGGTTCATTGAGAACCTGGAGGTTGCTTGGGTTTGAGTTGATCATCCCCAATCTTCTGCTGACAACCAGAGTTATTAGCTTGTGGGCGTTGTTTACATACAACAGCTTTTTGAACTCTAAAGAGACTTTAATTTCTTTTGTTCAAGTTTTTCCCTGCATAATCTTGTCTCAGATAGTGCTGTTCCGTCGCTACCGAACTATTATCATCCTTATCCTCTACTCCTTGATTCCTCATTTACCAGGTTCTGGACCTTGATCTTGGTTAAATTTAAATATTTTTGTAACACTCAGGAGGGCAGCCTAAACAGCACCTTTCCCCTCCGCAGAACTGTCACGTCCTATCACCGTTTGGAGTCTTACACTGCGCCAGTGAGAACATCTGCGCGCAAGATTGGCGCTTTTGAGAGCTACTCGCAAGGGTGAGAAGTATCTGCTCAAGGTACCTGGAAGGCCCCAGAAAAACTGCCACACAGTTCCCCATAAACATCTACAGAACAGAGAGAGTAAAAAGAAAAGCAGCCGCGCAAGCACAAACTTGAGAGAGAAAAAGAAAAAGAATCTTCCCAAACCCATTTGCACCTTCCATCTAGAAGATAACCAAGAAAACTTAAAAAGATTTTTTTTAAAAAAAACACTGACCTTTTGCCAAGCCTGCGCCTTTGCTCTTTGACCCACATCCTTTTGGTACCACGCACTTTCCTAGTTCCCTGAATCATCCATTGGAAATTTTCCATGTGTCCATGCGTTTGCTTCCAGAATGCGGGCTTGTCCTTGTGCCAGCCAACCCAGCTTTGCGCCGTGCCTGTACCCAAAAGAAACTGTCCCTAGCCAGAAATAATCCCTAAAGGAAATTGAGAAAGAAGAAAATAAAAAAACAAAAATTCTGGGGTGTCTAGTTATTATGGCTGTGAACCAGCTAGAACACCCCCTAACCAAATCCAATCATATCCCCTATTCATCCATTGTTCCCCCCAACGTGGCCTCTGTCCCAAGTGGTCTTCAGTCATTTACTCCTCTGAACGCAAAGCCCATGCAGGGGATTGTCCTTAGAAGAAGGTTCCACATTGTTGTTCCCTTTGCTATCCAAACAAGCCATCTTGCCAAATGAAGTTGAGCCCTGCGCAAAGAATTGTTTCACCTGAAAAGCTGCAGCCTTACGTCCAATTCCTCCAACTGGTAGCAACCTCTGTTGAACTTGGACAGCAGGCAGAAAGGCCTGTTCCATTGATTAGCAAAAATCTTCCCCATTGAGTTTCCAGGCTCTGGTTGTAAAGCAGAAACAAGTCCCCCTTCCGCAATGGATCCTGGAGTTTATGCATGCAGCACTTGTCCCAGTAGCAGACGGACTTTGTGCAGGTTGCCTTCAGTCTTCCAGCCACTTTCTCCAGGATCTTGTCCCATTGTAGGAGTTGCTTGGAGCGGGGCTTGACTAGATCCGCAGCCTTCTTAACCTTCCACCAGTTGATAACCAGAAAAGTTTCCAGCTCAATTTCAATCAGCAGCACAGGTTGCTCTCCATATAGCAGTTCGTAAGGCATATAAACTGTCAATCTCTTCACCAAAATCAGATCCGCAAAAAGAACTACCGGATGTTTTTCCTGCCACCGCTTGCCATCCTTGCGGCACATATTCACCATTGCGTCCTTGATTGGCTGGTGACGGTGCTCAATCATCCCTGCGCCTTCCGGATAGTACTCTGTCACTTGCCCAAACTTTTCTCCGCAACTTTGCACCAACTCTGCCAACCGTCCCTGGAACTCCCCACCCCCATTGACCCTTACCAGCCAAAGTTATCCATAACGCGCAAACCAATCTTCATCCAGAAAGTGACCAACTTTTTCTGCCAAAAGCTTCACCAGCCACCGCGCTTGCACACATACCAACAGATTTTCCCGGGCAAAAAGCAGGTATGCAAACTTACCTGCCTTGATGCATAAAAAATCCAGAGAAACCCGCCCACACAAGGATTCCTCCTCAGTGGGGCTACCTACTTTGCAAGGTAACGTTGCGCTCCGCTTCTGACAGGCTTTGCATGACCATACCCACTCCCGCACCACGCATACTACACCCAGCCACCAGAACCTTGCACTCAGCTTCTTCTGCGTTTAAAGCTTGCCGCAATGACCAAGATTGTCATGCAGACTTCCTAGAATTATCTCCTGATCCGCCCTTGATGTGGTGACCACAGGCAGTACTGGCACACTCCGCCGCCACAGCTTTACTTCCTGCAGGTAGAAATTTCCCATTTTCCGCCAAATCCATTGAACAATCTTGGATGGCGTGTCATCCAGAAACCAAAGATCCCACAAATACAAACTGAGGACTGCGTAACTTCCAGATTTCTGGAGCAAAAGTTGCACACCTACTTCCACCACCCCTACCTTAACCATTGGGGCCTGCACATTCAATGGTTCTGCCCCTTTGTACTGATCATTGCGTGGTTACCAAGACAGCGGGTCTGGCATTGTAAAGGCCTTCCCTGGAACATGTACCACAGTGAAAGAGAACAACTGAAAGAACACAACCCACCTGGTCATAGGCCGGTTTGGCAGTGTCAGAAAATTGATCATCTGAGCCAGCCCTCCGCATCCACCAGAAGCATAAATTGAATCCCACATAGCAAAGGCTGCAACCTCTGCACAATCTTAGAAACCATGCAAAGCTCCAACTTTGGCTGCAAATACCGGCTCTCCGTTGGCCTAAACATAATGGAATTTTACAGAACGGGGTGATCTTTCCCCTCATCCTCCTGGCTCAGCACCACCCCCGCACCAAGCTTGCTTGAATCTTTGGCCAATGCAATCCCTCTGGCATCATAATCCAAGTCCTGCAGTACAATATCAGGCCTGATGATCTCCTGGAGTTTGTCAGAGGCCACGTCACAGTTTGGAACCCACCTCCATTCTGCGCCCTAACGTGTCAACGCCCGCAACAGACTAGCAACTTCTTCAAACCACTCAATGAATATCCATACATAGCTGCACAATCCCAAGAATTGGAGAATGTGTAATACATTCTTTGGTGTTAGCCACTCAAGGACTTTATTGAGTTTCTTTTCCGCAATCCCCCTTCCGTTGGAAGCCACCACATGTCCCAGAACCTCCAGCGCAGGTATGCAGAGGGCTAACTTTTTCCCCAACACCATAAGCCCCCCTTCTTCAATCTGGAACACGACCTTCTCCAGCCTTTGCCCGTACTTCCAGAAAAATTGGCAAATTTCCAGAGCGTCTGTAAGCAATTCAGCTCCGTAATCCGTTTCTGGGCCTTTGATGCCCGCTTTGTCAATGAAAATCTGCACCCCCTCCGGAAGATTGTCCTTCAGAATCCAGGTCATCTGCCCTTGGTAAACTGAAACCAAGTTAGTTGCACCTTGGGGCAGCCGCCTCAGTTACATTGTGCCCAATCCGGTTTTGAAGGAAGTCATTGAACGCAAACTCCAATCAAGTTTGCGCTAATCATATCTGCCCATCACATTCACCAACCCCTAGCACGAGAAACCTTCCATAGACTCCAGAAACCCGTCCACACAAGGAGGTCGCCCCACATCTTGGATTTTAAACAAATTGAGCTGCTGCAAATGATGAACAATCCATAATGACTTCCCATCCTGCTTAACCACAGCAAAGATCCGACTCAAGTAACTTGATGTTAATTGCTTGTAAAGGCCCGTCCCCACAGGCTTGCGCACCAGATCCAAGAAGGGCCCCTAAACCGCCCACAGAATTAGAATTGGCTTGATCTCCAAGGTTTGGGCGGAACCGTTGGAATCACATAAGGGTTGCCTATCTTTCTCTTCAACAGTCCCCGCTCTTCAGGTCCAAAGGCGGGCACTCTTTCCCGGAGAACAAGTACCAAAGTCAGAAAATCCCTTTCCTCTGCGCTTAACTAGTCCAGCAGTCCAAATTTAAGGGCCACAATTGGCTCATCCAAAATCCTCTCCAATTGCATTACCCATCCTGAAACCCTCAGCAGAGATTCCTAAGGGTCCCACGACAAAGGAATTGGGTGCAGTGGTCCGTTCAGATCCTGCAGCATTGCTTTGTTCCAGGGACTGACCTTTTGCGCAACCGGCTTATACTTCCCAACATTGCACCGCACCATCCGCGCGCATCCGTTACCATAGGTCCTAGTCAAAACCAAACCGCGGCTTTTGCCTTTGCTCACAAGCATGGCACAATGATAGTGTTTTTGTGAAGTACCTCCCCACAATGCATACTAAGGAAAGGTACTTAATTCAAGCGCTCCCGGTTCCCACGCTTCCTGCCTTCCTCCCACCTGCTCCTCACTGGTCAACTGCCCGCACAAAGCCGGAGCTTTCTCCATGCGCTAACCTTGGCCAACTAGTCAAAATCCGCCTCTGGAACACCCTTGCAATCCAACTCCACGCTGGGGTCCTCCTCCTCTTCTCTTGCTGAATCCCGCATCCACTTTCCCAACCCCTGATTGCAGATTGTGTTTTTGAATTGCCCACCGGACAAATTTTCTATCGTCAAAGCTTCTGTCCCCCTCCTGGATCAAACATCATTCGCGCTCGGAACCCAAAAATGAATGGTGGTCATAAAATAGCCTCCCCGCAATCAACCAATAAAAAAGAAAGGGGTTTATGGATCTTGAAAACACAACCTCTTCCTCCTCCAAAACCCGATCCACGCAACACAACCCACCGTTAAGCGGGTGAAGCCCCATTGCCCATTTCTGCCAAACCAATCCAATTTCATCAACAAATCTAGACGGAAGGAGGTTCACCATAGAACCACGATCCACCAGTTCCCACATCTTCCTTCCAGCAATCTTCATTGAAAAGTAACCCAGTGAAGTTGAAACTGATTTCATCCCCACTAGCTTGCACTCCACGTCATCCCAAGACAAGTTCACACTGTTATAATTATTGCCAGAAATTAGCTTAGGCAAATGAGAAGTATTTAAAGCAAAAAAAATCCTGGACACTTTTTGTCAATAATTGCTGGATGGGCTCTCAAAAATGCGGCAACATCTTGGATGATATTGTTGATGAATTTGATTGGATGATGAATGGATGATGGAAAACAGCAGGGAGAAGAGCTCCTTAAATACAAAAGATTTGCCTCTTGTGAGCCCATGATACAACAAGCCAAAAGGAAAATTTTTTGCCCCAAAAGAGGTCTACAGGCTCTACAGGCCTTGTTACTTGGTTTGGGCTACATCAGCCCACATGGCTTCAGTCCTTGTACCCTTATTACCAGCCTATTCTGGTCCATTCTGGTGTTTCCACCGTTACAGGGCTGAACCAGCCCCTTTTTTGTTCAATCCCCTGGCTGGTTGTCCGTTACAACCAGCCCAGTTACTCTTATACCCTTACTTACAGGCTGGTTGCCTCATCCCCCACATATGGGCCAGCTGGGACCCAGGACTCACCTGGGTCTGGTCTCAACCTCACTTGGGGGGGGGGTTAACCGGCGGACATGAACCCCCCCCCTATTTCTCTCAAATTCCTGGTTGGGGAGGTTGAATCCCCTCACCAGGGACCCTGGGGGTTGATACCCCCGGGGCGTTTTCAGGAATAGTGGGCTGGGGGGTGGTCAGATCACCTCAGCCCGTCGCTCCTCCCCCTTGGTAAAGGGGGGGAGGAGAGTGCCCCTCTTGATGGTGGGGGGGGTGGTCAATTCCCCCCCACCACCGGTTTCCTCAATGCAACCGGCCTGGCCACCTCTTTTGGTGGGGGGGGGGTGATCAAGTCTCCCCCACCTTGACCGGTTGCCCCTTGCAACAGGTCGCTGGCTGGTTACAATCAGCCAGCCCTCTCCCTGCCCCTCCCAATGGCAAGTGAGGGGAGGGGTAGGGGCTGGGACCACCAGCCCCGCGGCCGCCACCCAGCGCGGGCTGTTGGGCCCCATAGACAGGCCAAAGGCAAAAACTGAGACCCCAAGTGGGCCACAACACAGGTGGCGGCCCCAAGCAGGCCGCAACACAGGCCGCAGCCCCAACCAGGCTGCTACATGGGCAGCGGCCCCAATGGGCCGCCCCCAAGCCCAAAAACTAAGTAAAAAATACTTTGGCGGGCCAGCCCATCTGGCCAAGTATGTCCAAAATATACCTTGGGCCCAATTATGCCCATACAAGCCCATCTGGCTGTATTTGCCCATATCCCCCACTAGGCCCGTGTACCAATGAGCCCGTTTCACACGTTTTGAGGCCAGTTTCCCCAAGTCAGTGACATCCACACAGGCCCGTATGGTCCGTGTGAGTGTCCAATGGGCCTGAGAGGCCCATATGTGCATCCCATTTGGATTACACTTATACGTAGCACACGCGTAAGTGCATACATATTTTAGCACACCCCCTTAATCCAAAAGGGGTGACATCCGCATATTAGTCACAAACCCTTGATGTTTGTTCCTTTCTAAAGCCTTAGTCAAGATAGGCGCAATCATTGCTCCAGTGGGCATGTACCTCAACACAATCTCCTTGCAGTTAACTGCATTGCAAATATAGTTATAGTGAAAATCAATATGTTTTGTTCTTGAATGGAACACTTGGTTTTGCGCCAATGCAATGGCACTCTGGTTATCAGAATACAACAACGCAAACCCTTGTGGTTTATGTGTATCCTCTAAGACTTTTATCAACCATTTTTCTTCCTGTGAAGCTTCTAAGTAAGCTCTATACTCAGCCTCTGTTGATGAAAGACTTATTGCCAATACCTTCTTTGACATCCATGACACCAGAATCTTACCTAAGCAGAATACAGAACCACTTGTTGATTCCCTAGTGTTACCATCTGCCCAACTTGCATTGGAATAACCAACAAAATCAAAGTTTGCTGACTTTGTAAACAACAGTCCCAGACTATGCATTCCTTTAAGATACCTCATAACTCTCTTAAACACTGACCAATGCCTCATGCTTGGCTTCTCTAAGTGTTGCAACAAGACACCAATTGCAAAAGCAATATTGGGCCTTGTACACTGCCCCAAAGAAGTAAGCAATCCAATAGCTGACCTGTAGTTGTTCCCAGATTGAACAAACTCCAGATACTCCTCATCTGTAGAATTCTCTGAAAAAATATTTGACTGCATGGGAGTACCAAACTCCTTTGCATCCTCTAAGCCATATTGCTTAAGAAGAGCTTCCACACAATGGCCCTTGTCTTAATTAATACCATTCTTGCTCTTACTGACTTTGATTCCTAGCACCTGTTGCGCCAGACCAAGATCTTTTATCTTGAATTCCTTTTTGAGTGTCTCCATGACTCTCTCTTTACCATTTCCAATAATGATAATTTCATCCACCGATAAAAACAAAATTTCATCCTTTCTTACAAAGAGACAAGGGTGGGCCTCAGAAGTCTTGAAACCAATCTGTATCAGTTTCTCACTCCTGGTTTTATACCACAACCTGGCTGCTTGCTTCAATCCATAAAGGTATCTACGCAGCTTGAGGACATATTCCCCTTTATCTGCTGAAAGAAAAATTCTAAAGCAGATTTTATTCATGGTTCTGGTTTAGTCTCTACTAACCATTCATGAAAACCATCAGGTATTGACATATAAAAAGTCTCCTCCTCTCCAAGTTTTGCATTCAAGTATGCTGTTACAAAATCAGCTTTTCTGATTTCTTCACCCAACTCCACTGCCAGAGCAATGATGTACCTGAAGGTGGACAGCCTTCTGTAATATTGCAAATCCTTCTTTATTGCAGCTAGTCAATCAATCGGAATGGAAACAAATGGTAGTAACAGTAAAAACTAATATCATGGATAAGTAGGAAGAGAAGTTAGGACAACGTATGACAGATGAGGTAGAGACTGAGTAGGGATGAGATATTCACCAGGGAAAGATCTCAGTCTGGCGGATCAGCGTTGGAATTTGACTTCAGAGCAAGTACAACAAGGATTACAGATATATGGGCCTGAGGCAGTAGGAGAAGAATAGAACTTAGTTGGGATTCGTTGATAGCATGAGAGCAGCAGACACAGTGGCCATGGGAGAGAAAATGAAGAAGAAGTTGAGATAGAAGGAACAGTCACCTCTACCCAATCTTACTCTGGCTCCTCCTGAAGTCTGCGCTGGGGTTTGGTTGACTGGAATCAGGATCCAATGGTTAGCACTGTGGGCCGTCGGTGGTGGTTCAGGTGACCTTTGAGGTGGCTCCGGGTTAGTCTCCTTCTTGTGAGCTGGCCTGGTGGGGGCTGAGAGGTTGCGACAGGCGGGATTGACGTGAGTGATGTAGTCGCAATTTGGGCCACCTGCGCGCCTGCGCGCTACTGCGGTCGTGACTGTCAACCTGCGTAAAATTGTCCACAACACTCCCCCTAATTTTTCCCAAGGTCATATGGAGTTGTGCACAAGCGGCTTCTACCTTGATTAGGCCCAATGGCTTTGTGAGTATATCAGCTATCATGTCTTGGGTAGGCACTTGCTTGACTGAGATCAGGGACTTGGAGACTAAGTCACGGAGGTACTGATACCTGACCTCTATGTGCTTGGAGTTGGAGTTGAGTTGAGCCTCCTTGCTGATACAATTCGCACCCAAGTTGTCATTCATGATTGTAGGGGTGGGTAACTCATACCCCAGGTCGGACATTAAGTGAGTCATCCAGTGTAGTTGCTTGGCACAGTGATTCATAGCAATGAATTTGGCTTCCGTGGTTGACTGAGCAACTACTGACTGTTTTTTTGATTGCCAGAGCACTGGGTTTGCAAATAGGGCGACTACAATACCGGAGGTGGATTTCCTCATGATTGTCACGTTCGCGTAATCAGCGTTGGCCCACCCACATAGATGCTCATTTGGATCTTTTGACTTTTGATATTGGATGCCGACCAAGGTTGTCCCCCTCAGGTATTGGAGTAGGTGCTTGACAACCGACCAGTGGTGCTGAGTGGGCTTGGATGTGTGTTGCGACAGCACATTTACCGTGTGAGTGATGTCCGGTCGGGTGTGAAGCGCCAGATGGTTCAGCATACCAACTGCTTTTTCCATCACCTTGAAATTGAACGCCTCACCGGGTTTGTCAGCTAGCTTGAGTAAATTGACTGGGGCTGGGCTTTTGACTGGTTTGGCCTGATCCATTGAGAACTCTTCAAGAATCCTTTTGCAGTAGTCCCTTTGGTGCAGGATCATGCCATCGTCCCCCTTCCAGTCAAACGTGTACCCCAGATGTTGAATGGGCCGGTATTTGTGTTTGATGCCGTAGTGATCTTTCAGCTGGGTCAGGAAGCGGTCTATTTTGGCTTTTGATTTCCCTACTATAAGCCCATCTTCGACGTGGAGATGAATCATCAGTGAGCAAGAGTCATTGAGAAAGATTGATTCATCAGCTTTGGATGGGAAGAGTCCAAGCCTTCCCAGAGTGTCAGTAAGATGACGCTTCCAGCAGCGGGGTGCTTGCTTTTTCCCGTAGAGCGACTTATTTAGCCTCCACACCCAATCCTCCTTACCAGGAACTTCAAAACCCAAGATCTGGGATGTGCACAATGCCGTCAATGTTCCCATACAGGAATGCGGTTTCTACATCAAACTGCGAAACCAGTAGGTTGTTTTGGACGGCCAGTGCGAGGAGAGCCTTCACTGATTTGTTTCTTCCCACGCTCGAGTAGATGTCAAAGTGATGCCGTTGCAATTGCTGATGGTTTCCAAAGCACACCCAGCGCAACTTCCTCCTGGTAGTTTGACCACTCTTGTCCTTCTTCTTTACCAGTCTCCACATGCCTCCCAGCACGATGTTGTCGTGTGGAGGAGGAACCAGAGTACGGGTGTTCTTCTCAAGGAAGGACTGGTTTTTGGCGGACATCAATTTGATCCATTTTGGTTTCTTGACAGGATTGGAGAAGGCCTCCTTCACCGTAATCACCTTGCTGAGATGAATCTCGTCGTCGTTGTCAGATTGCAGCGGTTGCGGTGTAGGTGCGTTAGCTTGTCTGGAGGTGGTAATGATTGCGGATGGATTGATGTTGGATGATATGTTGTTGGGAGCAACATTGTAGTACGGTACGTAGGCATAGCCCTTCTTTTGAGTCAGTTCCAGTGAGGTCTTGTTGGCGGTAGGCGGCTGGACTGGGTGCTGAGGAGGTGGACTGGCAGATGTGGTAGTTGGTCCATCAACCGGTTGGACGTGCAATTTGGTACAAGCCGGAGCAGGGGATGGGAGACGTGGTAGGGAGACAGTGACAGTTTTGGATCAAGGGTTGGAGGCGTGCGACTTTGATACGGAGACGGGTAGAGATGAGGGAGACTTCTTCAAGGCATCAGGTGTTTGATAATTGAAGGAGTAGGATGGTATGGAAAAATCACGACTGACAGTGACAGATTTCCAAAGGTTGTCTAGGAATCTGCATGCGTCGGAGTGGGGCTTGTATCCCAGGAACATGAGCGGGCGCAAGGGCGCCAGGACCTTGGATGGGGGCTTGTGATGCATGTGGAACTTCAGGCCAAAGGGGATGAGTGAGCAGAGATCTCTGACTGGTTCTATACAACAATCCTTGGTGGATAGGGTACTAACTGGGGATTTCCACTGTAAGGACTTGCTGGGGAGAATGTTGATTAGCATCGAGGTGTATTTTGCCGCCTTGTCCCAGTAGTTAATGGGCACATTTGATTGAGCCAATAGGCACCGGATCTTTGTCAGGAGTGAGCGGTTGAATTGCTTGGCCAGGCTGTTTGTTTGCGGGGAGTTGGACGGACCCTACTCAATGGTGGTGCCGCGAGCTGACAGTTCCAATACAAATCTAGTAGACGAGAACTCCCCCCTGCGATCTGAGTGGAATACGGTGGGGGTTATTTGTAGGCGGTTGTGGATCTTGTTGAAGTAGGAGAAGAACTTTTCTTCAGCCTTGCTTTTGAGTCGGAGTAGGTGTATTCTGTTGAATTGACTGTAGTCGTCAACAAGCATGAGAACATATTGGTATCCAAGTTTTGAAAGGGGGGTTGATCTGAAGGACGTCCAAGTGTATTGTATGGAAGGGGTGGGAGGATTTAGGGAGAGGGTTCGAGTGAGGGGATCTGGTCAGCTTGCACGACTTGCAGATTTTTCAGTTTCTTGACGAGTTCAGAGGGTTGTGTGCAAAGTTGTGTTGGTGGAGAAATTCCTTGAGGTACTTGTCCGACGGGTGTCCAAGGGTAATGTGCCAGTCGGGCACTTTTGAGTTGTCCCCAATGGCCATAATGGACAGTTTGGGCCGGACCTTAGCGGAGTAGAGGTTGCCCACGCGGTTGAAGGTGAACATTATTGCCTCAGCCATTTTAATAAGCACCACTCGGTTTTTGTGGACTATCTTCAGTCCATGGTCTTCTAGCTGTGATGCCAATATTAAGTTGAAAGGTCCCATTGGGGCGTAGTAGACTGGGTAGATGAATACGGTTCCAAGTTTGAGTCTTCCTATGTGGGTGATCTGGATGTGACCCCCATAAGTGTTGATCTGTTTGAGGTGAGGCTTGACTTCGCTGAGTAAGTCCAGATTGCTGACGGTCGATTGGGTAGCACTGGAGTCATATACTACCTTGCAGGCGTCGTGGGAGGTTGATGAGGTGGAGTATAGGGCGGACTCATCAATGAAGAAGTTGGATTCTTCCAATTCAGCTTGAGCGTCTGCATAGTTGGCTTGAGTGGGATTGGGCTCCTCCTTGATGGTATTCAGCGCGTCCTTGGCTTTGATTGCTCTCAGCTCCTTGGTTAGGTTTTTGATGGATCTTTCTATTTGGGACAGATCAGGGGTACGTTTGGGTCTGTTGGCAAACTGACGTTTGGTCGGCACCGCTGGCCTAGGAGTGTTGGCATTAGTTGGCCTGCTAGTTCCCGATCCGCGTGGGTTGGATCAACAACCGGGGGGATTGGTGCTGGTCCTGCGATTTCTTTGTGAGGTGAAGTACGCTGTCTCTGAGATCTTGCTTTGGCAGCGGGTGTCTTCAGCCAGGATGCAATTGTAAACTTGATCAAACCTGAACAGTTTGATGTCGTGAAATGCCTGGATCAATGGATTAAGAGACTGGTCTAGTTGGAAGCTTTTGAGGAAGAGGATTGCCGCCAGTGGGGAGGATATGCCGATGTACTTATCTTCATTGTCTGGGGCTTGAGCGTCAAGGGTGTCCTTCAGTGACAGATATTTTTCCCAAAATTCAACCGCATGATCACGGATTGAGCTTGAGGGTTGGTACGTTAGGTGCACCAACTGAGAAACGTGGTCGCCAATGGTTATTAGGGAATTTTTGCCGGACGCCTTTCCTAGCTCTTCCAGGGCCTTGGAGAAGTCCTTGCGGTTGGGGGTGACGTACCCTCAAAGCTCGCAATCAACCAATCCGTATAGTAGACTTATAGCTAGGGCTGTCTTCTGTTGGAACCTCTTAGTGCCGCAGTTGTTTTTGATCCACTCTTCGTCTAGGAGTTCCTCGTGACCCTTGCTGATGAGAAGGTTCTCAAATTGGGCCTTCCACTTGTACCAGTTGTGTTGTGTGAGTAATGGGAGCTTTGCCTTTGTGGAAAAATCCTTTCCCTTGGAGCCACTGGAGTTGGGTATGATTATCTGGGTGCCTTCGCGTCTGTTGGCCATTTCGGATCTGGGGGTTTTTCTGTTCTACCGTGATTGACTGCCAAGAATGGACTCTTGCTACCATGTAATATCACGAATCCTTCTTTATTGCAGCTAGTCAATCAATTGGAATGGAAACAAACGGTAGTAAAAGTAAAAACTAATATTGTGGATAAGTTGGAAGAGAAGTTAGGACAACGTATGACAGATGAGGTAGAGACTGAGTAGGGATGAGATATTCACCAGGGAAAGATCTCAGTCTGGCGGGTCAGCGTTGGAATTTGACTTCAGAGCGAGTACAACAAGGATTACAGATATATGGGCCTGAGGCAGTAGGAGAAGAATAGAACTGAGTTGGGATTTGTGGATAGCATGAGAGCAGCAGAGAAAGTGGCCATGGGAGAGAAAATGAAGAAGAAGTTGAGATAGAAGGAACAGTCACCTCTACCCAATCTTACTCTGGCTCCTCCTGAAGTCTGCGCTGAGGTTTGGTCAACTGGAATTGGGATCCGATGGTTGGCACTGTCCGCCATCAGTGGTGGTTCAGGTGACCTTCAAGGTGGCTCCGGGTTAGTCTCCTTCTCGTGAGCTGGCCTGGTTGGGGCTGAGAGGTTGCAACGGGCGGGATTGACGTGAGTGATGTAGTCGCGATTTGGGCCACCTGCTCACCTGCGCGCTAATGCAGTCGTGACTGTTGACCTGGGTAAAATTTTCCACAACAACTTCCAGTTGGTGAGAAAGTTTCTTGGTAATCAATACCCTCTCTCTGCTTGAAGCCCTGTGCAATGCATATAGCTTTGAATCTTTTCAAAACTCCATTTGTGTCAAACTTCTTGTTTAACACCAATCTAGACCCCAAAATTGTCTTTCCTTTTGGAACAGAATCCCGCTTAACCACTTCAAAGACACTTTTATTTTATAGAGAATCAAATCCCTCAAAAATAGCACTCTTTCAGTTGGCTCTCTCATCAGAATTCATAGCTTGGCCAAAGCTACTTGGGTTAGACCTGTTACCCATTTCTGAAGTCAACTCCAGGAATTCATTGAGCATACACTTTTCCTGAAATGTATCTTCCTCATATCCTGCGGCAGCATGATGGGACTTTGATTCCCCATACCTATCAACTGGTACTCTAACCCTACCACTCCTTTTACTGGAGGTGGAGGCTCATCAGGTTTCAAATTAACAGACTCCCCTGAAGCGGGCACTGAACCCTCTGGTGGCATTTCTGCCATCTCTTCATGTTCTGGAACCACATGTTCCTCAGCGTTGGCTGGTGAAATATGTGCTAATTCTATTTCTTGCTGTGACTTATTCACAAAAACATCTTCACTCCTTTTGAGTGGAAAGGTACTTTCATCAAATTTTACATCCCTACTACAGATAACCTTTCTTCTCCCTGGACAATAGATCCTATACAATTTACTTATTAAATCATAGCCTAAAAGTGCCGCTGTTCTGGCTCTAGGGTCTAATTTTCCAACCATCTCATTATGGTGGACACTTTAATACACCAAGCAACAAATTTTTCTTAGGTGTGATGTCTTGGGGTACAACTTACAAAACTGATAATGAGGACTCTTCCCATTAAAACTTACAATGTTATGTAACAGACAGACTGTACACATCAACACAGCCCATAAGAACTTTGGTAGACCAGATTGAGAAATAATAGTTCTGACCTTGTCCAGTAAAGTTCTATTCATTCTCTCAACTATTACAATATTTTGTGCAGTACTTGCAGTAGTGACTATATGAATTATACCATAATCTTTCAATAGCCTCTCAAACTCTTTAGTCAAAAATTAACCACTTCCATCAGTGATAACCCTCTTGATCTCCTTCATCAGACCATTCTGTTTCCAGAAGTTGAAGATTACAGACACCTCCTCTGTGGTCTGATCCTTAGATTGAATTAGTTTAATCCAAACATAATTAGTTGCAGTATCAACTGAATTGATGAAGTATCTTGCCCAACCAAGGGACTCCAGTGTGAATGGCCCTGCCAGATCAATGGAAAATTCCTCTCTAGGAACATCAGTGCAATCTCTACTCTTTGAGAACAAATTTCTAGTCTTAGCCCCCAAGGTACAACTCTCACAGTTGCTTTCCTTTACCTTATGGCCACTTCTATTGTGAGCAACAGTGCTCAAAGCTGAGATTTTGAACAATCTTGCACACAGAAGCTTGTTACAAACCTGTCCACTAAGAAAATTTCTCCTATTCATATCATTAACAAACTTATCTTCTTTAAGATAACGTATCTGGAAAACGTTTTTCCACAACACTGCAAGGGACACAAGGTTATAAGGCAACTCTGGTACATAGAACACTTTCTCAAAAGAAATTTTGAAACCCAAGTGGTTTGCAAGAGTAACTTTTCCAATTCCTTTAATCTGAATTGTTCTGCCTTTCTGACCAATATTTACAACTCCATCATAATCACTAAGATTTGAAAATAAATTTGGTTCAAAGAACAAGTGGTCTGTACACCCAGAATCAATCAAAACAAGAACATCCTCCTTCAATCCTTCTAATAGGAAAGAAGCTTTATCAGTCACTGATAAGTTCTCATCTTTGATGTTAAGATTACTCACTTTGTAATCAATCAATTCCATTTCTTGATCCTCATCAATTTTGGCCTTCTTTTTGGGAACTTCTTCCCAAGCAACCACATTCATTGGACCATCAAAACCCACCATTTCAATGTTTTCAGTAGTGAGATTGACCTCCTTTTCATTCTCTTTGGACCTCTCCCTCTTCTTTTCCTCCTTTTAATCCTTAGCATAATGCCCCTTATTCTGACAATTATAGCATAAGACCTTGGAAAAATGCTTTTTTGCCTTCTTGCAAGATTTTCCAGTATTTCCAACAAGGGCTTTTCCAGAACCCCCCTTCATCTTGAACTGAAGATCATCCTTTTCAATCCTTTTCAGCACATCCTCCTCCCCAGGGAGAGGATCCAATTGAGAAATAATTCTGACTAAAGAATCAAACTCCTTTGGTAGCTTATGAAGGATTAAGAGGGACAAAAGCTCAGGATCAGTGTTTAGTCCTGATGAATTGAACTTGGCTATGCTAGACCTAGCCTCTGCAAAAAACTGTTTACAATTTGTATATTGTAACTTGAAAAGTCTATTGAAAGCTATACCCTTCTGGGGAACGGAATCACCAGCATACTTGGACTTAAGCAACTTCCAAAGGAGGCTGCCCCTCCTTCTCTCATCTTCCCTCAAAGTATCAGCAACCCATATCACATGATTCTCATCAAGATGCCTAAAGATGAGATGATAAGACTTTTTCTCCACTTCTGAACTGATCAAAGTGTCATCTGCATCCATCATCTCCCCACAACAGATGTTATCCAGCTCACTATCCATAAGGACAGCCCAAGCATTATAATTCTGACTGTTCAGAACTATCATGGTGGAGCTAACATCAGAAATATAGGGCATACTCTTGGAAAACTTGAGGTCTTTGAGGTTCTCCAGATCAAGGTACAAGGGTCTAGATGGCTTGGAAGTAATGATTATTTTGGTACTGATAATGTGTTATAATTATGGCCAGCAATTAGGTTAGGAAAATCAGCAGTATTTAAAGCAAAAGACTTTCTGGACACCTTTTGTCAATAATTTCTTGATGTGCTCTCACAATTGGGGCAACAAATTGGATGATATTGTTGATGAATTCAATTGGATGATGAATGGATGATGGAAAACAGCAGAAAGAAGAGCTCCTTAAGTACAAAATATTGGCCTCTTGTGAGCCCATGATACAACAAGCCAAAAGGAAAAGTTTCCGCCCCAAAAGAACTCTACAGGCTCTACAGGCCTTTTTACTTGGTTTGGGCTACATCAGCCCATATGGCATCAGTCCCTGTACCCTTATTACCAGCCTATTCCGGTCCATTCTGGTGTTTCCACTGTTACAAGGCTGAACCAGCCCCTTTGCTGTTCAATCCCCTGGCTGGTTGTCCGTTACAACCAGCCCAGTTACTTTTATTCCCTTACTTACAGGCTGGTTGCCTCATGCAGGGGGGGCAGCGCCCCTCTCAATGGTGGGGGGGGTGGCCAATTCCCCCCCACTGCCGGTTGCCTTGATGCAACTGGCCTGACCACCTCTTTTAGTGGGGGGGTGATCAAGTCCCCCCCACCTTGACCGGTTTCCCCTTGCAACCGGTTGCTGGCTGATTACAACCAGCCAGCCCTTCCCCTCCCCCTTGCAATGGCAAGGAAGGGGAGGGGTAGGGGCTGGGACCACAAGCCCTGCAGCAGCCACAAAAACGGCCCCGCGTAGGCCCTTGGGCCCCATAGACGGGCCAAAGGCAAAAAACGCAGCCCCAAGCGGGCCGCGATTCAGGCTGCAGCCCCAAGCGGGCAGCGATGCGGGCCGCAGCCCCAAGCAGGCAGCAATGCGGGCCGCAGGCCCAACCCAGCTGCAAAAGGGGTGGCAGCCCCAAGCCCAAAAACTAAGTAAAACATACTTTGGCAGGCCAGCCCGTCTGTCCAAGTATGTCCAAAATATACCTTGGGCCCAATTATGCCCATACAAGCCCATCTGGCTGTATTTTCCCATATCCCCCACTGGGCCCGTTAGGGCCCGTGTACCAATGAGCCTGTTTCACGCGTTTTGAGGCCAGTTTCCCCAAATCAGTGACATCCACACAGGCCTGTATGGTCCGTGTGAGGGTCCAATGGGCCGGAGAGGCCCATATGTGCATCCCATATTGATTACACTGATACGTAGCACACACGTAAGTGCATACATATTTTAACACACCCGTTGCACTGTTGGAGGGATCCTATTGTGTCCACAATCTTTCAGCTCTTGAACCATCTCATCTACTACCACTGGCAACACCACCGCCACTTCCTTCAAGGTTAAGGGAATATTTGTATCATTCCCCATCACCCTGCGCACAAGTTCTACTGCATTCTTCTTACCCGCCAGATTCAAAGGCCATCCATCTGTTTCTGGAACGTGCAAAATTGGCTTAGGAGCTGCCGGCGGTACCCATTCCTTGGCATCCACATCCATCCTTTTCACCGCTACCAACCCCTCCGTCACAAATAACCTCACTTCTGCTCCCACGCGCGGTCTTGCCATACCCCGGGACCAGTGATAATCCCCAGCAAATCTTGAGCAGTTACCACCGGTTCCTGTCCTTGCGCATGCACTTTCTACATTAGAGTCAAATTCCCAGGTTTGGAAGAGATCCGCTTGCCCATGGGGAATATGAATCCCATTGCGTCCACTCAAACCAATCCCGCCTTGAGGTCCTTTGTCATGTTATTGCACCCCAACTGCCAAATTCCCTTGTCCCCCCAGTAATTGCATAACTGCAACACGGTGTGGTGTCAATTTATAGACACGGATTGGGAACTGCGTCGCGGCTGCGCGCTCAGCATTGGGGGCAAGCAGGCTCAGCACTAGGGTATGCGGAGTGCTCAGCAGCAGCCGCTGTTTGGCTCCGCACCTGGTGGACGGGTCAGGCTCAGCATCAAATGCGGCGTGGGCGGCAATCCGCCCCGAAGATTGGATTCGGAAGTTAGTGCGCTTGGCTAGGTTTGCCGGCGCACTGGTTTGGATACGTAGGGGCGGAGCAATCCGCGGGCTATGAAGGAACGGATCAGCGCGCGCGCAAGCGCGCGCGGATCATGCCGGATATTACCGAACACCCACAAAGGGCGCGGATGAAGGGATACGGACAGGGGCAGGGGGCTCCAAATAGGGCGCGGTGCAAGGACCGCGTCAAGAGAAGGACAAAGCGGATGAACAAACGGCATACGGACGACGGGGGGAGTTTGTTTTGAAGGAGGTGGGGAGAGGAGGCTAGGGTTTCTGTTTTGAGATTTTTTTCTGTTTTGTTTTCATACTGTTATTTGCGCGTGTACTTAGGTTAGGGTTGAGAGGGAGGAATTATCCTCACTCTCAACTCCGGGTTGGAGGGGGAGGCATGAATAGATGGAAGCGGAAGAGGAAGAATCTCATCATCAGATTGAATCACTCATCTCACCAGGAGATTAAGGGAACTCATACTGGATACACATCCAGGTGGAAAGTTCTTAGGGTTGAAGGATTGGCAATTTCTCTATCTCTCTAATTTTCTTTATCTCTTATCTCCTTATCTCTATTTCTTATTTAAGTGCGACTTCAGAAATCCTCATCTCCTTTCAAACGCAGGGAACCGTTAACTTCTGAACCTTGGGACAATTATAGGGGGATAACCTTTATTCTTTCCACATCTTGGGGTCTGGCCGGGAACCAACCTCCCATTTCTTGTCTTTCGAAGGTAACTGGGCGCGATGTCCTATTTATACATCCCTACAGTTGCTCCGTCTTCTTCTTCTTCTCCTTCTCCTTCTGTCTGCGGTTCCGCTACTCCAACCCCACTCTTGTCTTCCATCCCTCCTCCTCCCCCTCCCTCCGCTTGACCCAGGACAAGCTACGCCATTCCCCCATCAGTCTCCAGTGACCATGAACCCACTCGTCTGGTTTGCATCAGGCCGTGCAACTACCCTCATATCAGAATCAACACGGCGGATGTGGAGCGATTCATCTTGAGATACAAAGGTATTGCAGATGTGGAAGGTTTGTTGGACGCTGATAAGGCCCTGCTTGTTGTCCTGTTCATTATGGAAAAAGAGAAGCTCTGGGATGTGGAGGAAATGGAAGACTACGAGAATCAAGATTGGCCAAAACTGAAGGCGGAGATCCTAACACGGTGGTGTAGGCGCAAACCTTGGTTCCGGGAAAGTGATTTTGACCGCGTGGCCTCGGAGGCGAGCGCGCGCGGAGGGGTAAGAACGCAGGTGGAGCTGGCGGAGTCCACCTCAACATTCAATTGGATCTATTGGTAATTGTCAAAGAACGAGGTGGTGGCGGGACAGACGGGAGCCATGAAACGCGCGTTTCTGGGCGGTTTAGGCGCTCAACTCCGGGAAAGGGTGCAGCGGCATCTTTACAATCACAACTTGGTAAAGCGGTCACTGGATGGGAGCATTGCGCTCCTTCCGGAGTTGGCTGTCATTCGCCAGGCTGTGGAGAGTGAGCTCGACTTAGAAGAGCTTATCGAGGACACCGCTAAGTCCTTCCCAGCAGGATCAAAGAAATCCACCCCCCAGGTTCCGGCTCCGGCGCAATTTCCGGCCCCAGTTCCATCTACTTCCACGCGTGTTCCGGTTCCTCAACCCATGCCAGCCCCTCTGGTAAGCAAATTGAAAGAACTGATGACGGACCTGAAGATCTGCATGAGCCATATGGGCCAGCAGCAGCCGCAAGGGCCTCCACCTCACATGGTGGAAGGGTTTTGGCCACCCGGTACCTTTGTGCCGAGGGGGTGCTCGTACTGCGGGGCGAATGGTCATTGGCAATTGGCGTGCGAGGAGCTTACAAAGGATCTCAGCGCGGGATTGGTTTGAACGGCGGGGATGAGGTACATGTTTCCGACGGGCGAACAGATTCCGATGGAGCCAAGCCAGCAGACCGCAATGCAGCAGGTGCGCACATGGGTTCAGGAGGCGGGAACAACGGCGCGAGCGTCAATGGGCATCGTTACCGGTCCTGGATTGTGGCAACCACCTCGGGTGGAAGCTGAGGTAAGGGTAGTGGCAACGGAAGAAAAGGTGGTGGTCTCCGATAAAATGGAGGTGGACGCGAAGGAGCGACCCCCGTTGGCCGTTCCAAAACCGGCCGCGCGCGTGCCTGGAACCAAGGCACCGGCAGCAAAACCTGTAGGGAAGAAGAAAGCGGCGGACATTGTGCGAAGGGTGATGGGTAACAGGACTCCGGTTCCGCTGACCTTGCGGGAACTGGCGGCCGTGTCTCCGGTGGTGGTAGACAAGATGGTTCAGGCATTGCGGGATTGCGGACAGGGCCGTGTACCTCAGAAGGTGCAGTGGGTCCACGTTGCGCGGGGAGTGCCAGTTGAAATCAGTTTCAACTCCGCTCGCTTACGTTCCAATGGTCACAGCGGGAAGGAAGGTGTGGGCTATGGTGGACAGCAGTTCAATGGTGAACCTGCTGCCATCGCGGATGGTGGATGATTTGGGGTTGGTTTGGAGGAAGTGCGCAATGGGTCTCCGCGCGCTTAACGGAGGGGAGTGTTGTGTGGATGGAGTAGTCAAGGAGGAGGAGGTTGAGGTCACAAGGGTCCATAGGCCCCTTTCTTTTCTTTTGGTTGATTTTGCGGATGTGATTTTGGGAAGGCCGTTCATGTTTGGGTTTTGAGCACGCATGGTTTTCAATCTGGAGGCGGGAACAGAGGCGTTGAAGTTGGAGGATTTGTCCGGCGGAAGGTTCGAGACAACTATCTGCAATCACGGGCAAGGGAAGCGGAGGAGAGTGTCGGAGTATGAGGAGGAACCGGACGCGGAGTTGGTCTGCGACAGGCAACCTTTGGAGGATTTTTTCTAGTCGACCGAGGAGACCGCGCGGAACAAGCTCTGGTTTTGTGCGGGCGGTTGACTAATGAGGAGCAGGGAGGGGGAGGAAGGAAAGTGCAGGGCCCGCTGTGGTAAACCAAACCTTTCCTATAGCCATCAGACTCAATTTGATTGTTCTTTTTATCAAATTAGCCTCAAAAATTAATTCCAAACCTCTCATAAACTGCACCCTGAACTAAAACCAACCTCAAAGCCCAAATACATCACTAGATAACCCCCTTCAACCATATCAAACACCTGTCACAAACAACCCAACACCTTGCAAAGGCTGGATGATGTCACAAGGAGTACTAAATGAAAGATTCATTGAATATATAATGGCAAAAGATTATGATTGAAATAACCACACAACAAAACAACAGAACCATACCAGCAGGACTTGAACCATACCAGTACCAATGTTACACTACAACCAGTACTATGACACCAAGTTAAACTACCTTCCTGGATCATTCAGTACAATTCAGGGCCTCTGAACCGTCCTCTGAAGCACTCTGAAACTCAGTTTGCCACCATTCCAACCATACATCACACATACATGCACCAACAGAAGTAGGGGCTCATGCAGCCAAGTATATCTCAATTCTCACCAACCAGCAATACCAACTCAGTACACATGACTTTTCTGGAACTTTCACCACCAGATAATCCCTCTGAAGCGTCCTCTGAAGCACTCTGATACTCAGTTTGCCACCATTCCAACCATACAACACACACACATGCACCAACAGAAGTAGGGGCTCATGCAGCCAAGTATATCTCAATTCTCACCAACCAGCACTGACAACTCAGTACACATGACTTTTCTTGAACTTTCAACACCAGATAAGCCCTCTGAAGCGTCCTCTCAATCACTCTCTGCAACTTTCAACACCAGATAAGAGCTCTGAAGCATCCTCTCAAGCGCTCTGATACTCAGTTTGCCACCATTCCAACCATACAACACACACACATGCACCAACAGAAGTAGGGGCTCATGCAGCCAAGTATATCTCAATTCTCACCAACCAGCAATAAAAACTCAGTACACATGACTTTTCTGGAGCTTTCAAAACCAGATAAGAGCTCTGAAGCATCCTCTCAAGCGCTCTGATACTCAGTTTGCCACCATATTAACCATACAACACCTGCAAGCCACACTCTCAAGTTACCCAAGGTGACATGCGGTAAAACAGCATACCTCATATCTCCACAACTAATTACATTGAAACAGCATGTAGGTAGTTCCTGCAACATTTTATACATGATAAGGGCTCAGAAGCGTCCTATGAAACACCCAGCACATGACTTTCCACCACCAAACCCATGCAGGTCACACCATTCAAGCTACCAAAGAGGGCTTGCAGCTGCCAAGCATGTTTCATGCTTTTCCCAACCAGCAAAAATTAACCCAAGCTGCCGGCAACTTCTGCATCATTTTTTATACAAGATAAGCACTCGGAAGCGTCCAGATCACACCATTCTTATCTCTTATCTCATATCTTAGCCTGACTCTAAAAGATTGAACTAAAAAATACAGTTATCTCTCAGCCTGATTTACACATTTTATCACCAGAATGATCTGTCTCATGTAACTGTACCCTCCTGTGCTTCAACAGTGCAGAGAGAGGCTCAGAACCGCACTCAGGGGATCCCTGGGCATCCCCTGAGGAAGTATTTTTCTATTTAAGGGGCCTCTTTTGCCCTATCCAAATTGTATAGCATGGCTTCTGCCCGGGGTGTGAATTATGGCCTCTGCCTGACTAGTTACTTGCCTAGTACCCAGTTATAAGTGAACCAGAATCAATTGAAAAGGAAATAAAGGATAAATCACGAAATTATCATTGACCATTTGACTCAAATCCAGGTGTTCTTGAACTCCCTGTGGGCAAGCCCATTCTTGGGTCCTCCAACTGGTTAAACACCTTTTAGTCAACCCTTAGTCCTTTGATTGGAACTTGGAAAAAATAGTCAGAAAAGTCAAAAATTATTGATTAATAATCGGTGGAAGCTTGCCAATAAACCAATCAAACCTGGAATAGTCTTGCAATTCCTAAAAATCTCTATTAATAATTAATCTAGGCTGCGCGTCGCAGAAGTAAGTCCCTTTTTGCAGTATGCATTGCCCAAGGGTACTACGCTTTGAAAACCCTATCATTGTGCCACACTTGTGAGCAAAGGCAAAAGCCGCAGTTCTGTTCTGTGCAGGACTTACAGCAAAGGATGCGTGCGGATGATGCGGTGCAACGCAGGCAAGTACAAGCCGGTGTCACGGAAGGTCCAACCGAGGAATGAGCCAATGCCCCAGGAACTGAACGGACCTCTTCGACCAATTTCTTGGTGGCGGGACCCTAGGGTCATGCCGATTAAGGCTTTGGGGTGGGTTACTAGTTTGGCGCGGATCACGGAGGAGCGGATTGCAGCTTTCAATTTCGGCCCTACGGGATGGTTGAGTACGGAGGAGCGTGAGTTGCTGATTTTGGTTCTGGTTCTTTGGGAGAGAGCACTCGCGTTTGGACCGGAAGAGCGGGGGCTCCTGAAAAAAAATATCAGCGACCCCTATGTCATCCCCACTGTTGACCACAAGCCGTGGCAGATCAAGCCAATTCCGATACCGCCGGCGGTCCAGGAGTAGTTTCTGGAGTTGGTGCAGGAGCGGGTGATGACTGGCCTTTAAGAACAGTCAATGTCTAGTTACTCCAGCCCAATCTTTGCCGTGGTTAAGCAGGACGGAAATCTGTTGAGGATTGTTCATGATTTACAGCGGCTCAAATCCTTTACAATCCGGGACGCAGGAAGGCCCCCTTGCGTTGACGAGTTCCTTGAGTCAATGGCCGGGCGCGCTTGTTATGGTTTAGTGGATTTGATGGGGGGATACGACCAGCGCGAGTTGGATCCTTGCTTGCGGCCTCTAACGGCATTTGAGACTGGGTTGGGAAGAATGCAGCTGACTCGGCTTCGGCAAGGCGCAACCAATTCTCTGGCGGTGTACCAGGCGAAAATGGCGTGGATCCTGAAGGATGATCTTCCGGAGGGAGTCCAAATCTTCATTGACGATGCGGGCCCAAAGGTCCGAAATCCGATTACGGGGGAGCGGAGCTGGTTGAAGTTCCTGGCTTCCGACGTTTTGTGTGGGAATATGCGCAGACATTGGAAAGCATCCTGTTTTGCATCGAGGAGGCAGGACTGATGGTGTCGGGGAAGAATTTGGCGGTTTGTGTCCCGGCGCTGGAAGTCCTTGGCCATGTTGTTGCTTCCAAAAGCCGGCGCATTGCAGAGAAAAAGCAGATTAAGGTCCTCAAATGGCCGACCCCCCGGACGGTGTTGCATATCCTTCAGTTCTTGGGATTATGTAGCTATGTCGGTATGTTCATCAAGACTTTTGCGGAGGTTGCAAGCCCGCTCCAATCACTAACGGGGAAAGGCACGGAGTGGAAGTGGGGGGAAGAATGCAATCGCCCGTTCCGGAAGCTCAAGGAGATTGTGGGACGTGACATTGCGCTCCGCGATCTTGACTACAACGCGGGAGGAATTAGGCTAGCGTTTGATTCCAGCAAACTTGGCGCGGGGGGGGGGGGGGGTTCTAACTCAAGAGGAAAACAGCAAGGATAGGCCGGTACTTTACAAGTTGGTCACCTTCACTCCAACGGAAAGCCGGTACTCCCAGCCAAAGTTGGAGTTGTGCGGGGTCACCAAGATTGTGCTGCGGCTCCAGTATCTTTTGTGGGGGGTCCATTTTGAGCTTTTGGTGGACGCGGAGGCGCTGGCACGGATGATCAATTCCCCGGCGTTGCCCAACACTCCCATGACCAGGTGGGTGGCGTTTCTCCAACTTTTCTCCTTTGCTGTTGTTCATGTTCCGGGGAAAGCGTTCACTATGCCCAACGCGTTGTCGCAGTATCCAAGGGACAACCCGTTCAAGGACGCGGAACTGCTCAATGTGGAGGCCCTGGTTGTCAAGGTAGGGGTTGTGGAGGCAGGCGTTCAGCTGCCTCTCCGGCAGACCGGGCGGTACGCAATCCTCTGCGACTACTTGCGGGACCATTGTTTTCCCAATGGAGCTACGGAGAAGGACATGCAATGGGCAAAGCAGCAAGCGGGGAATTTCTACGTGCAGGAGGGGCAGCTTTGGCAGCAGAAGGCTCCGGTTCCTCTCCTCTTGTGGTTACCACTTCAAGGGCGGATCAGGAAGCTATCCTCCGGAGCCTTCACAACAATCTTGGTTATCAAGGGGAGGTTGAGACGCGGAGGCGGGTCAAAGAGCGGTTCTGGTGGCCGGGTGTAGTGCGTGTGGTGCAGGAATGGCTGGCGTCCTGCAAAGCCTGTCAACGGCGGAGCGCGAGACTGCCCAAGGAAGTTGGAAACCCCACAGGGGAAGACGCCCTCTTTGGTCGAGTATTGCTTGATGTCTTCCAAATCAAGGCCGTTAAGTTTGCCTACTTGCTCATTGCTTGGGACAACCTGTCTGGTTGGGCGGAAGCGCGCCCGTTGGTCAAGCTCTTGGCAGACAAAGTTGCTCTATTTCTTGAAGAAGACTGGTTCGCGCGGTACGGTTTGCTTCGTCTGGTCACAGTGGACAGAGGGGCTGAGTTTCGTGGCCGTTTGGTTGAGTTGGTGAAGAGTTGCGGAGCCAAGTTTGGCTGAGTAATGGAGTACTATCCCAAAGGGGCCGGCATGATCAAACGCGGGCATTAGCCAATCCAGGACGCCCTGGTCAAGATGTGCGGGGAGGACGGTAAGCGCTGGCAGGAGACCCTTCCAATGGTGCTGTTTGCGGATCGGATTTTGGTGAAGCGGTTGACAGGCTACTCGCCGTACAAGTTAATTTTTGGGCAGCGCCCTGTGCTTCCGGTGGACATTGAGTTGGAGACGTTCCTGGGGGTTGACTGGTGGAAGGTGAAGACTTCAGCCAAATTGCTTGAGGCTCGCGCCAAACAGCTCCTTTGACGGGACGGAATGCTCGCAAAGGCCGCGGACCGGCTAAAGAAGACTCGGACGGCATTGGTGCGCTATTGGGACGAGCGCTGCTTGCATTGTCTCTGGGATCCCTTGCGGAAGGGGGATTTGGTGCTCCTGTACAACCGAAGTCTGGAGTCTCAGTGGGGGAAGTTGTTTGCTAACTGGTGGAACAGCCTGTTCCGCGTGTCGTCCAAGTTCGAGGGCGGCAGCTATCAGTTGGAGGAATTAGACGGTTCTCCGCTGAAACAGAAGGAGGAAGCTTTGAATGTCAAGCGCTTCTTTGCGCAAGGATCTACCTCGTTCAACGAGAAGGTGGAAGGGGCTGAAGGATCTGACAAGGGGAGTGTGCAGTGCGGAAATGGTGTAGGAACGTGATCTGGGGATTTGTCTTTGGGCGGAGAAGCGGAGGCCGTGCCGTTGCGACGGAGTAGGCGGTTGCGACCAGCTGGGGACAGTGGCCAAGTTGGGGGGGGAGGTAGAGGGGGTAGGGGATAAGCTTTGATTTGGTGAGGGGGTTCTCTAGCTGGTTCACAGCCGGAACGACTAGAAACCCCAGAATTTTTGTTTCTCTATGTTTCTTTCTTATCTGGATTGTGGGGTCTTTGCTGGCTTGGTGTTTTTTGCAGGAAACGCGGGCGCGGCGCGAAGCCAGGTCCGTAAACGCAAGGACAAGCCCCGCGGAACAGGGACGCGTGGGCAATCCCGTGGATGGGGGAAGCGGGACAAAGAGAAATTTGCGGGCGGTCTACGGGCGTTGCGCAAAAAAAAAAGTGTTCTTTTCTATTTTTCTTCTCTGTTGGTTTCTTTTTCTCTTTTTCTTTCTCTCAGGATATCTCAAGGATGGGTGGTTGTTATGGGACTAAGCTTGATTTGGTCAGGGGGTGCTCTAGCCGGTTCACAGCCAGGACAACTAGACACCCCAGAATGTCCGTTCTCCTACTCTCTCTCTCTCTGTTCCCTTACGGTGGCGCGCGCTGGTGTTTTGGTTGTTGTGTTTGTTACAGGAAGGGGACGGGGAACTGTGTGGAAGTTCTTCTGGGGCGTTCCAGGTGCCTCTTTTGGAACAGCTAGTCACTTACGGTCGCTCAAAAAGCAAGCGCGCGGGCGCAGACTCAATCTTGGACTCACTCTCTCAAAGCGCGCCCGCGCACTTTTTGTCTCAGAAGGATAGGCCCTTGCGCAGAGACATGTATTTTCTTAACGGAAAAGGGAAGCGCGGTACAAGCAACAAGAAGAGAAGAAAAGAGGAAAGGGAGAAGGGGAAAAAGGGGGCCAATGCGCCTACGCCATCTTCATCATTTCCTCCATTTCCGCCCTCGAAGACGCCAGTAAAGCCCGGAAAGACGCCAGGAGTTCGTGCCGGGATTCCGAGTATTGTGCGCCGGGGATCGCGAGAAAATTCCGAAGCATCGTGGTCGACCGTTCCGCAAAAGCTTTGAAGCCAGCTGCTGGGAGCGCCATTAAGATTGGAATCTCCGGGATCTTGGGAGGGCTGGCTGGAGGAGTGGCTGGTGAAGATGAGGCCTCCGGGGAAACAAAAGGGGGGCTTGGTCCAGCTGGAGGCAATGACAGGACAATGATCTGTGACGGATGCCAAGGAGAGTCTCGGGTTGTAGGCCTCTCATCCGAGTCCGCTGGTGGCGCGGGCGGTGTCGGCGGTCGTGGAGTAGGAGGAGGAGGTGCTGGCGCGGCCGCGGGTCTTCCAGAGAGTCTCGGGTCCGGTACCTTTGGCTCAGGCCGACAGCAGAGGCCCAAGCGCGGGTCGCCGCGCGCCATTCCTCCGAAGTCTTGTATTCGCCCCGTTGCGGAGGTCCAGCCCGGCAGAGGGGTGATGCCAAGTCGCGGCTCACGTGCGAAGTGGTGGGTGACGGAGCTTGGGGGAGGCGGGATTGAGTTGAACCGGGTGGTGTCCACAAGCCTTCCAAGATCAACTTGTCGTCCGAAACCACGAACGGGTCCGGAAAAGCCCTCTTGCGCGGCCTGGGGCAAGAGCCAGATTGGGGGGGAGCCTGGGGGATTCTGTCGCTAAGCAAGCAGCAACAATGACCACAACGGCAAGCTACACAGGCCCGACAACCGGGGATGATCAAACACGCATGCCCGTTCCGAGCGCAGAACTTGCATGGGAGCATGATGGCGACGGGTAGGAAGGAAAACGGGGAAGGTGGTGGTGGGAAGTGGTGGGGGTGGAGTGGAAGTAGCGGAGGTGGTGGTATGGTGAAGCAATGGGAAACTTCTGGTGACAGAACTCAAGTTGGGGGGGATGTGTTGTCAATTTATAGACACGGATTGGGGACTGCGTCGCAGCTGCGCGCTCAGCATTGGGGGCGAGCAAGCTCAGCACTTGGGTATGCGGAGTGCTCAGCAGCGGCAGCTGCTGGATCAGCAGCAGCCGCTGTTTGGCTCCGCACCTGGTGGACGGGTTGGGCTCAGAATGGAATGCGGCGTGGGCGGCAATCTGCCCCGGAGATCGGATTTGGAAGGTAGTGCGCTCAGCTAGGTTTGCGGGCGCGCCAGTTTGGATACGTAGGGGCGGAGCAATCCGCCGGCTATGAAGGAACGGATGAGCGCGCGCGCAAGCGCGCGGATCATGCCGGATATTACCAAACACCCACGACGGGCACAGACGAACGGATACGGACAGGCGCAGGGGGCTCTGAGTAGGGCGTGGTGCAAGGACCGCGTCATGAGAAGGAAGAACTGGATGAAAAAACGGCGTACGGACGACGGGGGGAGTTTGGTATGAAGGAGGTGGGGAGAGGAGGCTAGGGTTTCTGTTTTGAGATTTTTTTCTGTTTTGTTGTCATACTGTTATTTGCGCGTGTACTTAGGTTAGGGTTGAGAGGGAGGACTTATCCTCACTCTCAACTCCGGGTTGGAGGGGGAGGCATGAATAGATGGAAGCGGAAGAGAAAGAATCTCATCATCAGATTGAATCACTCATCTCAACAGGAGATTAAGGGAACTCATACCGGATACACATCCAGATGGAAAGTTCTTAGGATTGAAGGATTGTTGATTTCTCTCTCTCTCTACTTTTCTTTATCTCTTATCTCCTTATCTCTATTTCTTATTTAAGTGCAACTTTGGACATCCTCATTTCAAATGCAGGGAACCGTTAACTTCCGAACCTTGGGACAATTATAGGGGCATAACCTTTATTCTTTCCACAACGGGTGGATTCAAGGGCGGAAGGCGTCCCCCAAGGTGAGGAGGCAGATTTCCTGGCACGGAAAACATTTGAATCAGAATGATCCGTAAATCCTTCATCAATTCTGTCATCTTGCTAAACTTGTGGCTTGTTGTTGGTAGTGTTGCCGGCGCGCTTTTGGTTTTTGAGGGGCCTGCAACTGGAGCTTGCATTGGTTCTGCCGGAGTTTGGGAAGAAGACTTCTTTGGCCCCATTGGGAACCACCTTGCCATGTCCTCCATAAGTTCCTCCAAGTTCAGCTTGCTTTCCACCGCGCAAAAAATGACAATGATGTCTGGAAGAAGTGCAATACTCCCATTCAACAACCTCTTAACCAGGTTTTTGTTGCACAAGTGCTGCTGCACCCGCCTGCGGAGTTGGGGACTGAGTACTTCCAAAAATACCCTCTTCATTGCGCCCGTCTTTCCTTATTTCACCTCTTTGTTTGCCAGGTAGCCATAGATCCAATCAAACATTGCTACATAATCCCCCAATTGTGCTTGCATCTGGACTCCACCATTTGCACTTGCTTCTGCTGCGGCTTGCTCAAATTGGCTTTCCCAAAACAGAGCTTTGTGCCTTCCCCACCGTGCCCAATATTTTGGACTTCAGTTTTGGCCAATCAAGTTCCTCATACCCCTCCATCTCTTCCACATCTCAAAGCTTCTCTTTGTCAGTGATGAGGAGGACAACAACACAAGCCTTATCCAAACCCATTGCACATTCCGTGTTGGCAATTCCTTTGTATTGCACAAGGAATTGCTCAAAGTCCTCAATGTTAAACCGGACATGAGGATATTCCCGCAGCCTGATGCAAACAGGCTTGTGATTGGCACCTTTGTTGGAACAAGGGACACTGTATGCCGCCCCTGATGAGGGTTGCTTCTGAGAAGTTGGAGGAGAAGGAGGAGGAAAAGGAGTGGGGGTAACGTTTGTTGAACAGTGAAGAGGTAGTCCTCACTCTTCTTTCTTTTCTTTCTTCATCCTTATGTTTCTTTCTTCTTTCTTCTTCCTCTTCTTTTATTCTCTTTTGTCTTTTTCTTTCTTTTCTATTCTGCCTTCTACTTCCTCTTCCAAATTCAAGAAAGCATGTCACGGTGCGCACTCATCCCTCCCACCACCTAGTTCTCAGATCCAGAGCATGCACCGCTCCATCTTTCAGCACTGTCTACTACATGTCACAGATCATCCCTACACCCGCAAGGCCTCTCCTGAGCCCTGAAAGAAACCTACTCTAACTCTAAGTTAATTTCCAACCACTACTCTCATTGACCTTTTCCATCTCTTTGTCAACCTCTCTTTTCTTTATGATCTTTCCTTCCAATCTCTACCTCTTTTCTTACTCAGAGCAATCTTGTCCCAATTCACCCAACCACCTCATTGTCCAACACCTATCACCTCTTCACCGACTGTCTGGTAAGACTGTTTACCAAATCTTCTCAACCTCAACTCTTCTCATTCTCGATAACTCATCTCGACTGCTTTTCTTCACAAGACCACTCTCAGCCTACTCCTCCAAACATCCAGGTCATCACTCACGCCCAAGCCAACTCCAGTTCCCTTCTAGATCTACGTCTATGAAATCTGTCTTCTTGATGTTTGTTTTCTTCTTCTTTTCCATTTGTCTTTCTGGGTAGCTCTTTCTTTCTTTCCTTCTTTCATTTCCTATTGCACTCAACTGATTATCTTTGTTATCCAGCCCTCTTAAATTCTTTTCTTCTTTTGCAATTCACCTATAAGTCCAACACGTTTAAAAGCCGAAGAACAAACCCAACTGATCCGACCAAAAAATGGAGGGATCAAGTAACAAGGGCTTTTGCCAAATCATCCTTAAGGCAGCCCTCAAAGCAGTACCTATCCTCACCAAAGAAAACTATTCCATTTTGAAAGATAAAATGACTATGCTTCTGGAACTGAAAGGCGTGAAAGAAGCCCTGGAGAACAATTTGAAAAGTCTTAGCCCTATTGAAAATATGGAAATACAAGGAATTCTTCTATCCAGGATCAACTTGATCACACACAATAATGTTTTCAACACCTCAAACATTTCCTCTTCAAAAAGCCTCTGGCAAACTATTAAGGAACAATTTGTTTCATCTCAAAAGGCTAACCGTGCCCGGGTCTTTAATGAGTTTCTCTACCAACAATTCAAGCCAGAATCAATCAAATCCTTCATCACGGATTTGAAAACATCCATAAAAAAGATGGTAGACGTAGGAATCGACTTACCAGACAACATCCTTGCATACCATCTTCTGTTTAAATTTCCATCTTTGCTGCACTCTCTCAGACAACAAAGCATGCATTCAGACAAGAACGTAACGGTTGACTTGGTACTCAATCATCTTACTCAACTTGATAAAGAAACCCAAGCTAAATTGAAAGATGTCCAAATCTCCAGCACTGCCTTGGTTACTTCCAAAAATCCCAAGAAACCAATTCCTTGAGAATTTTGGTGTACCCAAGGTTTTCACAATCCACTCTCTCCCAAACATACCAAAGACAAGTGCTGGCATAAGCATGAGCACCTTGCTCCTTTGTGGTGGAAAGAAGCTCAAGCAAAGTGGAGAGCTCAATCTCATTCTAACTCTAAAAATAAAGAAGTCGCGCACTATCACGCCTTACTTACCACTTGGATTGAGGAGGTCAATCCTAATAATCGCATAATTCTCAACTCCGGAGCATCCTTCCATATGTTCAATTCTCCCAATTTCTTCATCTCTCTGACTGAATGCCCCGGAGAAGAGTGGATCAATACGGGCAAAGAAGGAGCTAAACTACCCATCAAAGGAAAGGGGATTGTTTGACTAACTTGGAGAAATTCGGAGGTCGTTCTATCAAATTGCTTCTTTGTTCCAGACTTAGTAGTTAATCTGATCAGCCCCGGCAAACTCATAGCTTCAAAGGAGTGTGTCCTTTCAACTTCTCAAAACCAATTCTCCCTTTTTTCCAAACCCTCTCTTCCAGCTTTTTCCAGCTTCATCCAACAAAATCTATTTGTGGTCAATCAACCATCTACTGTTGGGCACAACCTTAAACTTTTCTATCTAGTTAAGAAAAATTCCTCAAATGATCAAATCAAATTCCTACACCAGTCATACGGACACGTTCACCCTACCCGTCCCAAAAACCTCTTTCCTGAACTCAACTCTCAGCACCTCTCTGATTTCCAATGCAAAGACTGTGTCTTCTCCAAAATCACAAATTCATCTTTCAAAAACACCGCAACACTTGCTTCCAAACCCTTCAAGCAATTGCACATCGACTTGATTGGCCCTATCCCCCCTACTGCTCGGAACGACATGAGCTATCTTATGACCATCATTGACAACTTCACGGGTTATATTTCCGCCATTCCGTTGCAACACAAATCTGACGCTTTTCAGCAGCTCATGACAACTCTCAACTTTGAAAAACAGAAGAGAAGTTGTTTCCCTGCTACGATCTGCACCGACGGTGGCGGAGAATTTGTCTCAACGAAACTTAAAGAATTCTTTATTTCAAACTCAATCCAACACCTCATCTCCAAAACCTACCACCACGAACATAACGGGAAAATAGAACAAGCCAATTGTACCATTACGGAATCCATCAGGGCCATTCTCCGCAGTTCTCGTCTACCACTTTACCTGTGGGCCAAGGTCGCTAAAGCAGCTTGCTTGGCACTTAATCAAATCCCTAAGACTCCTTCCGCTCTCTCTCCCTTCTTACTTTTCACGAACAAAATCCTCCCTTGCAATTACTCTCACCCCATCGGCTCAAAGGTGGCGTTCCTTGACACCAAGATTGCGCGGGGTGAAAAGTTTAAAGACCAAGGTCTAGTTGGCACCCTTGTGGGTTACAACCCTGTTTTCCACTCTTATTGAATCTTGAAACCTGACCAAACCATTATCTCTTCCAAACATGTGAAATTCCTTAAATCCGATTCACTCTCTCAGTCTTTTCATCCTACTCCTCTTCCTACCGAAGAAGATACTCTAAAGCTCAACTTTGATGACAACTTTCCTGCTTCAAGCCCTAGCTTTCCGCAACTCTCTTCCACCAACTCTAACAACCCTAACTCTTCCCATGAAAATCTACCTCCTTCCAATTCTCCTCCCTCTTCCGACAACATCTCAGACTCCTCTTCCGGCTCCTCTCCTGACCTAGAAGCCCAACTCAATCCACTCTATTCTCTTAGAGACCGCTCTTGCCTCAAGCCACCTAATAGATATGGATACCACCACTATTTTGTTCCCAAAACTTACAAACAGGCCAGAAATTGTTCAGAAGCTCCGAATTGGGAATCATGCATGAATTCAGAACTCGACGGTATTGAAAAGCTTGAGGTTTGGGAAGACTACAATGGACCCAAACCCACGAATCCGCTAAACACTACTTGGGTCTATTGACTAAAGGACAACTGTCAGGGCGATCCTCTCATTTTCAAAAGTTGACTTTGCGTCCAAGGCTTTAATCAAATCTACGGAATCAACTATCAAGACACTTTTTCCCCTACTGGCAAAGCAGCGTCCCTTTGGATGGCTCTTCTCTTTGGACTTCATTACTCTCTCACTATAACCCAACTAGATGTTAGGAGTGCCTTCCTACACGCACCCATAACTGACAAAGTCATCATCAAAAGACCAAAGGGCTCGAAAAGGCAATAAAAGTATCTCATCCTCAAGAAATCCCTCTACGGTCTCAAGCAATCACCTGCGAATTGGTTTTCTACGCTTACTGACTGGATTTGCAAACAGGGATTTCACGAGTCAACCGCAGATCCCTGTCTCTACATCCATTCTCCTTCAAACTCCGTTCTTTTCTTTCATGTTGATGATCTTATTCTGGTAGGATCAGGCAACAATTTTCTCTCTAATTTCTTTTCAAAATTTCCAAACTCCAGTCATCACAAGCCAAACACCATTCTAGGTATGAAATACGAGCAAGTAAATGATTTGATACTTCTATCTCAAAACAAACATATTGAACATGGTCTTGAATAACTAAAAATGACAGATTTCAAGCCTTCAATGATTCCTCTATCCACCAGTTTCAATCTCACTCCCGCGTTGGACGAGGAACACAAAGAATTCAAATCCCTTGGTATCAATTACAGATCAGCAGTCTTTCTTATGAACTATATTGCCTGTCTTCCTCAACCAGACTTAAGTTTTGCGGTCTCTAGCTTAGCCAGGTTCTGCAAGACGCCGGGGATTTGTCATTGGCAGGAAGTGAAGTGATGCTGGAAATATCTCAAGGCAACCAAAAACCTTAAACTCACCCTTAAAATCTCAAACTCCGACACTCAAATCAAATGCTACAGCAATGCATCTTGGGGCAACGATCTCGATACGCAACACTCTCAATCAGGCCACCTAGCCCTACTCTTTGGCTTGCTTCTTTCTTGGAGCAGTTACCAGCAACGGAATGTCACTCACTCAACCACCAAGGCTGAGCTCAACCCTTTAGTGGACTCTTTTCTCGAAGCTATTTGGATGAAAGTGCTGATCTCAGAACTTTGGAAAAAGGACATACAGCCCAGTCTTCATTTTGTGGACAACAAAGGACTCAACTACAAATTAAAGAAATTTGGCTGTCACTCAAAAACCCGCCACATCAACATCAAAACAAAGGGCCTGCAAGAGGAAATAAAATTAGGAAACCTTACTATTGAGCTAATTTCATCCTCCAACATGAAGGCTGACAGCCTCACAAAGGCTCTCAATTCCTCCGCAATATCCAAACTCCAGTGTCTAATTGACCCCAAATCTGCTCCTCCAGCTCCAGTCATACCAGCCACGGGGGTGTTGAACAGTGAAGAGGTAGTCCTCACTCTTCTTTATTTTCTTTCTTCATCCTTATGTTTCTTTCTTCTTTCTTCTTCCTCTTCTTTTATTCTCTTTTGTCTTTTTCTTTCTTTTTTATTCTGCATTCTACTTCCTCTTCCAAATTCAAGAAAGCATGTCACGGTGCGCACTCATCCCTCCCACCACCTAGTTCTCAGATCCAGAGCACGCACCGCTCCATCTTTCAGCACTGTCTACTACATGTCACAGATGATCCGTACACCTTTAAGGCTCCTCCTGAGCCCTGACAGAAACCTACTCGAACTCTAAGTTAATTTCCAACCACTACTCTCATTGACCTATTCCATCTCTTTGTCAACCTCTCTTTTCTTTATGATCTTTCCTTCAGATCTCTACCTCTTTTCTTACTCAGAACAATCTTGTCCCGATTCACCCAACCACCTCATCGTCCAACACCTATCACCTCTTCACCAACTGTCTGGTAAGACTGTTTACCAAATCTTCTCAACCTCAACTCTTCTCATTCTTGATAACTCATCTCGAATGCTTTTCTTCACAAGACCACTCTCAGCCTACTCCTCCAAACATCCAGGTCATCACTCACTCCCAAGCCAACTCCAGTTCCCTTCTAGATCTACGTCTATGAAATCTGTCTTCTTAATGTTTGTTTTCTTCTTCTTTTCCATTTGTCTTTCTGGGTAGCTCTGTTGTCTTTTTCTGTTCATATTTTGTAACTGACAAATTTAGTCAGCTTTATTTCTATCTTACTGCTTTCATTAAGATATTATTCCTGTCTCAGGCCCCCTCTGGGGGCTCTCTAGTTGTCTTAACCCTGCTACCTTAGGCCCCCTTTGGGGTTCTCTAGTTTTCCATAAATACTGGTCCTTCCCTTGGACCAGGAATGAAAAACATCTGATTACCAGAACTAAACCGGAGTGTCCCTTCCTCCTTTTCAGATCAGTTACACTTGACTATACAAGTATTTTCCCTTTTCCCTGGCTCTTGTAGCCTCATTACTACTCCTCATTAGACTCCTCAATAGCCTACAACCATCCGTTCATCTCTCCATGGCATCATAGCCTTTCTTTAACTCTTCAAGCTCTTTCTTTCTTTCCTTCTTTCATTTCTCATTGCACTCAACTGATTATCTTTGTCATCCAGCCCTCTTAAATTCTTTTCTTCTTTTGCAATTCACCTATAAGTCCAACAACGTTAGATGACCCCGCAATGGTCAATGGGTGGTACTGGGACATCACGCTTGTTAGTTTCACTAGAAAAGGAACAAAAGATAACTTCCTGTCCAGACCCCCAGATGTGGAATTCAGAAGAGGAATTCTCCTTTCATGGTTCCCAAGTTTGGAATTTATTGATCCCTTGCGTCTGTAAAACCTGAGCGCAACTGTTCACCCTTTGACTGAGAGATAGAGAATTGAGAGTAAAAATCCTTCCAAAACCTATGATGACCCAATGTTATCCTCTGTGATCTGATGTCTGATGCTCCATTCAGGTTGAGGGTGCAGTTTAAGTAAACTCCCCTTCAACACTAACCTAAGAACAACCTGAAACAAGCAAGAATAATGAAATACAACCACTAAGCACAGAAGCCTAGACCCAACCCTATCCTTCCCATCCCATATCCCATATCCATCTGTATTGCCCGCCTGCCATTACGTCACCTAGTTTGTCCTTCTCATGACACGGCCCTTGCGCCACTCCCAAATGGAGCCCCCCGCGCATGTCCACATCCGCCCAACACACCATTCTAGATATCCAAGATATATCTGCACAATCTGATCCGCATCTTGCAACGCGCAATCTTATCTGCATCTTCCAATGCGCAATCTGATCCGCGTCTTTCAACGCACAATCTGCACGCAATCTTTCCAACCCAATCCGCTCCGTCCCGCGTCTCCAGATTCTGAGCCCGCAGTGCAACTTGCTTTGGCAAAGCCACACCCTTTGCTGAGCACGCTACCCCTGCTGAGCCCGCTGCTACTGCTGAGCCCGCAGCGCGAAGCCAATTCCAAATTGCGTCTATAAAAGACCACCACAATGTGTACCTCGAGACCAAATCAAATCAACATCAGCATGTTTCAAACAGGCTTGATGGTAGCATTCACCTTGAGTAACGTGCTAACCGGCAATTCCCAATTAAGTGAAGCAGAGGGGAACATGTCAATAAGTGTGGAAGAAGATTTTTCTTCTTTGTCCCAGCAGTTGATTGGGACATCTGACTGCGCAAGTAAGCATCTCATTTTGGTGAGGATTTTCTGGTTGAAGCGTTTTACAAGCCTGTTGGTTTGGGGCAAGTCCACCAGAACTTTCTCAAGAACTATTCTGCAAGTCAAGAGGAAGTTGCAGAGCTTTGTGGAGCCAAACTTGCCGCCGCAGTTGTAGTTTAAGAAAGCAGGGGTGACACCAAGTTGATTTTTTATCTTGTGTATGTAGCCAGCTATTCTGTCTTCTGCATCCAACTTTTTCTTGAGGAAGTAGATTCTGTTGAACCTTGAGAAGTTTTCAATTATTGCTAACATGTACGTGGCTTACTTCTTGCATGGGGTGAGATCTGGAGTATGTCCAGGTGATGTCTGTGGAACATTTTGAGGGAGAGGGGAAGGGCATTGGAGTGGGGTCTGAGCTTGATCTTGCACTCAGAGCATATTTTGCACCAATATGACAATGGGAACGGTTTGTGAATAGTTAGGTTGTGGAGGTAAAGGAACTTCTTGAGGTAGGTGTCCAATGGATGGCCCAAAGTTATGTTCCAGTCCATGGTTGAACTAGCCAACTTAGCCAGATTGAGATCTGAGGAGGGGGGGGAGTGGTATGACACGTAGAGGTTGCCAATCTGGGGAAATTGGTAGACAATGGGGTCTGCAATTTTTATCAGGAACGTTTGATGCTTGTGCACTACCCATAGGCTTTGATCTTCCAGCTGAGTGGTGGAGATCAGGTTTTGAGGCCCTTTGGGCGCATAGAAAACAGGGCAGAGGATTATGCCGCCAAGATTCAGCTTGCCAATGTGTTTCACCTCAATATGACCTCTGTAGGTGCTCAGTTGTTTGGAGACAGGGGTTTGGTTTTGTAGGAGGGACAAGTTGCACACAGTCAATTGTGAGGGACCAGAGTCATATACAAGTTTGAACTTGGGAGCATTAGGAGTGGAGGTGTGGTAGAGAGCATCCTCACAGATGAGGAAGCTACAATTGTCTGGGTTGGTGGATTCTTTGGCCATCATCATTTTCCCATCTGTTGTTGCTTTTCTGTTTTAATCCTCTGAGCATTCCTCAGCCATGTCTGCGCAGTTCATGGAGCAGAGCTGCTTTGATTTGCGGTCCAGGCGTTCAACTTTGGAAGCTAGGGAGGTGGGCTGCAACCGTAGTTGGGGATTACTAATTTTGGGGGCAACAGATTGTGGTCATGAGGACTGAGGGTGAGACGGGCGCTCTGGTGCTGGGGGGGGGCCTTTTGATCAACGCAACAAGGTTGGGGTTGAGTTTTCAAAGCTTAGTAACCCATACCAGCTTAGTTTGACTCCCCTCTTGAGTCTTCCAGTAGTACTCTTATGGACACTTCTTCCAGTGTGAACGGTTGTATGTCCTAGAGCTTGGACGTGATACTGGAGATCAGGTTGTCTTCCCTCAGGCTTTTGATGAAGAAGACAGCGGCCAGGGCTGTGGAGAAGTTCATGATTTGGCTCTCAGCCGGTTGGCTTTTGATCATATCTATAAGGTTGATGTATGCGTCCTTGAACAACAAGGAGTGCTCCTGTAGGCTTCTACCCGGTTTGTAGGCAAGGTTGACAAGTCAAACCAGAGCATCCCCTATAACAATTAGCAAGTTTTTCCCGCATTTGTTGGCCAGGAGGCAATATAGTTTGCTGAAGTCTGATTTTCTGGACTTGATGCACAACAACAGATCCCTTTCAATTGATTTTCTCAACAATCTCAGGGCAAGGGCATTCTTGCTTTGGTAAGTTTTTGTGTTGGAGTTGTTTTTTATCCATTTTTTTGTCTAGGATTTCCTCATTCTCTTTGCTGACTAGTATGTCCTTGAAAGCACTCTTCCATTCATGCCAGTTATTTCAATTTAATTTGACAATCTTTGACTTGTTGGAGTAGTTGTTGTCCAAGTTTTCGGAGTTTAGGATGAGGATGGGCTGTCCTTTGGCCATTGCAGGGGGGTACCTAGATATCCAACTGCTGTATATATTCAAGAGTTTGAGAGAATCAAGAGCTGAATCTTGCTACCATGTTTAAATTCCAAGATTCTCTTTATTTCAATTCAATCACAAATCTTGAAATAGTATAGCTGAGTTGGATATAACAGAAAGAGATCACATGGACAAGATCAATCAGAGATCGGAGTGAGACAAAGAAGACGTGTATGGAGATGGCGGACTAGCAAGTGACACAACAAAGGAAGGAAATGAAGAGTTTCACTGAAATTGACCTGAGTCCGGTGCACTGCTAGCAAATCTGGTGTGACAGTTTTCAGGAGGGAGTGGGTGGATTACTTGATCCTCCTGAATAGTGAGTTGGGGCCAGGGTTTGGATCACCTGAGGTACTGGTCCTCAGACAGGGTGATTCAACGGTGACTGAGACCAGTGGTTGAGGGTGGGAAGGGGGAAGGAAGATGGTGAGGAGACGTTGGAGAGGTTGGAGGTCTGGGTCAGGATTGGGGAATTGTCTTCGCGGTAAGGAGGGACATTCTTGAGGAGTTGTGGTCTGATGGTTTGCTAGTCATGTGCGCGGCAGCTTGGTCATGTGGTTGCACGGGGAGTCCGCATGGGTTGCGGGATCTCTCCTTGACAAAAATATCATTCAAAAGTAAATTTTAAAACAATTTGGAGCAAACTAAGAGCACATACCTAATTAGCTTGGGAGAGATTATCTGCTCAAGCTTAAAAAACTGGAATACCTGGGAAAGAGGACAGGGAAAAAAGTTATTAAGGAGCTTGTTGAAGAAAAGAAATGGAAATAATAATAATGGTCCTACAGCTTCTTGGAAAATATAATTAAGCTTGACTGGTATGAAATTTTAGAGAAAGAGATAAAAGAACAAGGCAAGAATATCAAAATAAGATCATTCACAGAGATCCAAAATGAAAGAGAAAAAAGGTGGCCATGAAAATTATAAATGATCTGAATTTTTCAGTCAATTTTCTTTCAATGAATTTTTAAATTTTTATTTATTCCTTATCTGAGAAATTATCTTCAAAAAAATCTCCCTTCTGCAACATTAGGAAAATTATGGGAAAAATTATACAACAAATTTGAAATTTCATGTTATTAGTAAAAAACTTTGAAAAATATTGTTAGAATCCAATTTTAGTTTTTCACTATGGGATTTTGAGCCATGAGTTCAACATTAATTAGTGATGCTTTAACCGCTAAGCTAAGTGTGCCATTTCTGGAAATTTTGGAATGTTCCTGATTTTTTAAATTTTTTTGAAAATGGATGTTTCTACCAATTGTCAAGCCAATTTCCATTTTTTTGGGACAACCAAATGCCAAAATCAATTTTGAAATGTCACCATGGACCCACACATCAAAAACAATGAATTTTTGGCTCCTTGCAGGTAGTGCAGATGGGCCATTTTTCCTTTCCAATTACCAAGGGTTTGCTTGTCTTCCCCTTTATAGAACTGATGTGTATGTTCAAAATTCTGTTCAGGATTTCAGGATAAAGGCTTATAATCCTTGGGTGGGAGTCTGCATAAGAGCTGATTTTGACCCCAATACTCCACATTTCTCTGTGCAGGGTGCGTACAGCTATTTGTAGCACAAGTTATTTCTGGTAATCTTGTCTTTTTCCACCTGTTAGGGTGCTCCATTTGGCTAGAGACTCTTGATACCATTTTATTGAGATGATGTTTTATTTCAGTCAAATAAAACTCAGAGAAAAAAAGAGTATAGAAAAAAGCTTGTAGATGGAATATACAATGTTTGTGTAAGTTGAGGTGCTAGGTGAAAGACATTATTGGTGGGAAAAAAATTATTAGATAATTTGATTAAAATTTCACTTTGTAAATTTTTGTAGGATGATCTTGGCCAAATTTTATGATGTGAGTTTTTGGTGCTTCTCTTGAACTGGTATGGATTGATGGTTGAAGTTGTGCGTTGAATAGGTTTACAAGCTGTTGGAGACAATTTGGTTGAATTTGAGGTGATAGGGGGAAAAAATAAGGAGAGAAGAAAGAAACAAAGACTGGGAGAGAGTATGAGATTCAATTTAGAGATGATAATTAGTTGTGGTGGATGGTTTTTAGGAGATCTTTTCATGGTGAAGAAAAATAAACGCATTGTGAAGTGAAGTGTGAGGAATAGGGGCTATTTTAAGGGCGTGAGTGAGTAAGTTCATTTGGAAAGTAGACAGGCTTGTGGGAGGTAGAAGGTTAGATAAGTTGAGGATTGGTGGTGTGTAGTATGAGAGTAAAAGTGTCAGCTTGCTACTATTGCGCAGCAAGCTGCAAAAGTAACAGAAATAACATAAAAATAATAATAATAACATTCACCTAAGAAGGAGTAGGAAAAAATTGAATATTATTGCGAAAATGGATTCTCCAGTTAAAATTATGTAGGGTCACTCACTGACCCCACCCTTGAAATCCAACTCCTTATATCTTTAAATAATTAAGGAAAGAAAGACCAAAATACCATGGCACCACTATTGAAATTTTTGGCCAATTAAATATTTCACACGTATTGTCACATATAGGTTTCACACATAAAATTCAGTCAGAATTGAGGTGTTTTGTATATTTTAGGAGTTAAAGACAGAAATGTTTTCTGTCACAATTCCCGCACGCAGCCACGGCAACCAATGCACCCGTGCGCGGCTGAGCTACAGATCTGTAACTCTGTCAAAGTTGTGTACGCAGCCCTGGGCCTCTGACAATTACGCAGCCGCGGGACTAAGGGTTTACAAAGTGACAGGGGGCCCAAGAAACTTAGGTACCGCGTAAACATGCTACAACTCACACAGGAACATTCTACATATGTAATAAATGTTCCTGTGGATAGTAGATATTCTAAAAGTACGTAAAATTATATAAAAATACTTAAATGACCTTTTTAGGTATTTTTTATTAAATATAATTCAAATTACCAAAAATGTCGAAAATAAGACAATGACTACTTCTAAAAATATATTAAAATACTTTCACCTACTATTATGAGAATTTCTAGACATCAAACATTTCGTGACATACTAAGAAACCTTTTGATGTAAAAATATTACATGAATACCAAAGACTTACATTTTTAAGTAATCATTTTAGTAAATCAACTGAAACTCGAAAATAAGGAGTAAAATAAATATCATGACTTTACTCCAGTTATTTACTACATAATGAGAACTCACCTGACATCAGAATATCCTTAGCAATGTCTATTAAAATAATTCTTAACTTACAGGGAACATTTACTAAGGATAATTAATTAAATAATAAATAAAAAGGACAGATTAGTGTTATTCACACGTTCAAACATCAATTATATAGTAGAATAATTCCCATACCCTGTGGAATTAGATGCTAACCGTGTTACAGACCCAAGAACACGTGACAGGCTACCACTGGTTACCCTGATAGCATCATTGTCCATCCCTTTGAGCCCGTGTACCCCTCAGAAGGACAATATTGGGACTCCAAAACCTATAAATAAAGAGCTCTTTAGAGGATGTTGATACCCAGAGACCCAGTTATATTTATATCCAGACACAGTGCCAAGGTAATAAAAGAACTATAAGAGATAAGTAAGTGATTTATGGCTTTAGTCTGATTAATAATATCCATCCTCAACCCCCTTTTATCAATTTAAACTTCTGAACAACCTTATAACCCCAGTATAAAGTTTTAACCCATCAGTGCACATCCCAAACATATACCCAAAGGATTTAATAATATAATAGTTAGTTTTATTATTTTTTCTCTGTCGTGGCAGCTTGGTTACAAAGCCCTTTCACTCCATTGTGTATTTTATATACATATTATCTTTGGGCAAAATATCCTTTAAACTAAAGGGCCCAGAGTAACCAGGACTACGTGTTTTTATACTAAATCCCCTGAAAAGAGGTGTTAAATATCCCCAATATAATTATTGCCCCTCTATAAATATATTTAACAATCAATTTATTTTTATTAATTTATAACAATAAACCATAACCAAACCAATTAACCTTGCAATAAGCTTTATCCAAATATTTTATGGATTTTTGCTGCATTTATTAAATAATATATTTATGTTTTATTCTATCACCTCTGGTAGCTAAAGGATAGCAAGGGTCTTGGCATCCAGGAGGCTGACAATTGGGGGACTCACTGGGAAATATTCCATTTTATTATATTTAATACCTTGGAACAGAAATTTCACATAAAATTAAATCAAAGATATATTTATCTGACTTTTCAATAGTGATTCATCATTAAAATTCTTTTGCAGTGGATTTAAAAACCAATGCAGAATTGATAACCTATCATTTAAATCTTCTAAATATAAGAAAAGAAGAATATATTAAAAATTATAAAACTACTGGTTGGGAAGCTTTAACTCAAGCTGAGCAACTTAATATGTCTTCTGCACATAAACACTTAGATAAACTCCTTGAACAAGAAGATCTTGAGAGGCGTATCAACTTCCAGGCCCTATTAAGAAAACATAAAGCTTGGAAGAAATACCGTATAAATTACTTTTTAAAATATAAAAGTAAGAAACTTGTATTACCATATTATTTTTACTAAAATAATATTAATATATTTTATTGACCAATAAAATTACCTTTTACCATTGATGAACCCTCCTATACCAGAAACCACCACCACTGAAACTGGTTTATTGGATCAAGAAGTCCCAGATATCTCTGCACGCCCTTAAAATATTGATTGGACGGTTCAGGACCTCATTGGGACACACCAAGACCCTGTAGGATTACCTATTAAGGACAAATTTAATTCCAATAAAGTCCTGTTACCTTTGAATATCAACCTAAGTGAGTTTTAAATATAACTTATTTTTTTACGGATTTTTTCCAGTAGAAAGAAAAATACTTATAAACATTTTATTCAATATGAATAGACGTAACACAAGAGCCTCAGAAAGCATTCCATCCTATGGATCTTTTCCAGGAGCCCCCAGTAACCTTGAGACCATCAATAATGACAACCATGAGGGTACTGGAACCCCATGAATCAAATGTTGATGGACAAGGAACAGCCCCAAGTACTTCTGCCCTCCCCCAACCTACATCCTGAGAAGGTAGTGAAATTAATCCCCCCGCCATTGCAAGAAGATTCCCTGCAGCCACCCCAGCAGAATCTGGCCAAGGAATCAAGGATCAAAGACTTAGTCAGAGACCACGTGAAATATTGGGAAAAGTTCAAAGAAGCTCAAGCCAAATAGGAAATGGTATCTACAAAAAATATAATCTCCTAGGCAAAAGCTATCCAGATAGCTCTTCAGAAAATGATTCCAAGGAAACATGTAGAATCCAATGTAGAAAAGTGAAATCCTTGGGATCAATTAGCCCAACTGAAAGGATAAGGATCAGGAAAGAAGAGATCTTCTTCCCATCCAAAGCCAAAGGGAAAGAAGGATTTGGATCAGATAATATCCTTAGCTCAAAATTGGAAAAAGGTGTACAACAATTAGCCTCCAATTCTGAACCCAGTAACTTGTCTAAACCAACCTCTGATCTTATTACTTCCTTTTCTAATGATATGCGCCATAATTTCAAGATTTTTTGTGGAAATTTGGACAGTGTTTAAACCCAGATGGATAAATTAACCTCAGTAGTAGCCAAATTAATTAGTAACCAAACAACAACTGTAGGAATGGAAGATATTAAATAAAATACAGAACAATTATTGGAGACAATGAACCAAGGTAAAATCAGACAGACTCCAAAAATTGAGAATATGTTATCAGGCATCCAAGAGGATTTTATTATGTCTTCTAAAACTTTAAAAGAGGAATTTTTAACTACCACTAACAACTCCATTCTGTCCCTTAGTGAGAAATTAGATCTGCTTAATAATAAAGTGGGCCTGCAACTTGATCTGATCAAGAATGATCTTAGAGACTTAAAAGTCCGTCTGACCAACCCCTTGGGGAGTACCACAGAGGAACCAAAACCTACCAGACAAACAACTACACCTTATGCACCACCCTTACTAGGAATGCATAGGAGTGACACCTTCAGGCCTAGTCCTACTCCTGAAATACAACAAGCCCTCAAACCTTTACCCCCAATTTCTGAATGGCCTAAGTTCTCCAGTGTAGGAGAATACAATCATATAAATTTCATTAAATTTATTGACTATACTATTAAATCTTATGACTTACCAGAAGCTATATCCTTAGTAAGGATGCCCAGACCATTTGAAGGAGTACCTTTAGACTGGTTTATCAGTAAAAGAGAATAAGTGGGATCCTTACCATGGAATTCTTGGAAAATTCTAATTAAAAAACAATTTGGATCTAGAATGTGGAAAAGAAAAATGATGAAAAATTTCAAAAATTACTCATTTGATCCCTCCAAGGATAAGCCTCACAAATGTTGCTTGGAACAGAAGATAAGAATAGATTGCTTCTATCCAGATGCTGATAAAGAGGAATTGAATGAAAGACTCCTCAACTTGTGTCCTGCAAATCTTAACCATAGTGTAAGATGCAGGATGAGTATGGATGCTGACTTACCAACTCTAACCAATGTGTTAGAAGAAGTCATAGACATGAATGGGTTAGACAAGAAGGTTCCTTCTAGACCTAAAGAGAACTTCAAAATTAACAAAACCAGAGAAAACCCCCCTCTGATAAATACCACTGATAATAAGAAACCCAATGAGAAAAAGGAAAAAGAGAGAATTCCTGGAACCTTTTGGAATTTTAATAAGACAGGGCATATAAGACAAGACTTCCCATTACCAAAAAGAAAGATAGCAGTCTTGTAAGGAGAGCAGGAGGTTGCAGGGAATCAGAACTATGAAGATATAGCTGATACTAAAGGATCCCTTTCTGAATTTTAATTGATCCTGAACCACCCTGTTAATGTTATAGAAGGAGATATAGGAACTTCTATAGAAATCAATGACATCCATGGGTACTGTATTTTGCCTCAAAAATGGGATCCTACCATAATTCCTAGACCTATCACGGATGTTAAACCATTAACAGTTAAACCTATGAGTGGTAAGAGTTATACTACTGGTCAAACCTGCTATGCAACAGGAGTGTATAGAGACAGACCTATAAGGTAATTACTGGATAGTTGAGATTTCTGCTCATGTGTCTGCACTGAATTCTTAAAAAAATGGGATCCCAATTGGAAAGAACACCTTCTGCCCTTCCCAAAAGCCAAGTTTAGCTCTTGCAACTCTACCATGAATGCTGTTGAAGTATGGACTGCTCCTATAATATTACCCCATACTAAAGGATCTTTGAGAATACAAGTGGAATTTAATTATTGCTCAATGGATTATGTGACTACCTGATAATAGGTAATGATGCTTTTTTTCTATATGGTATAGATGTGTTCCAGAGTAAAGGGAGATAATTTTCAGTGGGTGGTAATTGGGACAAGAAGTTTAACATATGCACCATCCAGTCTAACTTCCCCTCTTCCACTTATCAAAAGCATTCAGAAGACTTTAATCAAAAATACTTCTCTCAAGCAGCTCTAAATATGAAACTTTCTGGGGAACAGAAGAAAGATATATTGACAGTCTGTTTTGAGAACCAAAATGCTTTCTGTACTAAAGATCATCCCATTGGTGATATCAAAGGACATGAAATGGTATTAAAATTGACTGTTAAGCCTCCTTATCCTCCAAACTTAAGAAGACCAGCTTATCCCTCTAGTCCTAAGTCTAGAATAGCTCTTGAGGAACATACCAAAGAACTGATAGACTTACAAGTATTAAGGAAAGTAGGACACATTGAGCAGGTAGATGTAACCACACCTGTAATCATAGCTTGGAATAATGAAAATTCAAGAATGGTAGGAGACTTCAGTATGCTCAATAATTTTACTCAGGCAGATTATTATCCTATACCCCAGATTGATCATGCTCTACATAACTTGTCCATGGAAAAGGAAAAATATATCACTAATATTGATATGCTTAAAGGCTTCCACCAGATACCTATAAGCCCTGAAAGCAGAAATTTTATTAGAATAATCTGTCATTTGGGAATATATGAATATCTTAGGATGCCCTTTGGTATAAAGAATGCCCCATCACACTTCCAGAGAACAATGGATACAGTTCTAGGTACATACATCAGACAAGGATGGATGATGGTATATATAGATGATGTTATCATATATTCTGATGATTGGGATACTCATATCAAACAAATAAGATTAGTACTTAAAACTATCTCCAAATCAGGATTAAAATTATCCATGAAAAAATGCAACTTTGGATATGGAGAATTGAAAGCCCTAGGGAATATAGTCTCTGGTCTGACTCTAGCTGCTTATCAAAATAAGATAGCTTCTGTCATGAACAGACCCATATCTCAAAATAAAAAAAAGTTACTGTCTTTCATTAGTTTTTGCAGTTACTACAGAAAATAAATACCCAAGTTTGCTATGCTAACTAAAAGTCTGTAGAAAATTTGCAACAATAATACTCTATTTGAAATGACACATGAGATATTGAAAAACTATGAGGAACTAAAAATAGCTATGACCTCTACTCCTTTACTCATTCAACCAGATTACTCCAAGCCGTTTAAACTGTACATTGACTCCTGTATGGAAGGGTTAGGAGATGCTCTACATCAAGAAAAAATAGAAGAAGACAAACCAGTAGAGAAACCAGTACTCTTTGTTGGTATTCAAGCTCATGCTCACATTATTTCCTCAATTTTTTTTTATTTTCATCTCTCTTTCTTCTATTTCTTTTATTTCTATTTCTTTTATTTCTATTTCTTTTATTTCTATTTCTATCTCTCTCTGCCGCAGTTTCTATGTCTGTGATCTTGCTTCTTGTCAGTGAACCCTGCCATCTTACTCACACCCATGCGCGCGCTTCCTCAAAGTCTGCCGCTGCCAAAACTTCAATTATGAAGTTACCTCCTGGCTAACTGGTCAAGTTCTTGCAAGATCATGAAGCAATCATGGCCACCTCCTTTATCCACGCTACCATCAACATCAATCATCAATTGAAGCTAACCAAAATATCTACCACCAGCCAACGTCACCATCAAACTACCCGCTACCACCAAGGCTCATGCTTTGAAATCAATCAACATCAAGATTCTCATATTGGATTATCTCTTTTCTTTTCTTTCTGTGTTTTCCACTGTTTCTGCTAGTCTTCACGCTTTCTGGTCCTTTTTAAGATGTTTAATCAGATTTTTCTTTTATTCTCTATTCACTCCTTGCTGAAATACAACTCCTTTTTAAGTCTGTTAAACTTTCAGATTTACAGTCCCAAGAATCTCACTGGACCAGACAGGCTCAATGTATGACTCAGAAGAACAACCCAGTCTTTCTAAACTCAACATCCCTTTGTTGAACAACACAAACTTCCCTTCTTGGAGTCTTAGAATCAAGAGCTATCTCTGCAGGAAAGGTCTTCTTGAACTCACAGTAGAACCTCCTCCATCACTGCTAACTGGTCCTCTGAAGAAGAAAATCTTTGAAGCTGCGGACATCATCATTCAACACCTTGGTGAATTAGCCTTCAAGTCAATTGTCAACAATGATAATGACGGAGATCCTCAAGCCATATGGAAGGCCATCCTTGAATAATATGCTTCACAGTCCTCAAATAACTGTGGACACATCTGGCTCAACCTCATCTGCTATCTCTTCAAAGGTGATCTGACAACCTACATCAAGGATTGCAGAAAACTCATGAAAGAACTCACCATTGTCCAACTCAAAGTCCCGCCTGATATTTCAAGCTACACCATTCTTGACAAACTTCCCAGCTCTTTCTATCACATTGTCAATTCCTTAATTCTGAACAATTCCTTTCTTAAGAACCATAACTGGCATCCTGAACAAGCTTTGCAAAGTTCTTCATCTTGCATCCTCTCAACTACCTGATACCAACGCTATCCCTGACAACCCTCCCTCTGTTGCTCTCCACAAATCTTCTGTGAGGAAAAGACCTAAAAACCCCTGTTCCAAAGGACATCACAACCCACTATCCAAAAATCCAGAAAGTAAATGTTGGTTTTTGCACCCTCATCTCAGACCCGACTGGAACAAAACCCCCTCATCTAATCTTCACTCCGCAAATGAAAGCTCCAACGCTGTTCTTGAAGGCAACACTAAGAACCACAAACTTCACTTCAACTCCCAAATCTACTTGTCTACTGATAGAAGCCATTCTCTTCATCCTTTTCTGGATTCTGGCGCCAGTCATCACATATTAAATTATCACCAGTTGCTGTTTGACTGTACCCCCATCCATCTCAAAGTTGGAACAGGTTCTCCCAACAATTCCCTCACTGCTACCCACTTTGGTTTGGCCGAAATTGTTAATCACCTTGGCGCCACTATCATCTTACAAGACGTTTTGCTCATCCCATCCATCAATCAATGTCTTATCTCTCTTACTCAACCGAACTCTGTTGAAATAACTGATATCTGTGCTCCCTCAACTCAACACAACTTCAATCAGGCACGCTCCAGTGCAGCTGCTCCAATTCCAGGATCCCCGCTCCATCTTTGTCACCCTTCCTCTCCAGCTTCATCCTGCAATCTCATCTTCTCCCAATCATTGATCCTCCTCTCAAAATCATCATCCATCCCTTTCTCCCCTGCTCAAATCACGCTTATTACTTCAATCCCCATTACTCCATCTCTTTCCTTCAATTTTTCTCCCCAAATCCTTTCCATTGTAAGACTCCAAACGGTGCTAGGCCGTGGCACTTCTGTGGAGGGGAAAGGTGCTGTTTAGGCTGCCCTCCTGAGTGTTACAAAAATATTTAAATGTAACCAAGATCAAGGTCCAGAACCTGGTAAATGAGGAATCAAGGAGTAGAGGATAAAGATGACAATAGTTTGGTAGCAATTGAACATCACTATCTGAGACAAGATTATGCAGGGAAAAACTTGAACAAAAGAATTTAAAGTCCCCTTAGAGTTCAAAGAACAAAATCTGTTGTATGTAAACAAAGCCCACAAACTAATAACTCTGGTTGTCAGCAGAAGATTGGGGATGATCAACTCAAACCCAAGCAACCTCCAGGTTCTCAATGAACCTGCCCAACTCTCCGCAATCAAGCACTTGAAGGGTACCAGATAACTGTGGGTGGCTGTACAGGACAAAGTACAATTCTTAAGAAGCTCAAAAGCAAACAGTAACTGATTTGAAGAAAGGATAACCTCAACACTTCTCAAGGGACTCAAGAGTAGGCTGGCAGAATGCAACTCCAAAGAAGATAAGGGGAGGTATAACACTCCAGGTCTTAAGCTTAATAAGACCTCTTCAATCAATCATGATTGGCTCCAGAAAGGTGATCAGGGATCAGGATCAGTATGGTCAGAGAAAGGGATAAAGGAGTGGTATAACACACTCAAAAATTCCAACAGACAGAATTTTTCTTCAACCAGCAACGCTATTGGTTGGTGATAAGGATCAAGGATCAGGGGTTGAGTATGGAGGCTCAAGGATCAAAGGTGTTCTTTTTTCATGCTGGATGATTCCATGCTCCAATGATGGAGCCAAAAGGCAGGGGAAAGCCCCTCCTTATATGGGCAGGAGGCCCTGTTAGACTATGTACAACGGATTCTACAAAAAGAGCAAAGAAGGAAATATAATCATGTGGTCACTCGCGTCCTTCCGTGGATGGGCGCATGCAACAATCCCGGAATCACCCACCCCTTGTCCAAAGGCAGACGGGGTGGGAAAGGGAAATGAACCAAACCGCTGCGGATGTCTGTGGGCAGTAGTTGACACTCTTCACCCCTCATCCAAAGGCAGAAGTGGGTGGGAGAGCCCCAGGAAAGGTGAAGGATGAAGTTTGTGAGAGCGCGGATGAGCGGATAGGAGATTGGCTCAAGACGGTTGAGTAAATCCTGACAGGCTTGAGGTTCACGACTGATAGATTGAGTGAGATGTGAGATTTGACGGATCCGAGGATTTGACAAATTCTTGGGGGTGCGGTCGGGATGGATTTGGTAAATCATGGATGAGCGCCGCGCAACGGGAAAAAAGGAGATTGGGACGCGCGACAACAAAGTTGAGGACGCGCAACAACAAAGATAAGAACGCGCAATGACAACGGCGGAGATGAAGAGCAACGCGCAACGGCAAGGATGATGAGCAACGCGGATGAAGGACGCGCGATGCGCGACAAACGCGGATGAAGGACGCGCGACACGCGCGGATGAAGGATGCACAACGCGCAAGGTGCAATGATGACGTCTTGGATGAGCCTGAGGATAAGTTGGTTTTTTTTTTTTGATGCCGGACGGTATGTTTGCGCAACAGTTTATGGGTTGAGGTCTTAAGGAAGCCAGGGTGTCCAGGATGGGGCACCACATCTCTCCCCAACTTACAGACTTTCCCTAGTCTGCTCCCAAGTTTGATGCCTTAGAAAAAGAAAGGAGAGAAAGATGATTGAAGCCAAAGAATGGCCATTTTGATCTTGAGAGTGGTTGAGAAAAAATATGTCTATCCGACCAAAAATCCTAGAAGTGGCTGAGATAAAATGAAGGAGGAGTCCCAAGTGCTCACACGCTTGGCATGAAGTAGAGTTTTCACAAAATAACAAGGATCTTGCCCAGATGGTGCACAATTGGGAGGACTTACTTCTGGACCAAGTTGCCTCCACAAGATTGAAATTTCTTGACCTGATCAGCAGAGAACCTTCTGGCAATCTGAGTACCATCAAGCTCCTCTAAAAGATATGATCCACCTCTAACTTGACGGAGTACTTGGTAAGGACCATTCCAGCAGTTAGGGAAAAGCTTTCCCCACTGAGCTTCCAAGGAACGATTATAAGCCAATACCAGGTCACCAGGTTTAAAAGGGTCCCTGATTTGATTTAGGTGTTTATCTTCCCAATACTGAACTGATTTTTCTCTTGATTCCATCATCTTCTGATAAGCTTTGTTACAAATATCTTCTCTCCACTCCAGTTGCTTTGATCTGCCAACTAATAGGTCAGTAGTTGAGGAAACTTGCTCCCAGGGGATGCCCAAGAAAGACTCCATTTCAAGATCAAGAGGAAGAACAGCCCTCTGACCAAAGATGATTTCATAAGGAGAGTAACCAGTGGTTCGCTTGGTGGAAATTTGATCAGAGAAGAGAACCAAGGGGAGAAACTTCCGGCAATTCTTGCCACTCTCACCAGCCAATTTGACAAGAGCAGCGTTCAAAAGAGCATGGCCTCTTTCCACCATGCCTTGTCCTTCAGGGTAGTAGGGAGTAGTAACTCTACGTTGTCCAGGGAGCGATCGGATCATTTCAGCAATTTTTCCACCAAATTCCAAGCCACCATCCGTAGAATAAGATCAGGCCAAGCCATAACGCATTTTCCAAGTCTCATGAAGGAAAGCTGCTACTGATTCAGAGCTGAGTTTCTTAAGAAACTTTGCTTCAACCCATCCAGAAAAATCTTCTCTAGCCACAATGAGGTACTTAGCTCCACCAGCCTTAATGTGAACCACATCCATAGCAATCCTCCCAAAGACAGTGGACCCTCCAGTGGGGTAACAAATTTCGGCCAGGCGGCTAAGATCACGTTTCTGGCACACTTCACAACTCCTACACCATTGAGAAACGGATTTCTTCAGGGATGGCCACCAAAATCTTTTGGATATTGGTTGATAAGTTTTGGTTTCCCCACAATGACCAAGGCCTTCATGGAGATTTTCCAGGATTGAATATTGCTCAGAAGGGATAGTGACCACAACAAGTGCACAAGGAGTTGCTCTTTTCATAAGCCGAGAACCTTGGACAAAGAATTTGGAGGACTTCCTTTTAAGGGACCAAAATTCTTTGGCAGAGAGATCAGGGGGTCTTTGGAGAGTTGAAAGGTACTGCTCCAACTGAAGCCAAAAACCTTGCTGGAAACCAGAGTAATTTTGGGAGGAGAAGGCAAAGACAGGGCGGACCAAGGGTTCTTCCTCATCAAAATCCATTCAAACCTCTGATTCATTGTCTCTAATAGGTCGTTGAGATAAACCATCAGGCATGGTGAAGGATTTTCCAGGCCTGTGAACAATATCAAAAGATAAAAAATGGATGAAAGCCACCCAACAAGTCATTGGAGCATTTGGGAGGCTGGGGGCGTTGATAATTTCAATAATGGATTGTGCATCAACTTGTAACTCAAAGTGTTGACCCCAAAGGACAGTCTGAATCTTCTTCAACATTCGGGCCACACCGCAAAGTTCCAGTTTTGGCTGGGAGTACCTGGATTCCACATCTGAGAAAAGAACAGGACAATCCAAACCATTTTCATCTTCCTGGGTTAGAACAGCCCCAACAGATTGATAACTCGAGTCCACTGCCAGCTTTATCTTGCCGACTCCGGGTCCATAAGTGATCTTTTTCAAAACAATGTCTTTCCCAACAATTGTTTTGAGCAACTGAAATGATTGTTCGCAGTCTTGGTTCCAAATACATTCAGCATCCTTCCTGTTTAACCGACGCAAGGGAACACAGATTTTGGATAGTGAGGGAATGAAGATCCTGACATAAGTTACAACACCTAGGAAACCTCTAACTTCCGTTGGATTTATTGGGGTAGGCCAGGAGATGATTTTGTTGACTTTAGAGGGTGCCATCCTTCTTCCGTCCTTGCAGACTATATGACCAACAATTTCCAAGGCAGGGACACAGGCGGCAAGTTTTGATCCAGAGACAGTAAGGCCAGATTCCTCGATTCAAAACAAAATCCTTTCCAAGATATTAGCATACTCCCAGATAAATTGTTGGATTCCTAGGTGCCAAGGTAAGAGCTCATTATCATAGCCAGAAACTGGACCTTTAATCCCACCATCATCAATAAAGATACCCGCATGATCCGGGATTTTGTCCTGGAGGATCCACATCATCTGAGCCTGATAGACTGCAACCAAGTTGGTGGCACCTTGAGGCAATCAAGTCAGCTGAAATCAACCAAGGGGGGTATTGAAAGTAGTGAGGGGACAAGAAATAGGATGCAAGGATTGTTTGTCATAGCCACCCATACTGTCACCTAGACCATAGCAAGCTCTCCCAGAGAAGGATTCAAAAAATTCTTCAGTGGCAGGCAGAACGCCAGATTCTTTAATAGTAACTTTATTAAGAGGTTGGAGATTGTGAACCACTCCAAGTTTACCATTACTCTTTAGAACACAGAAAACAGGACTGGAATATCTAGAAGTCAATTTTTTGTATAAACCAGTTTGGACTCGTTCGCAGACCAACTTGATGAATTTGTCAACTTTAGCAGCAGGGATTGGGACCTTTTTCTTTTGCCAAGGGTCATGTTCAACTACAGGGATGATGTAGGGGAGACCATAGGATTCTTTCAAGAGTCGTCTCCCTTCTTCACAGAATGAAATAGATTTTTCCCTTAGAGACAAAATATTTTTGATCAAATTTAACTCATCAGGAAGAAGCCATCCATCTGGACCAAAGTTGACCACTTTCAGAAGTTCTTCAGTGACCCTACCAGAGGGAATAAATGGACCAGTGAGGGATTTGGATAGACCACAGTAAGGATTGCGGGATAGCGGAGGACGCATAAGAGGAGGATTGAGGTTGAGAGGCATTGGTTGGTTAACTGGCTGGACCTTCTTTGCAACTGGTTTGTACTTGGTGGAAAAGGAGAGGAATCCCTGCTTCCTCCAAGCCTTGACCAGTGAGACCTGACTACAAAAACTGAGGCCATGTTCCAACATCTTCCAAGTCCAATGTTCTTCTGCGTCCTTGAAAGGTGCCTTCTCCATAAAAGAGGATCCAAAAGATAACACATTGCTCACATGTGTTGCACAGGGTAGAGTTTTGAAAACAACAGTATAAGAAGCCCTTGGTGGTGCACAATTGGGAGGACTTACTTCTACTCCAAATTGCCTCCACCTAAGACCAAACTCCTTCATACCAGAGCCACCAAGAAAAGAATTGAGATTGAGATGTAGTTTAGACTCATTGCGAAAATTTGAAAACAGAACAGAGGATCATTGATCAGGCTGAAAAGAAAAAGAAAAAAAAGATACAACAGATCCAGAAAGAGAAGAAATATTTATGGATTTTTCGGATTTTTCATGTGTTTGATTTATGATCTTATTTGGATGAGAAGGAAATGATGAGGAAAAAGAAAGATATGCCTCTAAGATGGGAGTGGTCCATGAGTTGAAGTCTGAGGCTGAGAAGAACTACAACTATCAGTAGGGCCAACTATTCTGCTAAAAAATGAGGATGAAAGGAATGAGAGTTTTCTTTCTGCTTTCCTTTCAGGACAGATTTTGGAGGATGACCAGGGAAGTCTCTTTCCCAACAACCAGAATCCAAAGAACAAAGGGGGACTTCAATCTTTCTGCCATCAGCATCAGGGAGGAGAATTCTCTCCCCAACTTGATCAGAAAACATCAGGGTAGCACCAAAGTCCATTAAGAAAGGCCTTCCCAAGATCATGGGACCATCCAGACGAGTGATCCAGAAGTGACAGGGGCCAACAATATTTCAACCAATTCAAACAGGAATATCCTCAGCAATACCAACCAGTTCACAGGACTGATTCCCAATTCCATAAACCGCAGAGTTGAGACTGACCCTTGGGCTAAGTTTAAGCTTGCAGGCCATGGAGTCCGAAATCAAGTTGAGCTGAGAACCCAAATCCACAAGGAGAGAAACCGTTTTAGTTGAGTCACCAAGACAACATGGAAGAAAAACAAGAGGACAGGAATACAGGTTGGTATCTGAAGAGGGATCTGTTCCACCAGAATCCTCTATCAGAGTACCAGAGGAGACCTTTAATTTGTCCGGACCAATCTCCACACGTCAACGAGAAACCCATTTCTTCATCCCTTCTGCCACAGACGGAGAGATTGACAGGAGTTCAGCCACAGATAGATCAGGGATTTTAAGATCAGAAATTTTCTTTAATACTCCTTTCACAGCATTAGGCTAGTCCTTGGAGATGCCCCTCTCAAATCAAACCTTGGGCTGGGTGGAGGGAGGAAGATCAGGTGTAATAGGTGATGGAAGAGGATCCAAGGGTTGGGCAGGTTGAAGAGGGGGAGGATCAGAGTTGTCTTGGAACCTTTCCGTAAGTGGTTCCCTTTCTACTTCCATGTCTTCCACATTGGAGGAAGGAGGCTCAGGTGAAGATCGGCGTTTAACGGGTTTTCCCAGAATGGAGGATGGAGCAGGAGGAGACTTATGAGGTTTTGGTTCCTCATGGCGTTTCCTAGCTGGATTGGATTGATAGGTGCCAGGGAAGCTGGAAGAAGTTATAGCTGGGGGATACCAAGGTTGCAGAGTTACACAGGATGATTGAAAATCCACAGAGACCAAGGATGCCTTCTTAGGAGTTGGTGGTTGGTATGAGGCCACCACATGACGGATTGGTCGAGATGAATCGAAAGGGATCAAAGCACCGTTAGGAAGGAAAAAATTATTTCCCTTCTGCTCTACTAAATTCTCCTCCTTGTCCTTCTGGAGTTTGGGACATCTACCAGTACCATGGCCTTCCCTATGGCAATAATAACAGACTATAGTAGATTTAGGAACAGAGTTAGCAGGTTTAGGAGTGGCTAAAGAGGATATTTTCTGATCTATTTCATTCTCAAATGCCTGAAGTAATTTAGTGATCTCATCTATAGTAGGTGTCTCCCGGTGGGTCTGAGGATTGGGTTTAGGTCTGCAATTGGCTTCCATCTTATTCATGATTTTGTTAGATGCTTGAAAAGAGGGGGCAAGGACAGGTTCAGTGATTTTAGGTTTTTCAAAGGTGAGAGCTGTTTGACCTTTCATCACTTTATCCACAGTATTCCTAAGAACCATCAAAGCAGGGATCTTGAACCAATTGTCTCTTGTTGTGATCATAAATCCAGATTTCACCAATTCATACTTAATTCTTTCCTGCACTCCTGGAGAGAAAGACTGGAAAAATCATACTCAAATTTTGTCCAACGTATCAATGTGATTGTTCCGGATAAGATAGGACTGGATAGGGTCCCAAGATTTTCTGAAAGTCTGATGGTCAGAGGCTGAGGAGATACCACCATTGGAGATCCATTGAGAAACCAGGGCATCCAAGTCTTGCAAAGTAAATCTGGCTACATCTATTTTTCCCAAATAGGCCAACATAGCCTCCTTCAGGAGCCGACAGTTGTGAGTTTTGAATCCCTCAAACAATTTGATAACCTCCATAACTTTGTCAGAAGAGATAAAAAATCTTAACTGATAAGCCATATCATATTCACTGGGACCGTCCACTTCCGCAGCCATCTCATAGGAGTCCAGGAATTGATTTTGGAGTTGATTCTTCAAGTTGGGACTGTAAATCCCAAGGTTGCTGGTTTGATCCCGGCCTGGGGGACCAAATGTAAGACTCCAAACGGTGCTAGGCCGTGGCACTTCTGTGGAGGGGAAAGGTGCTGTTTAGGCTGCCCTCCTGAGTGTTACAAAAATATTTAAATGTAACCAAGATCAAGGTCCAGAACCTGGTAAATGAGGAATCAAGGAGTAGAGGATAAAGATGATAATAGTTTGGTAGCAATGGAACAGCACTATCTGAGACAAGATTATGTAGGGAAAAACTTGAACAAAAGAAGTTAAAGTCCCTTTAGAGTTCAAACAACAAAAGCTGTTGTATGTAAACAACGCCCACACACTAATAACTCTGGTTGTCAGCAGAAGATTGGGGATGATCAACTCAAACCCAAGCAACCTCCAGGTTCTCAATGAACCTGCCCAACTCTCCGCAATCAAGCACTTGAAGGGTACCAGATAACTGTGGGTGGCTGTACAGGAAAAAGCACAATTTTTAAGAAGCTCCAAAGCAAAGAGTAACTGATTTGAAGCAAGGATAACCTCAACACTTCTCAAGAGACTCAAGAATAGGCTTGCAGAATGCAACTCCAAAGAAGATAAGGGGAGGTATAACACTCCAGGTCTTAAGCTTAATAAGACTTCTTCAATCAATCGTGATTGGCTCCAGAAAGGTGATCAGAGATCAGGATAAGTATGGTCAGAGAAAGGGATAAAGGAGTGGTATAACACACTCAAAAATTCCAACAGACAGAATTTTTCTTCAACCAGCAAGGCTATTGGTTGGTGATAAGGATCAAGGATCAGGGGTTGAGTATGGAGGCTCAAGGATCAAAGGTGTGCTTATTTCATTCTGGATGATTCCATGCTCCAATGATGGATCCAAAAAGCAGGGGAGAGCCCCTCCTTATATGGGCAGGAGGCCCTGTTAGACAATGTACAACGGATTCTACAAATAGAGCAAAGAAGGAAAGATAATCATGTGGTCACTCGCGTCCGTCCGTGGATGGGCCACGCAACAATCCCGGAATCACCCACCCCTTGTCCAAAGGCAGACGGGGTAGGAAAGGGAAATGAACCAAACCGCTGTGGATGTCCGTGGGCGGTAGTTGACACTCTTCACCCCTCATCCGAAGGCAGAAGTGGGTGGGAGAGCCCCAGGAAAGGTGACGGATGAAGTTTGTGAGAGCGCGGATGAGCGGATAGGAGATTGGCTTGAGACGGTTGAGTAAGTCCTGACAGGCTTGAGATTCACGACTGATAGATCAAGTGAGATGGGAGATTTGATGAATCCGAGGATTTGAAAAATGCTTGGGGGTGCGGTTGGGATGGATTCGGTAAATCATGGATGAGTGCCGCGCGACAGGCAGGCAGGAGATTGGGACGTGCAACGACAAAGTTGAGGACGCGCAACAACAAAGATGAGAACGCGCAATGACAACAGCGGAGATGATGAGCCACGCGCAACGGCAAGGATGATGAGCAACGCGGATGAAGGACGCGCGACGCGCAACAAACGCGGATGAAGGACGCGCGAAGCGCGCGGGTGAAGGATGCGCAAGGCGCAACAAACGCGGATGAAGGATGTGCGAAGCGCGCGGGTGAAGGATGCGCAAGGCGCAACGCGCAAGGCGCAAGGCGCAAGGCGCAACGCGCAAGGCGCAACTCGCAAGGCGCGCGGATAAAGGACGCGCGATGATGACGGTTTGGATGAGCCTGAGGATAAGTTGGTTTTTTTCTTTTTTTGATGCCAGACGGTAAGTTTGCACAACAGTTTATGGGTTGAGGTCTTAAGGCGGCCAGGGTGTCCAGGATGGGGTACCACACCTTCAATCTTCCTCTTTATTCCAATCTTTTTTCCATCCTTTCATCTTCAAAACATCTCCTCCTCTGTCCGTCAAACCTACCAATCAGTTATCTTTCTTTCTGTCCAGAAGTAAGATCACTTTTTCACGGTCCTTTATCAATGTTCTGTTTCTGATCACTGCTTTGCAGTCTGCTGGTCTTATTTTGAAATAAAGTCTTTTCATTTTTCAAACTCCTCAAAAAGTTTTGATATTTGGGGTTCAAAGTAAAGCTAGATAAGATCAGTTTCATTGGAACAACAAACAAAAAAATAACCAAACTATGCGGTGTGGTAAACCAAACCTGTCCTATAGCCATCAGACTCATCTTATATTATTAATTGTTATTCTTTAAATAAATTAAAGTCAAAAAATAAATTCCAAACCCCTCATAAACTATACTCTAAACTCAAACCAACCTGAAAACCCCAAATCAAGCACCAGATAAACCCCTTCAACCATATCAACACCTGTCACAAAAACAACCCAACACCTGGCATAGGCTGGATTATGTCACATGGATTAATGAAAATTTTTAATTGAATATATAATCAAAAAGATTATGCTTAAAATAACCACACAACAAAACAACATACCCAATACCAGCAGGACTTAAACCATATCAGTACCAATGTTACACTACAACCAGTACTATGAAAACAAGTTACACTACTTTTCTAGAACCTTCACCACCAGATAAGTCCTCTGAAGCGCCCTTTGAAGCACTCTGATACTAATTTTGCCACCATTCCAACCATACAACACACACACATGCACCAACAGAAGTAGGGGCTCATGCATCCAAGTATATCTCAATTCTCACCAACCAGCAATAAAAACTCAGTACACATGACTTTTCTGGCACTTTCACCACCAGATAAGGCCTCTTAAGCGTCCTCTCAAGCACCCTGATACACAGTTGTCCACCATTCAAACCATACATCACACATGCATGCACCAACAGAAGTAGGGGCTCATTCAGCCAAGTATATCTCAATTCTCACCAACCAGCACTAACAACTCAGTACACATGACTTTTCTTGAACTTTAAACACCAGATAAGCCCTCTGAAGCGTCCTCTCAATCACTCTGATACTCAGTTTGCCACCATTCCAACCATAAAACACACACACATGCACCAACAGAAGTAGGGGCTCATGCAGCCAAGTATATCTCAATTCTCACCAACCAGCAATAACAACTTGGTACACATGACTTTTCTGGAGCTTTCACCACCAGAAAAGCCCTCTGAAGCATACTCTCAAGCACTCTGATACTCAGGTTGCCACCATATCAACCATACAACACCTGCAAGCCACACTCTCAAGTTACCCAAGGGGACATGCGGTAAAACAGCATACCTCATATCTCCACAACTAATTACATTGAAACAGCATGCAGTTAGTTCCTGCAACATTTGATACATGAAAGGGGCTTGGAGGCGTCCTAAGAAACACCCAGCACATGACTTTCCACCACCAAACCCATGCAGGTCACACCATTCAAGCTACAAGAGAGGGCTTGCAGCTGCCAAGCATCTTTCATGCTTTTACCAACCAGCAAAACTAACTCAAGCTGTTGGCAACTTCTGCATCATTTTTTATACAAGATAAGCTCTCAGAAGCTTCCAGATTACACCATTCTTATCTCTTATCTCATATCTTAGCTTAAATCTCAAGGATTGAACTAAAAAATACAGTTATCTCTCAGCCTGATTTACACATTTTATCACCAGAATGATTTGTCTCATGTAACTGTACCCTCCTGTGCTTCAACAGTGCAGGGAGAGGCTCAGAACCGCACTTAGGGGAGCCCTGAGCATCCCCTGAGGAATCATTTTTGTATTTAAGGGTCCTCTTTTGCCCTATCCAAGTTGTCTAGCAGGAGCTTCTGCCCAGTGTGTGAATTATGGCATCTGCCTGACCAGTTAGTTACCTAGTACCCAGTTATAATTAAACCAGAATCAAGTGAAAAGGAAATAAAAGATCAAACAAGAAATTATCATTGACCATTTGAACCAAATCCTGATGTTCTTGAAGTAGGGTTCTTGAGAAAGGGCCTGTTATTCAGCACCTATTATCAGAGGGAAAACCCCCTTATTTTTGATTAGTAAATTCATAAAAGAGGAAGAGCACAAAATAAAAACCAACCAAGCCTTTTTACGCCTAGCTCCCTGTGGGCAAGCCCATCTTTTGGTCCTCCTACCGGTTAAACACCTTTTAGTCAACCCTTAAATCCTTTAATTGGAATTGTAAAAATAGTCAGAAAAAATCAAAAATTCTTGATTATTAATTTGTGGAAGCTTGCCAATAATCCAATCCAACCTGGGATAGTCTTTCAATTCCTAAAAATCTCTATTAATAATTAATCTAGGTCTGATAAGAGACCTATTTTAAGTCTCAAAGAAACCAGCCACTAATTAAAAAAATTATTGTGCAGACTTATTATAGTTCAGAAGGGCAGGCAAGTCAAAACCACCTTAGCTTACCTCTATCTATTCAAGAGTATTAGTAAGCTAAATTCCCCTTCTAGTGACTGCCAGCAAGCTATTTGCTAAATAATCCCATTATCCCTTGGAGTCTCTACAATTGGTGTCCCAACAGTGGCCAATTTCCTTTGGAATGATTAGTTGTTACCTATAAAAGACAAGATTTTCGGAAAATTAGCCCCTTTAGTCTATTATAAATTCAGGAAACTAAAGGAAGACATATTCACCAGATATTAGAGGACCTCAAGGACCAACTTAAAGGTTTTGAAGATAATAACCAAGCAGCACTTTCCTCAATAACCAGGATGGAGCAAGAACTGAAAGACAAACCCAAACTATCCAGTGGACCCCAAGAAAGACCAGATGAAGACCAGGAGAGAATTCAAAATCAGCAAGACATGGAATCAGAAATGAGAGAGAATCTTGCCAAAATTTCCAAATTTTTAAACAAAATCCTTGAAGAAAGAACAGCACAAGGCATCTCAGAAACTCCTTATACTCAACAAAGAACCAGATTTCAGACCTCCACCCCAAGATCACCATTTAAAATAATTCAAACAAGGACCACTGAAGAATCAGAAGCCCCCTCCATTAGTCCAGGAATAAAAATATTTTCTCAACCTAGAGAGGAAAGAAGAGAAGCAATTAGGAGCCAGTACACTGAAAGAATCCCAGCCAGAGGACTAGCCAGGATAATTCAATCATAAATAATGATGAACAAAATGGAGTGTTATTAGATGGAAAAAAGGTAGATATTGAATTTGATGGAACAGAGGTGGAACAATTTATTAAAATAATTGAGAAACTGGCTAGAATTCAGAAGGCAGGAGGAATAGATATAGCTCTGCAATTACCTTTTTTAGTCCAAGAAAAAAAGATTAGAGAATCTATTGAGGATATGGAAGGACATGAATATGGAGATAGGGACCTTTTGAAGAAGGAGTTGAAGAGGAAATGGGGCACAGCTACCCCCCATAGAAGGTTTAATGAGGAATCCATACCTAGATTTCTCAGACTTACTCAAGATCAGGGAGGAAACAAGACCAAACAGGACTTCCAAAACTTTATTGGTAATTATGAGGATATGGTAATTTATTTCATTAGGATGGGGTATGACAAAACCAACTGGTAAATTGGAGAGAACCTCTGGAAAGCCTTGTCCACTGATCTTAGGAGGGAGGTTAACAGAGAATTGGCCCATTCAGGTAGAATCAAGATTGCAAGGGATGGAAGATAACTTCCCCCTGACCTGGAAACCTTTAAGGAATTTGTGGAAATGACTTTGGCCTTATGGGATGTTGATGAAGAAGAAGCACCTAGACCTATCATCAAGAAACCAGTGGAAAACAAGAAAGAAGTCAAGTTTCAGCAAGCAGGAATGGATGAACTCTTAAAAATTAAAGAAGAAATCACCAAGCTCACCATGGCCTTAACTCAGAAGCAGGCACCACCACATCTTGAAAGGACCAACCAAGGAATGGCACCAAACTTCAGACCCCCAGTTACCAATGCAGGACCCAGATGGCTAGTCAGATGCAACTACTGCATGGATGAGTACCATACCCAGTTCACCTTTCCAGATCTCTCAGAGGACCTCAAGAACAGGAAAGTGTTAAAGCAAGGATCCAGTTTCTTCTTTCCAAATGGGGAACCAGTACCACTGAGTAGCCAGGAAACAGCCAGAGACCAAGTGAAGAAGTTTTCAGGAAAACAAAAGAGAATTAAGATTGAAGAACCCCAGAAGAAGGAGGAACCATCCAATGTTGCAGCATTCTTGGAGATTGAAAGATGGGAAGCTTTGACACCACCAGAAGTCAATTTGAAGGAATCCCAGGTCCAATGGGGAATGAGGAAGTCCCAGAGATTGGCTGACAAGTCCCAAGGAAGTTACAAACAAGTAAACCAAGACCACCCAGAGCCAGAGAATGAACCAGTCAAGGAGGTTGGATCCAGGAAGAGAAGAGTAAGTTATCCAGGAGCATGGGTTGAGGAGGATGGCCAGGACTCAGATGAAGAAGAAGACCCCCCAGAAGAACCTGTGAAAAAACCTGAAACTGAACCTGTGGAAGTGAACAAGGAAAGGTCAGAACCAGTATATACTGAATGAGGAACCAAGATTGAAGAAAGCCTGAAGAATAAAATATTAAAACAAAGCTTTAACCTTACCTTGGAGGAGCTCCTTTGAGTTGCACCAAAATTCTTCCAGAATCTAAAGGATATAACCCTTGAAGGAACCTTGGACTTGAAGAAAGCCTCTAAATCATCAGCCAGCAAAAACAATAGGAGGATTAATGGGTTTCAACACCATTTTGAAGACTATTCTGATGAAGAATACCCATGTTCTATTAGCAGCAATCTCACCTATGCTTTCCCATTGGGATTCATAGAACTTTGGATAAAAGGAAAGAAGATAAAGGCCCTGGTGGATACTGGTGCTGAATTAAATGTCATACCTGAACATGTGGCAATCCAGGCAGGCTTGGTGTCCAGGGAATTATTCATGAGGGTTACAGGAATTGGAGGCCACTCAACTCCACTGATTGGTTTGGCTGAAAGAACAATGTTTGAGATAACTCCTGGGAAACCCAAATCTGCTCACTTCTTCATAGCCAAAGGATCAATGCATACAGTGCTGGGAAGACCCTTCTTGGTGGATCATAAATTCAGGTTGGAATTATCCAAACATAAAGGAGAAGTCTTAAGCTATGAAATAGCAGAAGGGGGAAGGTTATGCATCCCAATCTGTTTACCAAATCCAGCAGGATGGCAGGTGACACCACCAAGAAGACCACTGGGGATGAATAACATCACAGAAAATCTGGAGGCCAAAGGATACCAGGAAGAAGACTGGACCAGTGGACAGGATATACCTGAAAAAAACTTGGAAGGCTTACCAGATCCTTGGGAAAATAATATTCTTACCCCATCAATCTATGCAGAAGAACCAATTCACAGGACTTGGAATGATCTCCTTGATAAAATGGAAGCTGAAGAGAACCATGAGAATTTCCAAAGATTATTTGGAGGATTCTGGACCAACCTTGAAGACATGGAGGGAGAAAACTGGGAGGAGTTACCTGGTGAAGGCTTGGACAACTCTGAATTTATTGAATTACTCAACAACCAAGCCACTAATGCCTTTCTGCTGGATGGTGATTGGCCATCCCATTATGGAAAAGTTCCTTGGGTCATCAGGTACAGTTTGTACTATGGTGAAGAATGGGCCAAGGATTGGATGAAATGTTTGGTTGTAATGTACCAGGTAATACCAGAACATATCAGGTGGTCAGGGTACCTGGAGGACTGATTTCATTTCCACAAGAATAATAAATATCTATGTACTGAAGAAGAAAAAAAAAGAAGTATCAGTGATCTTTTTTAGTCCTTTTTTATTTCAAAAAAAAAAGAAGAATATACTCACCACTTTTTAGCATCAAATCTTTCTCCTACCATCAACCATAGAAAAACCATCAAGATCAAAAGAAATACAAGCAAAAAATCTCATAATAATCCCATAAAAAAGGGGGGTATCAGTGATACTGTTGGTACCTCCAACAAAACAAAAAAATGAATGCTCACCATACTAGCAACACCAGAATTTCCCCTATCATCAATCACCGGAAAAATTTAATAATCCTGAAAAATAAATACAAAAAAAATCAGTAATCCCTTCTCAAAACATGAATAACTGTCAAACTCACTATCTTAGTTTTTTTATTCCTTGCTATCCCTAGAAATGCACCTATATATAAAAAAAAAGTGTATTAGTATTCCTTTGTTGAAGATCAAAAAAAAAATCCTAGAAACAGGAAGCAAGAGATAAATTATCAGTAATTCCCCCCTCAAAACATGAACAGAAAACGGACTCGCCGTAGGATTTTCCAAACAACGAGCCAGCAGCCGCAAGCGAGTTTGGGCGGCAAGGTCTCCTTGCGACCGGTTTTACATTGCGGCAACGGACGTTTGTAATCGGATCGCCGCCAAGCAGTTTCTTTAAAAAAAAATGTATTTATAAAACAAAAAAAATATATTTAATTAAATAAAGAAGTAAAAATAAAAGTAAAAAAAAGAGAGAAAAACCAAAAAAAAGAGACCATCTCGCAATCAAGGACCAATGCAAAGGAAGGAACAAGGAAGGCAGCAAGGGTGACCATCGCAGCAAGGACTCCTTGCAATTGGCATCGCCGCAAGGATTGCTTGCAATCGGATGATAAGGACAAGCAAAAAAAAGAAAGAAAAAAAAATATATACTCACCACCTTTTACAATCAGAGTTCTTTCCCCTATGATCAAAACACCAAAAAATAATAAAAACCATATACTACAAAAACATAAAAAACAGGCCGCAAGGAATCAATCATCAGGCGATTGGTAGGATTATTGCAAACAATACGCGGAAGGACGAGCTTGGGAGGGGGAGCAATTTAATCGCGGCGAGGCGCTTGCCATCAAAGCATGGATAAAAAAAACTCACACGGGACCAATAATGGAAAGGGCGCGTTCAGAGTTGTACAAATGAGAATAAAGGTCCTGGAGTTCTGGCCCCTCCTCACCACCGGATTGCGCGCGAGCCCGGAGGAATAAGGCCACGGCGTGAGCCAGGCCATGGAAGGCTACCATTGGCTCCCCGGCAGAAGGGCAGTGCGGCGGGTAGTTTGCGGTTGGAACGGAAGATGAAGGGACTGAGGCCCCGCCAAACCCAACAAGTTGAAGGAAAAAAAAAAAAAGAAGAAGAGAGGGGGAGACCGGGCCGTTGATAAATCAAAAAAAAAAAAAAAAAAAAAAAAGAGAGAGAGGAAAAAAAAAGAGAAGGGGGAGCGAGATGAGAAGACAGGACAACTTACCTGCGGTTGGGACGGCTTGAGAGGTCGAGCGGCCGAAGTCGCGGCCTTTGACGGCGTCATCGTCAACCAGGATGGCTGTCTCGGCCGAGCAACCATCTGCCAAACACTCGGACCGACCAGAGGAACCTAGGGGCACGGCCGCGGCGTCCGAAGCGGGCCGGGATTAAGGGAGCAACGAGGCGGGAAGCCAAACAAAGATGACGAGGTTGGAAGATTGGTGGGGCATGTTGTAAGGAGGTGGCAATGGGAGAGAAGGGAACATTGTAATCCCTCTTTCTTTAAACCGCGACGATCCGAGGGGACAATGGGCAACAAGAAAAAAAAAAAAAAAAAAAAAAAAAAAAAAAAAAAGAGGGGAGAAGAGAAATCAGACTTACTTGCGAGGACAGAAGGACCAATCACGATTGATGGTCCTCTTGGAACAACTCGGTCGGATTGTCGACTGAATTGCTCAGACGATCCGCCCGTTTCACTCCTGGCGCTTGCAACAACAACCCCACCAGCCAGCTCTTATTGGAGTCCTAATCGGACGCTCGACCCGAGACAGCCAGGTCCGACAAATCTCTCCGGGCCCCCCCAGGCTCAACTTAGGAAGACAACCAAGCCCGCGATGCATTGGCAAACGCACCAATTGCCTAGCTATCCCCTATCACGATCACCCCCCCCCCCCCTGAAAGGCAAGCGATAAGGAAACAAGGAGGCTGGGTCTCATAGCCGCTGGAATGCCATTGCCTCTATCTTAGTTCTCACTGCCGCCAGGGTCAGCACTTTTCTCCTCCTCACACTCCACAACAAAATGGTCTGGCCGAACAATCAAATCAGCTCATTTTGGAGAAGGCTCAATGTTTGCTGAATCAAAGCAATCTTCCACTAAAGTTCTGGGATGAGGCAATCAACACTGAGACTCACATTCTTAACGTCCTTCCTTTGAGATCTTGTGGCAACCTCATCCCCTACAAATCTTGGTACAAACGCTTGTTTAATCTCAACTGTTTACGAACTTTTGGCTGCGCCGCTTTTGTTGTCATTCCCAAGTCCAATCAAACTTTCAAGCTTCTTCCCACCAGCAAAAGAGCCATCCTGCTCGGGTATGTCAATGACTTCTTGTCATTAAGAGTACTTGATCTGGACTCCTCCAGAATATTCATCTCCGCCAACTTGTCTTTTGACAAACTCACGTTTCCCTCTCCATCTGGGTCCAAGTCTTCTTCTTCCTTTATCAATTCTGATCATCTTGTACTGACTCCTTCCTCCTCTCTCTCTTTTCCAACCAATATTCCATTAAACTCCTCTTCTGCTGTTTCCTCCTCTCCTAAATCATTCTCTCTTCCTTCCACTTCCACTTCTACCACTTCTGAATCATCTCTTGCTTCTCATAATCCTACTGTTGAAATCCCTCCATCCATCCATAAACCTTCCCACGACAGGCTAACCCATGTGAACATCATTCCTCATCCTTGGCATCCAAATTCTAGAATTGGAATTCCTGCCATCTATCTTATTGTCGAAAACAACTATTCCAATCCCACATCTTTCAAGGAAGCTCTTGCCTCCAAATATCAAGAAGAATGGATTGAAGTTATGGGAAATGAGGAGCTGAACCTGCTCAACTATCAATTTTGGGAAGAAGCAACTCTACCTGATGGCAAGTTGGGGCTCAAGTGCGTCTGGGTCTTCCAAACCAAACAAGACAATCAAAATAGGATCATCAAATTCAAAGCCCAACTCTGTGTTCAGGGTTTCAATCAGAAATAAGGTGTCAATTTCACCTCAACCTTTTCCCTGACCGGAGAAAAAACCTTGCTTAAAATGCTTATTGCTCTTTCTGCTCATCTAAAGCTGAAATTTCATCAATTTGATGTAAAATCCACCTTCCTGAACACTCAGCTATGTGAAGAAATTTACCTCACTCCGCCTCCATACATCAACATGGCTCACGGAAAACATCTCAAGCTAAAAAAGGTGCTTTATGGTCTCAAGCAGGCCCCTGTGGCCTGGTATGAAACCCTTAGTAACTGGCTGATAAGCTGCGGCTTTCATAAAAGCAAAGCTGATCAATGCATGTTCTGAAAGAATACAACTTACCTTTATGTCCATGTCAATAAAATAGCTGTCTTCAGTGACCAACCAGAAGTTTTCATTGGTCAGCTTAGCTCAAGATTCAAAATAAAGGATCTGGGTCCTGCATCTTTATTACTCGGAATGAACGTTGAACATCTTCCAAATGGCTTCAAGCTCTCTCACAGCTCATAAATCAGTCAAGTCTGTGCGCAATACTCACTTGCACCTCATAAATCCTTCTCAACGCCCTTCAAGCCTCATGGCAAGTTGTACCCGTCAAGTGAAGAAGATCACAAGGAATTCATCCAATTGGGTGGCAACTATAGGAAAATTGTTGGCCGGGAACTTGACCATATCAGCACTTGCAGGAGGCCTGACATTTCCTTTTCCGTCAACTACCTTGCACAGTTCCTGGTCAAACTAAATTTAAATCACTTTCAAGTTGCCCTGCATGTCCTCCAATACCTTCAACACAGCCCTAACTATGGTGTGCTTTTCAAATCTTCCTCCTCTTCATCTCATCTCAAAGCATATGTCAACGTTGACTGGGCAACATGTCCAACCACCCAAAGGTTGATCTTGGGTTTGGTTGCTTGATGGTTTGGAATTGTTATCACTTGGAAGTGCAGAAAGCAACCCACTTTATTGCTATCAACCACTGAGGCCAAGTATAAAGCACTGGGCAATACTATCAAGTAGCTGAGCTGGGTGAAATTGCTCATGAGAGAGTTTCTGCCAAATGAAGCGGCTAAGCCAGCCACTATCCACAAGGATAATGAGGGGTGCCTTAAGCTGGCCCTCAATCAAGCCAATCACGCTATCTTCCACACAAAACATATGGAACTTCATTTTCACTATGCTCCAGCAAAATCCTCAAGAATTCCATCAAGCTTCAGAAGATATCCTCCAAGAAGAATCTAGGAGACTTTCTCACCAAGCTGGTGCCCCAAATAGCTCTCCGTAATTCTCTTGATGCTCTTAACATGGCGGAATAATCTGATAAAGGGAGGCTGTTGGTATTCAAGCTCATGCTCACATTATTTCCTTAATTTTTTTTATTTTCATCTCTCTTTCTTCTATTTCTTTTATTTCTATTTCTATCTCTCTCTGCCGCAGTTTCTATGTCTGTGACTTTCTTCTTGTCAGTGAACCCTGCCATCTTACTCACACCCATGCGTGTGCTTCCTCAAAGTCTGCCGCTGCCAAAACTTCAATTCTGAAGTTACCTCCTGGCTAACTGGTCAAGTTCTCGCAAGATCTTGAAGCAATCATGGCCACCTCCTTCATTCACGCTACCATCAACATCAATCATTGATCAACGCTGTAAGACTCCAAACGGTGCTAAGCCGTGGCAGTTCTGTGGAGGGGAAAGGTACTGTTTAGGCTGCCCTCCTAGGAGTTACAATAATATTTAAATGTAACCGGAATCAAGGTCCAGAACCTTATGGATGAGAAATCAAAGTAAGGGAAGAGGATAAGAGTTGTCGGTAGCAATGGAAACAACACTATCTGAGGCAAGATGGTGCAGGTAAAGACTTGAACAAATAAGTCAAGGTTTGTTCAGAGTTCAATAGAACAAGGCAGTTGTAAGTAACAATGCCAAAAAGCTAATAACTCTGGTCATCAGCAGCTGATTAGGAAAGATCAACTCAATCCCAACCAACCTCCAGGTTCTCAATGAACCTGCCCAACTCTCCGCAATCAAGCGCTTGAAGGGTACCAGATAACTGTGGGAGGCTGAACAAAACAAAATAAATTTGTTTATGAAGCTCTAGAAGCAAATCAATAACGAATTCAAGCAAGAATATCCCAACACTTCTCAAGGGACTCAAGAATAGTGTGGCGAAATTCAACCTTAGGAAGAAGGGAGGTATAACACTCCAGGTTTTAAGCTTAATAAAACCTCTTCAATCAAACGTGATTGGCTCCAGAAAGATGATCAAGGAGAGATCAAGACCAGTATGGTCTGAAAAAGGGATCAGAGTGGTATAACACACCCAAGAATTCAGACAGACAGGAATTCTTCTTCAACCAGAAAGGCTATTGGTTGGTGATAAGGATCAAGGTCACAAGGGACAGAGTTTGAGTAAGGAGGCTCAAAGGATTAAGGGGCAATCATGGATATACCCGGATAAGTTGCTCAGATAAGTGGGGAAGGATGCCCACAGATAAGTTGATTATGATGATGGGGGAAACAGATGAGATGAGATGATGATGGTCTCATGGGATGCTGGGCCAAAAGGCAGGGGAGAGCCCCTCCTTTTATAGACATGAGGCCCCGTATACTATGTACAAGAGATACTACAAATAGGTGCGGGAAAATGAAAACATAAAAAAAAGATGACATCAGAGGAAAAAAAAAAGAAATGTTGCCCGCATCAAGAATGACCGCGGGCAACCAGATGGACACCCGCAACAGCGGTCGCGTTTGTCGACAACGGCTTTTGTTGCCCAATTGGCGGCGACAGCGGGGTGAAGGTTCCGACGGCCGCGAGCGGTCGCTCGCGGTCGTCAGTCGGATCAGATGATGGGCGAGGAGGGCATGAGTGAGTTTGAGTTGATGGTCATTGTCTTGGCCGTCATTGTCGTCGTCATCGTTGGATTGGAGGGATGAGTGGATGGTAGGAGTGATAGATTGGATGAGTTGGTGGGTGGTGGGTTGAGTTGGGTTCAAGGTCGTTTGATGGCATGGTTGATGAGTGGATTGAGTGGGATCCTCTGGAGCTGATGATGACGGAGTGGGTGATGATGATTCTCTGGTAGGTTGAGATGGTGGGTATGATGAGATTGATCGAATGATAGTTGACAACCGTCGCGACAAGCGACGGCGTTGGTTGGATGAGAGGATCGGGAAGGATCAAAGGGATTGTTGAAGGTGGTTCGACAATCGCTTGCGTCGCCAAAAGTCAGGGCCGCGAGCGCGACAAGTAGGAGTTGAACATAGGAGGGGGGGATCGAAGCAGAGAGACAGGCAAGAGGCCTGTCCTAGACCGCTAGGACAGGGAGAAGTTGAGAGATGGGGGTAAATGAAGGTACCCATAGGGGTACAACCAAAAAAAATTTTTTTTTTTTTTTTTTTTTTCCGTGGTGTCCTGGATTGGTCACCACATCTCTCCCCAACTTACAGACTGTCCCTAGTCTGCATCTGAAATTTGAAGGGATTAAAAAGAGGCAGGGAACAAAGGAATTGAAGCAAAGATTGGCCATTTCTTGATCTTGAGAGCAATTGAAGAGTTGAGGAAAATATCTTGATTCTTCCAAATGAGCCCTAGAAGCGGCAGGAATAAAACAAGGAGGGCGTCCCAGGTGCTCACATATGTGGCATACAGTAGAGTTTTACAACAAAAACGCAGCAAATGACCCTGGTGGTGCACAATTGGGAGGACTTACTTCTGAGATAAGTTGCCCCCACGACAATGAAACTTCTTGACTTGATCAGCAGAGAACCTTCTGGCCAACCGAGTACCATCCAGCTCCTCCAAAACATAAGATCCACCTCTAACTTGATGAAGCACTCGATAAGGGCCATTCCAACGATTAGAGAAAAGCTTGCCCCACTGGGTCTCCAAAGATTGATTATAAGCTAAAACTAGGTCACCAGGGTTCAAGGGCTCCCTGACTCGATTAGAGTGCTTGTCCTCCCAATACTGGACGGATTTTGCTCTGGACTCCATCATCTTTTGATAAGCTTCATCACAAACGTCTTCACTTTGCTCCAATTTCTTGGATCTAGCAACTAACAGATCAGTGGTTGAGGACACCTCTTCCCAAGAGATACCCAAGAAAGATTCCATTTCCAGATCCAAAGGAAGGACTGCTCTTTGACCAAAGATGATTTCATAAGGTGAGTAGCCAGTAGTCCTTTTGGTTGAGATTCGATCAGAGAAGAGAACAAGAGGAAGGAATTTGCAACAATTCTTGCCACTTTCACCAGCCAGTTTAACAAGTGCAGCCTTCAAAGGGGCATGGCCTTGTTCCACCATGCCTTGGCCTTCAGGATAATAAGGAGTAGTAACTCTATGTTGTCCAGGAAGGGATTGGATCATTTCAGCAAGCTTGCCCCCAAATTCAGAGCCACCATCAGTAGAGTAAGATCGAGCCAGGCCATAACGCATTGTCCAGGTCTCCTAGAGGAAAGCTGCCACTGATTCAGAGCTAAGGTTCTTAAGAAATTTTGCTTCAACCCATCCAGAAAAATCATCTCTAGCCTCAATGAGGTACTTAGCACCACACGCCTTAATATGAACCACATCCATAGCAATCCTTCCAAAGACAGTGGACTCCCCAGTAGGATAACAAATTTCAGCTGGGCGCCTAAGATCACGTTTTTGACAAACTTCACAACTCTTGCACCATTGGGAGACGGATTTCTTCAAAGATGGCCACCAGAATCGTTTGGATAATTGTCAATAAGGTTTGGTTTCCCCATGATGACCAAGGCCTTCATGGAGACTTTCAAGGATAGAATCTTGTTTAGAGGGAATAGTAACAACAATAAGAGCACAAGGATTGCCTCTCTTCATAAGTCTAGAGCCTTGAACAAAAAAATTAGAAGACTTTTGTTTAAGAGATCGAAATTCCTTAGCAGAGAGATCAGGAGTTTTTTGAAGAGTTGAAAGGTACTTCTCTAATTTAAGCCAGAAGCCTTGTTGAAAGCCAGAATAATTTTGAGAAGAAAAAGAGAAAATAGGTTGGATTAAAGGTTCCTCTTCATTGAAATCGGTTCCAACATCAGATTTGTTGTCCCCAAGAGGTTGTAGAGATAAACCGTCAGGCATGGTGAAAGATTTCCCCAGCCTGTGAACAATATCAAAAGAGAAAAGCTGGATAAAGGCCACCCAACGAGTCATAGGAGAATTGGGAATACTGGGAGCATTGATCATTTCAATGATGGATCAAGCATCAACTTGTAATTCGAAATGTTGGCCCCAGAGAACGGTTTGAAGTTTCTTCATCATTCGAGCCAAACCACAGAGTTCCAGTTTGGGCTGGAAGTATCTAGATTCTACATCTGAAAACAACAAAGATTCATAAAGAGCAGGACGGTCCCAACCATTTTCATCTTCCTGAGTAAGGACGGCCCCAACAGATCAATAACTAGAATCGACAGCCAGCTTGATCTTTCCAGCTCCAGGTCCATAAGAGATCTTTTTCAAAACTATGTCTTTACCAACTATCCTTTTGAGTAGCTGGAAAGCACATTCACAATCTTGGGTCCAAATCCATTCAGCATCTTTCCTGTTTAGACAACCCAAGGGTCCACAGATTTTGGATAAAGATGGGATAAAGATTCTAACATAAGTGACAACACCTAGAAAGCCGCTAACTTCAGTTGGATTGATTGGGGTAGGCCAAGAGATGATCTTGTTGACTTTGGCTGGTGCCATCCTTCTTCCTTCCTTGCAGACCACATGACCAACAATTTCCAGAGCAGGGACACAAGCCACCAGTTTGGATCCAGAGACAGTAAGGCCAGATTCCTCGATTCAAAACAGAATCCTCTCCGAGGTAGTAGCATATTCCCAGATAAAACGACGAATTCCTGAATGCCAAGGTAAGAGCTCATTATCATAGTCAGATACTGGACCTTTAATTCCTCCATTGTCAATAAAGATACCAGCATGATCAGGGATTTCATCCTGGAGGATCCACATCATCTGAGCCTGATAGACTGCAACCGAGTTGGTGGCTCCTTGAGGCAATCGAGTAGGTTGAAATCGACCAAGAGGAGTATTGAAAGTAGTGAGAGGACAAGAAATAGGATGTAAGGATCATTTATCATAGCCACCCATAATATCCCCTAGACCATAGAAAGCCCTCCCCGCAAAGGATTCAACAAATTCTTCAGTAGCAGGAGGGATACCAGAGTCTTTAATAGTAACTTTATTAAGAGGTTGAAGATCATGAACTATTCTAAGTTTACCATTACTCTTGAGGACACAGAAGACGGGGCTGGAGTAACTAGAAGTTGACTGTTCATACAGGCCAGTTTGAACTCGTTCCCGGACCAACTTGATGAATTTGTCAACTTTAGCAGCAGGGATAGGGATCTTTTTCTTTTGCCAAGGATCATGTTCAGTTACAGGGATGATATAAGGGAGGCCATAGGATTCCTGCAAGAGACCTCTCTCTTCTTCACAGAAAGCAATAGATTTTTCCCTTAGAGATAAGAAATTTTTGATTAAATTTAACTCATCAGGAAGAAGCCATCCATCTGGACCAAAGTTGACCACCTTCAGACGTTCTTCAGTGACCCGTCCATTAGGCACAAAGGGACCAGTAAGAGATTGAGGAAGACCACAGTAAGGATCGCAAGATAGAGGAGGACGCATAAGGGGAGGATTGAGGTTTAGAGGCATAGGCTGGTTGACTGGTTGGATCTTCTTAGCAACTGGTTTATACTTAGTGGCAAAAGAGGGAAGTTCTTGTTTCTTCCAAGAGTTGACCAGAGAGACTTGATTACGAAAGCTGAGTCCAAGTTCCAACATCTTCCAAGTCCGATGTTCTGCAATATCCTTGAAGGCTTCCTTTTCCATAAAAGGAGAACCAGGAGATAATACGTTGCTCACATGTGTGGCACAAGGTAGGGTTTCAAAAATGACGGTAAAAGATTGCCCTGGCAGTGCACAATTGGGAGGACTTACTTGTACCCCAAATTGCCTCCACTGAAGCCCATATTCCTTCATACCAAAATCACCAAAAACGGAATTGCAATTAGGATCTAGTTTAGACTCATTGCAGAGATTTGAACCAGAACTGAGAGAAGATTGATCAGACTCAAAAGTAGAAGGAGAAGAAGACACAACAGATCCAGAGAGAGAAGGAGATGGAGAAGAAATATTTTTGGATTTTTCTATTTTGATATGTTTTTGTTTTTTAATATTCTTGAGCTCAGAATAGAATGATGAAAGGAATGAAAAATAAGCCTGAGGGATGGGAGTTGACCCTTGAGTTGCAGTCTGAGGCTGAAAAGAACTACAACTATTAGTAGGATCAACTATTCCCCTAAAAAATGAGAGGAACTAGAGTTATCCTTCTGCTTCCCCTTAAAAGATGATTTGGGAGAATGACCAGGAAAATCTCTTTCCCAACAACCAGAATCCAAAGAGCAAAGAGGAACTTCAATTTTCCTGCCATCAGCATCAGGGAGAAGAATTCTCTCCCCAACTTGATCAGAAAACATCAGGGTTGCACCAAAGTCCATTAAGAAGGGTTGTCCCAAGATCATAGGACTGTCCAAACAAGTGATCCAAAAGTGGCAGGTTCCAACAATATTTTGACCAATCCTGACCGGTATATCCTCAGAAATACCAACCAGTTCACAAGCTTGATTTCCTATCCCATACACTGCAGAGTTGAAGCTGACCCTAGGACTAAGTTTGAGCTTGCAGGCCATAGCATCCAAGATTAAGTTAAGCTGAGATCCAGAATCCACAAGAGGAGAAACAGTTTTAGCTGAGTCACCAAGATAACAAGGAAGGAAGCCAAGGGGGCAGGAATAAAGTTTGGAGTCTAAAGAAGGACTGGTTCCACCAGAGTCCTCCATTAAAGTGCCAGAGGAGACTTTGAGTTCTTCAGGGCCAATTTCCACACGTTGACGAGAGACCCATTTCTTCATTCCTTCAGCAACAGATGGAGAGATTGATAGGAGTTCAGCCACAGATAGATCAGGAATTTTGAGATCAGAAATTTTCTTTAATACTCCCTCCACAGCATTGGGGTGATCCTTGGAGATGCCCCTTTCAAATGAAACTTGGGGCTGGGTGGAGGGAGGAAGTTCAGGTGACGCAGAATCTAAGATAGGATTAGAAGGTTGAGGTGAGGGAAAAGGATCGGGGTGATCTGGGAACCTTTCCATGAGTGGTTCCTTTTCCACCTCCATGTCTTCTACATCAGAGGAAGGAGGCTCAAGTGATGATTGATGTTTAACGGGTTTTCGAAGGATTGAAGTTGGCAAGGAAGGAGCCTTATGAGGTTTAGGTTCCTCATGTTGTTTCCTGGCTGGATCAGATTGATAAGTAGTCCCAGCAAGACTAGAGGAAGAAATAGCTGGAGGATACCAAGGTTGGAGGGTACCACAGGATGATCGAAATTCAAAGGAAGCAAGAGATGCTTTCACAGGAGGTGATGGCTGGTAAGAGGCCACCACATGTTGGATAGGACGAGACGAGTCAAAAGGGATTAGAGCACCATTAGGGAGGAATTAATTGTTCCCCCTCTGCTCTACCAACTTTTCCTTTAGGTCCTTCTGAAGTTCTTGGCATTGTCCGGTTCCATGGCCTTCCCTTTGACAGTAGTAACAGACCAGAGTTGATTTGGGGACAGAAGAAGGAGTTTTAGGAGTAGCTAGCAAAGAAATCTTTTGATCTATTTTGTTCTCAAAGGCTCTAAGTAACTTGGTGATTTCATCTATAGTAGTAGGTTCTCAATTGGAATTAGGATCTGCTTTAGGCCTACGATCTGCCTCCATTTTAATCATAATATTGTTTGACTCTTTAAAAGAAGGAGCATGGACTGGTTCAGTAGTTCTAGGCTTTTCAAAGGTAAGAGCAGTTTGACCTTTCATGACTTTATCCACAGTACTCCTAAGGGTAAGAAAAACAGGGAGCTTGAATCGATTATCCCTGGTGGTAATCATGGATCCAGATTTGACCAGTTCTTCTTTAACCCTTTCCTGCACAGCCAACAAAAAAGATTGGAAGAACTTTGCTCAAATTTTGTCCACCGTGTCAATGTGATCGTTTCGGATAAGATAGTTTTGAATGGGATCCCAAGACTTCCTAAAAATATGATAGTCAGAGGCTGAAGAAATACCACCATTGGAGATCCACTGAGAAACCAGAGCATCCAAATCCTGCAGAGTAAACCTAGCCACATCTATTTTACCCCAGTATGCCAACATAGCCTTCCTGAGAAGCGTCCAGTTATGGGATTCAAATCCCTTGAAAGACTTGATTACCTCCATAACTTCATCAGAGGAGATAAAGAATCGCAACTGATAAACCATATCAAATTCACTAGCTTCATCCACTTCAGCAGCCATTTTGTAGGAGTCCAAGAATCGCTTGACTTTTGTACCGTTGAAGCCTAAGTTCTTGTTCTGAGGTTTGATCTTTACCATCTTAGGCCGGACAGAGGTGGTTGGAGTAGCGGAAGATGCCATATCAAATAACAGAGTTCCTAGGGGATCCAAAGAGCAGATTTCCAAAGTGGCTCACGAGTGTGGCAAGAGTAGGGTTTTGCCAAAAACAACAAGTATCTTGCCCAAGTGGTGTGAAAATTGGGAGGACTTACTTCTAGGTTAAGTTGCCTCCACGGATCAGATTTGAGAAGAGAAAAAAATAGGAAAAAAAAAATCGGATTTTGAGGTTGATTTTAAATGTATTGGGACTGTAAATCCCAAGGTTGCTGGTTCGATCCCGGCCCGAGGGACCAAATGTAAGACTCCAAACGGTGCTAAGCCGTGGCAGTTCTGTGGAGGGGAAAGGTGCTGTTTAGGCTGCCCTCCTAGGGTTACAATAATATTTAAATGTAACCGGAATCAAGGTCCAGAACCTTATGGATGAGAAATCAAAGTAAGGGAAGAGGATAAGAGTTGTCGGTAGCGATGGAAACAACACTATCTGAGGCAAGATGGTGGAGGTAAAGACTTGAACAAATAAGTCAAGGTTTGTTCAGAGTTCAATAGAACAAGTCAGTTGTAAGTAACAACGCCCACAAGCTAATAACTCTGGTTGTCAGCAGCTGATTAGGAAAGATCAACTCAATCCCAACCAACCTCCAGGTTCTCAATGAACCTGCCCAACTCTCCGCAATCAAGCGCTTGAAGGGTACCAGATAACTGTGGGAGGCTGAACAAAACAAAAGCAATTTGTTTATGAAGCTCTAGAAGCAAATCAATAACAAATTTGAGCAAGAATATCCCAACACTTCTCAAGGGACTCAAGAATAGCGTGGCGAAATTCAACCTTAAGGAAGAAGGGAGGTATAACACTCCAGGTTTTAAGCTTAATAAAACCTCTTCAATCAAACGTGATTGGCTCCAGAAAGATGATCAAGGAGAGATCAAGACCAGTATGGTCGGAAAAAGGGATCAGAGTGGTATAACACACCCAAGAATTCAGACAGACAGGAATTCTTCTTCAACCAGAAAGGCTATTGGTTGGTGATAAGGATCAAGGTCACAAGGGACAGAGTTTGAGTACGGAGGCTCAAAGGATCAAGGGGAAATCATGGATATACCCGGATAAGTTGCTCAGATAAGTGGGGAAGGATGCCCACAGATAAGTTGATTATGATGATGGGGGAAACAGATGAGATGAGATGATGATGGTCTCATGGGATGCTGGGCCAAAAGGCAGGGGAGAGCACCTCCTTTTATAGACATGAGGCCCCGTATACTATGTACAAGAGATACTACAAATAGGTGCGGGAAAATGAAAACATAAAAAAAAGATGACATGAGAGGAAAAAAAAAAGAAATGTTGCCCGCATCGAGAATGACCGCGGGCAACCAGATGGACACCCGCGACAGCGGTTGCAGGTGTCAACAATGGCTGTTGTCGCCCGATCGGCGGCGACAGCGGGGTGAAGGTTCCGACGGCCGGGAGCGGTCGCTCGCGGTCGTTGGTCGGATCAGATGATGGGCGAGGAGGGCATGAGTGAGTTTGAGTTGATGGTTGTTGTCTTGGCAGTCATCGTCGTTGTTGTCGTCGGATTGGAGGGATGAGTGGATGGTAGGAGTGATAGATTGGATGAGTTGGTGGGTGGTGGGTTGAGTTGGGTTCGAGGTCGTTTGATGGCATGGTTGATGAGTGGATCGAATGGGATCCTCTGGAGCTGATGATGACGGAGTGGGTGATGATGATGCTCTGGTAGGTTGAGATGGTGGGTATGATGAGATTAATCAAATGATAGTTGACGACCATCGCGACAAGCGACGGCGTTGGTTGGATGAGAGGATCAGTAAGGATCAAAGGGATCGTTGAAGGTGGTTCGACAATCGCTCGCGTTGCCAAAAGTCAGGGCCGCAAGTGCGACAAGTAGGATTTGAACATAGGAGGGGGGGATTGAAGCAGAGAGACAGGCAAGAGGCCTGCCCTAGACCGCTAGGACAGGGAGAAGTTGAGAGATTGGGGGAAATGAAGGTACCCATAGGGGTACAACCAAAAAAATATATATATATATATATATTTTTTCTGTGGTTTCCCGGATTGGTCACCACAAAGCTACCCAAAATATCTACCACCAGCTAACTTCACCATCAAACTACCCGCTACTGCCAACACTCATGCTTTGAAGCCAATCAACATCAAGATTCTCATATTGAATTATCTCTTTTATTTTCTTTCTGTGTTTTCCACTTTATCCGCTAGTCTTCACGCTGTCTGGTCCTTTTTAAGGTGTTTAATCAGATTTTCTTGTATTCTCTATTCACTCCTTGCTGAAATACAACTCCTTTTTAAGTCTGTTAAACTTTCACTCTTCATATCTAGACAGATCAAATATATAGAAAAGAGATATGGAGCTAGTCAGTTGGAATGCTTGGCTCTAGTATGGGATTTGGAAAAGCTACACTATTACTTAGGAGGCACCACTTTCCAAGTGATCACAGGCTGTAATGCTGTAAGAAATCTCATGAACATGAAAACCCCCAGCAGACATATGCTCAGGTGGCAAATTTCTATACAAAAGTATAGAGGTCAGATGAATATAGTGCATAAAGCTGGATCTAGACATCAGAATGCTGATAGTCTAAATAGGAATGCTTTTCCTAACAACTCTAGCAATCCAGCATATGACCCGGAGGATCAAGATATCTTTCCTATCTTGAACATCAATTTTTTTGCATTAAATGCTCCAATCATGGGGATCCACTTATGTGAATTAGATACTGCTTTCTTCAATCTAGTGAGGGACAACTACTCCCCTGAAATAAAGCTGCTGATTACCATTATGGAATTTGAATCCCCAGAAGCAGCTCTGATAAATAGTTTACCTGCTTCATTACTTAAATCCTATCAAGGAGGAAGATTTACCTTTTGGGATGGTCTCCTTGACTACAGACACCAACATTCCAGTGTATTATGACTAAGAAACAAATAAAATATACAACACATAATCCAGGAATGCCATGACAACTGTTCATCAGGGCATCTATCCACTGAAAAAGTCTTGTAGAAATTAAAACAAACTTCTTGGTGGATTGACTGGAAAGAAATAACTATTAATTTTTTTACTAGCCGTGAGACTTGCCAAAAATCTAATAAAACTACTGGCAAAAGGTTTGGACTCCTACAGAAAATCTCTGAACCCAAAACTAGATGGGAAATCATCAATATGGATTTTGTCACTGGCCTCCCCCCTGGAGGTACTCATTCATATAAGTCTGTCCTGATTATTGTTGACAGATACTTTAAGAAGGCAAAATTCTTACCTAACCACAAAGAAGATAGTTCTATGGATGTAGGTCTACTATTTTTCAATAGGATCATAGCTGATTTTGATATACCCAAGATTATAATCAGGGACAGAGACCCCAAATTCACCTGTGATTGTTTCAGGAATCTACATGATATACTGGGTACTACTCTAGCATTTTCTACAGCATACCATCCCCAAACAGATGGATTAGATGAAAGAATGATACAGACCCTAGAAGATATTTTAAGAAGTTTCTGTAGCCTTGGTCCAGAATAAAAAAACTTAGATGGCTATTGCCATGATTGGGTAAGCCTACTCCCAGCTCTCCAGAGATGGCTTATAACAGCAGTAAAAATTCTACTACCAAAGAAGCCCCTTACATACTAGAAAGAGGATGGATTCCAAAACTCCCTAGGAATAAATTAAACTGTAACTTAGCCACCATTCATCCAAAATCTCTTGAATTTAAGGAAATGATAGATCTGGCAAATAATCATGCTCAAAAGTGTTTAGAAGAAGCAGTAGAACACAAAAAACAAAGAGGGGAAAAATCCCATAGGGAACCTGACTTTAAAATAGGAGATCAGATCTTGATATCCACTACCAACTTCAACAATCTAGCAGGTAACAGAAAGCTGAAACCAGCCTTTGTTGGACGATTTGTTTTCAAAAAGATGAATGGCAAAAATGCTGAAGAAATAATCTTGATTGAAGAATTATCAAGAAAACACCCAGTATTTCCTGTTAGCCTAGTAAAACACTTTCCACCAAGAGAAGGAAGCAACCTCCCTCCAGCAATAATCCCAATAGAACCTGACCCTGTGAAAAAAAAGGGAAAATCAGAAGGATATTGAGAGACAAGAAAGAGAGAGTGCAAGGAAAAGATGTTAGACTATACTTAGTAAGATACAATGGAGAATCTGCAGACAAAGATGAATGGTTAACAGAGAATGATATACCTGGTGGATCAATACATCTCAGAAACTACAGAGCCAGAAAAAGGAACTGAAACACACATAAAATTAATTTTTCCCAACATTCTCCAGATTTCTTTTTTCAGATATGGCCATATCTTGGAGTGGGGGAATGTCAGCTGGCTACTATTGCAGAGCAAGCTGCAAAAGTAACAGAAATAACATAAAAATAATAATAATAAAATTAACCTAAGAAGGAGTAGGAAAACCATAAATACTATTGCAAAAATGGATTCCCCACCCAAAATTAGTTAGGGTCACTCACTGACCCAACCCTTGAAATCCAACTCCTTATATCTTTAAATAATTAAGGAAAGAAATACCAAAATACCACGGCACCACTATTGAACTTTTTGGCCAATTTAATATTTCACATGTATTGTCACATATAGGTTTCAGAACTAAAATTCAGTCAGATTTGAGGTTTTGTGTACATTTTAGGAGTTACAGACAGAAAGGTGTTCTGTCACAATTGCCGCATGCAGCCGTGGCTAACAATACACCCGCGGGCGGCTGAGCTAGAGCTCTGTCACTCTGTCAAAGTTGTATACGCAGCCCTGGGCCTCTGACAAGTACGCAGCCGCGGGACTCAGGTTGAAAAAGTGACAGGCAGCCTGAGAAACTTAGGTACTGCGTAAACATGCTACAACCCTTACGGGAACATTCTACATATGTAATAAATGTTCCTGTGGATAGTAGATATTCTAAAAGAACATCAAAAGTATATAAAAATACTTAAAAAACCTTTATACGTATTTTTATTAAATATAATTCAGAGTATTAAAAATTTCAAAAATAAGACAATGACTGCTTCTAAAAATATACAAAAATACTTTAATATACTATTATGAGAATTTCTAGACATCAAAATTTTTGTGAAATACCAAGAAAACTTTTGATGTAAAAATATTACATGAATAACCATGACTTACATTTTTAATTAATAATTTTAGTAAATCAACTAAATTTTGAAAATAAGGATTAAAATCAATATCATGAATTTACTCCAAATATTTAATACATAATGAGAACTCACCTGAAATCATAATATCCGTGGGAATGTCTATTAAAATAGTTATTAACTTAATGAGAACATTTACTAAGGATAATTAATTAAACAATAAATAAAAAGGACAGATTGGTGTTATTCACACGTCCAAACATCAATTATACAGTAGAATAATTCCCATAACCTGTTGAATTAGATTCTAATCGTGTTACAGCACCAAGAACACGTGAGATGCTACCACTGGTTACCCTGCTAGCCTCAGTGTCCGTCCCTTTGAGCGCCTGTACTCCTCAGAAGGAAAATATTGGGACTCCAAAAGCTATAAATAAAGAGCTCTTTAGAGGATGTTGATACCCGGAGACCTAGTCATATTTATATCCAGACAATGTTCCAAGGTAATAAAATACTTATAATATATAAGTAAGTGCTTTATGGCTTATCTGATTAATAATATCTGTTGTGGTTTTGTATTTATCACCTTGGGTTGAGAGCTGCGTTGCGGGCTGCGCGCTCAGCAGTTGGGTAGGTCGGGCTCAGTATTTGGGTAGGTCGGGCTCAGCATTTGGGTGCGCGCAGTCTCAGCAGTAACTGCTGAGGGCTCAGCAGTAGGAATTGCGGGGCTCAGCACCAGGTGCGGGTTGGGCCTACTCCAAGGGCGCCGGGCCGCAACCCGCCCAGGAAACGCAGACTGAGTGATGGAGCCGGCCCAACCAAGCTTGCGGGTGGCTAGTCCGGAAGGCAAGGGCGGGGAAATCGGGGGTTAGGCGCGCGCGGGCCAACCTGGGGACCGCAAGGTCCGCGGACGCGCGCAGGAGGGCAAACCGGGGTGCTCCAAGTAGGGTGCGGCGGAGGGCCGCGCCATGAGAAGGACAACCCAGGCGTACGTTGATATCAAGGGGCACGGGTTATGGGGCAAGGAATGGAGGGGTAGGGTTGGGCTAGGGTTCTGTGCTTAGGGGTTGTGTTTCATTGTTCTCTTGCGTTTGTGGTTGTACTTAGGTTAGGGTTCAAGGGGGGGACCCAGATCCTCACCCTCAACTCTGGGTTGGGTTATGATCTATGAATCATCTATCTGTCCATCAATCTATCATTGGAGAAGACCACCAAGGAAAGGAAAGGAATAGGAAGGATTGGGGGAAGAAGAATACATCTCATTATCTCTCTTTTATCTCACTACAATTAAGAACTCATTGCATCCAACCTCCTTACAGACGCCTAGATCAATAACTTCTGGACTTGCGGACTACTTAGGAGCATAACTCTACTTTGGTTTCCACACCATCCCCAACCTCTTTTTATCAATTTAAACAGCTGAAAAACCTTATAAAAATCAGTATACAGGTTTAACCCATCAGTGCACTTCCCAAAAAGATACCCAAAGGATTTAATAATATACTAGTGAGTTTTATTATCCGTTCTCTGTCATGGAAGCTTTGTTACAAATCCCTGCCACTCCACCATGTATTTTATATACATATTATCTTTGGGGAAAAATATCCTTTGAAATAAAGGGCCCAGAGTAAGCAGGACTACTTGTTTTCATACTGAATTCCCTGAAGAGAGTTTTTAAATATCCCCAATATAATTGTGGCCCCTCTATAAAAATATTTAATAATCAATTTATCTAATTTTATTTATAACAATAAACCATAACCAAAACAATTAGCCTTGCAATAAGCTTTATCCAAATATTTTACAGATTTTTGCTGCATTTGTTAAATAATGTATTTATTATTTATTCTATTACCTCTGGTAGCTAAAGGATAGCAAGGATCTTGGCATCCTGGAGGCTGACAAATCTGAAGGGCTCAAAGAAGAGTGAATTTTTCAAATTTTTTGGTTTTTTGGTGGAATTTTTTAATATCAAAAATGACATCCAACAATTCTGAAACAATTGTTTAAAATATCTTTAATAATTCTCTTAAAATTATTAAAGGTTGAAAAACCAAAATAAATTAGTCAAAATGGCAAACATAAGGATCCAAAACTCCAATGAGAAAATTGTATTTTTCAAATGTTTTGCTTTTTTAAAGGAATTTTTAAGGTAAAATGATACATTCAAAAAATCTGAAAAAAATTGTTTGAATGCTCCTTAACTTTTGTTTTGAATTTTTGAATTTTTGATATGTTGAACCACCAAAAAAATTGAAATAAAAATTAAAATAAAAGGATTCAAATGTCCAAGGAGAATTTTGATTTTCTTGATTTTCTGTGTTTTTTGAAGGAATTTTTCAAGGTGAAAGGATAAATCAAAAAAATATGCAAAAAAATTTTCCAAAGCTCCGTTAATTTTGGTCAAAATTTATTCCGTCTGAAATAAACAAAAAAAAGACAGAATTAAAATAGCCAAAATAAGGATCCAAAAACCCATGCAAAAATTTTTTTTTACCAAATTGTTTAATTTTTTGATTGCATTTTTGAAGGGGTTCTAATGCCTCCAAAATTACCAAAAGTTTTGGTTTGGGTTTTTAGAACCCCTGCTACGGGTCTGTGCAGTCAGAATTCAAAAATAATGAATTCTTGAAACATGTGTGAAATAAAGTTTTTTTGTGTGAAATACCAGAGGGGCGCTGTGGTGCTCCAAAACCTAACCTATAGCCATCAGACTCACTTTTCTAGTATAAGGACACCTCCAATCATCAAACAGACCTCAAAAATAGATTCTGCACCAAAAGTAACCCCTAGTCACTCAGCCAAAGTACCCCTCTATCTCTCATGGTTTAGAAGATACAGCTTAAATCAACCCTGGCCTACCCATACCCCTACCAGGGGTCACAGACCAGTGAAGGTTCATGGACATACCCTGGATGCTTTCAAGTACATACCCCATACAGTACCACCATACAGCACCAAACAAACCTGCAGCAGTATACATAATTAATATATGCAAGGCACTGCATGAAGAACCAAACAAACCACCTGTATGCACAGCAATATATGCAAGACACTGCATGAAGAACCAAACAAATCACCTGTATACACAGCAATATATGCAAGGCACTGCATGCAGAGGCTGTACAGAATCATACAGGACATAATAAAGAAACAATATATGCAAGGCACTGCATGGAGAACCAAACAAATCACCTGTATACACAGCAATATATGCAAGACACTGCATGCAGAGGCTGTAAAGCATCATACAGCACATAATACAGAAGTAATTTATGCAGGGGGCACCTGTATCAATGCAGCACAGCAATGCATGCAAGGGTGTACATGCATGTAGATCCTGCACAGCCTCCTCCTCTGACCAGCAAAAAATGCCTCATGAACTGTATTCACTGTACCAGGGAGACCCTCAGGGGCAGCCCTGAGGGCAGCATTTTCTATAAATAGAGGGCCTCTCTCCCCCATCCAGGTCCCATCATCAGTTCCCCCCATCCTTCCCTCCAAGGGACCACCATGCCTCTTAGGCACCCTTAACCCATACTTTACTACCCTCAACCATTATCCCATAACCCATACTATCATCATCACCATTACCATATCCCATATCATCACCATCACCATGACCATCATCATCACCATCAAACATCACCATCACCATCACCATCATCAACACATACTTTTGACCATGACCCAATCCAATAACCCATACTTTTGACCATCCACCACCATCATTATTTACTCCATAACCCATACCTGTGAACATCACCACCATGTGCCCATAACCTGAACATCATCACCTACCATCATCATCATCATCAGTCATCATCATCACCTACCATCATCATCATCAGTCATCATCATCACCTACCATCATCACCATTGGTCATCATCATCATCACCATCCATCATCAACATCACCCACCTTGACCATCATCCATCATCATCATTACTCACCATCATCATCATCAGTCATCATCATCATCCATCATTATCACCTACCTTGACCATCATCAGTCATCAGCATCACCTACCTCATCCATCATCATCCATAATAATCACCTACTTCATCAATCATCATCATCATCAAACATCATCATCAGTCATCAACTATAGGCCCAACCATTTCAAGCTTTATTCAAATCATCACCTGTATCACCAAAGGAGTATCAATCAGTAACCAATAAAATAAATATAAAAATATATAAAGGAAAAGACTGGAGAAAGGAATCTTCCCTTACTCAGCTTCTATCCACCCGGTCACCTATCTGTTTCATCATTTCTTCCTTATCAAGCTTGAATGCATTGATCCTAGGTCTGATAGAGACTACTATAGTAGCAAATCTATTTGAAAATCAGCCACCATTTCTCTTTTTCTTTTATTTTTGTGAGACTACTATAGTACGCAGAGGGGCAGGCAATTCAAAACCACCCTTAGTATTCCTCTATCTTATTTTTAGTTGAAATACTAAATTCCCCCTCAAGTGACTGCCAGCAAGCTATTTGCTACTTTTTTACCCAATCCCAAAGGAGTCTCCACAGCGCAACGGTGCGACAACATCAAAATGAATGAAATAAATGGTTGGATACGTGAAAAAAATAATGCCTTAATTCATTCATTTATATTATTTTTATTTTTATATTTTTAATTTAATTAATTAATTTACTCCTTATTTATTTATGCATTTCATTTCATTTATTTATATTTATATCTTTTGTATTTGTATTTTTCATTTAATTGATTAATCCATTTTTTATTTTTTTATCAAAATCAAAAAAAGTAAAATATATTTATACATATATATATATAATAAAAAAAGGTTCCAAACAGCTTTTTGTGCCCGTTTGTGACCACAGGTTTTCCAGTTTAACATGGCCCTTTATTTTATTGAAATATCTCTGAATTACAAATATGTACAATGATTGTTCAATCAATGTAAAAATTTTCCCCACTTTGATATGAAATTTTTGACATTTTATTTTGGTTTTTCAACATTTTTTTCATGAACATGTTGAAGAAATACAGAGAATTTTTCTCTTATCCTCAAGAAGGATCAATAGAAACCTACAGGCTCCAAATTCTTAAAATATTGAAGATAAGCCCCCTGAAAATGTATTAAAAAATATTTCTTTTGATTCATGGTTTTTGAATTGGTACCAATTCCTCAGTAATTTTTTTTTTGAAAATTATAAAAAAATCAACTTTATTTTCAATATCCAATGAATTCAGAAACTTTCTGAAATTTTAGAAATGAAAAAATATTCAAGTAAAAATTATAAAAAAGGAGGTGAGAAATTAGTATTCAAAATTTTTAATTTGTTTTTATTTTCAAACCTTTGGACACATTTTTGAGGTTTTTGAACACATTCAAAAAATCTTTCAAATATTGTTTGAAGGCTTGAAAAGCCCCTGCAGAAAATGCTGCATCAGACTTGCAAAAAAAAAAAAATTAAAAACCATGCAAATAAAAGGAAAACAGCATGGACGCAGGACGTTTTGGGAACATCAGAACCACATGAATTCAAGGATTGGTTGCAGGAAAAAGATGATTTACACATAATTAAAAATAAACATAGAATAATAAATAATAAATAATAAATAATAAATAATAAATCATAAATAATAAATAATAAATAATAAATAATAAATAATAAATAATAAATAATAAATAATAAATAATAAACAATAAATAATAAATAATAAATAAAAAATAATAAATAATAATAAATTATAAATTATAAATTATAAATAATAAATAATAAATAATAAATAATAAATAATAAATAATAAATAATAAATAATAAATAATAAATAATAAATAATAAATAATAAATAATAAATAATAAATAATAAATAATAAATAATAAATAATAAATAATAAATAATAAATAATAAATAATAAATAATAAATAATAAATAATAAATAATAAATAATAAATAATAAATAATAAATAATAAATAATAAATAATAAATAATAAATGATAAATAATAAATAATAAATAATAAATAATAAAAAATAAATAATAAATAATAAATAATAAATAATAAATAATAAATAATAAATAATAAATAATAAATAATAAATAATAAATAATAAATAATAAATAATAAATAATAAATAATAAATAATAAATAATAAATAATAAATAATAAATAATAAATAATAAATAATAAATATAATAAATAATAAATAATAAATAATAAATAATAAATAATAAATAATAAATAATAAATAATAAATAATAAATAATAAATAATAAATAATAAATAATAAATAATAAATAATAAATAATAAATAATAAATAATAAATAATAAATAATAAATAATAAATAATAAATAATAAATAATAAATAATAAATAATAAATAATAAATAATAAATAATAAATAATAAATAATAAATAATAAATAATAAATAATAAATAATAAATAATAAATAATAAATAATAAATAATAAATAATAAATAATAAATAATAAATAATAAATAATAAATAATAAATAATAAATAATAAATAATAAATAATAAATAATAAATAATAAATAATAAATAATAAATAATAAATAATAAATAATAAATAATAAATAATAAATAATAAATAATAAATAATAAATAATAAATAATAAATAATAAATAATAAATAATAAATAATAAATAATAAATAATAAATAATAAATAATAAATAATAAATAATAAATAATAAATAATAAATAATAAATAATAAATAATAAATAATAAATAATAAATAATCAACAGTAGGGCTTTTTTCATGCCCCCAACAATTTTTTTTGCATGGTTTCGACATCACCACAATGCTCCCCATGTAAAAGTTTTTTTGGAGTTGAAAAAAAAAGAAATTGCATAGAGAGGTATCTGAGAACTCTATAAGAAATATTTGAGGATTTTTGGCCAAATTAAAGGCCTTCAAGATTTTAGTTAAAAAAAATATTCTTAAAAAAACATTAGGGCTTATCAAAGTTAGAAAAACCGCCATCAGAAATCTGCCATTTTCTTTGGACAAACCAGGCATCTTTAATGGCATTCTTTTGAAATACAAATAACCATTAACATGTGTATTTCAAAATGGAAGGTTTCATGAAAATGGTGGATTTCAAACATCAAACCCTCCCATTATGCACCATCATCCATCCACCATTGAACCCATAAAAAAAACCCATCCACACCTCCACCTCAGCATTTCAATACCAATCCCATCTCCATTCCATCACACACATCTCATCTGCATTGCTTCACATCTCCATTGCTTCACATCTCCATTGATTCAAACTTCTATTGCTTCACATTTCTATTGTGTTGCATCTCCATTGCTTCACACAAATCTTATCATCATCTCATCAACCCACATCACATCACCATCCTTCTCAACATGTCCAATCAATTATTCCAATAGCAAGTTGAAAATATAATAAAACAGGCTGAACTTTTAACCACCAGTCAACTCCCACTGGTGTGGAATTCAAGAGAAGACTTCTCCTTTAACGGTTGCCAAGTTTGGAATTTTTGATCACTTGCGTCTGTAAATCCTAAGTGAAACTGTTCACCCTTTGACTGAGAGATAGATAATTGAGAGTACAGATCCTTCCAAAACCTATGATGACCCAATGTGATACTCCGTGATCTAATGATCTACTGTGTTGAGGGTGCGGCTTAAGTAACCTCCCCCTCATTGCTAAAACAATCAAGAATAATGAAATACAATCCCTAAGCACAGAACCCTAGCCCCAACCCTATCCTTCCCATCCCATAATCCACAACCCATATCCCAAATCCATCTGTATTTCCCGCCTGCCATTACTTCCACATGGTTTGTCCTTCTCATGACCCCGCCCTTGCGCCGCTCCCAACTTGGAGCCCCCTGCGCGTGTCTGGATCCGCCCAACGCACCATTCCAGATATCCAAGATATATCCTCTCAATCCAATCTGCGTCTTGTAAAGCGCAATCCAATCCATCCCGTGTATCCAGATGCTGAGCCCAATTCAACTTCTTCTGAGCCTTCAGCGCGACATGCTGTGGCAAAGCCCACCCATTGCTGAGCGCCCTACCCTTGCTGAGCCCGCCACTACTGCTGAGTGCCCAGTGCGCAGCCAATTCCGACCTACGTCTATAAAATACCACCACATCCCTCCCCCCAACTTGAGTTCTGTCCCCAGAGATCCACTACTATCTCACCTTCCCCCAAATATATCACAGCTATCCCACCTTCCCCCAAATATACCACAGCTATCCCACCTTCCCCTCCGCACCCCTTCATCAGACCAAAGAAAGAAAAACACTTCATCCACCAACCATCACCAAACATGTCCTGCACATACTGCAGCCAGAACGGCCTTTTGTGCCATATCCTTCCGAGCCAACGCTCCTGTGTCCCTTTCCAAGCCAGACACTGCCGCTGCTCCCTATTGGAGGGAATGTCACACGACCGCCCCCAAGGTTGCCCGCGCAAGAGGACCCGCTGCAACTCCTTTGCAATCTCAAGCAACAAGGAGATCTCAACCAATGAGTGGACCCTGCCCGGCTTGCCTTGCAACCGTCTGCAACGCACCCCCCAAAATCCTCCATCCTGCAAGAGTCACAACTCCAGCTTTCCGTTCCAATGGGCTGGACCTCCAAGGAGCCAGGACTTTCCAAAATTTGCAGCCTTCTGGACCGCTGCCCATGAGTGGGCTGCGGGGGTACAAATCAAGGTACCAGCAATGGATCTGGGGATCCCAAGCTGTCCAGCCATGCCTCCTCCACCCCCGCCGCCACCGTCTCCCCCTACTCCAAGACCGGCTCCTCCTCCGGTTTCATCCCCTCCGCCGCCCTCACCATCACTGGTTTCCCAGTCATCACCAGAGCCCACACGCGCGCTTTCTCCTGTGTTGATCAAGTTGTCACTGGAACCTGCTGCTGCAACTCCCAAGATTCTGGAGATCCCTCTAGTTCCAGCGCTTCCCTTGGCAAGGTTTGAAGCAGAAAAAATCCTCAGGCAATTTCTAGAGGTTCCCTACCCGCACACTGCCAATGCCTAACATGCAGTCTTGG